>JAWZYU010000022.1:8035569-9256569 GCA_038380435.1 Ryuthela nishihirai
ATTCCAGCGCTATAACCTAGATATTCTAGGCTTGCAGGAGACCGGATGGACAGGTAAAGGTGAGATACTTAAAAATAACTTTAAATTTCTCTTTACAGGGAGGGAGGATGGAAATCATCACCAAGGCGTGAGTCTGCTGCTCCGCAGACATGCTAGTGATGCTCTTCTAGGATATGAGTGCATTAATGGAAGGTTTCTTACAACAAAATTTCAGACAAGCATTAAAGACTTGAATGTTATCTGCTGTTAAACCCCCACCGAGGATGCTGATGAGGGTGAGAAGGATAGGTTTTACGGACAACTTCAGGATATTTTGAATTCAGTCAAGAAAGGAGATATTACCCTTGTTCTAGGTGACTTCAATGCCAAAGTTGGTACTGACTCTGACCTTTGGCGAGGGGTGATAGGCCTTTTTGGTATTGGTAGCTGCAATGGCAATGGGCAACGTCTTCTACAGGTAAGTTCTTTCCATGATTGCGCTTAATAGAATTAAGAATCTGGTTGACAGTCAATTGCGTGATGAGCAATGTGGTTTCAGAAGTGGTAGGGGATGTGTGGATCAGATATTTTCACTTAGGCAGATTCTTGAGAAATGTTTAGAGTTTCAGAAACTCTAAACATAACTTTGCTAGCTTTGTTGATTTCAAAAAGGCTTTCGACTCTGTTGATCGTCATAATTTGTGGTTGATTGTGAAATCATATGGTTACCAGACAAATTAGTTAACATAATGAAAGCTCTCTATAACAACACTGAGTCGTGTGTGAGAGTTGGTAAGGCTTGTAGCAATTGGTTTAGCATTACTTCTGGTGTTCGACAAGGGTGCATTTTGTCCCCTTTTCTCTTTAGCTTGGTTATTGATTATGTTATGCGAAATTCCCTTCAAGGGAAAGATTTTGGCCTTAAATGGACTGGAGATATGAAAATTTCTGATTTAGATTATGCTGATGATTTAGCCCTTTTGGCAATTGATGTTCATGAGATGAACACTTTCATTCGAGCTGTTGATGAAACTGGTAGTAGAGTAGGTTTGGTTATAAACAGAGAGAAAACTAAAGTGATGAAAATTGGTCAGGCAGGCTGTGATTCAATTAATCTGAATGGTTACAGTCTTGAGCAGGTGTCAGAGTTTAATTTCCTTGGAAGCTATGTAGCAGATAATGGTGATGTGCAGCATGAGATTAACAGACGGATAGGGATTGCTGCCGGGACTTTTAAGAATCTATGGAGATTGATAGGCGTATACACCTAAAGACTAAAATTAGATTGTATAAAAGTTTGGATCTTTCTAGGGTTAGTTATGGTAGTGAAACTTGGATGCTGTGTAAACAAGATAACAGGAAACTAGATACTTTTGATTCTAGATCCTTACGTAGTATCTTGGGTATTAGGTGGTTAAACTTTGTAACTAATGATGAGGTTAGGCAAAGGAGTTTGCAACCTCCTTTAAGCAGCATATTGTGCAGAGAGAGACTCCGTTGATATGGCCATGTTGCCCGTATGAATAATTATAGATTGGCGAATAGGGTTATGAACAGTGTGCCTAAAGGCCTCAGAAAGAAGGGGAGACCAAGGACGCGGTGGGCAGACAATGTCAAACAGGACCTTGTTAGAATTGGTGTGCAGTGGCCAGATGCAGTAGATGTAGCTCAGGACAGATATGCTTGGAGAATTAAACTGCACGGTCTGGTTGGACCTCTGTAGCCCATGGCTGCTTGAGGATGATGATGATGATGATAATACAAGATACCTGAGCACACAAATTTTAATCTATCTCTTCCTTAAAAAAAAGCAGTGCACACAAACACTAAAGAATTTGTGCTAAAAGCGTTAAATTATTTGCCAAAAATTTGGAAGATGAAAATAGGTTGGGTTGGGTTGTTTTACCTCTGAGCGGCACTTTTTTGCACATCATGGGCTAAATGGCCAGGTCACATGGACCCCGAAGGCTCAGAGAAGGTTGGGGGAGGGGACCCACTGGAACAGCTGTTGGGAGACAGATGGTAGCCTCCCATCAAGGCCATCCAGCGTGTTCTTTAGCATGCACAGGGTATGTCTCTACCGCACACGGGGCCACGGCTTCACGTCCCATCCTACGGACGGCGGCCTTTCCAAGCCCACCGGTGCCCCCTACTGACCGTGGGCAGGGCGGGGAATTTTGCGGAGATAAATCTCAACGCTGACCCAGCTCGGACTCGAACCTGGGAACTACAGATTACGAGCCTGGCGCGCTACCCACTGAGCCACCCCCGCCCCCAAGGCATTGGGAACAATGAGTTGACCCCTTACGCCCGGGATGAGTGGGAAAGCAATTGTTTTGTTTTAAGAGATAATTGGAAAACTAAAATATTACAATATGCCTTTTTTCAAATTCTAAGATAGTTTTAATTTATATTTTCAGAGTTCACTAAATATGCAAACGGCGAAACTTTTAACGAATGTTGCAATTGATCTGTTTATGGTAGAAATTTGAAATTTCCGTTGGGTTGTTTTACTTCTGAGGGGCACTTTTTTTGCACACCATGGGCAGAATGGCCAGATCACATGGACCTCGAAGGCTCAGAGAAGTTTGGGGGAGGGGACCCTCTGGAACAGCTGTTGGGAGACAGATGGTAGCCTCCCATCAAGGCCATCCAGTGTGTTCTTTAACGTGCACAGGGTATGGCTCTCCCGCACACGGTACCATGGCTAAACGTCCCATCCGACGGACGGTGGCCTTTCCAAGCCCATCGTGTCCCCTACTGACCGTGGGCAAGGGCGGGAATTTTGCGAGATAAATCTCAACGCTGACCTAGCTGGGACTCGAACCTGAAAACTGTAAATTACGAGCCTGGCGCGCTACCGACTGAGCAACCTCCCGCCCCGGAAATTTCGGTTGTAGAGTGTCAAGAGGTATGCCACTGACAACAACAATCAGCCCCCTTTTCTCAGAGGTGTGTAAGAAAAGAAACATTTTAAATTTGAGAAATAAAAACATTTTTTATGGTGCATAATTAGTAATAAAATACTACTCTTTGCAATCCCCCCCCCCTCATCCATTAATTCGAATTAAATCCTTTTAGCAGTGGAAAAAAGTACGGTAGCGAAAAACTGCATTTTGTCTGAAAACGAGATTCCGGTATGCGCCAGAGCAACACCTCCTACAACAGAAGGCCTGTGGACCAGCTTGTGACGTCGGTATAAGTAGTCCTATAACGTACACAACATTTATATACTGTTTTTTCTATTATTAAAGTGGTGAATATTTATACTAATGCTTATTTATAAACATAACTTATTTTGAAGAAACATTATTCGTAATTTATTAGCATTATGATAATTGCTAATCAATCCAAATAATTTTCCTTTCAAATAAGATATATTTATAAATAAATATTAATAAAAATATTAGTGTAAAAGTACACCAGTAATAATAATTTTTTAAGAATTATTAATAAGAATAGTTACAAAAGTACCTATGGTGGCGGGGGTGGCTCAGTCGGTAGCGCGCCAGGCTCGTAATCTGTAGTTCCCAGGTTCGAGTCCCAGCTGGGTCAGCGTTGAGATTTATCTCCGCAAAATTCCCCGCCTTGCCCACGGTCAGTAGGGGACACCGATGGGCTTGGAAAGGCCGTCGTCCGTCGGATGTGACGTTTAGCCGTGGCTCCGTGTGTGGGAGAGACATACCCTGTGCACGTTAAAGAACACGCTGGATGGCCTTGACGGGAGGCTACCATCTGTCTCCCAACAGCTGTTCCAGTGGGTCCCCTCCCCCAACCTTCTGTGAGCCTTCGGGGCCCATGTGACCTGGCCATTTAGCCCATGGTGTGCAAAAAAGTGCCGCTCAGAGGTAAAACAACCCAACCTATGGTGACGTCATAACTCTGTCCACCGGCTTTCTGTTATAGGAGGTGTGTTCGCCTAGTTTTTTCTACCTGCCGGTTAATCCGACCCCCCCCCCCCCAGAGTCTAAAATCTAATATTTACAAAAGTTATTTTTAAGTACAGGCCTAGTCAAAACATGGAATTAATCGTCACACAGATTTACGAAATCTAACAAAATGGAATCCGTAGTTTCTTACCTGAAATTTTTTTAACTAGACTGCTCTCCTTGATTTGAAAGATGTTTCTACAGAAAAGTCAAGAAGTCTCTTGTTTCTAACGGCGATCGTGCAGTGCGATTCCACAGAGTTCATGCAGTTAGTTTTCACTCTTCGATCTTCTATATATACGTACTTTCTCCAGTGTTCCTTCAACCATTAGAGTGCTCGAACCTCTGATCCACTTCCCAATCATCTTCGTCTTCCGTCACGCCTGATCGCTCGAAGGTCACGGACTTAGATCTCCTGTTGCGATTTAATGCTAATGTTACCATACAGAGCATGGAGATGACGTCATCACACTGACTTCTGAGACTTATCTTCATTTTGTCTCCAAGTTACCTTCAATTAGCAACTCAGAATAATATTCAAAGATCAATCAGTTGTCTTGTTTCTTAGTTTTTCCTTGTCCTGTACGCACGCATGCTTTTACCAAGGACGTAGAATATTTAATTTAAACAATTAGTTGATTTCTTCAGAATCTCTATGTATTTTTTTTGCTACAATGATTAACCAGTTAAGTCACACAGACCCCTAAGCATCGAAGTCAGCAAGGAGGGAGAAAAATAGAACTCAACTGTTCCCTACCCACCCCTTGTTATTTGAAACCATATTTTTATTTATATACTAATCGAAATTAGGTACATATAATTTATCTCCGCAAAATTCCCCGCCCTGCCCACGGTCAGTAGGGGACACCGATGGGCTTGAAGAGGCCGCCGTCCGTCGGATGGGACGTTAAGCCCTGGCCCCGTGTGCGGGAGAGCCATACCCTGTGCACGTTAAAGAACACGCTGGATGGCCTTGACGGGAGGCTACCATCTGTCTCCCAACAGCTGTTCCAGTGGGTCCCCTCCCCCAATCTTCTCTGAGCCTTCGGGGTCCATGTGACCTGGCCATTTAGCCCATGGTGTGCAAAAAAGTGCAGCTCAGAGGAAAAACAACAACAACAACAAAATAGGTACATATATCCAAGCATGTACCTAATTTCAATTAGTATATAAATCAAAATATGGTTTCAAATAACAAGGAGTGGGAGGGACGGTCGAAATGTTGTCATTAGCCGCATGGGGAGGGCAGAGCCTATGTACAGTCGCTCAAAAAAATATCCGAACACTATGGTTGATTACAGAATTCAGAGAAAATAAGTGGCAACGATTTTTTTAGAAATTAGCGATCAGGCAACCTTCGTTACGTACATGATAATAAACATTAATAAAAAATATTAGCATGAAAGTACACCAGTAATAATAATAGAAATAATTGTATAAGAATTATCTAGGTTACAGAACTACCTATGGTGACCGGCCTTCTGAACTACCTATGGTGACCGGCCTTACAGCCGGTCACCATAGGGTTACAGATGGGCCTACAGATCACCATAGGGTTACAGATTATTACCTATGGTTACAGAACTACCTATGGTGACCGGCCTTACAGAACTACCTATGGTGACCGGCCGAATTATCTAGGTTACAGAACTACCTATTGGTCCACCGGCCTTCTGTTATAGGAGGTGTTGACCAGAGACTATATGTAATATAGTTACAGCCTCATATTTACTGCACGAGCGTTATTCACGGCATTTGTGATGTGAAACATCTCCTACAACAGACCTGTGGACCAGGTTGTGACGTCGCATAAGTAAGGTTGTAACGTATATAATTTTTATATATTTCTGTCTATTATTAGCAGTGGTAGATTTTATACTAAGGCTTATTTATAAATATACTTTATTTTAGAGAAAATTTATTCGTAATTTGTTAGCATTATGATAATTGCTAATCAATCCAAATATTTTTCTTTCAAATAAGATATATTTATAATTAAACATTAATAAAAATATTAGTGTAAAAATACACCAGTAATAATAAAAATAACTGTATAAGAATTATCACATCACATCACTGCCTATGGTAAAAGAACTGGTCGGATGAATGGTAGGTTATGCGTGAGCTTAGCGCGAGCTGGCTTCTGGTAAGTAACGGTTTTTTTTAAATTTCCCGCCGTGAGAGGTTAAAATTCTTCACTTAGTATTATTTTGACCGGATTTCTGAATCTTTCAAATTTGTCTCATGGGATTTGAGTTCCCTATTAACATCTTGTAACTTCATGTTAATAATAGGGCTGAACGTCCCTTGAAGCTTTCTATCATCATTTTTGCTGCTACTGAAGAAAACTATTTTGAGTTTACCAAAAACCATTTTGTGTCTTTGTACCTTATAATCATGAAAAAGTCTGCTAAAGGTAAAAAGGTCTCTACTATCGAGTCTAAATGCAAGCAGAAAGTGGACAAGAAAGTCCAAATATACTCCTGTGCTACTTCTCTTTCTAATCTCACACATGCACCTGAATCTGCTTCAGCCGATACCTTACAGCAGTCTGTTTCTAGCAAAACCTCTGATCATGTAGAAGTGCAATCTCAGGATGTACATGACTTCACTTTCATTGAAGATACTCATGATGATCCTTTTTCCGAATTATCTTCTGAACCGGTTCAAGGATATTTTTTAAGGAACAAGACTGATAAGCAAAGTACATCTAAACCTATCAATTTAATTACTTCTTCTGAAGCTAATTTATCTACTAGTATTCACCCAGATATTGTGCAACATGAGGTAGAATCAATCTCTGGAAAATTTCCTAGTCATTCAACTACTTCTGTTAAATTAATTATTGCAGGGAAAAATAGTCCGATGAAGAGTCTTAGTATCGCCAGTTTAGTTCAGTTCTTTTACGAAAAGCTGGGCAGAAGAGTTACAGGAAAATATCTTCCTAAAGGAGACTTTTTGGTAAATCTAAAATCAGAATATGAAGCTAATATCATTCTAAAGTGTTCTCATATTGAAACTCTGCCTATTTCCATCACACGACCCAGAAATATTATTCATCCAGAAGGTATTATTAATAAAGTTCCACTAGATATTACTGAAGATGAAGCTCTACTTTATCTCAAGGATCAAGGAGTAACAAATGTTAGACGTATGAGACATTTTGCCAAAACAGCAACGAATGAAACTGGAGAAAGAGGAAATCCTATCTCGAAAATGATCTTAACCTTCAATCAGAAGATTTCCGATACGATAATAATTAGATTTAAAGAATACAAAGTGAATGCATATCTAAGGCCGCCTCCAATTTGTCATAATTGCCAGAGATTTGGGCATTTCGCGGCATACTGCAGAGGCAGAACTCGATGCAAAAGATGCAATGGACATCATAACCATAAAGAGTGCAAAAACACTTCGTTCTGCTGCCCCAACTGTGGAGGAGATCACCCTTCCACTTATGCAGGATGTCAAGTGAGACTGCAGGCCTGTCGAGCAAAGAAATTGATGATCCAAAATAATCTACCATGGTCACAGGCATTAAAAAAGATACAACAAGAGGATCATTCCTACATCTCTAAAAGAACTTTACAAGTTGATAATGCTGAAACTTGTGATACTCTTACAGATCAAGACAGTGCAACACATATTTTACACAACGAAGCAAGGAAGGTTGTCAAAAAACAACTTTCTTCTAATGGAGTGTCCGTTGTAAAATCTGTTGAGAAAAACCAGGATCACATCAATAATTCCAATCCCCAGGAAAAAAAATCGTTTGAAGAAACTGAAGATGAAATCATCCTCCTTAAAATTAATGATGTCCTGGAATGTCTAACAGATCTCCTAAACTTACTGAAAAGCTCATCTGAGGGCAATAATATAAATAAGTTTAGAATCAAGCAGAAATTTTTGCAGATACTGAATAAATATGAATAGCAACTTTATTAGTAAAAAGAATTAAAAAAAAAAAAATATTTTTTATGGATCTTTTTCACAATCCTAATAACTTTTTATTTCAGTGGAACTGCAGAGGTCTGAAAAATAAAATTCTTGAGTTGAATACTCTTTTCCGGGATAAACATTTTGCAGTTCTAGTTTTTAGCGAAACGTATGTGGAAAAGGCTCCAAAGATTTCTCAGTATGTTTCGTATCTAAAACCTAGAAATGATGGATCTAATAGGGGTGGGGTGGCTATCTATGTGCACTCCAAATTGCCCCAAGCTGCAATCGAGATCTCCTGTCGCAATCAATTCCTCGAAATTGTAGCAGTGCAAGTGAAAATTAAAGATTTTACCTTCAGCATTATTTCACTGTATAATCCAGGTTATGATGTTTCGTTGGAAGATTTCAAAAACACCTTGCATCAATGCCCCCAACCATGGCTTATCTGTGGAGACTGGAATGCACACAGTAGAACTTGGGGATGCCCCTCTACAGACAGAAGAGGAAACATTGTTGAAGATCTGATCATGAATCTTAACCTGGTTGTGCTCAATGATGGCTCTCCTACCTTTTTCAAACTTCCAGGAAGAGGAAGTGCTATTGATCTCTCCATTGTCTCAGCTCCCTTTGCCAAACATTTTGCATGGACAACACATCATGATTCTCTTGGGAGCGATCATTTACCAGTCATTATTTCAGCTAACTTTTGGTCTAAAATATCTAAACCTCGTTTGAAAGTTACTAATTGGTTCCAATTCAAGAAAAATATCTCATTTGAACTGCAAAATGCAAACAACCAATCTAATCTAATTGAATTTAGTTCTTCTCTCTTCAGGAACTATCAATGTAACACTAAAGAATTCAAAGCCCCCATTAAAATTTGTTCTTATGCTATAGAAGTAAAAAAGATCACTGCAAATAGGAGAAGAAGTGAAAGAAAAGCTAAAAGATCTGGAAATTTAAAAGATATTGAAGATTACCAAAGAGTTTGTGCTAAAAGTAAAAGAGAAACAAAAAATATTGAGAAAAAACAGTGGCAAAACTTTTGCAAAGATATTAACTTCCAGACTCCTCAGTCAGCTATTTGGAGGAAGATAAAGAATATTGGAACAGCTCCTGAACCTACTCCCATCTGGACCCAACTTACTATAGCTCTAAATTGCACAACCGAGAAACTGGCAGAATATTTCGTCCATCATTTCTCTTCTTATTATAAGTTACCTACTTCTGATTCATTCAGAAACATCAGGGATAAGATTTCCAAATTTATGGAAGCAGTCTTGGATGAGTTGCCCCTGTCTCCAGAATATTTGAATACTCCTTTCAACCTATGGGAACTTGAAAATGCGATAAAAAAAACCAAAAATAAGAGCAGTTCTGGACCAGATAGAATCACCAATGTTATTATTAAATCCCTTCCACAGGAAGGACTGATACATTTATTGAAACTACTTAATGAATGCTGGAACAGAGGCACAATTCCGGATACTTGGAAAATAGCCCAGATCATTCCTATTGTAAAACCTAAGAAACCATCTAATTTATTAAGCTCCTACAGACCTGTTTCACTGACTTCTTGTCTTGGGAAAGTATTTGAAAGGATGATACTTTACAGACTCAATTGGTTTCTTGAATACTCTGGAATGCTCTCTCCTTTCCAAACGGGCTTTCGGAGAGGAATGTCATCTCAAGATAATTTACTTCAACTAATTGCTGAGTCACAAAATGCTCTTTCCATAAAACAAAGAGTGGCTGTGGTTTTCTTCGATATCCAACATGCTTTTGACAGTGTTTGGCATCTTGGACTGCTTTTTAAGCTTTTAAAATTAGGAATAACTGGCAATATGTTTAACTATATAAACAATTTTCTGAAAGATAGAAAAATTCAAGTAAAATTAGGAAATATTTTTTCAGCTCTTATCCCTGTTTCTGAGGGTTTACCACAGGGCAGCGTTCTCAGCCCTGTGCTTTTCAACATCATGCTTCAGGACCTACCTAAGTGCTTAAACAAAAATATTAAATATTCAATTTTTGCTGATGATTTAGCTGTTTGGGTTACTGGCAGAGATCTTGACATCCTTCAAAAGAATCTACAAATAGCAGTCAATCAAGTCCATAAGTTTTTAGATGAATGGGGATTTTCAGTTTCACAAGATAAAACTAAGTGTTTAATTATTTCCAGACCACGATTTAAGCACTTCCCATTAAGACTACAAATTAACAATGAGCCTATTGAAGTTGTTAAAGAACACAAATTTCTTGGTGTTCTTCTTGACCATCATTTAATTTGGAAACCTCAAATTAATCTAGTCTGTCAAAAAGTTAATAGCAGATTGAATATGCTGAGATATCTAACCGGTACATCGTGGGGAGCTAAATCTAAAACTCTCCTTATTTTCTACAAAGTTTTAATACGCCCGATTCTCGAGTATGGTAGCCAGCTTTACCTTAATGCTTCCGATTCCTTGTGCAAAAAGCTTGAAACCTGTCAAAATAAAGCTATTAGATGTTGCCTCGGATTACTACCTGGATCTCCAACCCTTCCATCACTTGCTGAAGCTGCCATACCTCCACTCAGCGTTAGAAGAAATTCCATTGTTTTTAAAAGTATAGCAAGAATGAAAACCAAGACCAATAAAAATCTAATCTTAGATAAAATTTTGAACTGCAAAAGATCGAGCATTTTTAGAAGTATCAAAAGTAATATTTTCCTTTTAAATTTGATTAACAGAAATATTGCAGGAGACAGCATACCCGATTTTCCCATTTGGAATATCTCTAGGCCAGATATTTTTCCTTACATCCCTGACGTGATTTCAAAACATCACTACCCTTCTGAAGAACTATGGACTCTTACCATGCAGTATATTGGTGGGAAATTTGCTGGTTTTTGCCACATCTTTACTGATGGTTCTAGAAGTGATGAAACTGGAATAGTATCCTGTGCTTTCTGCATTCCTGGTCTCAGTATTAAAGAAGGATTTTCGTTGTCTAATCCAACATTTATTATGAATGGCGAACTTTGGGCTATCCTCAAGGCACTTGAATGGGCATTCATTTTTCATTCAGAAAAAATCCTGATTCTTTCAGACAGCAGGTCTTCACTCCAAGCTCTTCTAGCTGATCCACTTTCTACCTCTAATTGTTCATTAATTTCAGAAATATTATGGCAATGCAATAAACATGTTGAAGAAAATAAAAATCAAATTGTGATCCAGTGGATTCCTAGCCATATAGGAATCCATGGGAACGAAGAGGCTGACAAAACTGCTAGAGAGAGCTTACAGAAAACCGCAAACATATTTAACATCATTACATACAAAGATTTCTGCATTAGAGAAAATAAAATAACTCACTCTGAATGGATTAAACTGTTTCAAAATAGTTGGAAAAATGTTGGCCTATTCTATCGCAGCATCTTTAATAGCCCCCCACCCCAACTTCAAACATCTCATCTGAGCAGAAGACAAGAAACAGCTCTTTTCAGGATTAACCTTGATCACTGTGCTTTAAATGAAAAGCTCTTCAAAATTAACAAAAAACCCTCTCCACTTTGTGCCATCTGTAAAACTCCAGAAAATATTTCTCATGTCTTTTTACATTGTCCTCTCTATCAATTTCAACGACAAATTCTGAAGGAAAAGATGAAGAAGATTATTGATGAAGAATTGTCAATGAAATCTCTTCTCTGCAGAAGCTACAATAAAAGCAATAGATTCAAAATTCAGACCCTGATTCTCAGTTTCTTGGAGGAAAGTTCTTTATTATACAGAATCTGAATTCATCCTTTGCTGGGTTTTCGTTTTTCGAAAATAAAAAGAAGAGGAATTTAATAATATACAAATATGAAATATTGACTGTTCAAGAAAAATGTGTTTTTACTTGCAAACTTTCTCTAGTGGCCAGTATCTCAAGTGATAACCTCATGGTTGTTTTTGTGGTGGAACTGAAGAAAGAACTGTGACTGTTATTTTTTTATACCTTGTTTGAAGTGTTAATTTTGTTTTTGAAATCTATTTTGGTTCAGAAAAGAAAAGAAATTAAGATCCAAGAGTATTGGATTACAGAAAGTCTACTCTGCATAAGTGGGAACTTTTAAAAAATTCAGAAAAACTATTATTTTTATTTTCTACATTGTGATTTACACGTCCGATTCTTTGTTTGGGATAGCAGGAAGCCCATTGTTGAAGGGTTTCTAACCTTCCCATCACATTTTATCACATCACATCACATCACTGCCTATGGTGACGTCATAATTTGGTCCACCGGTTTTCAGTTATAGGAAGTGTTGGATGAAATTCAATTACCAGATAGGTGGTGAAATCCTTCCAACATATTCATTTTATTATCAATGATTTCAACTGTTTCAATATCATGCAATCTTTAAGTGTAAAAAAGTATTCCTACACTTGTCCAGGACCAGATCTAAGGGGTCGGGCAAATCTTTAAGATGCTGGGAATAGAAGAAAATGATTAGCAAATTTATTATCAATGATTTCAACTGTTTCAATATCATGCAATCTTTTAAGTGTAAAAAAGTGTTCCATGTTTCATGCATTTTTCAAAAACAGTCTAAAACGGAGGAGGATATGACATACTGCAATGGAAAGGGCGGGGGTAGCTCAGTCGGTAGCGCGCCAGGCTCGTAATCTGTAGTTCCCAGGTTCGAGTCCCAGCTGGGTCAGCGTTGAGATTTATCTCCGCAAAATTCCCCGCCTTGCCCACGGTCAGTAGGGCACACCGATGGGCTTGGAAAGGCCGCCGTCCGTCGGATGGTTCCGTGGCCCCGTGTGCGGGAGAGCCATACCCTGTGCACGTTAAAGAACACGCTGGATGGCCTTGACGGGAGGCTACCATCTGTCTCCCAACAGCTGTTCTAGTGGGTCCCCTCCCCCAACCTTCTCGAACCTTCGGGGTCCATGTGACCTGGCCATTTAGCCCATTGTGTGCAAAAAAGTGCCGCTCAGAGGTAAAACAACCCAACTGCAATGGAAATCCAGCATCTTTGTCTCTCCTTTTATTTTTTTCCCATGACATTGGAGACGTCATAAGCTTTAATTTCAGATATAACTTGTTAATGGTCGACCCCCGCGAAAAATATGCCCCCTTTTGGGGGAGAATAGAGAAAGGGCAAAATTCGACACCTAATTTGTAACTGTAGGGCCTCGCGCTCGGGGGGACGGGGGGGCTCAATCGGTAGCGTGCCAGGCTCGTAATCTGTAGTTCCCAGGTTCGAGTCCCAGCTGGGTCAGCGTTGAGATTTATCTCCGCAAAATTCCCCGCCCTGCCCACGATCAGTAGGGGACACCGATGGGCTTGGAAAGGCCGCCGTCCGTCGGATGGGACGTTAAGCCGTGGCCCCGTGCGCGGGAGAGACATACCCTGTGCACGTTAAAGAACACGCTGGATGGCCTTGACGGAGGGGGCTACCATCTGTCTCCCAACGGCTGTTCCAGGGGGTCCCTTCCCCCAACCTTCTCTGAGCCTTCGGGGTCCATGTGACCTGGCCATTTAGCCCATGGTGTGCAAAAAAGTGCCGCTCAGAGGTAAAACAACCCAACAACCCAACCCTTTGGAATCAAGTGTAGAATATGATTCTCTTCAATCTTACATAAAGTGCATCAAAACTGAGTTGGATCATGCTCATCGATGTAAAAAGTCGATAGAACCGTAGGTCTAACACTACGATGAATTGAAATTGCTTACCGAATAATAATAATACTTTAAATAATTTTTTCTATATTCTATAGATAATTCCTACATATGCCCATATGATTTGTACTGCAAAGCATCTATCTCTACGACACTTACTTTATAATTGACAGATTTTAACTAAATTGCTATATTATTAATTGAATGTTATATTTATGAATTTATTTCAACTATTAAACGTGCGGTGAAATTAATTCTGTATTTATCTGCTAATTGGCGTTCATGAAAGAATAAGTAGAAATTATTCAGAGTTCGAATTTTCAAGTCTGCCACTAGTAAAGTGAAAAAAGCTATGTGATATATTATAAAGAAAAATAATATATAAATGCATATCGCTAAAGTGTTTTTAACTCTGTTATATAGACTATAAAAACTTTAAAATAATTATAATTATCTCATGAGATAATTAAAATCTTAATGTTATTTCTAATGAAAAATGCTAAAAATAATTCGTAAAAACTGAGAATTCTTGAGTGTCATCATTAAAATAACTAAAAGATAAATAAATACCCCTTCAAGCAGCTGCTTGCCACAGAGGTCTGACAGTTTCTATGCCAGAGTAGAAGGTCTGAGAGGATGGCAGAACCTCAGCAGAAAAGCACACATACATTCATGCCTTACCCGGGGCTCGAACCCAGATCCCTTAGTTCAGTAGCCAAGCGCGCTACCCACTCGGCCATGGGACGGCTAATAATCGTTATAAACTAGATATGAGTTCTAACTCGAACTGTTTGAACCCGGGTCCGAACCATTAATATTTGAGCGCGGGCCCGATTTATGGAAATCATTTATCCTAACACGTCATATATACAGAAATGCATATCGCTAATCAATTTTTTTCTTATAGTACTAATATAATTATTTTATAAAAAAAGAAATTAAAAGTTAATACTGTTATTTGGAACGAAAACCATTAGAAATACTGAAATTTAAAGTTAGAATGTAAATCAAAATCCACGTGGTGCTTATTTTTTATTATAAAATACCACTTAAAAGGTTAAAATTATTATCTATAATATTTAAAACTTTTTTTTTTCTCAGTTACAGGAAATATTTGAAATTTAAATTATTTTCAGCACGAAGTTATTTGTGTTATTTTGAGTCCGAGCTCTGCCGGCGTCGGGCTCTTCCCGACAAAGTCTGAGAGCGAACTCATCTCTATTGTAAACGATAAGATCGATTCTCTAAAGCAGTGGATCTCAACCTTTTATGCTTCACGTACCCCCTTCAAATGTGTATGTAACTGGCGTACCCCTTGTATAGATAGATAAACTATAGTTATAGTATAACAATGGGAATAAAATAAAACATATATATCAGTGGTTCTCAACCTTTTATGCTTCACGTACCCCCTTGAAATGTGTATGTAACTGGCGTACCCTTGTATAGATAGATAAAACTATAGTTATGGTATAACAATGGGAATAAAATAAAACATATATTAGTGGTTCTCAACCTTTTATGCTTCATGTACCCCCTGGAAATGTGTATGAAACTGGCGTACCCCTTGTATAGATAGATAAATTATAGTTATAGTATAACAATGGGAATAAAATAAAACATATATATCAGTGGTTCTCAACCTTTTATGCTTCACGTACCCCCTGGAAATATGTATGTAACTGGCGTACCCCTTGTATAGATAGATAAAACTATAGTTATAGTATAACAATGGGAATAAAATAAAACATATATATCAGTGGTTCTCAACATTTTATGCTTCATGTACCCCCTGGAAACGTGTATGTAACTGGCGTACCCCTTGTATAGATAGATAAAACTATAGTTATAGTATAACAATGGGAATAAAATAAAATAAAACATATATATCAGTGGTTCTTAAACTTTTATGCTTCACGTACCCCCTGGAAATGTGTACGTAACTGGCATACCCCTTGAATAGATAGGTAGAAGTATAGTTATAGTATAACAATGGGAATAAAATAAAACATATATATCAGTGGTTCTCAATCTTTTATACTTCATGTACCCTCTGGAAACGTGTATGCAACTGGCGTACCCCTTGTGTAGATAGATAAAACTATAGTTATGGTATAACAATGGGAATAAAATAAAACATATATTAGTGGTTCTCAATCTTTTATACTTCATGTACCCCCTGGAAACGTGTATGTAACTGGCGTACCCCTTGTATAGATAGATAAAACTATAGTTATAGTATAACAATGGGAATAAAATAAAACATATATATCAGTGGTTCTCAATCTTTTATACTTCATGTACCCTCTGGAAACGTGTATGTAACTGGCGTACCCCTTGTATAGATAGATAAAACTATAGTTATAGTATAACAATGGAAATAAAATAAAACATATATATCAGTGGTTCTCAAACTTTTATGCTTCACGTACCCCCTGGAAAGGTGTATGTAACTGGCGTACCCCTTGTATAGATAGATAAAACTATAGTTATAGTATAACAATGGGAATAAAATAAAATAAAACATATATATCAGTGGTTCTTAACCTTTTATGCTTCACGTACCCCCTGGAAATGTGTACGTAACTGGCATACCCCTTGTATAGATAGGTAAAAGTATAGTTATAGTATAACAATGGGAATAAAATAAAACATGTATATCAGTGGTTCTCAACCTTTTATGCTTCACGTACAACCTGGAAATATATATGTAACTGGCGTACCGCTTGTATAGATGGATAAAACTATAGTTATAGTATAACAATGGGAATAAAATAAAACATATGTATTTTTACTAGATCTAGCGACATTTGAGCTCTCACTGCGTATAGTCGCTCAAAAAAATATCCGAACAATATGGTTGATTTCAGACTTCAGAAAAAATATCTGGCAACGATTTTTTTGGAAATTAGTGATCTGGCAACCTTCTTGTACGTGTACACGAACCACGTGTACGTACACGAAGGTTACCATGTACATACACATACCGTACACGAAGGTTGCTCGTGTACGTACATGTGCCGTACACGAAGGTTGCCCGTGTTTATTATTAAAAATACTTTAAAAATACATGTAAACGTGGTTCGTGTACACGTACCGTACACGAAGATTGCCCGTGTTTATTATTAAAAATACGGTAAATATACATGTAAACGTGGTTCGTGTACACGTACACCAAGATTGCCAGATCACTAATTTCTAAAAAAATCGTTGCCAGATATTTTTTCTGAATTCTGCAGTCAACCATAGTGTTCGGATATTTTTTTGAGCGACTGTATCGCAAAAAATTTTACCGCTTACCCACGTTGAGAACCCCTACTCAAAAGAACGAGAACCGATAGAAACTAACTTTTGGTATAGATGGGAAATGGCAAATAATACTTGAGTAAAGTTGTTGGGCTGGAAAAGCGCTGGGTTGGGTTGTTTTACCTCTAAGCTGCATTTTTTTGCACACAATGGGCTAAAATAGCCAGGTCACTAGCACCCCGAGAGCTCAAAGACAGATAGAAGCCTCCCGTTAAACCAATCCAGCGAGTTCTTTAACATGCACTGGGTATGGCTCTCTTGCACACGGGGCCACGGCTTTATGTCCCATCCAACGGCCTTTCTGAACGAAAGCAAGGTGAAGATTTAGCGGAATTAATCTCAACGCTGGCCCACCTGGGACTCAAACCTGGAAACGACAAATTGCAAGCTTAGCGCGCTACCGGTGGTTGAAAATGAAATGATAGGCAAATTGAAAGCAAATGACAAATCTATTTTCTTTTCTGAATTGCAGTATTTCAAAAGGAACAATTATCATTTTGTTTGCATTTAAAAATTTTAAACTACTTTAAATATTTTTTGTTGTTTAGTAGTCTACTAAGCAGTGTTACATTTTACAATGCATCTATAATCAACACCTCCTGTGTGGACCAAGTTGTGACGTCATCATAAGTAGTCCTGTAATAATAATATTTCTTATAAATTATTTCTATTATTACTACCGGTGTACTTTTATATTGATATTTTTATTAATATTTATTTATAAATATATTTTATTTAAAAGAAAAATTATTAGGATTGATTAGCAATTGTCATAATACTAATAAATACGAATAATGTTTCTTCTAAATAAGGTATATTTATAAATAAGCATTAGTATTCAAGTACACCACTGATAATAATAGAAAGAAATATATAAGAATTATCTGCATTACAAAACTGCTTATGTGACGTCATAACTTGGTCTACAGGCCTTCCTTCTGTTGTAGGAGGAGTTGCCATAATCATCAAAATATGGAAATAGATGGAATGAATGTTTCTAATGAAAGAAAGCGATTAATCTATTTTATTCCTATAAAAGTAAAAGATGATTATGAACAAATTTCGGATCACTTTCCTCACTCTTTTTTTACTATCAGAACTTCCGAATAAGTGAAGCCCTGGCTGTTCCCAGAGTGACCTCATCGTGTCAGGACTGTTGCCATTTTAATCTTTCAAATAACCTACAAAAAAAATAGAACGTTGACCTTCAATAATGGCGGGTTCGTTTGGCTGGCATTTAAGTGAGAAATGGGTCGTTCCACTGCACACGATGAATTTATTTGGGAAGGAATTTTTATGAGGTTTCCGTTTAAATGCTCTGAATGCTAATTTCACACGCACATTTCTGGTTTTCTGTGTCATTTCTTTCCCCAGTTCAACAGTATAGATTGATTTGTTGATAATTTCGCATGGACAAGTTGCATTATATTTCAATGTGAGGTTGATTGATTTGGCTATTTTTAATCATAACGTTGAGGTTATTCAAAATGATTTATAGATTTTATATTAATCTCATTATTTTATATAATTATTGCAAATAGAGTATTTTAATTCGGAACCTTTTTGAAACAGCATGGAACATGACAGTCTCTGTTGTGAATAGAATTACAACGTTTAAAATTACATAGTTCCATTTCAAACAGTTCGTAGGGTAATTATTTTCGAAAAACGTAGGGAGTTAACACTTTGTATTATCTCCGCAAAATTCCCCGCCCTGCCCATGGTTAGTAGGGGACACCGATGGGCTTTGAAAGGTAGCCGTCCGTCGGATGGGACGTTAAGCTGTGTCCCGTGTGCGGGAGAGCCATACCCTGTGCACGTTAAAGAACACACTGGATGGCCTTGACGGGAGTCTACTATCTGTCTCCCAACAGCTGTTCCAGTGGGTCCCCTCTCCCAATCCTTCTCTGAGCCTTCGGGGTCCATGTGACCTGGCCATTTAGCTCATGGTGTGCAAAAAAGTGCAGCTCAGAGGTAAAATAATCCTACATTAAAGAACACACTGGATGGCCTTGACGGGAGTCTACTATCTGTCTCCCAACAGCTGTTCCAGTGGGTCCCCTCTCCCAATCCTTCTCTGAGCCTTCGGGGTCCATGTGACCTGGCCATTTAGCTCATGGTGTGCAAAAAAGTGCAGCTCAGAGGTAAAATAATCCTACATTAAAGAACACACTGGATGGCCTTGACGGGAGGCTACCATCTGTCTCCCAACAGTTGTTCCAGTGGGTCCCCTCTCCCAATCCTTCTCTGAGCCTTCGGGGTCCATGTGACCTGGCCATTTAGCTCATGGTGTGCAAAAAAGTGCAGCTCAGAGGTAAAACAATCCTACATTAAAGAACACACTGGATGGCCTTGACGGGAGGCTACCATCTGTCTCCCAACAGCTGTTCCAGTGGGTCCCCTCTCCCAATCCTTCTCTGAGCCTTCGGGGTCCATGTGACCTGGCCATTTAGCTCATGGTGTGCAAAAAAGTGCAGCTCAGAGGTAAAATAATCCTACATTAAAGAACACACTGGATGGCCTTGACGGGAGGCTACCATCTGTCTCCCAACAGCTGTTCCAGTGGGTCCCCTCTCCCAATCCTTCTCTGAGCCTTCGGGGTCCATGTGACCTGGCCATTTAGCTCATGATGTGCAAAAAAGTGCAGCTCAGAGGTAAAATAATCCTACATTAAAGAACACACTGGATGGCCTTGACGGGAGGCTACCATCTGTCTCCCAACAGCTGTTCCAGTGGGTCCCCTCTCCCAATCCTTCTCTGAGCCCTCGGGGTCCTTGTGACCTGGCCATTTAGCCAATGTTGTGCAAAAAAGTGCAGCTCACAGGTAAAACAATCCAACGTTAAAGAACACGCTGGATGGCCTTGACGGTAGGCTCCATCTGTCTCCCAACAGCTGTTCCAGTGGGTCCCCTCCCCCAATCTTCTCTGGGCCTTCGGATTCCATGTGACCTGGCCATTTAGCCCATGGTGTGCAAAAAAATGCTGCTCACAGGTAAAATAACAAAACCCAACACTTTGTATCGATTACTCTGTGAGAAAGCAGGCATGGATCCAGTGAAAACTAATAGTGAGGAGAGTGAATAAGGTTGGATTGTTTCACCTCTGAGAGGTACTTTTTTTGCACACACCGGGCTAAATGGCCAGGTCACAAGGACCCCGAGGGCTCAGAAAAGATTGCGAAAGGAGACCTACTGGAACAGCTGTTAGAAGACAGATGGAAGCCTACCGTCAAGGCCATCCAGA
The DNA here is from genome assembly GCA_038380435.1 of Ryuthela nishihirai. Classification (NCBI taxonomy): domain Eukaryota; kingdom Metazoa; phylum Arthropoda; class Arachnida; order Araneae; family Heptathelidae; genus Ryuthela; species Ryuthela nishihirai. The sequence continues at coordinate 8,055,618 of JAWZYU010000022.1, forward strand.
GTGTTCTTTAACGTGCACAGGTTATGGCTCTTCCGTAACCTGTGGTGTTATGTGTGGTTTATAACTCTTCCACATACGGAGCCAAGGCTTAAAGTCCCATCCGATGGACGGCGGTCTTTCTAAGTCCATTGGTATACCCTACCGACAGAGGATAGGGAGGGGAGGTTTGCGGAGATAAATCTAAAAGCTGACCCAAGAGTGACTCGAACCTGGGAACTGAAGATTTACGAGCCTGGCGCTATACCAACTGAGCCACCCCTGCTCCACAAATTGTCATTAGCCGGGTGGGATCCAATCCACGACTTCTTGATAACGTATGAGGTTACCGAAGCAAAAATTTGATTTGATAGTTTTTTTTTTATATCTAAGCGGCACTTTTTTATCACACAATGTGCTAAATGGCCAGATCACAAGAACCCCGAGTTGGGTTGGGTTGGGTTATTTTGCTTCTGAGTGGCACTTGTTTGCACACCATGGGCTAATGGCCAGGTCACAAGGACCCCGAAGGCTCAGAGAAGGTTGGGGGAGGAGACCCACTGGAACAGCTGTTGGGAGACAGATGGTAGCCTCCCGTCAAGTCCATCCAGAGTGTTCTTTAACGTGCACAGGGTATGGCTCTCCCACACACGGGGCCACGGCTTAACGTCCCATCCGACGGACGGCGGCCTTTCCAAGCCCATCGGTGTCCCCTACTGACTGTGAGCAGGGCGCGGAATTTTGCGGAGATAAATCTCAACGCTGACCCAGCTGGGACTCGAACCTGGGAACTACAGATTACGAGCCTGGCGCGCTACCGACTGAGCCACCCCCGCCCCTCAAGAACCCCGAAGGCTCAAAAAAAAAAGATTATGGTTTGGGCACCCCACGGAACAGCTGTTGGGAGACAGGTGGTAGCCTCCCGTAAAGGCCATCCTGCGTGTTTTTTAACATGCACAGGTTGCGGCTCTCCCGCACACTGGACCACGGCTTAATTCCCTGTACGACGGACACCCCTAAAAGGACGGACTAAACCCCTAAAAAAAGGACGGACTAGACCACTAAACGGCACCCCTAAAAGGAGGGGAAAATGTTATATTGTAATGGAAATCCAGTCTCTTGCACCGCACCCTTTAGTTTTTTGCTCGACTGCGTAACTCCCTCCCCTCGTGGGGCGGAGCGGGGGTGGCTCATCGGTTGCGCACTAGGCTCGTCATCTGCAGTTCCCAGATTGGAGTCCCAGCCGGGACAGCATTGAAAAAGATACTGATCGAGGGAAGGGCGAGGAATTTTGCCGAGATAAATCTCAGTGCTGGCCCAGCTGGGACTCGAATCTGGGAACTGCAGATGACGAGCCTAGTGCGCAACCGATGAGCCACCCCCGCTCCGCCCCACGAGGGGAGGGAGTTACGCAGGTGAGCAAAAAACTAAATGGTGAGGTGCAAGAGACTGGATTTCCATTACAATATAACATTTTCCCCTCCTTTTAGGGGTGCAAAACTCCTGCCCACAGTCAGTAGGGGACACCGATGGGCTTGGAAAGGCCACCGTCCGTCGGATGGGACGTTAAGCCGTAGCCCCGTGTGCGGGAGAGCCATACCCTGTACACGTTAAAGAACACGCTGGATGGCCTTGACGGGAGGCTACCATCTGTCTCCCAACAGCTGTTCCAGTGGGTCCCCTCCCCCAACCTTCTCTGAGCCTTCGGGGTCCATGTGACCTGGCCATTTAGCCCATGGTGTGCAAAAAAGTGCCGCTCAGAGGTAAAACAAACCAACGTTAAAGAACACACTGGATGGCCTTGACGGGAGGCTACCACCTGTCTCCTAACAACTGTTCCAGTGGGTCCCCTCCCCCAACCTTCTCTGAGCCTTCGGGGTCCTTGTGACCTGGCCATTTAGCCCATGGTGTGCAAAAAAGTGCCGCTCAGAGGTAAAACAATCCAACGTTAAAGAACATACTGGATGGCCTTGACGGGAGGCTACCACCTGTCTCCTAACAACTCTTCCAGTGGGTCCCCTCCCCCAACCTTCTCTGAGCCTTCGGGGTCCTTGTGACCTGGTCATTTAGCCATGATGTGCAAAAAATTGCCGCTCAGAGGTAAAACAACCCAATCCAATGCAACACCTATCCTGAGCTACATCTGTTGCATCTGGAATTGTAGTTCAATTCTAACAAAGCCCTCTTTGGCATTTGACAATGTCTGGCCACGCACATCGTATTTAACGGAGATAATATCGACACAGGTGAGACTCGAACCTGCAAACATCAGATTGCGATCCTGGGGTGCTACAGATTGTTTCAGCCAAGCCCACTTTTATACATATATGATTATTTAATTAGAGCTTATTTTATGATTATTTAAAATTTTCTTCGAAGTGAGTGTGGTCTTTTTTCTTTTAGTTTGGTAACTAGATGTCATTTCATTGAACCCATTGCGAGGCTACTTAGCTAGTATTTTTTTTTTTGGAAAACAAAAATTCGTAAAGAATCAAAAACTTTCGAGAAACGATATGCTTCCAAAACTTACTTTATTCGTCACTTTATGATATACACTATTTACATAAACTGAAATTTCTATATACAGAAAAATTGATTTTTTCCCCTGAGCGAGCAGTCACTTCGATCAACAACTTCTGAACAGAAGGCCGTTGGATAATTATGACGTCAGCATAGGTAGTCCTATAACCCAGATATTTCTTATATATTTATTTCTATTATTATTAGTGGTGAGCTTTTACACTATTTTTATTCTAATGCTTATTGATAAATATATCTTATTTAAAGGGAAAATTATTCACATTTATTAGCAATTATTACAATATAATAAATGAAAACAATTTTCTTTCTAAATAAAGTATATTTATAAATCAACATTGCTATAAATATTGGTATAAAAGTAACCAGTAATAATAATGGAAATAAATATATAGATAAGTAAAGTCTGAATTACAGGGGGCGGGGGTGGCTCGTTCGGTAGCGCGCCAGGCTCGTAATCTGTAGTTCCCAAGTTCGAGTCCCAGCTGGGTCAGCGTTGAGATTTATCTCCGCAAAAATTCCCCGCCCTGCCACGGTCAGTAGGGGACACCGATGGGCTTGGAAAGGCTGCCGTCCGTCGGATGGGACGTTAAGCCGTGGCTCCGTGTGCGGGAGAGCCATACCCTGTGCACGTTAAAGAACACGCTGGATGGCCTTGACGGGAGGCTACCATCTGTCTCCCAACAGCTGTTCCAGTGGGTCCCCTCCCCCAACCTTCTCTGAGCCTTCGGGGTCCATGTGACCTGGCCATTTAGCCCATGGTGTGCAAAAAAGTGCCGCTCAGAGGTAAAACAACCCAACTGAATTAGAGGCTGACGTCATATTTGTCCATTGGCCTTCTGTTATAAAAGATGGTGGTTCGATTCACCGGACCTGGACAATCATCCGAAAAAGGAGGAAAATTTAATATGCGTAAAGTTTTCAGTGTCAGAATTTTAACTAAAAGCTATTTAACTTAGAATAGTATAGGAAAAGATAATTTACTTTCTACGAGTATATTAAGACGAATATTTGAGAAATAATTACTAAATGTTTAAAACAAATAGCTGCTGGACGAATTTTAATCCACAAAATTTATAAAACTTGGAAACCTATATCTTCTAATACATAAAGAAAAAGGTTTGCGTGTTTGTCGCTTATGTACAGTCGCTCAAAAAAATATCCGAACACTATGGTTGATTACAGAATTCAGAAAAAATATCTGGCAACGATTTTTTTAGAATTTAGTAATCTGGCAACCTTCGTGTACGTACACGAAGGTTGCCAGATCATTAATTTTTAAAGAAATCGTGTACGTACACGAAGGTTGCCAGATCACTAATTTCTAAAAAAATCGTGTACGTACACGAAGGTTGCAGGATCACTAATTTCTAAAAAAATCGTTGCTAGATATTTTTTTCTGAATTCTGTAACCAACCATAGCGTTCGGATATTTTTTTGAAAGACTGTACTCAGCCCTCAGAAGAGCTAGAGGCACCAATATTTGTATGAAAGTTCCCTTCACCCAGAGGAAGAATACAGGCTGTGTGTGAACCTGCTGGGATCAACCAAAATTGAGGTGGGCTAGTTTGAATTTCTCCAAATTCCCATAGACCTAACATTAACGGTTGAAGTTTTTCAAAATAATTGTTGCCACCCACCAATAAATTTGAAACAATAAATACATCAAACTAATTTTGTGTGATCAAGTCATTGTTCAGTTTGTTGGATCAAGAGCGCGAGCGTCCGTTGATATTACAGGTGTTTTTAATTAAGAACGAGCCGAACACGAGATTCTTTGTTGAAATGGGTTGGGTTGGGTTGTTTTACCTCTGAGCGGCACTTTTTTGCACACCATGGGCTAAATGGCCAGGTCACATGGACCCCGAAGTCTCAGAGAAGGTTGGGGGAGGGGACCCACTGGAACAGCTGTTGGGAGACAGATGGTAGCCTCCCGTCAAGGCCACCCAGCGTGTTCTTTAGCGTGCACAGGGTATGGCTCTCCCGCACACGGGGCCACGGCTTAACGTCCCATCCGACGGACGGCGGCCTTTCCAAGCCCATCGGTGTCCCCTACTGACCGTGGGCAGGGCGGGGAATTTTTCGGAGATAAATCTCAACGTTGACTCAGCTGGGACTCGAACCTGGGAACTGCAGATTATGAGCCATCCCCGCCCCAAATTGGTTTGGTTTGTTTGGTTTGTTTTACCTCTGAGCGGCACTTTTTTTGCACACAATGGACTAAATGGCCAGGTCACAAGGACCCCGAAGGGTCAGAGAAGGTCGGGGGAGGGAATCCACTGGAACGGCTGTTGGGAGACAGATGGTAGCCTCCCGTCAAGGCCATCCAGAGTGTTCTTTAACGTGCACAGGGTATGGCTCTCCCGGACACGGAGCCACGGCTTAACGTCGCATCCGACGGACGGCGGCCTTTCCAAGAGCATCGGTGTCCCCTACTGACCGTGGGCAGGACGGGGAATTTTTCGGAGATAAATCTCAAAGCTGACTCAGCTGGGACTCGAACCTGGGAACAGCAGATTATGAGCCATCCCCGCCCCAAATGTAATGTTAATAAGTAATAACATAATATTTAATTTATTGTTATATATTTATTTTTTTTTATATTTAATATACTTATAATTTTTTAGTACCTTTATGTTTTTTATGTACCACAGACTAGAGTTATTTTTTTTTGCTATAAAGTTACATAAGCATTTCAAATTGTATCCAAGGAACTCTAGTGGGTAGGAAGTGATGTGAAAAGTTCGATTATCTGAGCGAAGAAATTCTGGTTTAGAAACTTCTAACGTGGGGAGGATAATGGATACCTCGAACTATGTTCATTTCTTTTCTCCCCTAAGAGTGAGGGGAAAAATTTTAAGTAAGGGTAGGGGCGGAGATCGATCGTAATGATATGTATGCCAAATGAAACCTTGCCACATTGGGAGTACCATCCATTCTATATTCTAAAGAATTTCAAACCCGAGTGATGCCGGGTAAATCTGTAGTATATGCTATGTATATGCGATTGTTTTACCTCTAAGCCGGCTCAGTCGGTAGCGCGCCAGGCTCGTAATCTGTAGTTCCCAGGTTCGAGTCCCAGCTGGGTCAGCGTTGAGATTTATCTCCGCAAAATTCCCCGCCCTGCCCACGGTCAGTAGGGGACACCGATGGGCTTGAAAAGGCCGCCGTCCGTCGGATGAGACGTTAAGCCGTGGCCCAGTGTGCGGGAGAGCCATACCATGTACACGTTAAAGAACACGCTGGATGGCCTTGACGGAAGGCTACCATCTGTCTCTCAACAGCTGCTCCAGTGGGTCCCCTCCCCCAACCTTCTCTGAGCCTTCGGGGTCTATGTGACCTGGCCATTTAGCCTGGTGTGCAAAAAAGTGCCGCTCAGAGGTAAAACAACCCAACGTTAAAGAACACGCTGGATGGCCTTGACGGGAGGCTACCATCTGTATCCCAACAGCTGTTCCAGTGGGTCCCCTCCCCCAACCTTCTCTGAGCCTTCGGGGTCCATGTGACCTGGCCATTTAGCCCATGGTGTGCAAAAAAGTGCCGCTCAGAGGTAAAACAACCCAACGTTAAAGAACACGCTGGATGGCCTTGACGGGAGGCTACCATCTGTCACCCAACAGCTGTTCCAGTGGGTCCCCTCCCCCAACCTTCTCTGAGCCTTCGGGGTCCATGTGACCTGGCCATTTAGCCCATGGTGTGCAAAAAAGTGCCGCTCAGAGATAAAACAACCCAACGTTAAAGAACACGCTGGATGGCCTTGACGGGAGGCTACCATCTGTCTCCCAACAGCTGTTCCAGTGGGTCCCCTCCCCCAACCTTCTCTGAGCCTTCGGGGTCCCTGTGACCTGGCCATTTAGCCCATGGTGTGCAAAAAAGTGCCGCTCAGAGGTAACCCAACCTCTAAGCCGCACTTTTTTTTCGATAATGGCTACGTTACAAGGATTCCAAAGGTTAAGGGAAAGTTGTTGAATGGGATCTTCTATACAGTCGCTCAAAAAAACATCCGAACACTATGGTTGATTACAGAATTCTGAAGAAATATCTGGCAAAGTTTATTTTTAGAAATTAGTAATCTGGCAACCTTCGTGTACTGTTAAAGTTGGTAACTAATTTATCATATTCTTTAGCTGATTTATGGGGTGGGAGTTGTCTTAGTCGGGAGCGCGCTAAGCTCATAATTTGTAGTTCCCAAATTCGAGTCCCATCTGTGACAGCGTTGAGATTTTTCTGTTCTAATCCCCTATACTGTCTCTCAGACAGAAAGGGGACACTGATGGGCTTCGAAAGTCCGCCGTCCGTCGTATAAGATATAAATCCGTGGTCCTGTGTGCATGAGAGCTATACCCTGGTGATGTTAAAGAACCCGCTGGAAGCTTTGACGTGAGGCTATCCTCTGTCTCTTAACAGCTGTTCAGTGGGTCCCCTTCCTCAACCGAGTCTTTGGGGTCTTCTCTTCTTCCTCTTCCGATTATTTTGGATCAAATGTTACAAGAAGAATTGGACCATCCGATTCTTCTTGTAACATTTGGACCATTTAGAATTTGGGTCGTTTAACCTCTGAGCGGCACTTTTTTCCACACCATGGGCTAAATGGCCAGGTCACATGGACCCCGAAGGCTCAGAGAAGGTTGGGGGAGGGAACCCACTGGAACAGCTGTTGGGAGACAGATGGTAGCCTCCCGTCAAGGCCATCCAGCGTGTTCTTTAACGAGCACAGTGTATGGCTCTCCCGTACACGGGGACACGGCTTAGAGTCCCATCCGACGGACGGCAGCCTTTCCAAGCCCATCGGTGTCCCCCACTGACCGTGGGCAGGGCGGGGAATTTTGCGGAGATAAATCTCAACACTGACCCAGCTGGGACTCGAACCTGGGAACTACAGATTACGAGCCTGGCGCGCTACCGACTGAGCCACCCCCGCCCCAGAATCAAGACTAATCTTCTAAATCGTAAGGTATTCTAAACCTGAAGCGCCTTGACTGCCCTGCTTTTCTCTCTCTTGAATTCCCGAAAGTGGTCGCTTCTTGCCTCAGTTCATCCGATTCTTCTTCATCTCCGTATCTGCTGCCTTCAGAGTCACGGGAATTCCTATATTCTTCATCAAAGTCTCTACTCGTAGGCGATCGCTCTCTTTGGAAGTTCGATTGCTCTCTTTGAAAGTTCGATCTCGGATAACTTTTTGTGTCTGAGCCTTGTTGTTCTTCAGGCCAATCTTCCTCATCTGGCCATCCTCCATTCATCATAGGGGGCCATCCCCCGTTCATCATTGCTGCGGGAGGCCACCCTCCATTCATCATCATAGGAGGCCATCCTCCGTTCATCATCATTCCTCCTTTCAACATTCCGCCTTTCATCATCGCTCCAGCGGCTGGCCACCCACCACCATTAGCAGCCTTCATCATATTCATTTGCATCTGCATCATTTTCATGTTCATCTTCATCTGCATCATCTTCATCTGCATCTGCATCATTTGCGAGTCCCCTTTGCTCGAGGACTGAGATTGCCAAGGCATCCTACAAAAAGAGGAAAAAATTTTATAGTTAATTTGAATCAAATCGAAGCAAATCTATCATTGGAAGTAACCGTTTATTTTATAAATCAATGTAAAATATCCGAGACCTTTTTCTTTCTGAACGTAGGGAGTAACAGAAATACTCCTACAATTTTAGCTTTAATATATAACTTAGATATGCGAAACCTTGTGTTGTTTTACCTATGAGAGGTGCTTGTTTTTGCACACAATGGGCTAAACGGCCAGGTCACAAGGACCCCGAAGACTCAGAGAAGGTTGGAGGAGGGGACCCACTGGAACAGCTGTTGGAGGACAGATGGTAGCCTCCCGTCAGGGCCATCCAGCATGTTCTTTAACGTGCAGAGTTATGGCTCTCTCCCACAAACACGGACACTGCTTAATGTCACATCCAACGAACGGCGGCCTATCCTAACCCATCGGTGTTCCCTACTGACCGTGAGCAACAGCAGGGATTTTTGCGGTGATAAATCTGAACACTGGGCCAGCTGGGAACTTCATATTATGAGCCTGGCGCACTACCGACTGAGCCACCCCTGCCCCTATGGGAAACAACATTTGGATTGGATTATTTTATGTCTGAGCGCACTTTTTTGCACACAATGGGCTAAATGGCCAAGTCACAAGGATCCCGAGGGCTCAAAGAAGGTTGGGGGAAGGGGACCCTCTGGAAAAGGTGTTGGGAGACAGATGGTAGCCTCCCGTCAAGGTCATCCAGCATATTCTTTAACGTGCACAGGGTATGGCTCTCCCGCACAGGGAGATACTGCTTAACGTCCATCCGATGGACAGAGGCTTTTCCAAGCCCATTGGTGTTCCCTAACGACCAAGAACAGGACAGAGAGTTTCGCAGAGATAAATATCAGCACTGGCCCAGCTGGGACTCGACATATAAGAATATTAGAGAATAATCTGAAATTAACTGCTGACTTTCAAAAAAAATACCTACCTGTATAATTTTAAAACTTAACATCATATTTATTTTGAAACAATTATTCATTAAGAATTACCACGTTCGCCTTCTACAACTCATGCTACAGCACCGCTATATTAATAACTACACCATTTAATATTTATATCAGTGACTTCCCGGAATTTGCTAAGGTTCATACTGCCCTATATTCTGATGATACTGCATTAATTTTAGCCTCAATTAGCCCTAAGATTCCAATCAAAAGAACGCTAGAAAGCTTAAACATACTCGAAATTTGGTTGAGTGCAAAGGAGTGTCACTTAGAGATAAAAACAACTCACCAATCAAAATTTGTCTATCGATAAAAATCAAACTTAAAGAATAGACAATGACTTACGGAACAGGCATGGGCATCCAGGAGCCTCCTCCGCCAGAATCTCCCTTTCCTCCTCCTCCTCCTTTGCTAAGCATAGGAATGGGAATGGGAAGAGGAATGGGAATGACGAGGCCTTTCAGACTCACGCTGGCTGTCTTGCCTTGGCCGCCATGTTTGTCGAACAGCCATTTTGCCATCATCAGATCCTTCATCTTCTTACCACAATCTGTCCGAGGCAGCCAATCCAAGCCGAGCAACAACGACAAGGTCAGACTGATCCAATGACATCTTCGTATTCCGGTTGCCATGGAGACGAAAAGCTGAAGGAGGTGGTCTCGAAATAAGTTCTAGTTTGAGCTGTTACACATGGCTATGGTTAAGCTGGGTCGATTACCTGAATAAAGAAAACTTCCACAATAAATTATCCTCCATTTTTAAATTTCACATTTTAAGAATTTATTTGTGAAGAAAGATTATTTTCAAAGATAGGTTTACTTGCAAATGGGATGAAATGAGGCATGCCCTCCCCGTAGGGGCGGGGGTGGCTTAGTCGCTAGCGCGCCAGGCTCATAATCTGTAGTTCCCAGGTTCGAGTCCCAGCTGAGTCAGCGTTGAGATTTATCTTCGCAAAATTCCCCGCCCTGCCCACGGTCAGTAGGGAACACCGATGGGCTTGGAAAGGCGGATGGGACGTTAAGCAGTGGCCCCGTGTATGGGAGAGCCATACTCTGTGCACGTTGAAGAACACGCTGGATGGCCTTGACGGGAGGCTACCATTTGTCTTCCAACATCTGTTCCAGTGGGTCCTCTCCCCCAACCTTCTCTGAACCTTCGGGGTCCATATGTCTGGTCATTTAGCCCTTGGTGTGCAAAAAAAGTACCGCTCAGAAGTAAAACAAACCAGCCTAAAGACTTCAGTATGAATGAAAAATCGTTTTAGGTCGGTATTGGCAAATATTAGGATAACACTTTCCTATTCTGTTAATAGCTTTTCAGGGCCTTTAGCGGTGGAAAAGTAAGAAAGTAGCAAAATTTTGAACGAATATGGCCGAGTGGTTAGCGCGCTTGGCTACTGATCTACGGGACCTGGGTTCGAGCCCCGGGTAAGGCATGGCTGTTTGTGTCGTTTTTCTGCTGAGGTCCTGCCATCCTCTCAGACCTTCTACTGTGGCATATAAACTGACAGGCTGCTGTCAGACCTCTGTGGCAAGCAGCTGCTTGAGGGGGTATTTTATATTTTGCAAAAGATCTATTTAGGGCAGATATTCTAAACAGGTACGAAAACAAATTAATATATAACATTTTGTTCATTTTATAGAATATATTTACGTATAATATTCTTAAAGTGTAAAAAATATGCCAAGGTTTTGGGTTGTTGTTTTACCTCTAAACGGCACTTTTTTTTCACACTATGACTTAATTGGCCAGGTCACATGGACCCCGAAGGCTCACAGAAGGTTGGGGGAGGAGACTCACTGGACAACAGTTGAGAGGCAGATGGTATCCTCTCGTCAAGGCCATCCAGCGTGTTCTTTAACGTGCACAGGGTATGGCTATCCCGTACACGGGGCCACGGCTTAACGTCCCATCCGACGGACGGTGGTCTTTCCAAGCCCATCGGTGTCTCCTACCGACCCTGGGCAGTGCGAGAAATTTTTCGGAGATAAATCTCAACGCTGACCCAGCTGGGACTCGAACCTGAGAACTACAGTTTACAAGCCTGCGCGCTACCGACTGAGCCACCACCCCAATATGCCAAGCTTTGAATCCTTTGTTGCAGTGCTTGTTAATTTCTTGCAGTGTTTGTTTATATATTGGAAATATTTTTCTGATAATGATTATTTTTTGTGGATATATTGCTAAATATTATTCAAAAGCAATTAGTATTGAAATGCATATTTTATTTAGATGTCAAATATCCTTAGATGTCAAGAATATTCTTCATAATAATAGTTTGCATTTTATTTTTCCATCGCTATTTGTACCATATATCAATTTTCCATGTAATAGTTTTATGAGGTCAAAAAAGAACGTTTAAAAATTATATATGAACAAAACAAAATATCCCCGGTTAGGAACAAATTTTTCTTACACATGATAAAACTTATACATAGAAATGCACGTTACAAAACCATTTTCAGATTCTTTATATTATAGGGAATGTGCAACGCTCAGAGTCAATTTCTAGATGACTTATAAACTCTATGGCTCAAGTTTTAAAATGACATGCAAGATTAACATGAACACACATCGAAGTGACGTCATTTCCTACCCAATATTCATGATCTCGCCAACATTTTGCTTTATCTGATTGAAGGATCTCTAGACAAAGTATTAGTGGATGATTAATGTGTTTCTACTCAAATCACATTTCCTCGAAGAATTTGAAGTGTCTGAGTTACAAATAGCAACCAAAACTTCCACTGAAAAATCACAAAATTAAAACAAAATATTTATCTTCTTCAAGTTAAAGTTTATTTTAGATCATTGTGATATTAACATCATCATCATCATCATCCTCAAGCAGCCATAGTCCAACCAGATCGTACAATTTAGTTTTCCAAACATATCTATCCTGAACTACATCTGTTGCATCTGACCACTGTACACCAATTCTAACAAGGTCCTGTTTGACATTGTCTGCCCACCGCATCCTAGGTCTCCCCCTCTTTCTGAGGGTTTTAGGCACAATGTTCATAACCCTATTCGCTAATCTATAATTATCCTTACGAGCAACATGGCCAAACCAACGGAGTCTCTCTCTGTACAATATGCTGCTCAAAGAAGGTTGCCGACTTCTTTGCCTAACCTCATCATTGCTTACAAAGTTGAACCACCTAATGCCCAAGATGCTGCTTAAGCATCTAGAATCAAAAGCATCAAACTTCCTGTCATCTTGTTTCCAAAGCGTCCAAGTTTCACTACCATGACTAACCCTAGAAAAAGCCAAACTATTATACAGTCTAATATTATTCTTTAAGTGTATACGCCTATTTCTTCACACTTTCCATAGATTTTTAAAAGTCCCGGCAGTATTCCCTATTCGTCTGTGATATTAACATCCTTTATTTAACTTATAGCACTTTCTATTCAATATTCATGTTTTCTTCAACGTTTTTGCTTCATCTAACGGAAGATTCTCTAAGACAAATAATTACTGAATGATTAAAATTTTTCTACTCAAATCATATTTCCTGTCAGAATTGGGAGTGCGGGAGTACTAACAGCAACAAAAACTCCCATTGAAAATTCCACAATGAAATCTAAAAATTTTTCCTTAGCAAGTTCGAGTTTATATTAAATCATGGTGATATTAATCTCCCATATTTTATTAATAATTTCTGTTCAATAGTCAAGATATTGTCAATGCTTTTGCTTTATCTGGCTGAAGAATCTCTAAGACAAAATATTAGTGAATGATTAAACATGATTCTATTCAAATAACCTTTACTCGAAGCATTTCAAGTGCCAAAGTTACAAAATACCAAATTTCCACTAAAAACTACCGCAACCAAACTCCCACTAAAAATTACAAAATGGAATCAAAAAATTTCTCCTCAGGAATTTCAAGTTTTTATATGATCAAGTTTATATTAGATAATGGGGGATTTAACCTCATTTATTTTATTTGTAGTAATTCCTGCTCAGTATTCATGTTCTCATCAACGTTTATTTTTTAATTTATTTCATCTGACTGAAGATCCCCTAAGACAAAATATTATTCGGTTAGTATGATTCTACTCAAATCACATTTCCTCGAAGAATTTGAAGTGCCTGAGTTAAAAACAACAACCGAAACTCCCACTGAAAATATAAAAAAAATTTTCTTTAGGAACTAAATTGTATAATAAGATCACGGTTATATTAGCCTCCTTTTAATTGGGAAAATCTGAAGAAGGAGCTCCTATTGTAGTGTAACGTTTAATGAATGAATTAGCCTCCTATATGAAACAAAGCTTGGCATTCAGCTTCTTATCCTAAAACTGTAATCCATATAGCTCGGTCTCCCGATGTCTCCTTTTTTCTGTTTGCCACCAACAATCAGTTGAGGTTGAGAGGCCCATCCCATCTGCTGCTCCTCTTGTTCTGCTTGTCGCCAATGAGGATTTGCCTCTGCTGATGGAGGTCTGCTATTGGCCATGTCGGGAGGCCACCCTCCGTTCATCATCATACCTGGAGGAGGCCATCCTCCATTCACCATCGCTGGCGGCCACCCTCCATTCACCATCGCTGGCGGCCACCCTCCATTCATCATCATCATACCTTGAGGAGGCCATCCTCCGTTCATCATAGCAGGAGGGGGAGGGGGAGGAGGCGGATTTGCATCTCCTTTCATCCCTTTCATCATGAGCATTGGAAGCATGGATGGTGCGCTTTTCATCTGCTGTTGTTTCATCATCTTCTGCATTGTCTTCATTTGCATCATCTTCAGCATCGTTTTCATTTTCATTTTCATCATCTCTGTTCTCATCTTCATCATCTGTGACATCGTGTTGTCCCAAGGGTTGCTCTCGGCTTTCATTCTGAAAAAAAAGGAAACAGACAGACAAATAACAATTATATTCAAATGAAACTAAAAAATTAAAAATTAAAAAAAACTAAAAATTTCACTATTTAACAACGAAAATTCATTAGCCTTTTTCTCTGACTTTAATAGCATAGTAAACTAATTTTCTGCATCTTAATTGTTACCCTATTTTTACAAGACGTTTCAAACTCGCTTGCAAACTGAAGTATAACGATTGTCTGTACAGTCGCTCAAAAAAGTATCCGAACACTATGGTTGATTAGAGAAATCAGAAAAAATATCTGGCAACGATTTTTTTTAGAAATTAGTGATCTGGCAACCTCCGTGTCACGTGACACGGAGGTTGCCAGATCACTAATTTCTAAAAAAATCGTTGCCAGATATTTTTTCTGATTTCTCTAATCAACCATAGTGTTCGGATACTTTTTTGAGCGACAGTACAGAGCACTTTTTAGATTTTTTGCAAAAGTGCAATAATATTGTTCTCTTTTTGTTTACCTGATTATGACATAAATAAAGGATTTCATGATGCTGAGAAACATCAATATTCTTAGTAATATTGATTGTTTTAATATTTAAAATGATCAGTAATATCATAAGCCTCATAGCCATTAGTAATATCATAAGCCTCATGGCCATTAGTAATATCATAATCCTCAGGGCCATTAATAATATCATAAGCCTCATGACCATTAGTAATATCATAAGCCTCATAGCCATTAGTAATATCATAAGCCTCATGGCCATTAGTATTATCATAATCCTCAGGGCCATTAATAATATCTAAGCCTCATGACCATTAGTAATATCATAAGCCTCATACCCATTCGTAATATCATAAGCCTCATAGCCATTCGTAATATCATAAGCCTCATAGCCATTAGTAATATCATAAGCCTCATGACCATTAGTAATATCATAAGCCTCATAGCCATTCGTAATATCATAAGCCTCATAGCCATTCGTAATATCATAAGCCTCATAGCCATTCGTAATATCATAAGCCTCATGGCCATTAGTAATATCATAAGCCTCATGGCCATTAGTAAAATCATAAGCCTCATGGCCTAATGCCGTCCCGTGGCCGAGTGGTTAGTACGCTTGGCTTGTGATCTACGGGACCTGGGTTCGAGCCCGGGTAAGGCATGGATGTGTGTGTGGTTTTTCTGCTGAGGTCCTGCCATCCTCTCAGACCTTCTACTACGGCATATAAACTGACAGACTCCTGTCAGACCTCTGTGGCAAGCAGCTGCTTGAGGGGGTATTTATTTTATTACATGGCCTAAGTTATTACTAATGTGAATCGCAAGGTTTTGAAGGATGCTGGTTTCATGGCACTTATTGCAAAATCATTGAAAGTGCTCGTTTTTATGGTTAAAATATTGAATTTTAAAATTAAAAATGCATTTTAAATGAGAAATTTAAAATTAATGGTATTTTACACAACAGAAAAAAGTTACACAGATTTATCATGGTTGTGCTTACATCTATGAAATAAATCATCTAGCTAAGAAGTGGATATGTATTATTTACGTTAATTTTTCTTGCCTTTATGTTAGCAAAATGATTAATGATACCATCAAGATTTGTTCTTCAAATAAATCATTTTCAACTAGTCACCACAGGGACGGGGGTGGCTCAGTCGTTAGCGCGCCAGTCTCGTAATCTGCAGTTCCCAGGATCGAGTCCCAGCTGTGTCAGCGTTGAGATTTGTCTCCACAAAACTCTGTCCACCGTCAGTAGGGGTCACCAATGGATTTGGAAAGGCCGCCGTTCGTCGAATGGGACGTTAAGCCGTGGTCCCGTGTGCAACATAGTCATAACTTGTACAAGTTAAAGAACACGCCGGATGGCCTTGACAGGAGGTCACCATCTGTCTCCCAACAGCTGTTCCAGTGGGTCCCCCTCCAATCTTCTCTGAGCCTTCGGCGTCCTTGTGACCTGTCCATTTAGGAAAGCTTCACTGAAGCACTTGGCACCACAAAGTCCTCACTAAAAGTAGTTTTCTTCACTCTTCTCATACCCCAATTTGAAAATCTTATTTTCCGAAAATGTTTTCTCAATTTAGCCTTTTCTTACTTCTCGAATAGTCCGAATTTAGAAACTGGATGTTTTTGCGATGAATCTTAAACGACTCGCAAACTCAAAACCAGCAAACACAAAACCATTCTCACAACTAGCAGGAGCATGGCGTTCAAAATGCATCATCACAAATGAGAAAAAACAAACATTTTCGCAACTAGCAGGAACATATCATTCAAAATGCATCATCACAAATGAGCAAAAACAAACATTTTCGCAACTAGCAGGAGCATATCATTCAAAATGCATCATCACAAATGAGCAAAAACAAACATTTTCGCAACTAGCAGGAGCATATCATTCAAAATGCATCATCACAAATGAGCAAAATCAAACATTTTCGCAACTAGCAGGAGCATATCATTCAAAATGCATCATCACAAATGAGCAAAAACAAACATTTTCGCAACTAGCAGGAGCATATCATTCAAAATGCATCATCACAAATGAGCAAAAACAAACATTTTCGCAACTAGCAGGAGCATATCATTCAAAATGCATCATCACAAATGAGCAAAAACAAACATTTTCGCAACTAGCAGGAGCATATCATTCAAAATGCATCATCACAAATGAGCAAAAACAAACATTTTCGCAACTAGCAGGAGCATATCATTCAAAATGCATCATCACAAATGAGCAAAATCAAACATTTTCGCAACTAGCAGGAGCATATCATTCAAAATGCATCATCACAAATGAGCAAAAACAAACATTGTCGCAACTAGCAGGAGCATGTCATTCAAAATGCATCATCACAAATGAGCAAAAACAAACATTTTCGCAACTAGCAGGAGCATATCATTCAAAATGCATCATCACAAATGAGCAAAAACAAACATTTTCGCAACTAGCAGGAGCATATCATTCAAAATGCATCATCACAAATGAGCAAAAACAAACATTTTCGCAACTAGCAGGAGCATATCATTCAAAATGCATCATCACAAATGAGCAAAAACAAACATTTTCGCAACTAGCAGGAGCATATCATTCAAAATGCATCATCACAAATGAGCAAAATCAAACATTTTCGCAACTAGCAGGAGCATATCATTCAAAATGCATCATCACAAATGAGCAAAAACAAACATTGTCGCAACTAGCAGGAGCATATCATTCAAAATGCATCATCACAAATGAGCAAAATCAAACATTTTCGCAACTAGCAGGAGCATATCATTCAAAATGCATCATCACAAATGAGCAAAAACAAACATTTTCGCAACTAGCAGGAGCATATCATTCAAAATGCATCATCACAAATGAGCAAAAACAAACATTGTCGCAACTAGCAGGAGCATATCATTCAAAATGCATCATCACAAATGAGCAAAATCAAACATTTTCGCAACTAGCAGGAGCATATCCATTCAAAATGCATCATCACAAATGAGCAAAAACAAACATTTTCGCAACTAGCAGGAGCATATCATTCAAAATGCATCATCACAAATGAGCAAAAACAAACATTTTCGCAACTAGCAGGAGCATATCATTCAAAATGCATCATCACAAAGGAGCAAAAACAAACATTTTGCAACTAGCAGGAGCATATCATTCAAAATGCATCATCACAAATGAGCAAAAACAAACATTTTCGCAACTAGCAGGAGCATATAATTCAAAATGCATCATCACAAAGGAGCAAAAACAAACATTTTCGCAACTAACAGGAGCATATCATTCAAAATGCATCATCACAAATGAGCAAAATCAAACATTTTCGCAACTAGCAGGAGCATATCATTCAAAATGCATCATCACAAATGAGCAAAAACAAACATTTTCGCAACTAGCAGGAGCATATCATTCAAAATGCATCATCACAAATGAGCAAAAACAAACATTTTCGCAACTAGCAGGAGCATATCATTCAAAATGCATCATCACAAATGAGCAAAAACAAACATTTTCGCAACTAGCAGGAGCATATCATTCAAAATGCATCATCACAAATGAGCAAAAACAAACATTTTCGCAACTAGCAGGAGCATATCATTCAAAATGCATCATCACAAAGGAGCAAAGACAAACATTTTCGCAACTAACAGGAGCATATCATTCAAAATGCATCATCACAAATGAGCAAAAACAAAATTTTCGCAACTAGCAGGAGCATATCATTCAAAATGCATCATCACAAAGGAGCAAAAACAAACATTTTCGCAACTAACAGGAGCATATCATTCAAAATGCATCATCACAAATGAGCAAAAACAAACATTTTCGCAACTAGCAGGAGCATATCATTCAAAATGCATCATCACAAATGAGCAAAAACAAACATTTTCGCAACTAGCAGGAGCATATCATTCAAAATGCATCATCACAAATGAGCAAAAACAAACATTTTCGCAACTAGCAGGAGCATATCATTCAAAATGCATCATCACAAATGAGCAAAAACAAACATTTTCGCAACTAGCAGGAGCATATCATTCAAAATGCATCATCACAAATGAGCAAAAACAAACATTTTCGCAACTAGCAGGAGCATATCATTCAAAATGCATCATCACAAATGAGCAAAATCAAACATTTTCGCAACTAGCAGGAGCATATCCATTCAAAATGCATCATCACAAATGAGCAAAAACAAACATTTTCGCAACTAGCAGGAGCATATCATTCAAAATGCATCATCACAAATGAGCAAAAACAAACATTTTCGCAACTAGCAGGAGCATATCATTCAAAATGCATCATCACAAAGGAGCAAAAACAAACATTTTCGCAACTAGCAGGAGCATATCATTCAAAATGCATCATCACAAATGAGCAAAAACAAACATTTTCGCAACTAGCAGGAGCATATAATTCAAAATGCATCATCACAAAGGAGCAAAAACAAACATTTTCGCAACTAACAGGAGCATATCATTCAAAATGCATCATCACAAATGAGCAAAATCAAACATTTTCGCAACTAGCAGGAGCATATCATTCAAAATGCATCATCACAAATGAGCAAAAACAAACATTTTCGCAACTAGCAGGAGCATATCATTCAAAATGCATCATCACAAATGAGCAAAAACAAACATTTTCGCAACTAGCAGGAGCATATCATTCAAAATGCATCATCACAAATGAGCAAAAACAAACATTTTCGCAACTAGCAGGAGCATATCATTCAAAATGCATCATCACAAATGAGCAAAAACAAACATTTTCGCAACTAGCAGGAGCATATCATTCAAAATGCATCATCACAAAGGAGCAAAAACAAACATTTTCGCAACTAACAGGAGCATATCATTCAAAATGCATCATCACAAATGAGCAAAAACAAAATTTTCGCAACTAGCAGGAGCATATCATTCAAAATGCATCATCACAAAGGAGCAAAAACAAACATTTTCGCAACTAACAGGAGCATATCATTCAAAATGCATCATCACAAATGAGCAAAAACAAACATTTTCGCAACTAGCAGGAGCATATCATTCAAAATGCATCATCACAAATGAGCAAAAACAAACATTTTCGCAACTAGCAGGAGCATATCATTCAAAATGCATCATCACAAATGAGCAAAAACAAACATTTTCGCAACTAGCAGGAGCATATCCATTCAAAATGCATCATCACAAATGAGCAAAAACAAACATTTTCGCAACTAGTAGGAGCATATTATTCAAAATGCATCATCACAAATGAGCAAAAACAAACATTTTCGCAACTAACAGGAGCATGCCATTGGAACACAATTCACAACCTGCAAAACCAAAATCGTTGTCACACTTGTCATAACCATGTCATTCAAAACGTATGAAAAAATAAATAAATACCCCCTCAAGCAGCTGCTTGCCACAGAGGTCTTACAGGAGCCTGTCAGCTTATATGTCATAGTAGAAGGTCTGAGAGGATGGCAGGACCTCAGCAGAAAAACGACAAAACGTACAGTCGCTCAAAAAATTATCCGACACTATGGTTCATTACAGAATTCAGAAAAAATATCTGGCAACGATTTTTTTAGAAATTAGTGATCTTTCTAAAAAAAATCGTTGCCAGATATTTTTTCTGAATTCTGTAATCAGTCGTAGTGTTCGGATATTTTTTGAGCGACTGTACCATCAGAGTGAAAAACAAACATCGTCACAACTAGGAGAAGCATGCTATTCGAAACACATTCCTAACTAGCAAAAACAAAACCATGTTCAAAAATGGAAGCATGACCATTCAAAACCAGAGATCATTCGAAATACACTGTCACAACTAGAGAAAGCTGAAGAATAATGCCATTCAAAATACAATGTCACAACTAGAAAAAGCTGAAGAATGCCCTTCAAAATACAATGTCACAACTAGAGAAAGCTGAAGAATGCCCTTCAAAATACAATGTCACAACTAGAGAAAGCTGAAGAATGCCCCTCAAAATACAATGTCACAACTAGAAAAAGCTGAAGAATGCCCTTCAAAATACAATGTCACAACTAGAGAAAGCTGAAGAATGCCCTTCAAAATACAATGTCACAACTAGAGAAAGCTGAAGAATGCCCTTCAAAATACAATGTCACAACTAGAGAAAGCTGAAGAATGCCATTCATTCACTTACAGGGTATGGCTTTCCTGCATAATGGTTCACAGTTAGAGGTCTCATAAGATGGGCGACAGCCTTTCCAGGCCCATCCGCGGCCCATTTCTCACTGAGAGGAGGATAGGGATTAGTGGAGACCTGGCCATTGTTAGCCAAATTGCAGATAAACCTCAATACAGTCACAATTTTGACTAGACCCTGAAAACATGGGATTACTAACTTTGTGTTATCGACAGAGTCAACCCCGCCATACTGTGCCAACGAATACAATGGACAAACTTTACCAACGAATTCATGCTGCAATCCGAATCGTGCATATGCTCTGGACTTTCACGATCATTTCACCCCACTATCTATATCATACATAGACTGTGGCTTTTGCTAACCAATTCAAACCTTAAGTAGGCTCTGACTCTGGCCAACCAGTTCACTATCCAAACCGTAAGTAGGCTCTGCCTTTTGACAGCCAATTCACTATCCAAACCATAAATAAAAATAAAAATAATAAATACCCCCTCAAGCAGCTGCTTGCCACAGAGGTCTGACAGGAGCCTGCCAGTTTATATGCCACAGTAGAAGGTCTGAAAGGATGGCAAGACCTCAGCAGAAAAACGACACATACATCCATGCCTTACCCGGGGCTCGAACCCAGTCCCGTAGATCAGTAACTAGGCTCTAATATTTGCAACCAATTCACCAACCAAACCGTAAATAGGCTCTGATATTCGCCAACCAATTTACTATCCAAACGGTAAGTAGGCTCTAACTCTTGTCAACCAATTCACTATTCAAATAATAAGTAGACTCTGACTCTTACCATCCAATTCACTATCTAAACCACAAATAGGTCTGACTCTTGCCAACCAATTCACTATCCAAATAATAAGTAGACTCTGACTCTTACCATCCAATTCACTATCTAAACCACAAATGGGTCTAACTCTTGCCAACCAATTCACTATCCAAATAATAAGTAGACTCTGACTCTTACCATCCAATTCACTATCTAAACCACAAATAGGTCTAACTCTTGCCAACCAATTCACTATCCAAATAATAAGTAGACTCTGACTCTTACCATCCAATTCATTATCTAAACCACAAATAGGTCTGACTCTTGCCAACAAATTCACTATCCAAATAATAAGTAGACTCTGACTCTTACCATCCAATTCACTATCTAAACCACAAATAGGTCTGACTCTTGCCAACCAATTCACTATCCAAAAAATAAGTAGACTCTGACTCTTACCATCCAATTCACTATCTAAACCACAAATAGGTCTGACTCTTGCCAACCAATTTACTATCCAAACCGTAAGTAGGCTCTATCTTTTGAAAACCAATTCATTATCCAAACTGTAAGTAGGCTCTGCCTTTTGACAACCAATTCACTACCCAAACCATAAACAGGTTCTGACACTTGCCAATCAATTTCACTATCCAAACAATAAGTAGGCTCTGGCTTTTATAAATTCTCTATTCAAACCATAAGTAGGAATTGACTCTTCCAACAATTCACTCCACTATTCAAATCAAACACAAATTCTTGAAAAATCGTGTAAAATCAAGAATCTTAATGTTCCCCCCAAAGTACTGGTTAAAGAGAGATTACAGTACTTTAATTAAAAAAAAGCATAAATATACACTTTATATTAAATATAAAATATTGAGTATATAGTGTCAATTTCTGCTTCACCTTTGAGCAGCACTTTTTTTCACAGAATGCGCTAAATGGCGAAGTCACAAGGACCCCAACGTTTCTTCCAAGTTCAATGATGTCCCATTTCTTCTCAAGCTCAATCGTGTCCCGTTTCTTCTCAAGCTCATTGGTGTCCCGCTTCATCTCAAGCTTAATACTTTATATTTAATAAAAAGTATATACTGTATATAAATATATACTGTATTGGTATAAAATTCTTAAAAACTCGGGGGCGGGGGTGGCTCAGTCGGTAGCGCGCCAGGCTCGTAATCTGTAGTTCCCAGGTTCGAGTCCCAGCTGGGTCAGCGTTGAGATTTATCTCCGCAAAATTCCCCGCCCTACCCACGGTCACTAGGGGACACCGATGGGCTTGGGAAGGCCGCCGTCCGTCGGATGGGACGTTAAGCCGTGGCCCCGTGTGCGGGAGAGACATACCCTGTGCACGTTAAAGAACACGCTGGATGTCCTTGACGGGGGGCTACCATCTGTCTCCCAACAGCTGTTCCGGTGGGTCTCCTCACTCAACCTTCTCTGAGCTTTCGGGGTCCTTGTGACCTGGCCATTTAGCCCATTGCGTGCAAAAAAGTACACGTTGAAGAACACGCTGGATGGCCTTGACGGGAGGCTACCATCTGTCTCCCAACAGCTGTTCCAGTGGGTCTCCTCACTCAACCTTCTCTGAGCCTTCGGGGTCCATGTGACCTGGCCATTTAGCCCATGGTGTGCAAAAAAGTGCCGCTCACAGGTAAAACAACCCAACTTAAAAACTCGTGATGCTGTATTAAAAATGAATTTTAATTTGCCAATTAACACTGTCAATTGATAGAATTCTTATAGAATGAAATGACAACTTACGGCATGGGCAAGGGCATCCACTTCACAGGAGCTGCTCCTCCTCCTCCTTTCTTGGAGAATGTGGGGATCTCCACAGCCATTGGGATAGGGATGAGCATGGCTTGCACGTCAATGCTTTTCCCTCCGCCCTTTTCCATCAGAGACTTCATCATCATCGCTTTCATCACGTGACTGTGCCCCTCCTGCATCCAATAGAGACAGAGGAGCACCAGGAGCAGGATGGGACAGATGCTGTTCTTCGTTTTCATGGCGACGACTGTGGATCAGAGAGGACATGGGGGAAGAGCTACAAAATGATGACACCCATCTACGCATCGAAGACTTTTAAAACTTCGCATTTAACATTCAAGATGTACAACACTGAACAAACAACGTGATCAAAGGAAAGAAAATAATCAATGGTAAAGTTCAGTCAGAGTTTTGGGTTTACAAAAAGATATTTTTGCATAATACAAAAGTACTCTTCTCAAATAACTACTCAAAAAGAGTTTGAGAGCTGTCTAAATATTTTTTGTGAATCAAAAATTATATTTATTTTTACTGACGCGAATATCTATTTTTCTTTTCCGAATTACTTTTGGTGATAGTTGGTAGCGTGCCAAGCTCGAGTCCAGCCTGGACCAGCGTTGAGAATTAGTTCCTCAAAATCTCCACACTGCCCTTGGCTAGTATGAGTTGGGTTGTTGGGTTGTTTTACCCTTGAGCGGCACTTTTTTGCACACCATGGGCTAAATGGCCAGGTCACGTGGACCCCGAAGGCTCAGAGAAGGTTGGGGGAGGGGACCCACTGGAACAGCTGTTGGGAGACAGATGGAGCCTCTCGTCAAGGCCATCCAGCGTGTTCTTTAACGTGCACATGGTATGACTCTCTCGCACACGGGGCCACGGCTTAACGTCCCATCCGACGGACGGCGGCCTTTCCAAGACCATCGGTGTCCCCTACTGACCGTGGGCAGGGCGGGGAATTTTGCGGAGATAAATCTCAACGCTGACCCAGCTGGGACTCAAACCTGGGAACTACAGATTACGAGCCTGGCGCGCTACCTACCTAGCCACCCCCGCTCTGAGTTTACAGGGAAGACATCACATTTTATAGCGTGTCTCATGTGACTCTCATGTGTAATTGGCTGCAATGTCACGAGAAATGAACATGTTCTACCACGTTTTTATCGCACCTACGCCAACTGGTGGCACTAACATTAACTATTTTTTACTGACAAATTCTCTACTCCATGTTTTTATTACGGTATCCACCAATTTTCGCTGTGATCCGTCGAGTAGATCCTTCTCTACATCGCTCTGAGTAATGCCAGTTTAATTATAACGACCCTGTACATCCAAGTGTGACAATTCATGTTCAACAGAAATATCATGCATAAATATGAACTAGAATAACGCGAATATC
This sequence comes from Ryuthela nishihirai, assembly GCA_038380435.1. Taxonomy (NCBI): domain Eukaryota; kingdom Metazoa; phylum Arthropoda; class Arachnida; order Araneae; family Heptathelidae; genus Ryuthela; species Ryuthela nishihirai. The sequence goes on from JAWZYU010000022.1 coordinate 8,080,067, forward strand.
TTCTGGCTCATGTGGGAATCTCGTTTTTAAAGAGAATAAAAGTTTTCGTTCACTTAATCCATCAGTCCTTAAAAAATTTAATTCTAGCTAATGGATAAAGGAGGGGGGGGGGGAGTTGGGTTGTGTTGTTTTACCTCTGAGCGGCACTTTTTTGAACACCATGGGCTAAATGGCCAGGTCACATGGACCCCGAAGGCTCAGAGAAGGTTGGGGGAGGGGACCCACTGGAACAGTTGTTGGGAGACAGATGGTAGCCTCCCGTCAAGGTCATCCAGCGTGTTCTTTAACGTACACAGGGTATGGTTCTCCCGCATACAGGGCCACGACTTAACGTCCCATCCGACGTATGGCGACCTTTCCAAGCCATTCGGTGTCCCCTACTGATCGTGGGTGGGGAGTTTTGCGGAGATAAACCTCAACGCTGACCCAGGTGGGATTCGAACCAGGGAACTGCAGATTACGAGCCTGGTGCGCTAACGACTAAGCCACCCCCGCCCCAAGAAGATTGGGAAAAGGAGACCCATTGGACAGCTGTTGGGAGACACACGGAAACTTCTCGTGAAGGCTAACTGGGGTATTCTTTAACATCACAAGGTAGAGATCTCCCATACACGGTGCCATGGCTAAACATCCCATCCGACGTATGGCGACCTTTCCAAGCCCATCCGTGTCTCTTACTGACCGTGGGCAGGGCGGGGAGCTTTTGCGGAGATAAATCTGAACGCTGACCAAGCTGGGGGGCGGGGGGAGCTCAGTCGGTAGCACGCCCGACTTGAAATCTGCAGTTCCCAGGTTTGAGTCTCAGCTGGGTTATCATTGAGATTTATCTCCGCAAAACTCCCCGCCCTGTCCACTGTCAATAGGGGACACTAATGGACTTGGAAAGACCGCCGTCCATCGGTTGGAACTTTAAGCCGTGGCTCCGTGTGCGGGAGAAACATACCCTGGGCAAGTTAAAGAATACACTGGATGACTTTGAAAGGAGACTACCATCTGTCTCCCAACAACTGTCCAGTGCGTCCCCTCTCTCAACCTTCTATGAGCCTTCGGGGTCCTTGTGACCCCGGGGCGGGGGTGGCTCAGTCGGTAGCGCGCCAGGCTCGTAATCTGTAGTTCCCAGGTTCGAGTCCCAGCTGGGTCAGCGTTGAGATTTATCTCCGCAAAATTCCCCCGCCCTGCCCACGGTCAGTAGGGGACACCGATGGGCTTGGAAAGGCCGCCGTCAGTCGGATGGGACGTTAAGCCGTGGCCCCGTGTGCGGGAGAGCCGTACCCTGTGCACGTTAAAGAACAAGATAGATGGCCTTGACGGGAGGCTACCATCTGTCTCCCAACAGTTGTTCCAGTGGGTCCCCTGCCCCCAACCTTCTCTGAGCCTTCGGGGTCCATGTGACCTGGTCATTTAGCCCATGGTGTGCAAAAAAGTGTCACTCAGAGGTAAAACAACCCAACCCAACCCTTGTGACCCGGCCTTTTTGGCCATTGTGCGCAAAAAAGTGCCGCTCAGAGGTAAAAAATCTAGCCACATGAACTGTTTGTTTTATCGTGAAAGTGCATACAAATTAGAATTCTTTACGCATTTCATATTATTAATTAATTTAAAAAATATCGTAATAAAATTATATTCAATTAATGTTAGAATTGACAGAATCTAAACTTACTCCAAATATTTCATATTTCACTTCTTTCTGTCCAGATTTCCTTACAACCTGCATAGTTTCGTAATTTATGGTATATTTTTTTTTCTGAAAGATTGCTCAACCTATTTAAATTATTAAAAATATTTTCAATGAGAAACTTTCTCCCGAAAGTTTTTACAAAGATCTGTTTTTTTATTTATTTGCTGAATATCCCGGTTATTGTTGATTTAGTTTCAGTCTAATCTGATTCGGACAATCAAATAATTCAGTTATTTCAAAATACACTGGAAATTGTTATTAAAATTACCAATAATTATATAAATAAACATATTTTATCTTACTTGTTTCACAGTAAGTTATATAGGTTTTGCCCTTGTGACCCCTTTGGATTTTATCTGTTTTAACATTTGTTATTGCCAATCAGGCACTATATTAGAATTCAAGATATAATCCCTGGGCTTGGAGCTCATAAAATTAATTAAAGATATCAGATATCAAAAGTTACATAGATTGGGTTGTTTTACCTCTGATCGGCACTTTTTTGCACACCATGGGCTAAATGGCCAGGTCACATGGACCCCTAAGGCTCAGAGAAGGTTGGGGGAAGGGACCCACTGGAACAGCTGTTGGGAGACAGATGGTAGCCTCCCGTCAACGCCATCCAGTGTGTTCTTTAACGTGCACAGGGTATAGCTCTCCCGCATACGGCGCCTCGGCTTAACGTCCCATCCGACGGACGGCGGCCTTTCCAAGCCCATCGGTGTCCGTCGGATGGGACGTTAAGCCGTGGCCCCGTGTGCGGGATAGCCATACACTGTGCACGTTAAAGAACACGCTGGATGGCCTTGACGGGAGGCTACCATCTGTCTCCCAACAGCTGTTCCAGTGGGTCCCCTCCCCCAACCTTCTCTGAGCCTTCGGGATCCATGTGACCTGGCCATTTAGCCCATGGTGTGCAAAAAAGTGCCGCTCAGAGGTGAAACAACGCAACGTTAAAAAACACGCTGGATGGCCTTGACGGGAGGCTACCATCTGTCTCCCAACAGCTGTTCCAGTGGGTCCCCTCCCCCAACCTTCTCTGAGCCTTCGGGATCCATGTGGCCTGGCCATTTAGCCCATGGTGTGCAAAAAAGTGCCGCTCAGAGGTAAAACAACCCAACCCAACTCACGCTCAGTGCTCATCCATTTTAAATTCGCAACAATATCTTTAAAATGCAAAAAGTGCTACTAAAAAAAGAACTTACCTCTCAGTCAAATGAAATGCTGCTTGTAGTTAGAATGCCGATGTAGTCCCTTTGAAAGAAGATCACAACCAGTTATTCATTTCCATTTTCACTCTCATTTGTGACGTAACTGACTCTCCCTAACCCTATATACCAGGGATATGTGATCAACTGTGACGTACATTTTGGAAGGAAAAAGGAAAGGGAAAGCATGTAGCTTTCCCTTTCGCTCGCTTCTATTTCGGGTGCAGCTGTGTCACCATACGGAAATTTTGTCTCTTGTGAGAAAGCATCTGATGACTTGAAGATCATCTCTTCTGCTGTGGGGAAGTGATGAGATTTATGAGGAATAACTGCAGATCTTTTTCAAATATGTCTACGCTTGGACACACAAGTGGACTCCTCGTACGTCGAGAGCTTTCCTTTTCCCCTTAAAGTTGACATTTGTTAGAGGAAGAGCCACTGTCCACTTTTGGGACTAATCAATGATCGAAGGATTTTCGTTGTGCGTGGCATACTATTTATGGATTATGGCCACAGAGAAAGCGCTTTAAACGGTTTACAGGGTTGGGTTGTTTTACCTCTGAGCGGCACTTTTTTGCACACCATGGGCTAAATGGCCAGGTCACATGGACCCCGAAGGCTCAGAGAAGGTTGGGACTCACTGGAACAACTGTTGGGAGACAGATGGTAGCCTCTCGTCAAGGCCATCCAGCGTGTTCTTTAACGTGCACAGGGTATGGCTGTCCCGCACACGGAGCCACGGCTTAACGCCCCATCCGACGGATGGCGACCTTTTCAAGCCCATAGGTGTCCCCTACTGACAGTGGGCAGGGCGGGGAATTTTGCGGAGATAAATCTCAACGCTGACCCAGCTGGGACTCAAACCTGTGAACTACAGATTACGAGCCTGGCGCGCTACCGACTGAGACACCCCCGCCCCCAACGGTTTACAGTTATTAACGTTACCAAATTTTCCGAGTTGGGTCGTTTTACTTCTGAGCGGCATTTTTTTGCACACAATGGACTAAATAGCTTGGTCACAAGGACCCCGTAGAAAAAAAAATCTGCGGAGGATCCACCATCCTCACAGACCTTCTATTATAGCATATAAAATGACAGGCTCCTGTCGGACCTCTGTGGCAAGCAGCTGCTTGAGGGAGGATTTATTTATTTTATTTTTTTAATTGTAATATAATGCTATTATTTTATTCTCAACGCCCCCCCCCGAGGGGCGGGGGTGGCTCAGTCGGTAGCGCCCCAGGCTCGTAATCTGTAGTTCCCAGGTTCGAGTCCCAGCTGGGTCAGCGTTGAGATTCATCTCCGCAAAATTCCCCGCCCTGCCCACGGCCAGTAGGGGACACCGATGGGCTAGGAGAGGCCGCCGTCCGTCGGATGGGACGTTAAGCCGTGGCCCCGTGTGCGGGAGAGACATATCCTGTGCACGTTAAAGAACACGCTGGATGGCCTTGACGGGGCGCTACCATCTGTCTCCCAACAGCTGTTCCAGTGGGTCCCCTCCCCCAACCTTCTCTGAGCCTTCGGGGTCCATGTGACCTGGCCATTTAGCCCATGGTGTGCAAAAAAGTGCCGCTCAGAGGTAAAATAACCCAACGTTAAAGAACACGCTGGATGGCCTTGACGGGAGGCTACCATCTGTCTCCCAACAGCTGTTCCAGTGGGTCCCCTCCCCCAACCTTCTCTGAGCCTTCGGGGTCCATGTGACCTGGCCATTTAGCCCATGGTGTGCAAAAAAGTGCCGCTCACAGGTAAAACAACCCAACCCAACTCCCCCCCCCTCCTTTATCCATTAGCTAGAATTAAATTTTTTAAGGACTGATGGATTAAGTGAACTAAAACATTTATTCTCTTTGAGATTGGCTATGACTAAACGAGATTCCCACATGAGCCAGAAGCTATTCGCGTTCTTCTAGTTCATATTTATGCATGATATTTCTGTTGAACATGAATTGTCACACTTGGATGTAGAGGGTCGTTATAATTAAACTGGCATTACTCAGAGCGATGTAGAGAAGGATCTACTCGACGGATCACAGCGAAAATTGGTGGATACCGTAATAAGAACATGGGGTAGAGAATTTGTCAATAAAAAATAGTTAATGTTAGTGCCACCAGTTGGCGTAGGTGCGATAAAAACGTGGTAGAACATGTTCATTTCTCGTGACATTGCATGTTCATTTCTCGTGACAATTGCACATGAGAGTCACATGAGACACGCTATAAAATGTGATGTCTTCCCTGTAATCGCAGGGCGGGGGTGGCTAGGTCGGTAGCGCGCCAGGCTCGTAATCTGTAGTTCCCAGGTTTGAGTCCCAGCTGGGTCAACGTTGAGATTTATCTCCGCAAAATTCCCCGCCCTGCCAACGGTCAGTATGGGACATCGATGGGCTTGGAAAGGCCGCCGTTCGTAGGATGGGACGTTAAGTCGTATCCTTTGTGCGGGAGAGCCATACACTGTGCACGTTAAAGAACACACTGGATGGCCTTGACGGGAGGCTACCATCTGTCTCCCAACAGCTGTTCCAGTGGGTCCCCTCCCCCAACCTTCTCTGAGCCTTCGGGGTCCATGTGACCTGGCCATTTAGCCCATGGTGTGCAAAAAAGTGCCGCTCAGAGGTAAAACAACCCAACCCAACCTTCTCACCTGGCCATTTAGCCCGTCGTGTGTAAACAAAGTGCCGCTCAGAGTAAAACAATCCAACCCATAATATTTTGCCTCTATTACCATTATTAGTATAATGTAAAGGGGGCTATAACCCTCTTCTCCCCTCTATGTCCGGCCCTGGACGTAGGTGTGAGTACCTACATCCAGGTATGAGTACCAAGCCCTTATAGTGCGAGATCTCGCGTTAAAAAATAAACACTAAGACCTTGATTTGGGAAACAATCGCTTTGAGAACTTACCTTGTTTTCAGGTATTTCGAAAATGTTCGCGTGTTCGAGTCTAGTAACGTTTTTGTGCAGAAAACTGAGTCTGCAACAATGTTTCTTCCAGACAACACCCTCGACAATGCATGTTGATGTACAGCATGACAGATTCTCAATGAAACACGCGAAATAGAAGCTCGCGTCGCATAGTTTGAAAGTTGTCTTTTCTTAACAGATTTTGATACCTGTAATTTTTCTAACACTTCACCGTCTGGTTTCATATATCGTGTAAAAACATCATGTCCCGAGTTGCAAATGCAACCCTATTTAGAAACACGAAACACTTTTTTCTACACTAATAACAATTATACAGTTTATCATTCATAACTTTAATATTTCTCAATTTCTTTAATTTCAAGTGATTCTTCTCCACTTATATACCATAATGCAAACTCTTAACTTAGATAAGTGTGCTGATCCTCTGTAGTGAGAGTTGGTTTGGGTTACCTCTGAGCGGCACTTTTTTGCACACCATGGACTATAATGGCCAGGTCACATGGACCCCGAAAGCTCAGAGAAGGTTGGGACTCACTGGAACAACTGTTGGGAGACAGATTGGACACGGAGACTCCCGTCAAGGCCATCCAGCGTGTTCTTTAACGTGCACAGGGCATGGCTCTCTCCCGAACACGGGTTGGGTTGTTTTACCTCTGAACGGCACTTTTTTGCACACCATGGGCTAAATGGCCAGACCACAACGACCCCGAAGTCTCAAAAAAGGTTGGGGGAGGGGACCCACTGGAACAGCTGTTGAGAGACAGATGATAGCCTCACGTCAAGGCCATCCAGCGTGTTCTTTAACGTCAACAGGGTATGGCTCTCCCGCACACGGCGCCACGGCTTAACGTCCCATCCGACGGACGGCGGACTTTCCAAGCCCATCGGTGTCCCCTACTGACCCTGGGCAGGGCGGGGAATTTTGCGGAGAAAAATCTCAACGCTGACCCAGCTGGGACTTGAACCTGGAAACTACAGATTACAAGCCTGGCGCGCTACCGACTGAGCCACCCCCACCCTGTAATGAGAGGCCTTGGGAAAACATTTTCCTGTTAATTCTAATTCTTCTTAATTCTAAAGTTTAGTATTTGGTAAGTAGCAGGTGTGTGTGGGTGTGTGGATATGGTGGGGATTACTTTCCAATACTAGACTGAACTGTCCAAAATTTTTCCGACAGGTTTTCCCCTTAGTTCTCCGGTTGTTTTAGAAATTCAGTTGTTTCCTATAATAGAAACTGGATCGCTGGAACTCAGTGGAATGGAACGTTGAGATTTACACTGGTTAACAAGAATTATTTCTGAGAAAGATAGTATCGGAATAGCGTTCTATTTTAATATTGTCATTTACCCATCTCTCCCTTCTCCATTTTCTACTTTTAAATTTTTCTAAGCTTAATGTGTTAGTAAGTGCTTACTTACATTGAGCGAAGTTTTATTATATTTGTTTTCATATAAAAACTGTACCTGAAAGATACGTACTGGAAATACACAAACAAGAGTTAGAGACTTTAAAAAAAAAAATTTTTTAATTTATCAAATATTTCAGACTATAAATATAGCGGTGAATTCGAATAAATATAAAAAAAATAAATAAAATTAAGCATATATATATATGGATATATACAGTAAAATGCCCAATATAACGAAATTCAGCATAGCAAAATGCTATTAAAAAAGTTCTAAGACAATTACAGTTACCATGTGTTGGAGTTCGCTTCTTAAAAAATTCGATAATTATCTCGTTTTCAAAAAAAACAAGCTAAATTTCGCTTTCTCTTCCTGTCTTCTCTTCATATATAGACATCGAAAATGGGGCGGGGGTGGCTCAGTCGGTAGCGCACCAGGCTCGTAATCTGTAGTTCCCAGGTTCGAGTCCCAGCTGGGTCAGCGTTGAGATTTATCTCCGCAAAATTTCCCGCCCTGCCCACGGTCAGTAGAGGACACCGATGGGCTTGGAAAGGCCGCCGTCCGTCGGATGGGACGTTAAGCCGTGGCCCCATGTGCGGGAGAGCCATACCCTGTGCACGTTAAAGAACACACTGGATGGCCTTGACGGGAGGCTACCATCTGTCTACCAACAGCTGTTCCAGTGGGTCCCCTCCCCCAACCTTCTCTGAGCCTTCGGGGTTCATGTGACCTAGCCATTTAGCCCATGGTGTGCAAAAAAGTGCCGCTCAGAGGTAAAACAACAACAACAAATAGACATCGAACTTTTTTTTCTTTCTACAGATAAATTAAATTCTTTTTGTCTTGGATTGTCTATATATTGTAATTATAAAATAATATAGAATATATTACATATATTGTCTATATATATATAATTGATGAAATATTACGATTTGCACTTCTCAATTCTTCCAAAAGTTCTAACTGTTCCTTCTAACGGTGGAAAAAGAAAAAATTCAAATGAATATTTGGAAACAGTTAGTAACGCTAGAAATTCGAAATTTTCGTGGTGGAATGTAAATGTCATCAAATTTTCATTTTCGACATTGAGCTGACCGTTTACACCACTTTTTTTTGCACACCATGGGTTAAATGGCCAGGTCACAAGGACCCCGAAGGCTCAGAGAAGGTTAAGGGAGGGGACATACTGGAACAGTTGTTCGGAGACAGATGGTAGCCTACCGTCAAGGCCATCCAACGTGTTCTTTAACGTGCACAGATTATGGCTTTCTCCCGAACACGGAGCCACGGCTTAACGTCCCATCCGACGCACGGCGGCATTTCTTAGAAGAATTGATATCCCCTACTGACCGTGGGCAGGGCGGGGAATTTTGCGGAGATAAATCTCAACGCTGACTCAGCTGGGACTCGAAACGCTTTGAAAACGCAATTTCTGTGTTTTGAGAGACAATTGGAAAACTTTTTAGTTGCATTAGTACTAATGGAATGTTATAATTCGCATTTTCCAAAGAGTGATTTTAATTCATATCGTTGAAGAGAACCAAATATATGAAAGGCGAAACTTATAGCGAATGTTGCAAGCAATCTGTTTGAAATTTGGGCTGCGCTGCAGTATAGGGTTAGGTTGTTTTACCTCTGAGCGGCACCTTTTTGCACACCATGGGTTAAATGGCGAGGTCACATGGACCCCGAAATCTCAGAGAAGGTTGGGGGAGGGGACCCACTGGAACAGCTGTTGGGAGACAGATAGTAGCCTCCCGTCAAGGCCATCCAGCGTGTTCTTTAACGTGCACAGGGTATGGCTCTCCCGCACACGGGGCCACGGCTCATCCGACGGACGGCGGCCTTTCTAAACCCATCGGTGTCCCCTACTGACCGTGGGCAAGGCGGGGAGCTTTTGCGGAGATAAATCACAACGCTGACCCAGCTGGGACTCGAACCTGGGAACTATAGATTACGAGCCTGGCGCGCTACCGACTGAGACATCCCCGCCCCGCAGTATAGGGTCCTCAGCCACCATGTTGTACTTTTCCCCAGGGGGCCACGGCTTAACGTCCCATCCGACGGACGGCTGCCTTTCCAAGCCCATCGGTGTCCCCTAGTGACCGTGGGCAGGGCGGGGAATTTTGCGGAGATAAATCTCAACGCTGACCCAGCTGGGACTCGAACCTGGGAACTACAGATTACGAGCCTGGCGAGCTACCGACTGAGCCACCCCCGCCCCGCAGTATAGGGTCCTCAGCCGCCATGTTGTACTTTTCCCCAGGGGGCCACGGCTTAACGTCCCATCCGACGGACGGCTGCCTTTCCAAGCCCATCGGTGTCCCTACTTTTTTGGGCTACTGACCGTGGGCAGGGCGGGGAATTTTGCGGAGATAAATCTCAACGCTGACCCAGCTGGGACTCGAACCTGGGAACTGCAGATTACGAGCCTGGCGCGCTACCGACTGAGCCACCCCCACCCCGCAGTATAGGGTCCTCAGCCGCCATGTTGTACTTTTCCCCAGGAAAACCTGTAACGTTGAGTTGCAATATGATATTCATTCGGATGTTCCAGTATTTATGACTGATATATAGCCGTTCCGTGGCCGAGTGGTTAGCGCGCTTGGCTACTGATCTAAGGGACCTGGGTTCGATCCTCGGATGAAGTCATGGATGTTCGTGTTGTTTATCTGCTGAGATCCTGCCATCCTGACAGACCCTCTACTATGGCATATAAACTGACAGGCTCCTGTCAGACTTCTGTGGCAAGCAGCTGCTTGAGGGGGTATTTATTTTTTCATTTATTTATGTGTTGTTTAGAATAGTTCTCTCTTATGAGATTATTTGTTTTCGGGTTGGGTTGTTTTACCTCTGAGCGGCACTTTTTTTTGCACACCATGGGCTAAATGGCCAGGTCACAAGGACCCCGAAGGCTCAGAGAAGGTTGGGGGAGGGGACCCACTGGAACAGCTGTTGGGAGACAGATGGTAGCCTCCCGTCAAGGCCATCCAGCGTGTTCTTTAACGTGCACAGAGTATGGCTCTTCCGCACACGGGGCCACGGCTTAACGTCCCATCCGACGGACGGCGGCCTTTCCAAACCCATCGGTGTCTCCTATACTGACCGTGGGCAGGGCGGGGAATTTTGCGGAGATAAATCTCAACGCCGACCCAGCTGGGACTCGAACCTGGGAACTACAGATTACGAGCCTGGCGCGCTACCTACTGAGCCACCCCCGCCCTAAATAAGGAACAAGGAGTTATTCCCTAGCGATAAGAGCTGTTAATGAAATCTTGTTTTGATGAGAATATGAATTTTTGGGGCTTTTTTTTAAGTGCAGAACGAAGGTTTATTCTTTAGCGATAAGAGTTGTTAATAAAATCTAATTTTAATGAAATTTTTTAATTTTCTGGAGTTTTTTTTAAGTGTGAAACAAGGATTCATTTTGTAGCGATAAGTGTTGTTAATAAAATCTTGTTTTGATGAGATTATTCTCAGTTTTTAAGTGCAGAAACATGATTTTCTTCTATGCGGCGTTGCATATTTCTTATATATATATATCTTTTAAATTATATATAGACGGTGTCCCTGAATTCATGGCCCAAACGCGAGCGGATGGTAGTACATACTGAATCAACCAATATTCGTCATAGAATATGCGGCCACAAATGCAGCCCGGTGCTGGTAGAAGGCACCAGCCCATTTCAGCATGGACGTGCGTCAGCATCTTCATACCACATTTGGGAACCGATGGATTGGGCGCAGTGTTCCCATCCCATGGCCCCCCAGATCGCCCGATCTTTCTTGGATTTCTTTCTGTGGGGACATTTGAAGAGTGTTGTGTACGAGACGCCCGTGCAGTCCGCGGGGGATCTGGTAAGCCCGACTGTCCGTCGCAGCCGCCAATGTGCGCGACAACCCCGGTGTTTACGAGCAGGTACGCCGATCACTACTCCGCCGTTGTGCGGCCTGTATTAACGTTGGTGGGTGGACGTTTGAGCATTTGTTGTAATGATCTCCAATAAATGTCACTCTGGAAACCTCTGTGTCTGTCCCTCATTTCCGACTCCTTACTGCGTTTGCGACCGCATGTTCTATGACGAATATTGGTGGGTTTGGTGTGTACTACCATCTCCTCACGTTTGGGCCATGAATTCAGCGACACCCTGTATATATCCTCAATACGCATCCTCAAGGTAAATGTAGCACGGACTACTTTTACCATTCAGACTTTTTTTTCCACCGCGGCGAAATAAAACAAAATGGTGGCTGAGGACCCTGTACTGCCGCCATTGAGGATATATACAGGGTACCTCAGCGACACCCTGTATATATCCTCAAGGTAAATGTAGAAGGGACTACTTTTACAATTCAGACTTTTTTTTTCACTGCGGCGAAATAAAACAAAATGGCGGCTGAGGACCCTGAACTGCAGTTCTGCCGAAATTTGAAACTTCGGTAGTGAGAGTGTCAAGAGATATTCCACTGATAGCAATAATCTACTCCCTTTTCTTAGAAGGGAGTGAGAAAAGTAACTTTTTCAATTTAAGAAATCAAAATGAATATTTTTATGCTTTATAATTATTAATAAAATATTACTCTTTGCATTCTTTTCAACATCCATCAGCTCAAATTAACTCATCTTAAGGAGTGAAAAAGGAGGTAAGCGAAAGACTTCATTCTCTTTGGAAACGATATTTTCCTATGCACCCAGAGGTGATATGCGTTCCTCTAGTTATAGTAATCACTTCACTGTGTCTGCCGGACAATATTGGACAATTTCGTTTTGACAGTATTGCTCTTATCTGCAATAATTATATTGTAGCAGAGGTTTACCGAGATTTTTGTTAACAGAACCTTCAGTGAATATTTGAAGCCCCTTATCATTTCAGCAAGATCTTCATTAATTGAACTCTCAGTAAAGATCTGAAGTTCCTTGTCACTTAAGCGAGATCTTCATTAATAGAACTCTCAGTGATGATCTGAAGTTCCTTGTCATTTCAACGAGATCTTCATTAATTGAACTCTCAGTGAAGATCTAAAGTTCCTTTTCATTTAAGTGAAATCTTAATTGATAGAACTCTCAGTAAAGATCTAAAGTTCCTTGTCACTTAAGCGAGATCTTCATTAATTGAACTCTCAGTGAAGATCTAAAGTTCCTTTTCATTTAAGTGAAATCTTAATTGATAGAACTCTCAGTAAAGATCTAAAGTTCCTTGTCACTTAAGCGAGATCTTCATTAATAGAACTCTCAGTGAAGATCTGAAGTTCCTTGTCATTTCAGCGAGATCTTTATTAATTGAACTCTCAGTGATGATCTAAAGTTCCTTGTCATTTCAGCCAGATCTTCATTAATTGAACTCTCAGTGAAGATCTGAAGTTCCTTGTCACTTAAGCGAGATCTTCATTAATAGAACTCTCAGTGATGATCTGAAGTTCCTTGTCATTTCAACGAGATCTTCATTAATTGAACTCTCAGTGAAGATCTAAAGTTCCTTTTCATTTAAGTGAAATCTTAATTGATAGAACTCTCAGTAAAGATCTAAAGTTCCTTGTCACTTAAGCGAGATCTTCATTAATTGAACTCTCAGTGAAGATCTAAAGTTCCTTTTCATTTAAGTGAAATCTTAATTGATAGAACTCTCAGTAAAGATCTAAAGTTCCTTGTCACTTAAGCGAGATCTTCATTAATTGAACTCTCAGTGATGATCTAAAGTTCCCTTTCATTTAAGGGAGATCTTTATTGATAGAACTCTCAGTAAAGATCTGAAGTTCCTTGTCACTTAAGCGAGATCTTCATTAATAGAACTCTCAGTGAAGATCTGAAGTTCCTTGTCATTTCAGCGAGATCTTTATTAATTGAACTCTCAGTGATGATCTAAAGTTCCTTGTCATTTCAGCCAGATCTTCATTAATTGAACTCTCAGTGAAGATCTGAAGTTCCTTGTCACTTAAGCGAGATCTTCATTAATAGAACTCTCAGTGAAGATCTTAAGTTCATTGTCATTTCAGCGAGATCTTCATTAATAGAACTCTCAGTGATGATCTGAAGTTCCTTGTCATTTCAGCGAGATCTTCATTAATTGAACTCTCAGTGAAGATCTAAAGTTCCTTGTCATTTAAGTGAGATCTTTATTGATAGAACTCTCAGTAAAGATCTGAAGTTCCTTGTCACTTAAGCGAGATCTTCATTAATAGAACTCTCAGTGAAGATCTGAAGTTCCTTGTCATTTCAGCGAAATCTTCATTAATTGAACTCTCAGTGATGATCTAAAGTTCCTTGTCATTTCAGCGAGATCTTTATTGATAGAACTCTCAGTAAAGATCTGAAGTTCCTTGTCACTTAAGCGAGATCTTCATTAATAGAACTCTCAGTGATGATCTGAAGTTCCTTGTCACTTAAGCGAGATCTTCATTAATAGAACTCTCAGTGATGATCTGAAGTTCCTTGTCATTTCAGCGAGATCTTCATTAATAGAACTCTCAGTGATGATCTAAAGTTCCTTGTCATTTCAGCCAGATCTTCATTAATTGAACTCTCAGTGAAGATCTGAAGTTCCTTGTCACTTAAGCGAGATCTTCATTAATAGAACTCTCAATGAAGATCTGAAGTTCCTTGTCACTTAAGCGAGATCATTATTGGTTGAACCCTCAGTGATGATCTGAAGTTCCTTGTCATTTCAGCGAGATCTTCATTAATTGAATTCTCAGTGAAGATCAAAAGTTCCTTGTCATTTAAGTGAGATCTTTATTGATAGATCTCTCAGTGAAGATCTGAAGTTCCTTGTCATTTAAGTGAGATCTTTATTGATAGAACTCTCAGTGAAGATCTGAAGTTCCTTGTCATTTCAGCAAGATCTTCAGTAAGAACTCTCAGTAAAGATCTAAAGTTCTTCATCATTTCAGCGAGATCTTTTTTAAAGCACATATACTAGAGTATCCTCGGTGAAGATCTGAAGTTTCTTGTCATTAAATTACGCATGAAGTCAAGAAAAATGGCTTTCTTAAAGTCTGGAGGATTTTGTCCATTCTAATGATAAGGTTGACCTCTGGAAAATTCCTTTCTCAAAGCGCCCTGCCATATTTGATGGAGGTCGAACAGTTAAGATTTCAGCATATTCTTCAAAGCTTTTAATGTGACTAATCATCTGAGATTGAAGTTGGTCATTATGATGAAAAGCAATTAGTCTGAGAAATGGAATGATGAATAATGAAATCAAAAATTAAGTGGAACTACACATGCTTTTACATGAGTGAAAAGATTTCCATAAGATTTTGGGAAACCAGGATAGTTACTTAAAGCATTAGTTTGTAAGGTTCTATTTTCTTCCGCACTACCACTACACCAGGCTCGTAATCTGTAGTTCCCAGGTTCGAGTCACATCTGGGTCAGCATTGAGATTTATCTCCGCAAATCTCCCCGCCCTGCCCACGGTCAGTAGGTGACACCGATTGGTCTTTGAAAGACCACCGTCCGTCGGATGTGACATTACGCCGTGTCCTGGGTCCGGGAGAACCAAACCTGTGAACGGTAAAGAACACGCTAGATGGGGATACCATCTGTCTCCCAATAGCTGTTCCAGTGGGTTCCCTCCCCCAACCTTCTCTGAGCCTTCGAAGTCCATGTGACCTGACCATTCAGCCCATGGTGTGCAAAAAAATTGCACGTTAAAGAACACGCTGGATGGCCTTGACGGGAGGTTACCATCTGTCTCCCAACAACTGTTCCAGTGGGTTCCCTCCCCCAACCTTCTCTGAGCCATCGGGGTACATGTGACCTAGCCATTTAGCCCATGGCGTGCAAAACAGTGCAGCTCAGAGGTAAAACAACCCAACCCAGCCCACTACCACTGCGAGTAACACAACTTGAGTTGAAATTTGGCTGAATGTGCAGTTATATGAATTCCGCTTGATTTTTTGGGGCGGGGGTGGCTCAGTCGGTAGTGCGCCAGGCTCGTAATCTGTAGTTCCCAGGTTCGAGTACCAGCTGGGTCAGCGTTGAGATTTATCTCCGCAAAATTTCCCGCCCTGCCCACGGTCAGTAGGGACACCGATGGGCTTGGAAAGGCTGCCGTCCGTCGGATGGGACGTTTAGCCGTGGCCCCGTGTGTGGGAGAGCCATACCCTGTGCACGTTAAAGAACACGCTGGATGGCCCCTGACGGGAGGCTACCATCTGTCTCCCAACAGCTGTTCCAGTGGGTCCCCTCCCCCAACCTTCTCTGAGCCTTCGCAGTCCATGTGACCTGGCCATTTAGCCCATGGTGTGCAAAAAAGTGCCGCTCAGAGGTAAAACAACCCAACCCAAATCTGGATCTATTCTGCCAATTTCTCATTATTAATACAATACAATACAATAAGGGCAGGACAAGCATTATATGTTATTACGCATCTGAAATCGGTGTTTCCAAATCGCAACATTCCCGTTTGTAAATGCTTTGATATGCATTTCAAATCACAATACGGCACGAATCTCAAAATTTTGAATTTAAATTTCTGATTTATTTTATAACCATTAATAAGAGATTAGTAAAAAGGTATTTTGATCTCTTTAAAGATGAAAAGTTTCAACAACATTTCGCCATCCTGATGTCTGAAACGGAGTCAAAGGTATGCAAAAGGCATTGGTCGTATTCTCTTTTACTCAGCATTCTGCTGGTGGGAGTATAGTTGTCATAAGTACGCCAGGCTCGTTCCGAGTCCCATCTGTACCACGGTTTTGGTATAACTCCGCTGAACCTACCGCCCTGCTCTAGATCAGTAGGGGACACTGATGGGCATAGAAGGGACACGTTAATGAACGTTGGAAGGGACACGTTTTTGGACGAGAAACGTCGTTGGACGTTGGAAGAGACATGTTGTTGGATGAGACACGTCGTTGGATGTTAGAAGAGACACGGTGTTCGACGAGACATGTTATTGGACTTTGGAAGAGACACATTGTTGGACGAGACATGTCATTGGACGTTGGAAGAGACACGTTGTTGGACGAGACACGTCGTTGGATGTTAGAAGAGACACGGTGTTCGACGAGACATGTTATTGGACTTTGGAAGAGACACATTGTTGGACGAGACATGTCATTGGACATTGGAAGAGACACGTTGTTGGACGAGACACGCCGTTGGATGTTGGAAGAGACACGTTGTTCGATGAGACATGTCATTGGACGTTGGAAGAGACACAATGTTCGACAAAACACTTCGTTGGATGTTGGAAGAGACAAATTGTTGGATGAGACATGTCATTAGACGTTGGAAGAGACACGTTGTTGTACGAGACACGACGTTGGACGTTGGAAGAGACATGTTGGACGAGACACGTTGTTGGACGTTGGAAGAGACACGTTGTTGGACGTTCGAAGAGACACGTTGTTGGACGTTCGAAGAGACACGTTGTTGGACGTTGGAAGAGGCACGTTGTTGGACGAAACACGCCGTTGGATGTTGGAAGAGACACTTTGTTGGACGATACATGTCATTGGACATTGGAAGAGATGCATTGTTGGACGAGACACGTCGTTGGACTTGGAAGAGACCCTTGTTGGACGAGACGTCATTGAACGTTGGAAGGGACACATTGTTGGACTTTGGGAGAGACACAACATTGATGTTGGAAGAGACACAATGTTGGACGACACACTTTGTCGGAAGAGACACATCATGGGATGAGACATCGTTGGATGTTGGAAGGGACACGTCTCTTTCCTCACAGGACTGGCTCTTAAGTATCCCAGAACCTTTCAAGAATGGCCTTGAAGAATGGGCTTTTACAAATTTTTTTTTCTTTTACCGAAATGGAAAGATTTTATCTCCGGTGGGGATGGGGGGAGGACAACAGCAAGTAAAACTATATCTAATACATATAGACTGTTATGAGTGATGGAAGTACAGGGGAAAATTGATTCTAACTAAGAACCAGAAGTTGTAGAGCTCTGAAAATTTGCAACTAGAGATAATCTCAGTCGTAGATCTCGGGGAATATCCGAAATTTCACCTCTGACGTGTCTTTTGAAATAATAGAGATCGTTTTAAGGTCAAAACTTGAGCTACAAGTGGTAGAACCGTAAAATTTATATCCAGAGATTTTTTGGGGTGTAGATATTACGAATATTACGAAATTTCGATTCAGAATGGATATATGTCTTCGTCATCAAATTTAGTTGTACTGGGACTAGAGAGCTAAAAACTGGTACCTAGGAGTATTTTGATCCTATTTCTCGAAAGTGTTATGAAATTTCGGATCTCGCCAGTTCATCTAGATCGGAGGTTAAACTTAGATCAGTGTATCAGGCAGGCTGTGATTCGGTTAATCAGAATGGTTGCAGTCTTGAGCAGGTGTCACAGTTTAATTATCTTGGGAGTTATGTAACAGATATTGGTGATGTGCGGCATGAGATTAACAGAAGGATAGGAATGCTGCAGGGAATTTTAAGAATCTATGGAGAGTGTGGAGAAATAGGCGTATACACCTAAAGACTAAAATTAGACTATAATAGTTTTGTTCTGTCTAGGGTTAGTTATGGTAAGGAAACTTGGACGCTTTGTAAACGAGATAACAGGAAACCAGATGCTTATGAAGTGTCTTGATCATTAAGTGGTTCAACTTTATAAGCAATGATGAGGTTAGGCAAAGGAGCTGGCAACCTCCTTTAAGCAGCATATTGTGCAGAGAGAGACTCCGTTGGTTTGACCATGTTACCCACATGGATAATTATATATTAGCGAATAGGGTTATGAACAGTGTGCCTAAAGGCTTCAGAAAGAGGGGGAGACCTATGATGCGGTGGGCAGACAATGTCAAACAGGACCTTGTTAGAATTGGTGTGTAGTGGCCAGATGCAACAGATGTAGCTCAGGACAGACTTGCTTGGAGAACTAAATTGCACTGTCTGGTAGGAGTAGTAGCTCATGCTGCTTGAGGATAATGATGATGATACATCTTTCTGTGGCCAAATGGATAGTGTGCTCTGCTACTGATCAAAGGGACCTCGGTTGATGTGTACCAATTCTCATTTTTTCTAGCGCAATTAGATAAAAATTGGACCTCCGACCTATTGGATCAGAAATTTCGCAATTTTTATGAAATGCAAATGAAGTATCCATCGACACCAATTTTTTGGTTCATAATACATCATCATCATCATCCTCAAGCAGCCATGGGCTACGGAGGTCCAACCACACCGTGCAATTTATTTCTCCAAGCATATCTGTCCTGAGCTACATCTGCATCTGGCCATTGCACACCAATTCTAACAAGGTCCTGTTTGACATACATACATACTCTTTGGGAAATGACTGGATGAATTTTGCACACCATATTAATGTTTTAGTGAATATCAATTGTGAGTTTCTATTAGTATAAAAAAAATACCCCCTCAAGCAGCTGCTTGCCACAGAGGTCTGACAGGAGCCTGTCAGTTTATATGTCATAGTAGAAGGTCTGTGAGGATAGCACGACCTCAGCAGAAAAACGAACAAACAGCCATGACTTACTCGGGGCTCGAACCCAGGTCCCTTAGATCAGTAGCCAAGCGCGCTAACCACTCGGCCATGGGACGGCTTTCTATTAGTGTAAATAAATACCCCCTCAAGCAGCTGCTTGCCACAGAGGTCTGACAGGAGCCTGTCAGTTTATATGCCATAGCAGAAGATCTGGCAGTCAATAAATCTCGTATTAATCATAGTTGAAATTAATCATGGCCCTTAATTTCAGCTTCGTAGAAATTAATTGAACGTAATTCAAAACGTAATTTTTTTATATTGTTTTTTTCTATAATTAATGAAATCTTCAACACTTGTTTTTCAATGACTAATTTAAACGTTGTGACCGGATTGAAGAAGAGGCCTGATTGGCTCGGACTTTTGGCCCCAATAAAGACCCCTCCCCCCTAGCAGTTGTTGCTAAGTCCTAATAGATTTTTAAATGGAAATTCGCATATTTCCAACATATGCAAACTTTGGACTAGTAGCGATGAAAAAAATTTAAGAGACCATTTTAAATTGATAAAGTTGAATTATCTATAAAACTCAGTAATTAATTACACTTAGTTCTCTTTTAAAAGTGTTAAGGATCGTACAAGTGTCTTCTGAAAGGTGATACACATAAAAATCAAACTTTACCTAGATAAATAGGCCATATTAGCGCTATTTTTAAATTCAATTCTATCTTTAATAGGGGCGGGGGTGGCTCAGCCGGTAATCGCGCCAGGCTCGTAATCTGTAGTTCCCAGGTTCGAGTCCCAGCTGGGTCAGCGTTGAGATTTATATCCGCAAAATTCCCCGCCCTGCCCACGTTCAGTAGGGGACACCGATAGGCTTGGAAAGGCCGCCGTCCGTCGGATGGGACGTTAAGCCGTGGCCCCGTGTGCGGGAGAGCCATACCCTGTGCACGTTAAAGAACACGCTGGATGGCCTTGACGAGAGGCTACCATCTGTCTCCCAACAGCTGTTCCAGTGGGTCCCCTCCCCCAACCTTCTCTGAGCCTTCGGGGTCCATGTGACCTGGCCATTTAGCCCATGGTGTGCAAAAAAGTGCCGCTCAGAGGTAAAACAACCCAACCTATCTTTAATAATTTATTTCTTATAGCAGGATGGTCCCCAAAATCCTGAGGTGCTTTGGGGGCAGAATTAGTTCAGCAGGACCTGTTTAAAAGTTAACAAGAATTAATATTTGTTTCAAACGTTTTCAGAAATTTTATCCTGACAGTTAAACTACCGTCTGATAGTTTGATTAAATTAATGTACGATGAAATATCCGAATGAATTAACAAAACAATGTCTTCCACCGGATTTCAAATAAATTGCATCTATATGGAGAAAACTTTTTTAAGTAAGAGCAGGCAGGCCGGATCTACAAAATATTCCAGGACGGGGTGGGAGAGAACGCAATCGAGTCGAAAAAATGCAAAAGGGGGGCAAGAGACTGGATTTCCAATGCAGTATAACATTTCCCTCTTTTATTTATAGGTTTTTAAAAACAATCTGAAAAAAATTCATAAATTATAAAACAAATGTATATTTATTTTTGCCTCGTTTACCATTACTAGCATTCTAAAGTGGGTGATGTGACCAGTCCCCTAGATCCGGCTCTGAGGGTAAGAAAACAATTATAAGTTATCACGCATTGAAATCGGTGTTTCCAAATCACATTCCAGTGTGAAAATGGTATCATTTGCTTTTCATGTTATAATACGTCACAAACCTCAACATTCTATTATTTAAAGTCTTGAAGTCTGATCTCAGTTCAAAGTTGGAAAGTTTCAAATATATTTTCGTCTTCCTGACGTCTAGAAAAGAAGGGAAAAGTGCCCAAAGGCATTCGTTTACTCAACATTCTGGGTGCATGGGTATGGTTCAGTCAAAGTGAAGATTCAGAAGTGAAGACTATGAGCACACAAGGCTCGTAACCTTCACTTCTAGGGCGGGGGTGGCTCAGTCGGTAGCGCGCCAGGCTCGTAATCTGTAGTTCCCAGGTTCGAGTCCCAGCTGGGTCAGCATTGAGATTTATCTCCGCAAAATTCCCCGCCCTGATCACGGTCAGTAGGGGATACCAATGGGCTTGGAAAGGTCGCCGTCCGTCGGATGAGACGTTAAGCCGTGGCCCCGTGTGCGGGAGAGCCATACCCTGTGCACGTTAAAGAACACGTTGGATGGCCTTGACGGAAGGCTACCATCTGTCTCCCAACAGCTGTTCCAGTGGGTCCCCTCCCCCAACCTTCTCTGAGCCTTCGGGGTCCATGTGACCTGGCCATTTAGCCCATGGTGTGCAAAAAAGTGCCGCTCAGAGGTAAAACAACCCAACCCAAATCTGGATCTATTCTGCCAATTTCTCATTATTAATACAATACAATACAATAAGGGCAGGACAAGCATTATAAGTTATTACGCATCTGAAATCGGTGTTTCCAAATCGCAACATTCCCGTTTGTAAATGCCTTGATATGCATTTCAAATCACAATACGGCACGAATCTCAAAAATTTAAATTTCTGATTTATTTTATAACCATTAATAAGAGATTAGTAAAAAGGTATTTTGATCTCTTTAAAGATGAAAAGTTTCAACAACATTTCGCCATCCTGATGTCTGAAACGGAGTCAAAGGTATGCAAAAGGCATTGGTCGTATTCTCTTTTACTCAGCATTCTGCTGGTGGGAGTATAGTTGTCATAAGTACGCCAGGCTCGTTCCGAGTCCCATCTGTACCACGGTTTTGGTATAACTCCGCTGAACCTACCGCCCTGCTCTAGATCAGTAGGGGACACTGATGGGCATAGAAGGGACACGTTAATGAACGTTGGAAGGGACACGTTGTTGGACGAGAAACGTCGTTGGATGTTAGAAGAGACACGTTGTTCGACGAGACATGTTATTGGACGTTGGAAGAGACACATTGTTGGACGAAACACTTTGTTGGATGTTGGAAGAGACACATTGTTGGACGAGACGTGTCAATCGACGTTGGAAGAGACACGTTGTTGGACGAGACACGTCGTTGGATGTTAGAAGAGACATGTTGTTCGACGAGACATGTTATTGGACGTTCTAAGAGACACATTGTTGGACGAAACACTTCGTTGGATGTTAGAAGAGACACATTGTTGGACGAGACATGTCATTGGCCATTGGAAGAGACACGTTGTTGGACGAGACACGCCGTTGGATGTTGGAAGAGACACGTTGTTGGACGAGACACGTTGTTGGATGTTGGAAGAGACACGTTGTTGGACGTTCGAAGAGACACGTTGTTGGACGTCGGAAGAGACACGTTGTTGGATGAGACACGCCGTTGGATGTTGGAAGAGACACTTTGTTGGACGATACATGTCATTGGACGTTGGAAGAGAAGCATTGTTGGACGAGACACGTCGTTGGACGTTGGAAGAGACCCTAGTTGGACGAGACGTCATTGAACGTTGGAAGGGACACGTTGTTGGACTTTGGGAGAGACACAATGTTGGACGACACACTTTGTCGGAAGAGACACATCATTGGATGAGACATCGTTGGATGTTGGATGGGACACGTCTCTTTCCTCACAAGACTGGCTCTTAAGTATCCCTGAACCTTTCAAGAATGGCCTTGAGTAGAGCTTTTACAATTTTTTTTTTCTTTTACCGAAATGGAAAGATTTTATCTCCGGTGGGGGTGGGGGGAGGACAACAGCAAGTAAACCATTATCTAATACATATAGACTGTTATGAGTGATGGAAGTACAGGGAAAATGGATTCTAACTAAGAACCAGAAGTTGTAGAGCTCTGAAAATTTGCAACTAGAGATAAAGCAAGCAATAGAAGAGAGCAAATAAAAATTATTATTTGCAACTAGAGATGAGTTAAAGAACACGCGGGATGCCATTCACGGGAGGCTACCATCTGTCTCCCAACAGCTGTTCCAGTGGGTTCCCTCCCCCAACTTTCTCTGAGTCTTCGGAATCCTTCTCACTTGGCCATTTAGCCCGTCGTTTGTAAACAAAGTGCCGCTCAGAGGTAAAACAATCCAACCCATAATATTTTATTTAATAAAATAATATCACCATAATGTCACCATTATTAGTATAATGTAAAGGGGGCTATAACCCTCTTCTCCCCCTCTATATCCGGCCCTGGACGTAGGTGTGAGTACCTACATCCAGGTATGAGTACCAAGCCCTTATAGTGCGAGATCTCACGTTAAAAAGTATACACTAAGACCTTGATTTGGGAAACATTCGCTTTGAGAACTTACCTTGTTTTCAGATATTTCGAAAATGTTCGCGTGTTCGAATCTAGTAACGTTTTTGTGCAGAAAACTGAGTCTGCAACAATGTTTCTTCCAGACAATCACCCTCGACAATGCGGGGCGGGGATGGCTCAGTCGGTAGCGTACCAGGTCGTAATCTGTAGTTCCCAGGTTCGAGTCCCAGCTGGGTCAGCGTTGAGATTTATCTCCGCAAAATTCTCCGCCCTGCCCACGGTCAGTAGGGGATACCGATGGGCTTGGAAAGGCCGCCGTCCGCCGGTCGGATGGGACGTTAAGCCGTGGCCCCGTGTGCGGGAGAGACATACCCTGTTCACGTTAAAGAACACGCTGGATGGCCTTGACGGGAGGCTACCATCTGTCTCCCAACAGCTGTTCCAGTGGGTCCCCTTCCCCAACGTTCTCTGAGCCTTCGGGGTCCATGTGACCTGGCCATTTAGCCCATGGTGTGCAAAAAATTGCCGCTCAGAGGTAAAACAACCCAATCCTCGACAATGCATGTTGATGTAGAGCATGACAGATTCTCAATGAAACACGCGAAATAGAAGCTCGCGTCGCATAGTAGGAAAGTTGTCTTTTCTTAACAGATTTTGATACCTGTAATTTTTCGAACACTTCACCGTCTGCTTTCATATATCGTGTAAAAACATTATGTCTCGAGTTGCAAATGCAACCCTATTTAGAAACACGAAACGCTTTTTTCTACACTAATAACAATTATACAGTTTATCATTCATAACTTTAATATTTCTCAATTTCTTTAATTTCAAGTGATTCTTCTCCACTTATATACCATAATGCAAACTCTTAACTTAGATAAGTGTGCTGATCCTCTGTAGTGAGAGTTGGTTTGGGTTACCTCTGAGCGGCACTTTTTTGCACACCATGGACTATAATGGCCAGGTCACATGGACCCCGAAAGCTCAGAGAAGGTTGGGACTCACTGGAACAACTGTTGGGAGACAGATTGGACACGGAGCCTCCCGTCAAGGCCATACAGCGTGTTCTTTAACGTGCACAGGGCATGGCTCTCTCCCGAACACGGGTTGGGTTGTTTTACCTCTGAACGGCACTTTTTTGCACACCATGGGCTAAATGGCCAGACCACAAGGACCTCGAAGTCTCAAAGAAGGTTGGGGGAGGGGACCCACTGGAACAGCTGTTTGGAGACAGATGGTAGCCTCCCGTCAAGGCCATCCAGCGTGTTCTTTAACGTGAACAGGGTATGGCTCTCCCGCACACGGCGCCACGGCTTAACGTCCCATCCGACGGACGGCGGCCTATTTTAAGTCCATCGGTGTCCCCTACTGACCGTGGGCAGGGCGGGGAATTTTGCGGGGAAAAATCTCAACGCTGACCCAGCTGGGACTCGAACCTGGAAACTACAGATTACAAGCCTGGCGCGCTACCGACTGAGCCACCCCCGCCCTGTAGTGAGAGGCCTTGGGAAAACATTTTCCAGTTAATACTAATTCTTCTTAATTCTAAAGTTTAGTATTTGGTAAGTAGCAGATGTGTGTGGGTGTGTGGGTATGGTGGGGATTACTTTCCAATACTAGACTGAACTGTCCAAAATTTTTCCGACAGGTTTTCCCCTTAGTTCTCCGGTTGTTTTAGAAATTCAGTTGTTTCCTATAATAGAACCCGAGTTCGAACTGGATCGTTGGAACTCAGAGGAAATGGAATGTTGATATTTACACTGGTTAACAAGAATTATTGGGCGGGTGTGGCTCAGTCGGTAGCGCGCCAGGCTCGTAATCTGTAGTTCCCAGGTTCGAGTCCCATCTGGGTCAGCGTTGAGATTCATCTCCGCAAAATTCCCCGCCCTGCCCACGGTCAGTAGGGGACACCGATGATCTTGGAAAGGCCGCCGTCTGTCGGATGGGACGTTAAGCCGTGGCCCCGTGTGCGAGAGAGTCATACCATGTGCACGTTAAAGAACACGCTGGATGGCCTTGACGGGAGGCTACCATCTGTCTCCCAACAGCTGTTCCAATGGGTCCCCTTCTCTGAGTCTTCGGGATCCTTGTGGCCTGGCCATTTAGCCCATGGTGTGTAAAAAAAAAAAAAAAAAAGTGCCGCTCAGAGGTAAAAACAATCCAATACAAGAATTATTTCTGAGAAAGATAGTATCGGAATAGCGTTCAATTTTAATATTGTCATTTACACATCTCTCCCTTCTCCATTTTCTACTTTTAAATTTTTCTAAGCTTAATCTGTTAGTAAGTGCTTACTTACATTGAGCGAAGTTTTATTATATTTGTTTTCATATAAAAACTGTACCTGAAAAGATACGTACTGGAAATACATAAACCGAGAATTAGAAACAACTTTAAAAAAAAATTTTTAATTTATCAAATATTTCAGACTATAAATATAGCGGTGGATTTGAATAAATATAAAAAAATAAATAAATAAAATTAAGTATATATATATATATGGATATATACAGTAAAATGCCCAATATAACGAAATTCAGCATAGCAAAATGCTATTAAAAAAGTTCTAAGACAATTACAGTTACCATGTGTTGGAGTTCGCTTCTTTAAAAATTCGATAATTGTCTCGTTTTCAAAAAAAACAAGCTAAATTTCACTTTGTCTTCGTATCTTCTCTTCATATAGAGACATCGAACTTTCTTTTCTTTCTAAATTATTTTTGTCTTGGATTGTCTATATATTGTAATTATAATATAATATAGAATATATTATATATTGTCTAAATATATATAATTGATGAAATATTACGATTTGCACTTCTCAATTCTTCCAAAAGTTCTAACTGTTCCCTCTAACGGTGGAAAAAGGAAATATTCAAATGAATATTTGAAAACAGTTAGTAATGCTAGAAATTCGAAATTTTCGTGGTGGAATGTAAAAGTCATCAAATTTTCATTTTCGACATTGAGCTGACCGTTTACTCCACTTTTTTTGCACACCATGGGTTAAATGGCCAGTTCACAAGGACCCCGAAAGCTCAGAGAAGGTTAGGGGAGGGGACATACTGGAACAGTTGTTCGGAGACAGATGGTAGCCTCCCGTCAAGGCCATTCAGCGTGTTCTTTAACGTGCACAGGGTATGGCTTTCTCCCGAACACGGAGCCGCGGCTTAACGTCCCATCCGAAGGACGGCGGCATTTCTTAGAAGAATTGATGTCCCCTATTGACCGTGGGCAGGGCGGGGAATTTTGCGGAGATAAATCTCAACGCTGACCCAGCTGGGACTCGAAACGCTTTGAAAACGCAATTTCTGTGTTTTGAGAGACAATTGGAAAACTTTTTAGTTGCATTAGTACTAATGGAATGTTATAATTCGCATTTTCCAAACAGTGGTTTTAATTCATATCGTTGAAGAGAACCAAATATATGAAAGGCGAAACTTATAGCGAATGTTGCAAGCAATCTGTTTGAAATTTGGGCTGCGCTGCAGTATAGGGTTAGGTTGTTTTACCTCTGAGCGGCACTTTTTTGCACACCATGGGCTAAATGGCCAGGTCACATGGACCCCGAAGGCTCAGAGAAGTTTGGGGGAGGGGACCCACTGGAACAACTGTTGGGAGACAGATGGTAGCCTCCCGTCAAGGCCATCCAGCGTGTTCTTTAACGTGCACAGGGTATGGCTCTCCCACACACGAGGGGTGGGGGTGGCTCAGTCGGTAGCTCGCCAGGCTCGTAATCTGTAGTTCCCAGGTTCGAGTCCCAGCTGGGTCAGCGTTGAGATTTATCTCCGCAAAATTCCCCGCCCTGCCCACGGTCAGTAGGGGACACCGATGGGCTTGGAAAGGCCGCCGTCCGTCGGATGGGACGTTAAGCCGTGGCCCCGTGTGCGGGAGAGCCATACCCTGTGCACGTTAAAGAACACGCTGGATGGCCTTGACGGGAGGCTACCATCTGTCTCCCAACAGCTGTTCCAATGGGTCCCCTTCCCCAACCTTCTCTGAGTCTTCGGGGTCCATGTGACCTGGCCATTTAGCCCATGGTGTGCAAAAAAGTGCCGCTCAGAGGAAAAACAACCCAACCCACACAACAACCCATCCCACACACGGGGCCACTGCTTAACATCCCATCCGACGGACGGTGGCCTTTCCAAGACCATCGGTGTCCCCTACTGACCGTGGGCGGGGAGTTTTGCGGAGATAAATCTCAACGCTAATATCCAGCTGGAACTCGAACCTGGGAACTACAGATTACGAGCCTGGCGCGCTACCGAATGAGCCACCCCCTCCCCCACCTGTTTTGAAATCCAAAACAGCTATATTTGTTGGGGCGGGGGTGGCTCAGTCGGTAGCGCGCCAGGCTCGTAATCTGTAGTTCCCAGGTTCGAGTCCCAGCTGGGTCAGCGTTGAGATTTATCTCCGCAAAATTCCCCGCCCTGCCCACGGTCAGTAGGGGACACCGATGGGCTTGGAAAGGCCGCCGTCCGTCGGATGGGACGTTAAGCCGTGGCCCCGTGTGCGGGAGAGCCATACCCTGTGCACGTTAAAGAACACGCTGGATGGCCTTGACGGGAGGCTACCATCTGTCTCCCAACAGCTGTTCCAGTGGGTCCCCTCCCCCAACCTACTCTGAGCCTTCGGGGTCCATGTGACCTGGCCATTTAGCCCATGGTGTGCAAAAAGTGCCGCTCAGAGGTAAAACAACCCAACAACCCAGCTATATTTGTATAATTTTATTTTACTCCCATAGTATATATCCGTCACTAAAAGTAAAAAAATATATATAAAATTTTATTTCATGTATGGTATTATTTTAGCCTTCCGTGTCAGGTGCGATAATTTAGTAATTGAGAAACCCTAGTGAAGTTTTATTCTCATACGCCCCCCCCCCCCTCCAAAACTAAGTTTTAGATTTAGTTTCGGGAGGCCTGGCCAACACCACCCATAACAGAAAACCACAGAACCAAATGTATAAGTAAATATCCATTTGGTTCACATATACTACTATATACGAACGTCAGCTTAAGTAGACCTACCATATACACACTTTTTATATTTTTGATTTTAATATTATTACTGGTGAATTCTATGCTAAACTTTATAGTAACGTTTATCTATAAATATATTTTATTTACGAAAAAATTTATTTGTATTAATTAGCATTATTATATTTGATAATGAATACGAATAATTTTCTTTCTGAATAAAATATTTATAGATAAACATTAGTATAAAGAATAGCAGAAGAATCCAGCAGTAATAACATTACGATCAAAATTATAAGAATTATCTATATGGTAGAACTACCCAGTGACATCAAATTTTGGTACATTGGCTTTCTGTTATAGGAGGTGTTGGTCTGGTCCCCCGTCCCATGGGGCGGGGGTGGCTCAGTCGGTAGCGCGCCAGGCTCGTAATCTGTAGTTCCCAGGTTCGAGTCCCAACTGTGTCATCGTTGAGAGTAATCTCCGCAAAATTCCCGGCCCTGTCCACGGTCAGTAGGGGACACCAATGGGCTTGGAAAGGCCGCCGTCGTCCGATGGGACGTTAAGCCGTGGCCCCGTGTGCGGGAGAGCCATATCCTGTGCACGTTAAAGAACACGCTGGATGGCCTTGACGGGAGACTACCATCTGTCTCCCAACAGCTGTTCCAGTGGATCCCCTCTCCCAACCTTCTCTGAGCCTTCGGGGTCCATGTGACCTGGCCATTTAGCCCATGGTGTGCAAAAAAGTGCCGCTCAGAGGTAAAACAACCCAACCCAACCCCCCTCCCACGAAACTAAATTTAATTCAATAGTGAAAGTAACTTTCAATTATTTATTGCTTTTTTTAATCACTTCATTGTTTTGCTATTGTTTTTCAAAGACCACCCTTCTTGTATATATTTTCCTATTATGGTACCTATATATTTTCCTAAGTTCTTGTGTTTACTGTTTTACTGATATGCTTTCAAATACTGCCTCCTCGTGTTTGAATTATTTATGAGTTTTCTGAAGACCCCTTTCTTACATTTACTGTGCTTTACTGGTGTTGGTATGAAATAAAACACAATAAAAAAAACCTAGATAAATTGTTTAATACCTAATGTTAAATATTTACAAATGAAATTATTCTTTTCACATAACACATGAAGGACAATGGTCAAGAATCGTTACATTGGAATATTTCGCCAGAAGCATAAAATACTTCATTCTCTATGAAATCATCTAGGGATTGAAATCATCATTATGAAATCGTCCTGGGATTGAAATCATCATTATGAAATAATCTCGGGATTGAAATCATCTTGATATTTAAATCATCAATATCAAATCACCTAGGGATTGAAATCATCATTTTGAAATAATCTCGGGATTGAAATCATTTTGATATTTAAATCATCAATATTAAATCACCTAGGGATTGAAATCATCATTATGAAATAATCTCGGGATTGAAATCATCTTGATATTTAAATCATCATTATTAAATCATCTAGGGATTTAAATTATCATTATAAAATTGTCCTGGGATTGAAATCATCATTATGAAATAATTTCGGGATTGAAATCATCTAGATATTTAAATCATCAATATCAAATCACCTAGGGATTGAAATCATCATTTTGAAAAAATCTCGGAATTGAAATCATTTTGATATTTAAATCATCAATATTAAATCACCTAGGGATTGAAATCATCATTATGAAATAATCTCGGGATTGAAATCATCTTGATATTTAAATCATCATTATTAAATCCCCTAGGGATTTAAATTATCATTATGAAATCACCTGGGGATTGAAATCATCATTATGAAATAATCTCGGGATTGAAATCATCGTTATGATATCATGTTGATTTTGAAATCATCTTGTGAGTGAAATCATCATTATGATATTCTCTTCTAATTTCATACATCTTGGGATTGAAATTATCATTGTGAAATCATCTTTGTATTCAAATCATCATTATGAGATCATCTTGAGATTTGAATGATCATTATTGAATCACCTAGGGATTGAAATCATCACGAAATAATATCGAGTTCGAAATCATCTTGGGACTGAAATCATCATTATAAAATAATCTTAGTATTGAAATCATCGATATGAAATTATCTTGGGACTGAAATCATCATTATGATATCCTCTTCTAATTTCATACGTCTTGGGATTGTTCATATCTAAATCCATAGACGATGTAGAACTCTTATTGAGTAATAAATTATCACAGGGAAAGTCCTGGATAATTTTTATTTTTTTTCCTGTGATTATTTATTATTGAATATTTTATTTAACGCTGCGAGCGTGAATGGACAAATATTACTACAATAAAATACGTAAGTGGCGGCTAGACCTTCCAACTCCTGATAATAGAAGGCGCCACTGGTGAATCAAATAGGGTTGGGTTGTTTTACCTCTGAGCGGCACTTTTTTGCACACCATGGGCTTAATGGCCAGGTCATATGGACCCCAAACGCTCAAAGAAGGTTGGGGGAGGGGACCCACTGGAACAGCTGTTGGGAGACAGATGGTAGCCTCCCGTCAAGGCCATCCAGTGTGTTCTTTAACGTGCACAGGGTATGGCTCTTCCGCACACGGGGCCACGGCTTAACGTCCCATCCGACGGACGGCGGCCTTTCCAAGCCCATCGGTGTCCCCTACTGACCGTGGGCAGGGCGGTGAATTTTGCGAACATAAATCTCAACGCTGACCCAGCTGGAACTTGAACCTGGGAACTACAGATTTCGAACCTGACACGCTACGGACTGAGCCACCCCCGCCCCTGAATCAAACAGGAACACTTTTATGTCACTTAGTTGACAAAAATTTCACTTAGTTGGAGATCATCCACTAATTGGAGAGTTGGTCAGCTCCTCGGTGATCTAGCGGTTAAAATACCCGGAATGCTTCTGGGACCTGGGTTCGAATCCCAGTCAGGACATTCAATTTTTTTCAACTCATTTCTTGAAAAACTCTTATCTCTTAGAGTTTCGAAGAGGGATAATTT
This sequence comes from Ryuthela nishihirai, assembly GCA_038380435.1. Lineage (NCBI taxonomy): Eukaryota > Metazoa > Arthropoda > Arachnida > Araneae > Heptathelidae > Ryuthela > Ryuthela nishihirai. The sequence goes on from JAWZYU010000022.1 coordinate 8,110,928, forward strand.
TCTTTTCAAAAAAATGGGTAAATTGGTAAAATTTTTCGGTTTTACCACGTAGAATTGCTTCTGCTTCATCAATTTGACTTTTCAACATTCTTATCATAAAACTACCCACTCTCATTTAATGGAAAATTAAATTTATTCATGTGACTCGAAAAGTTCAACTCAATTTTAATGGTGAAATGTCACAGAAAATTTTTTAATGAGATTTCGAATGCGTTGTTTACTTCATAGAAATATAATTTCGTGAATAAAAGGGATAAACGGCCAGGTCACAAAGGATCCAAAGTCTCAGAACCGGAGAAGGAAGGAGAATCATTGGACAGCTATTAAGAGACAAACGGAAATGCACAACCTACAATGGTGTTCTTTAACATACTATGATCATTCTGCAGGATATCATTGTCCTGAATATGGGTTGGGTTGTTTTACCTCTGAGCGGCACTTTTTTGCACACCATGGGCTAAATCGCCAGGTCACATGGACCCCGAAGGCTCAGAGAAGGTTGGGGGAGGGACCCACTGGAACAGCTGTTGGGAGACAGATGGTAGTCTCCCGTCAAGGCCATCCAGCGTGTTCTTTAATGTGCACAGGGTAACGTGCTCTCCCGCACACGGGGCCACGGCTTAACGTCCCATCCGACGGACGGCGGCCTTTCCAAGCCCATTGGTGTCCCCTACTGACCGTGGACAGGGCGGGAAATTTTGCGGAGATTAATCTCAACGATGACACAGTTGGGACTCGAACCTGGGAACTACAGATTACGAGCCTGGCGCGCTACCGACTGAGCCACCCCCGCCCCCCTGAATATGAGACTATAGGACTTTAAGCTGTGACTATATGTACAATTAAGGCACATCAATGGACTTGGAAAAGCAGTAGCCCATTGATCACATTAAGTTATGGCCTTGTGTGCCATTCGAGGGGAGGGGTCTCAGTCGGTAACGTGCCAGACACGTAATCTATAGTTCCCAGGTTCGAGTCCCAGCTGGGTCAGCGTTGAGATTTATCTCCGCAAAACTCCCCGCCCTGCCCACAGTCAGTAGGGGACACCGATGGGCTTGGAAAGGCCGCCGTCCGTCGGATGCGACGTTAAGCTGTGGTCTCATGTGCGGGAGAGCCATACCCTGTGCACGTTAAAGAACACGCTGGATGGCCTTGACGGGAGGCTACCATCTGTCTCCCAACAGCTGTTCCAGTGGGTCCCCTCCCCCAACCTTCGGGGTTCATGTGACCTGGCCATTTAGCCCATGGTGTGCAAAAAAGTGCCGCTCAGAGGTAAAACAACTCAATCTCAGAAATTAATTAAAAGTTATAAGTATTAATTCAAACCATTTAATAAAATAAGTGTGAAAATTATGAATGATTTTTGTAAAATAAGATAATTTTTTCTTAAATATTCCAGCTTTTATAACTCTTTAAATACTGAATGAATAGTGTTGAAAATCGAGATTTAGGTAGATTTGATTATAATCTTTAATTTAAAGTGAGTGATTTTCAAATTCTCTTCCATTCTGAGAGGAATATCACGATTTAAAGGGGCGGGGGTGGCTCAGTCGGTAGCGCGCCAGGCTCGTAATCTGTAGTTCCCAGGTTCGAGTCCCAGCTGGGTCAGCGTTGAGATTTATCTCCGCAAAATTTCCCCGCCCTGCCCACGGTCAGTAGGGGACACCGATGGGCTTGGAAAGGCCGCCGTCCGTCGGATGGGACGTTAAGCCGTGGTCCCGTGTGCGGGAGAGCCATACCCTGTGCACGTTAAAGAACGCGCTGGATGGCCTTGAAGGGGGAGTAGCATCTGTCTCCCAACAGCTGTTCCAGTGGGTCCCCTCCCCCAACCTTCTCTGAGCCTTCGGGGTCCATGTGACCTGGCCATTTAGCCCATGGTGTGCAAAAATGTGCCGCTCAGAGGTAAAACAACCCAACCCAACACGATTTAACAGAAGTCGAGAGCTTTAAACAGATGCTCCATCATGTTGCGTAGAGATAAATCTTTCTTGTACAAGGTTGATAACGTCCTAGGAACAATACAATCCCTTCATTTAGTACCAAACGATGATGAAGGGTAACGAACCACTTCAAAAACCAAGTAGCTTTGCTTTTAGTGGTTTGATGTCTGATGAGTGCATAACCAGCTCATCAGCTTTGCTCATCATTTTTACCTCTTGAAAACACACACTATTTGTGGCTGTCTGCAGTTTTGCATAGTCTTACAAATGGCAAAATTTGAATGCAATGACTAGTCATCTAATGGTCCATCACCATCCGTCATCCCAGTCTCCTCCTCCATGTCCACCCCAGTCTCCTCCTCCGCTCCATCCTCCACCTTTTCCGCTCCATCCTCCTCCTCCTCCGCTCCATCCTCCTCCACCTTTTGGCCATCCTCCTCCGCTCCATCCTTTACCTCCACCACCTCCCTTTACCCTGCAAAACAAGAAAAATTATTTTTATATTTTTGCAATTATTAATTTTAAAAATAATATCACTTTTTTCTTTCTTTTTGAGATTTTTTACAGACCATCGCCATCTTGACTGGACAAATCACAGATGAACATGATTTATACGTGTCATCCTGCTACCTATAATTTATTGGTAAATTAGAGGAACGCATATCGCCACCGCAGAATACCGCAATCTCTATTTCAAACATAATAAAGTTTTTCATATACAATCTACTCTCGCTAACTCGAACCTAATCTCGAATTTTTCGTTAATTCAAATTTTTCTTAATTTCCAGCCAAATCCTTTTACATTTATTGTATTTTCTCTGTTGTACTGGGTTGGGTTATTTTACCTCTGAGCGACACTTTTTGCACACAATGGGCTAAATGGCCAGGTCACAAGGATTCCGAAGAGAACGTTAGGGGAGGGAACTCACTAAGTCGTATCCTGCTCATTATTCATATCCTACACATTAGCCACATCCTCTTCCATGTCCGTCCATCTCCTCCTCCACTCCATGTCCGTCCGTCTCCTCCTCCACTCCATGTCCGTCCCTCTCCTCCTCCACTCCATGTCCGTCCGTCTCCTCCTCCACTCCATGTCCGTCTGTCTCCTCCTCCACTCCATGTCCGTCCATCTCCTCCTACACTCCATGTCCGCCCGTCTCCTCCTCCACTCCATGTCCGCCCGTCTCCTCCTCCACTCCATGTCCGTCCGTCTCCTCCTCCACTCCATTTCCGCCCGTCTCCTCCTCCACTCCATATCCGCCCGTCTCTTCCTCCACTCCATTTCCGCCCGTCTCCTCCTCCACTCCATGTCCGCCCGTTTCCTCCTCCACTCCATGTCCGCCCGTCTCCTCCTCCACTCCATTTCCGCCCGTCTCCTCCTCCACTCCATTTCCGCCCGTCTCCTCCTCCACTCCATGTCCGTCCGTCTCCTCCTCCACTCCATGTCCGTCCGTCTCCTCCTCCACTCCATTTCCGCCCGTCTCCTCCTCCACTCCATGTCCGCCCGTCTCCTCCTCCACTCCATTTCCGCCCGTCTCCTCCTCCACTCCATTTCTGCCCGTCTCCTCCCCCACTCCATTTCCGCCCGTCTCCTCCCCCACTCCATGTCCGCCCGTCTCCTCCTCCACTCCATATCCGCCCATCTCCTCCTCCACTCCATGTCCGTCCGTCTCCTCCTCCACTCCATTTCCGCCCGTCTCCTCCTCCACTCCATGTCCGCCCGTCTCCTCCTCCACTCCATGTCCACCCGTCTCTTCCTCCACTCCATTTCCGCCCATCTCCTCCTCCACTCCATGTCCGCCCGTCTCCTCCTCCACTCCATTTCCGCCTGTCTCCTCCTCCACTCCATGTCCGCCCGTCTCCTCCTCCACTCCATGTCCGCCCATCTCCTCCTCCACTCCATTTCCGCCTCCTCCTCCACTCCATGTTCGCCCGTCTCCTTCTTCACTCCATTTCCGCCCGTATCCTCCTCCACTCCATGTCTGCCTGTCTCCTCCTCCACTCCATTTCCGCCCGTCTCCTCCCCCACTCCATGTCCGCCCGTATCCTCCTCCACTCCATGTCCGCCCGTCTCCTCCTCCACTCCATTTCCGCCCATCTCCTCCTCCACTCCATGTCCGTCCGTCTCCTCCTCCACTCCATATCCGCCCATCTCCTCCTCCACTCCATGTCCGTCCGTCTCCTCCTCCACTCCATTTCCGCCCGTCTCCTCCTCCACTCCATGTCCGCCCGTCTCCTCCTCCACTCCATGTCCGCCCGTCTCCTCCTCCACTCCATGTCCGCCCGTCTCCTCCTCCACTCCATGTCCGCCCATCTCCTCCTCCACTCCATTTCCGCCTCCTCCTCCACTCCATGTCCGTCCGTCTCCTTCTCCACTCCATTTCCGCCCGTATCCTCCTCCACTCCATGTCTGCCTGTCTCCTCCTCCACTCCATTTCCGCCCGTCTCCTCCCCCACTCCATGTCCGCCCGTATCCTCCTCCACTCCATGTCCGCCCGTCTCCTCCTCCACTCCATTTCCGCCCATCTCCTCCTCCACTCCATGTCCGTCCGTCTCCTCCTCCACTCCATATCCGCCCATCTCCTCCTCCACTCCATGTCCGTCCGTCTCCTCCTCCACTCCATTTCCGCCCATCTCCTCCTCCACTCCATGTCCGCCCGTCTCCTCCTCCACTCCATGTCTGCCCGTCTCCTCCTCCACTCCATGTCCGTCCGTCTCCTCCTCCACTCCATTTCCGCCCGTCTCCTCCTCCACTCCATTTCCGCCCGTCTCCTCCTCCACTCCATGTCCGCCCGTCTCCTCCTCCACTCCATGTCCGCCCGTCTCCTCCTCCACTCCATTTCCGCCCGTCTCCTCCTCCACTCCATGTCCGCCCGTCTCCTCCTCCACTCCATTTCCGCCCGTCTCCTCCTCCACTCCATGTCCACCTGTCTCCTCCTCCACTCCATTTCCACCCATCTCCTCCTCCACTCCATGTCCGCCTGTCTCCTCCTCCACTCCATTTCCGCCCGTCTCCTCCTCCACTCCATGTCCGCCCGTCTCCTCCTCCACTCCATTTCCGCCCGTCTCCTCCTCCACTCCATGTCCACCTGTCTCCTCCTCCACTCCATTTCCATCCGTCTCCTCCCCCACTCCATATCCGCCCGTCTCCTCGTCCACTCCATGTCCGCCCGTCTCCTCCTCCACTCCATTTCCGCCCATCTCCTCCTCCACTCCATGTCCGTCCGTCTCCTCCTCCACTCCATATCCGCCCATCTCCTCCTCCACTCCATGTCCACCCGTCTCCTCCTCCACTCCATTTCTGCCCGTCTCCTCCTCCACTCCATGTCTGCCCGTCTCCTCCTCCACTCCATGTCTGCCCGTCTCCTCCTCCACTCCATTTCGGCCCGTCTCCTCCTCCACTCCATGTCCACCCGTCTCCTCCTCCACTCCATTTCCGCCTCCTCCTCCACTCCATGTTCGCCCGTCTCCTTCTCCACTCCATTTCCGCCCGTATCCTCCTCCACTCCATTTCCGCCCGTCTCCTCCTCCACTCCATCCACCACCTCCACTTCATCCTTTATTTCCACCACTTCCCTTCACCCTGGCTTCAATGTTAAAGAAAACGCTGGATGCCTTCACTGGTAGGCTACCATCTGTCTCCCAACAGCTGTCCAGTGGGTTCCCTCCCCTCAACCTTCTCTTAGCTCTCGGGGTCCGTGGGTTGGGTTGTTTTACCTCTGAGCGGCACTTTTTTGCACACCATGGGCTAAATGGCCAGGTCACATGGACCCCGAAGGCTCAGAGAAGGTTGGGGGAGGAGACCCACTGGAACAGCTATTGGGTGACAGATGGTAGCCTCCCGTCAAGGCCATCCAGCGTGTTCTTTAACGTGCACAGGGTATGGCTCTCCTGCACACGGGGCCACAGCTTAACGTTCCATCCGACGGACGACGGTCTTTCTGAGCCCATCGGTGTCCCCTACTGACCGTGGGCAGGACGGGGAATTTTGCGGAGATTAATCTCAACGCTGACCCAGCTGGGACTCGAACCTGGAAACTACGGATTACGAGCCTGGCGCGCTACCGACTGAGCCACCCCCGCCCCCGGGGTCCGTGTGACCTGGCCATTTAGACCATTCTTTGCAAAAAAGTGCCTCTCAGAGTTCTCTCCAAATCTTCGGATAGCACAGAATTTACAGGGATCAACAGAAGTAACCCCAATTTTGTTTGATAAATTTTCATCAGCTACGAATTTCTTGCTAATTGCTAATTATTCAACAACCGCTGTAAATACAGAAGGGTGTTTTAGACTCGAGACCTGGGATGGAAAATAATAATTTTTTCTTCCAATTATTACGGTAGTTCCATTCAGATTGTCAATCTTGTTAATCCTTGATCGGGATATCAGCAGGTAGAGTCGCAGGTTCATAATCTGCAGTTCCCAGGTTCGAGTCCCAGCTGGGTCAGCGTTGCGATTTATCTCCGCAAAACTCACCGCCTTACCCTCGGTCAGTAGGGAAACATCAATGGGCTTGTAAATACTGCCGTCCGCCGGATAGGACGTTAAGCTGTGACTCCGTGTGCGGGAGAGCCATAAACGGTGCACGTTATAAAACATGCTGGATAGCCTTGATGGCAGGCTACCATCTGCCTCCAAACAGCTGTTCCAGTGATTCCCCTCCCCCAACATTCTCTGAGCTTTCGGGGTCCTTGTGACCTGGCCATTTAGCCCATAGTGTGCCAAAAAGTGCCCCTCAAAGATAAAACAACATAACCCAAAACTTCTGGAATTAACAATGTCTGAATTGGCTCATTCGGCAGCGCACCAAGTTCGTTATCTACAGTTCTTATATTCGAGTCTCATGTATCCCAGCATTGAGATTTATTTATTCTAATCCCCATCCTTCCGTCGGTGAGAAAAGGGACATCGATGCAATGGAAAGGCGGCAGTCCGTCGGATAAGATGTTAGTCGTGGTTCAGTGCTTAGGAGAGCCATATCCTGTGCACCATAAATGACAGATTGGACTTCCTTCTCCTAACAGATGCCCGATCGATCTTCTTCCTCAACCCTCTCTGAGTCCTTGGGGTCCTCGTGGTTGGTTGGTTGGTTGTTTTACCTCTGCGCGATACTTTTTTGCACAGATCTCGCTAAATGGCCAGATCACAAGGACCCCAAAGACTCAGAGAAAGTTGGGAGAGGATTGGGTTGGGTTGTTTTACCCCTGAGCGGCACTTTTTTGCACACCATGGGCTAAATGGCCAGACCACAAGGATCCCGAAGGCTCAGAGAAGGATAGGGGAGGGGACCCACTGGAACAGCTGTTGAGAGACAGATGGTAGCCTCCCGTCAAGGCCATCCAGCGTGTTCTTTAACGTGCACAGGGTATGGCTCTCCCGCACACGGGCCACAGCTTAACGTCCCATTCGACGGACTTTCCAAGACCATCGGTGTCCCCTACTGACCGTGGGCAGGGCGGGGAATTTTGCGGAGATAAATCTCAACGCTGACCCAGCTGGGACTCGAACCTGGGAACTACAGATTACGAGCCCGGCGCGCTACCGACTGAGCCACCCCCTCCGCGTTGGGAGAGGAGACCCACTGAAACAGCTGTTGGGATTTTTAAATGTAACATGATTATTTTTAAACATATTTTTCGTTATGGAAAGTTTAAATCATTTTTGCCGTTGTATCTGTAAGAAAGATTCTAGTTTAGTATATTTGATTACCCATCTGTCTGATTCTTTACCATATGACTTCGCCCAGAAGCTATATACTTACCATTAGCGTAGGTTAGCTTACCGCAGAACGGTGCTGCCCTCACGTGGGAAGTTCTGAAGTTTCCTACGCGCGCTTACTAACACGGAGGGGCGGGGGTGGCTCAGTCGGTAGCGCGCCAGGCTCGTAATCTGTAGTTCCAAGGTTCGAGTCCCAGCTGGGTCAGCGTTGAGATTTATCTCCGCAAAAATTCCCCGCCCTGCCCACGGTCAGTAGAGGACACCGATGGGCTTGGAAAGGCCGTCGTCCGTCGGATTTGACGTTAAGCCGTGGCCCCGTGTACGGGAGAGCCATACCCTGTGCACACCCTGTGCACGTTAAAGAACACGCTGGATGGCCTTGACGGGAGGCTACCATCTGTCTCCCAACAACTGTTACAGTGGGTCCCCTGCCCCAACCTTCTCTGAGCCTTCAGGGTCCATGTGACCTGGCCATTTAGCCCTTGGTGTGCAAATAAGTGCCGCTCAGAGGTAAAACAACCCAACCTAACACGGAGTTTCGCGGAAATCGAAATATACGGAACATATTTTTTATACAAGGAATTGATGACTTGATGGTAGCCTCCCATCAAGGTCATCCAGCGTGTTCTTTAACGTGCACAGAGTACGGCTCTCCCGTACACGGGCTCACAGTTAACGTTCCATGCGACGGACGGCGACCTTTAAAGCCCATCGGTGTCCCTTACTGACCGTTGGCAGGGAGGGGAGTGGTGCGGAGATAAATCTCAACTCTGGCCGAGGTGCTACTCGAAACCTGGGGTCCTCATGACCTGGCCTTTTTAGTTCATTGCGTGCAAAAAAGATGCAGCTCAGAAGGAAAACAACCCAACAATCAATCAAACTGTACTGTTACAAAATGTTAAAAATAAATATTTCATAAATACAGCAATACTTACGGAACAGGAATGGGAATATACTTGATCTTTACATCTCCTCCTCCACCACCACCGCTACTTGATCCTCCACCCCCACCACTTGTTCCTCCTCCTCCACCTCCACCACCTCCTCCTCCTCCTCCTCCATCTCCCTTGCCTCCTTTCATGATGCTGATTGAAGGTAAAGAGATCGGGATGGGAACGGGAATAGGTACGAAGATGCCTTTTAAGCCGAGATAATGCTTCTTATCACCACCTCCCATCATCATACCCATCATCATGGCGTCCATGAACTTCTTCATGCCACTAGCCTCGTGGATGATCACCGTGCTCAGGATGAAAAGAAAGATCATCCCGCGGTTGTGGATAGTGAAGTCGTGAGCTGAATATTGTGCGCTGAGACGCCATCTCTTGCGTGAAGGTCTCGCCTGGAAAGAGATAAAATCAAAGAGATCTTTAGAGGAAAGTGTTGACTATGACCGGTGATTTTGGGTTGGGTTGGATTGTTTTACCTCTGAGCGGCACTTTTTTGCACACCATGGGCTAAGAGGCCAGGTCACATGGACCCAGAAGGCTCAGAGAAGGTTGGGGGAGGGGACCCACTGGAACAGCTGTTGGGAGACAGATAGTAGCCTCCCGTCAAGGCCATCCAGCGTGTTCTTTAACGTGCACAGGGTATGTCTCTCCCGCTCAAGGGGTCGGTTGTTTTACCTCTAAGGGGCACTTTTTTTGCACACCATGGGCTAAATGACCAGGTCACATGGACCCCGAAGGCTCAGAGAAGGTTGGGGGAGGGGACCCACTGAAACAGCTGTTGGGAGACAGATAGTAGCCTCCCGTCAAGGCCATCCAGCGTGTTCTTTAACGTGCACAGGGTATGACTCTTCCGTACACGGGTTCGGTTGGGTTGTTTTACCTCTGAGCGGCACTTTTTTTGCACACCATGGGCTAAATGACCAGGTCACATGGACCCCGAAGGCTCAGAGAAGGTTGGGGGAGGGGACCCACTGGAACAGCTGTTGGGAGACAGATAGTAGCCTCCCGTCAAGGCCATCCAGCGTGTTCTTTAACGTGCACAGGGTATGACTCTCCCGTACACGGGTTCGGTTGGGTTGTTTTACCTCTGAGCGGCACTTTTTTGCACACCATGGGCTAAATGACCAGGTCACATGGACCCCGAAGGCTCAGAGAAGGTTGGGGGAGGGAACCCACTGAAACAGCTGTTGGGAGACAGATAGTAGCCTCCCGTCAAGGCCATCCAGCGTGTTCTTTAACGTGCACAGGGTATGACTCTCGCGCTCAAGGGGTCGGTTGTTTTACCTCTAAGGGGCACTTTTTTGCACACCATGGGCTAAATGACCAGGTCACATGGACCCCGATGGCTCAGAGAAGGTTGGGGGAGGGGACCCACTGAAACAGCTGTTGGGAGACAGATAGTAGCCTCCCGTCAAGGCCATCCAGCGTGTTCTTTAACGTGCACAGGGTATGACTCTCCCGTACACGGGTTCGGTTGGGTTGTTTTACCTCTGAGCGGCACTTTTTTGCACACCATGGTCTAAATGACCAGGTCACATGGACCCCGAAGGCTCAGAGAAGGTTGGGGGAGGGGACCCACTGGAACAGCTGTTGGGAGACAGATAGTAGCCTCCCGTCAAGGCCATCCAGCGTGTTCTTTAACGTGCACAGGGTATGACTCTCCCGTACACGGGTTCGGTTAGGTTGTTTTACCTCTGAGCGGCACTTTTTTGCACACCATGGGCTAAATGACCAGGTCACATGGACCCCGAAGGCTCAGAGAAGGTTGGGGGAGGGGACCCACTGGAACAGGTGTTGGGAGACAGATAGTAGCCTCCCGTCAAGGCCATCCAGCGTGTTCTTTAACGTGCACAGGGTATGACTCTCCCGTACACGGGTTCGGTTAGGTTGTTTTACCTCTGAGCGGCACTTTTTTGCACACCATGGGCTAAATGACCAGGTCACATGGACCCCGAAGGCTCAGAGAAGGTTGGGGGAGGGGACCCACTGGAACAGCTGTTGGGAGACAGATAGTAGCCTCCCGTCAAGGCCATCCAGCGTGTTCTTTAGCGTGCACAGGGTATGACTCTCCCGTACACGGGTTCGGTTGGGTTGTTTTACCTCTGAGCGGCACTTTTTTGCACACCATGGGCTAAATGACCAGGTCACATGGACCCCGAAGGCTCAGAGAAGGTTGGGGGAGGGGACCCACTGGAACAGCTGTTGGGAGACAGATAGTAGCCTCCCGTCAAGGCCATCCAGCGTGTTCTTTAACGTGCACAGGGTATGACTCTCCCGTACACGGGTTCGGTTGGGTTGTTTTACCTCTGAGCGGCACTTTTTTGCACACCATGGGCTAAATGACCAGGTCACATGGACCCCGAAGGCTCAGAGAAGGTTGGGGGAGGGGACCCACTGGAACAGGTGTTGGGAGACAGATGGTAGCCTCCCGTCAAGGCCATCCAGCGTGTTCTTCAACGTGCACAGGGTATGACTCTCCCGTACGCGGACATGGGGCACTGATTTTTCTTTTTTTTAACGTTATTTTTATATCTCTCGTAAGAAAGAATTCTGGATATGCATGTTACAGGAACCTTTCGGTATAATACGCCGTAGAGAAGGCTCTATGAGAAGTTCAAGTTTGGAAAGCGGTTGTCCATTGCACTGTGGTCCCGTTTGCAGGAGAGTCATAACTTGTACACGTTAAAGAACACGATAGTTGGGCTTGATACGAAGCAACCATGTCTCATTACAGCTGTTCCAGTAGGTCCCCTTTCCGCTACCTTCTCTGAACCGTTGAGTCTTGATGACCTGGGTGGCGGAGGGGGGGCTCAGTCGGAAGCGCGCCAGGCTCATAATCTGCAGTTTCCAGGTTCGAGTCCCAGCTCGGTCGGCGTCGATATTTTTCTCCGCAAAACTCCCCTCCCTGCCCACGGTCAGTAGGGGACACTGATGGGCTTGGAAAGCCGCCATCCGTCAAATGGGACTTTAAACCGTGGCCTCGTGTGCGGGAGAGTCATACCCTGTGCACGTTAAGGAACACGCTCGATGGCCTTGACCAGAGGATACCATCTGTCTCCTAACAGCTGTTCCAGTGGGTCCCCTCCCCCAATCTTCTCTGAGCCTTCGAGGTCCATGTGTTCTCACCATTTAGCCCATTGTGTGAAAAAAAGTGCCGCTCAGAGGTAAACCAACCCAACGTTAAAGAACACGCTGGATGGCCTTGACGGGAGGATACCATCTGTCTCCCAACAGCTGTTTCAGTGGGTTCCCTCCCCCAACCTTCTCTGAGCCTTCGGGGTCCACGTGACCTGGCCATTTAGCCCATGGTGTGCAAAAAAGTGCCGCTCAGAGGTAAACCAACCCAACGTTAAAGAACACGCTGGATGGCCTTGACGGGAGGATACCATCTGTCTCCTAACAGCTGTTCCAGTGGGTCTCCTCCCCCAACCTTCTCTGAGCCTTTGGGTCCACGTGACCTGGCCATTTAGCCCATGGTGTGCAAAAAAGTGCCGCTCTGTGGTAAACCAAACCAACGTTAAAGAACACGCTGGATGGCCTTGATGGGAGGACACCATCTGTCTCCTAACAGCTGTTCCAGTGGGTCCCCTCCACCAACCTTCTCTGAGCCTTCGGGGTCCACGTGACCTGGCCATTTAGGCCATTGTGTGCAAAAAAGTGCCGCTCAAAGATAAGGCGATCCATGATGTAATCTACTGATGTAATCTACCAAGATTGTTTCCAAAGCTATTTGTTTTAATAAATAAGCCCCACAGTAAACGAATTGGGTTGGGTTGTTTTACCTCTGAGCGGCACTTTTTTTGCACACCATGGGCTAAATAGCCAGGTCACATGAACCCCGAAGGCTCAGAGAAGGTTGGAGGAGGGGACCCAATGGAACAGCTGTTGGGAGACAGATGGTAGCCTCCAGTACAGGCCATTCAGTGTGTTCTTTAACATGCACTTTTTTGCACGCCGTGGACTAAATGGCCAGGTCACAAGGACCCCGAAGGCTCAGAGAAGGTTGCGGGAGGGGACCCACTGGAACATCTATTGGAAGACAGATGGTAGCCTCCCGTTAAGGTCATCCAGCGTGTACTTTAACGTTGGGTTGTTTTACCTCTGAGCGGCACTTTTTTGCACACCATGGGCTAAATGGCCAGGTCACATGGACCCCGAAGGCTCAGAGAAGGTTGGGGGGAGGGGACCCAATGGGACAGCTGTTGGGAGACAGATGGTAGCCTCCCGTCAAGACCCTCCAGTGTGTTCTTTAACATGCACTTTTTTGCACGCCGTGTGCTAAATGGCCAGGTCATATGAACACCGAAGGCTCAGAGAAGGTTGGGGGAGGGGACCCACTGCAAGAGCTGTTGGGAGACAGATGTTAGTCTCCCGTCAACGCCATCCAGCGTATTCTTTAATGTGCACAGGGTATGGCTCTCCCGTACACGGGACCACGGCTTAAAGTCCCATCCGACGGACGGCGGCCTTTCCAAGCCCATTGGTGTCCCTTACTGACTGTGTGCAAGGCGGGGAGTTAAGCCGAGATAAGTCTCAACGCTGATCCAGCTGGGACTCGAATCTGGGAACTGCAGATTACGAGCCGGCGCCCTACCGACTGAGCCACCCCGCCCCACACTGTAAACAAAATGCCTCCATACGTGTCAGCATACTCTGTTTGATACATTCGTATAAAATTATCATTTACGAACTTTAACGCTTTTTAAAAGAAGGAAATTCAAACTTCGGAAAATGCGCTCAGCAACTTTTTTTTTATCTATTCAGCAAGAAAGGAATTTTATTTTCTCTTAACAAAAAGATGATTGGGTGCAGACGCCAAAGTGAAAGCCGTAATTCATGTTTTTTAAACGTGCTGAAATATCATATTTAAATTTTTTTAAACGAGGGTCATACCCTGTGCACGTTAAAGAACACGTTGGATGGCCTTGACGGGAGGCTACCATCTGTCTCCCAACAGCTGTTCCAGTGGGTCCCCTCCCCCAACCTTCTCTGATCCTTCGGGGTCCTTGTGACCTGGCCATTTAGCCCATGGTGTGCAAAAAAGTACCGCTCAGAGGTAAAACAACCCAACGTTAAAGAACACGCTGGATGGCCTTGACGGGAGGCTACCATCTGTCTCCCATCAGCTGTTCCAGTGGGTCCCCTCCCCCAACCTTCTCTGAGCCTTCGGGGTCCTTGTGACCTGGCCATTTAGCCCATGGTGTGCAAAAAAGTACCGCTCAGAGGTAAAACAACCCAACGTTAAAGAACACGCTGAATGGCCTTGACGGGCGGCTACCATCTGTCTCCCAACAGCTGTTCCAGTGGGTCCCCTCCCCCAACCTTCTCTGAGCCTTCGGGGTCCTTGTGACCTGGCCATTTAGCCCATGGTGTTCAAAAAAGTACCGCTCAGAGGTAAAACAACCCAACGTTAAAGAACACGCTAGATGGCCTTGACGGGAGGCTACCATCTGTCTCCCAACAGCTGTTCCAGTGGGTCCCCTCCCCCAACCTTCTCTGAGCCTTCGGGGTCCTTGTGACCTGGCCATTTAGCCCATGGTGTGCAAAAAAGTACCGCTCAGAGGTAAAACAACCCAACGTTAAAGAACACGCTGGATGGCCTTGACGGGAGGCTACCATCTGTCTCCCATCAGCTGTTCCAGTGGGTCCCCTTCCCCAACCTTCTCTGAGCCTTCGGGGTCCTTGTGACCTGGCCATTTAGCCCATGGTGTGCAAAAAAGTACCGCTCAGAGGTAAAACAACCCAACGTTAAAGAACACGCTGGATGGTCATGACGGGAGGCTACCATCTGTCTCCCAACAGCTGTTCCAGTGGGTCCTCTCCCCCAACCTTCTCTGAGCCTTCGGGGTCTTTGTGACCTGGCCATTTAGCCCATGGTCTGCAAAAAAAGTGCCGCTAGAGGTAAAACAACCCAACAACCCAACCCATCAAGGCCATCTAGCATGTTCTTTAACGTGCATAGGTATCTCTCACACACACTGCGCCACGGCTTAACGCCCCCTCCGACAAACGTTGTTGTTTTCCAATCCCCTACTGACTGACAACTGGGCGAGAATTTTGGGTTGGGTTACTTTACCTCTGAGCGGCACTTTTTTGCACACCATGGGCTAAATGGCCAGGTCACATGGACCCCGAAGTCTCAGAGAAGGTTGGGGGAGGGGACCTACTGGAACAGCTGTTGGGAGACAGATGGTAGTCTCCCGTCAAGGCCATCCATGGTGTTCTGTAACGTGCACAGGGTATGGCTCTCCCGCACACGGGGCCACGGCTTAACGTCCCATCCGACGGACGGCGGTCTTTCCAAGCCCATCGGTGTCCCCTATTGACCGTGGGCAGGGTGGGGAATTTTGCGGAGATAAATCTCAACGCTGACCCAGCTGGGACTCGAACCTGGGAACTACAGATTACGAGCCTGTCTTGCTACCGACTGAGCCACCAAAGTTAGGTACTAAGGCTAACAGACAAGCTAACTTCCAGTTGTATTCACATAAATAAATATCTTAAAGACATAAAAATGCATAGAACCACTCACCGATATTCCTGTGCCACCAATTTCCATTTTATGAGCAGAAGGAGTCTCCCACTCTCTTATATAGGGAGCCACATCGCCAGATCTATCATCTGTCATCTGACTGACCGAATCTTCTAGTGACTAGCAGACTTGACGGAAAACGTGCTTGTGACGTCACAGAAGCACGTGAGAGAGTGATGAAGAGGAAAACCGTTGCCATGTCAACAACCGAAGATGGCTGAAGCGAGGTCATTTCGTCACGTAACGCTGTTGCTGTCCTCCAGCTGATTCGTGTGCGCCAATCAACTGAATCGGTATTAGTGCAAATAACCGTTACTAACATCCCCACCTTTTGCGTTTTATGGGACTCACAGAACTCGAACCTTGACTTCTGAGTTATTCAAGGATTGTACTCTCCAGTGACGTAGGGGCGGGGGTGGCTCTGTCGGTAGCGCGCTAGGCTCGTAATCTGCAGTCCCAGGTTCGAGTCCCAGCTGGGTCAGTGTTGAGACTTATCTCCGTAAAACTCCCCGCGCTGCCCACGGTCAGTAGGGGACACCGAAGGGCTTGAAAAGACCGCCGTCCGTCGGTTGGGACGTTAAGCCGTGGCCCAGTGTGCGGGAGAGCCATACCCTGTGCACATTAAAGAACACTTTGAATGGCCTTGACGGGAGGCTACCATCTGTCTCCCATCAGCTGTTCCAGTGGGTCCCCTTCCCCAACCTTCTCTGAGCCTTCGGGGTCCTTGTGACCTGGCCATTTAGCCCATGGTGTGCAAAAAAGTGCAGCTCAGAGGTAAAACAACTCAACGTTAAATAACACGCTGGATGGCCTTGACGGGAGGATACCATCTGTCTCCCAACAGCTGTTCCAGTGGGTCCCCTTCCCCAACCTTCTCTGAGCCTTCGGGGTCCTTGTGACCTGGCCATTTAGCCCATGATGTGCAAAAAAGTGCAGCTCAGAGGTAAAACAACTCAACGTTAAATAACACGCTGGATGGCCTTGACGGGAGGATACCATCTGTCTCCCAACAGCTGTTCCAGTGGGTCCCCTTCCCCAACCTTCTCTGAGCCTTCGGGGTCCTTGTGACCTGGCCATTTAGCCCATGGTGTGCAAAAAAGTGCAGCTCAGAGGTAAAACAACTCAACGTTAAATAACACGCTGGATGGCCTTGACGGGAGGATACCATCTGTCTCCCAACAGCTGTTCCAGTGGGTCCCCTTCCCCAACCTTCTCTGAGCCTTCGGGGTCCTTGTGACCTGGCCATTTAGCCCATGGTGTGCAAAAAAGTGCAGCTCAGAGGTAAAACAACTCAACGTTAAATAACACGCTGGATGGCCTTGACGGGAGGATACCATCTGTCTCCCAACAGCTGTTCCAGTGGGTCCCCTTCCCCAACCTTCTCTGAGCCTTCGGGGTCCTTGTGACCTGGCCATTTAGCCCATGGTGTGCAAAAAAGTGTAGCTCAGAGGTAAAACAACTCAACGTTAAATAACACGCTGGATGGCCTTGACGGGATGATACCATCTGTCTCCCAACAGCTGTTCCAGTGGGTCCCCTCCCCCAACCTTCTCTGAGCCTTCGGGGTCCTTGTGACCTGGCCATTTAGCCCATGGTGTGCAAAAAAGTGCAGCTCAGAGGTAAAACAATCCTACATTGAAGAACCACACTGGATGGCCTTGACGGGAGGCTACCATCATTTCTTTCTATTATTATCAGTGGTGAATTTTTATACTAATGCTTATTTATAAATATACATTATTTTGAAGAAAAATTATTCGTAATTTATTAGCATTATGATAATTGCTAATCAATCCAAATAATTTTTCTTCCAGATAAGACACATTTATAAATAAACATTAATACAAAAATATTAGTGTAAAAGTACACAGGTAATAATAATAGAAATAATTGTATAAGAATTATCTACCTTACAAGATTACCTACGGTCACGTCATAACTTGGTCCATCGGCCTTCTGTTATAGGAGGTGTTACCCCCACCCCCACCCCACGCAAAACAGGTCTCGAGAGGGGGGAGGCTTTCGCTTCATTTTATGTGGACCTTTATACACTTATAATATCCCCTCAAACAGCTGCTTGCCACAGAGGTCTTAATGTCCGAGTGGTTTGTGCGCTTGGCTACTCATCTAAGAGACCTGGGTTGGTTTGGGTTGTTTTACCTCTGAGCGGCACTTTTTTGCACACCATGGGCTAAATGGCCAGGTCACATGGACCCCGAAGGCTCAGAGAAGGTTGGGGGAGGGGACCCACTGGAACAGCTGTTGGGAGACAGATGGTAGCCTCCCGTCAAGGCCATCCAGCGTGTTCTTTAACGTTGGGTTGTTTACCTCTGGGCGACACTTTTTTGCACACCATGGGCTAAATGGTCAGGTCACATGGACCCCGAAGGCTCAGAGAAGGTTGGGGGAGGGGACCCACTGGAACAGCTGTTAGGAGACAGATGGTAGCCTCCCGTCAAGGCCATCCATGCGTGTTCTTTAACGTGTTCTTTACATCTTAGCCTCTTACATTAGACATCTTAGCGTCTTACATATAATATCTTAGCGTGTTCTTTAACGTGCACAGGGTATGGCTCTCCCGCACACGGGGCCACGGCTTAACGTCCCATCCGACGGACGGCAGCTTTCCAAGCCCATCGGTGTCCCCTACTGACCGTGGGCAGGGCAGGGAATTTTGCGGAGATAAATCTCAACGCTGACCCAGCTGGGACTCGAACCTGGGAACTACAGATTACGAGCCTGGCGCGCTACCGACTGAGCCACCCCCGCCCAAATAGAAACAGGACCCATCACATTTAGCAAAGGTTTGTTGCTCACACTGCTTGAAAGTGTTGCAGAAATTATCCTGTTTTAAGGATTTTTGCAATTGCTGCAGCAGAGCTACAAACATTCTCTTGGTCATTTTTGCCTCCTAGTCCATGGCCGAGTGGTTAGCACGCTTGGCTACTGATCTAAGAAACCTGGGTTCGAGCCCCGGGTTCAAGATTCTTATGTTTGTGTCGTTTTTCTGCTGAGGTCCTGCCATCCTCTCAGACCTTCTACTATGGCATATAAACTGACAGACTCCTGTCAGACCTCTGTGGCAAGCAGCTGCTTGAAGGGGTATTTTTTTATACACTTGAAATTTATCTTTCTGAAAGCCTACGATATAAATATATGACATACAAGTCTACATATGGGGGCAAGGGGTTCATACCCCTCTCGCTTCAGAATGGTTGGGTTGGGTTGTTTCACCTCTGAGCGGCACTTTTTTGCACACCATGGGCTAAATGGCCAGGTCACAAGGACCCCGAAGGCTCAGAGAAGGTTGGGGGAGGGGACCCACTGGAACAGCTGTTGGGAGACAGATGGTAGCCTCCCGTCAAGGCCATCCAGCGTGTTCTTTAACGTTGGGTTGTTTCACCTCTGAGCGGCACTTTTTTGCACACCATGAGCTAAATGACCAGGTCACAAGGACCCCGAAGGCTCAGAGAAGGTTGGGGGAGGGGACCCACTGGAACAGCTGTTGGGAGACAGATGGTAGCCTCCCGTCAAGGCCATCCAGCGTGTTCTTTAACGTGCACAGGGTATGACTCTCCCGTACACGGGTTCGGTTGGGATGCACACGAAACACGGCTTAACGTCCCATCCGACGGACGGCGGCCTTTCTAAGCCCATCGGTGTCCCCTACTGACCGTGGGCAGGGCGGGGAATTTTGCGGAGATAAATCTCAACGCTGACCCAGCTGGGACTCGAACCTGGGAACTACAGATTACGAGCCTGGCGCGCTACCGACTGAGCCACCCCCGCCCCAAGGTGTAGGAAGTTGAAACATTTGACAAATAAGATCGTCCACAAAAAAAACCTCAAAAGTGGCGAAAATTAATCAAATCAGTTACTTGAACTTGTGTTTTACACGTGTTTAGTAAAGTTTAGGAAAACGGTTATTGCTTTCGTTTTGTTTTTATTTACTTAATGATAAAATTTTATTCGTTCAAATGTTACAAATTTCCAGGTTGTTCATTTTTTTTACCTCTGAATAGTACTTTTTTTGCACACAATGGGCTAAATGGCTGCGTCCAAGGACATCGAGGGCTCAGGGAATGTTGGGGGACGGGACCCACTGGAATAGCTGTTGGGTGACAACCTCCAAAGACCATCCACCGTGTTCTTTAACGTGCACAGGGTATGGGTTCGCCAACTCAGGGAGCCACTGTTTAAAGTCCCATCCGATGGACGGCGGCCTTTCCAAGCGCATCGGTGTCCCCTACTGACCATGGGGGGCGAGGAATTTTGTGGAGATAAATCTCAACGCTGACCCAGCTGGGACTCGAACCTGGCAATTGCAGATTACGAGTCTGGCGCGGTACCGACTAAGCCACCCCCGCCCCACAAATTGCCAGGAAACAAACTTAAAATACAAAAGAGTGAAATAAAATATTTTTTCAAACACATTACACTTTTTGTAATAGCTTTCAAATGTTTGATCATTTACAATGCTAAGACTTTATATTGATTGCAAAATGCTTAAAATAATCACTACATTTCATCAGGAGTTGAAAAAAAAAACTGATTTTACAGTCCGACTCGCCTATGACCTCTTTTCGAAAGTGTCACGGAAAATTATTCGTGAGTTGTCAGACGTCTGTGGCAAGCAGCTGCTTGAGAGGGTATTTATTTATTTTATAATATGTTGATATTTGCAGTGGTCTTCAACGGACATGGTTAACCATGCTAAAGAGTTGGGTTGTTTTACCTCTGAGCGGCACTTCTTTTGCACACCATGGGCTAAATGGCCTGGTCGCAAGGGCTCCGAAGGCTCAGTGAATTTTGCGCGAGGGGACCCACTAGAACAGTTGTTCTAGTGGGTCCCCTCCCCAACCTTCACTGAGCCTTCGGAGCCCTTGCGACCAGGCCTTTTAGCCCTTGGTGTGCAAAGAGACAGATGGTAGTCTCCCGTCAAGGCCATCCAGCGTGTTCTTTAACGTGCACAGGGTATGGCTCTCTCCCGCACACGGGGCCACGGATTAACGTCCCATCCGACGGACGGCTGCTGAGTGTATCTCATAACCAATAAGACAGCATTCCCCTTTCTGATTAGGAAAACATATAACACGTTTCTACGGTGAATAATTTAAGGTTGGGTTGTTTTACCTCTGAGCGGCACGTTTTTGCACACCATGGGCTAAATGGCCAGGTCACATGGACCCCGAAGGTTCAGAGAAGGTTGGGGGAGGGGACCCACTGGAACAGCTGTTTGGAGACAGATGTAGCCTCCCGTCAAGACCATCCAGCGTGTTCTTTAACGTGCACAGGGCATGGCTCTCCCGCACACGAGGAAACGGCTTAACGTCCCATCCGACGGACGGCGGCCTTTCCAAGCCCATCGGTGTCCCCTACTGACCGTGAGCAGGGCGGGGAGTTTTACTGGGATAAATCTCAACGCTGACCCAGCTGGGACTCGAACCTGGGAACTACAATTTACGAGCCTGGAGCGCTACCGACTGAGCCACCCCCGCCCCTTTCTGATAGGAACACATATAACACGGTTCCACGGTGAATAATTTAAGGACAGTTAATGTAATAAGTATATTTTAAACAAATTAAAAAAAAAATCAAAATCTCGTGCCAAATGCAGCGTTGCAAGATCTCGAAGGTGTTTACGAAAACGCAAAAGCGCCTCGAAGCTTCAATTTCTACAATTGCGTGTTAGTCTTCGGGTTACGTCTCTCGGGTGGACATCAGTCCGAATCCTTCAGCTGGAACGACACGATTCTCTCGGGTGCCTAACCTTGACATACGACGAATGAATGATGGTTGACAGCGAAAGCCTGAGAATGGAATTAGTAGGTCACTGAATCAGTGAATTGCATCCACATAACTTTTTATTTGCTTCTATTTATAACTGAGCAGAAAATACTGCGAAAAATATTGTATGCAAACAAACTTCAAGAGCCTGAAAATAATGTATGAACTGATCCCTATTGGAATAGACCAACACCTCCTATAGCAGAATAGGGCGGGGGTGGCTCATTCGGTATCGCGCCAGGCTCGTAATCTGTAGTTCCCAGGTTCGAGTCCCAGCTGGGTTAGCATTGAGATTTGTCTCCGCAAAATTTCCCCGCCCTGCCGGGACACCGATGGGCTTGAAAAGGCCGCCGTCCGACGGATGGGACGTTAAGCCGTGGCCCGTGTGCGGGAGAGCGATACCCTGTGCACGTTAAAGAACACGCTGGATGGCCTTGACGGGAGGCTACCATCTGTCTCCCAACAGCTGTTCCAGTGGGTCCCCTCCCCCAACCTTCGGGGTCCATGTGACCTGGCCATTTAGCCCATGGTGTGCAAAAAAGTGCCGCTCAGAGGTAAAACAACCTATAGCAGAAAGCCAATGGAACAAGTTAGGACGTCAGTGTACGTAGTCCTAACTTCTAGGAAATTCTTATATTTTAATTTCTCTTATTATTACTGGTAGATTCTTTTGTTAATGATCTTACTAATGTTATCTATAAATAATTTTTTTAGGAAGAAAATTATTCGTATATATTATTAAATAACAATAAATACAAATAAATATATTTTATTTAGGAGAAAAATTACAGATAAAACTTATTATAAAGATTAGCATAAGAGTCTACCAGTAACAATATTAGGTTCAAAAATATAAGAAATATCTATATAGTAAGACTATACTTCAGAAAGAAATTGTTAATCCTGATTCTCCTAAACTTTTTGGAGTTGAAACATCCTGGTCACCAACGGTGAAATACCTTAGTGTCATTCTACATAAAAAAATTTGGTTGGAATGTGCATATTGATCATGTGCTCTCAAAGACTCAAATCATTAGATGCAAACTTGCACCCCTGATAGGGTGGAGCTCGAAACTGCCTCCAGAAATTATTTCTTTATAAGACTCTTCTGCGGCCAGTCCTGACATATGCCTCACCTGTATGGAGTAATACTATCCAACACCAATGTCAGGAGGCTTCAGAGCTTCCAAAATAAAATCATCAGATCTATGGTCAGTGCTCCCTGGTTTGTGAAAAACAAGACCAATCAAATTGATTTGAGCACTGACCACATATACACCCATATTCAGAAGCTCACGCAGACCTTTTTCGAGGCACTTGGATTGGGTTGTTTTACCTCTGAGCGGCACTATTTTGCACACCATGGGCTAAATGGCCAGGTCACATAGACCCCGAAGGCTCAGAGAAGGTTGAGGGAGGGTACCCACTGGAACAGCTGTTGGGAGACAGATGCTAGCCTCCCGTCAAGGCCATCCAGCGTGTTCTTTAACGTGCACAGGGTATGTGCTCTCCCACACACGGCGACACGGCTTAACGTTCCATCCGACGGACGGCAGCCTTTCCAAGCCCATCAGTGTCCCCTACTGACCGTGGGCAGGGCTGGGAATTTTGCGGAGATAAATCTCAACGCTGACCTGGGAACTACAGATTACGAGCCTGGCACGCTACCGACTGAGCCACCACCGCCCAAGAGGCACTTGGAGATAATCCTTATGATACAATTAGATCTTTGATTGATTATGATCCATTGGTTTTAAACCAATTCAAGCGTCCTAAGATTGTAATGTATGACACACTCACGTTTAACTTTTAGTTGTGCTTCTTAAACAAGTTTGTTTTGCCCGTGTGGCCCCTTTGGGTTTATGTGTTTTCAGTCGGGCACTATTTTAGACTTCGAGATATAAGCCATAGGCTTGGAGCTCTTAATATTAATTGAAGATATCGGATATCAGACTATACTGATATCATAGGGTGGTTGGCTCAGTCGGTAGTGCGCTAGGCTCGTAATCTGCAGTTCCCAGGTTCGAGTCCCAGCTAGGTCAGCGTTGAGACTTATCTCCGCAAAACTCCCGGCCTTGCCCACGGTCAGTAGGGGTCACCGATGGGCTTAGTAAAGGCCGTCGTCCGTCGGATGAGACGTTAAGACGTGGCACCGTGTGCGGAGAGCCATACCCTGTGCACGTCAAAGAACACGCTGGATGTCTTTGACGGAAGGCTACCATCTGTCTCCCAACAGCTGTTTCAGTGGGTCCCCTCCCCCAACCTTCTCTGAGCCTTCGGGGTCCATATAACCTGGCCATTTAGCCCATGGTGTGCAAAAAAGTGCCACTCAGAGGTAAAACAACCAAGCGTTAAAGAACACGCTTGATGGCCTTGACGGGAGACGACCATCTGTCTCCCAACAGCTGTTCCACTGGGTCCCCTGCCCCAGCCTTCTCTGAGCCTTCGGGGTCCTTGTGACCTGGCCATTTAGCCCATGGTCTGCAAAAAAAAGTGCCGCTCAGAGATGAAACAACCAAACGTTAAAGAACACGCTTGATGGCCTTGACGGGAGGCTACCATCTGTCTCCCAACAGCTGTTTCAGTGGGTGCCCTCCTCCAACCTTCTCTGAGCCTTCGGGGTCTTTGTGACCTAGCCATTTAGCCCACGATGTGAGAAAAAACTGCCGCTCAGAGGTAAAACAACCCAACAATTGATATCATAAATTTGGTTCACTGATCTGTTATCGGAGGTGTTGAAGACACTATAAATGAGTTCTTGCCACTGTCAGGGCGGGGGTGGCTCAGTCGGTAGCCCGCCAGGCTCGTAATCTGTAGTTCCCAGGTTCGAGTCCCAGCTGGGTCAGTGTTGAGATTTATCTCCGCAAAATTCCCCGCCCTGCCCACGGTCAGTAGGGGACACCGATGGGCTTGGAAAAGCCGCCGTCCATCGGATGTGGCCCCGTGTACGGGAGAGCCATACCCTGTGCACGTTAAAGACACACTGGATGGCCTTGACGGGAGGCTACCATCTGTCTCCCAACAGCTGTTCCAGTGGGTCCCCTCCCCCCAACCTTCTCTGAGCCTTCGGGGTCCATGTAACCTGGCCATTTAGCCCATGGTGTGCAAAAAAGTGCCGCTCAGAGGTAAAACAACACAACCCTTGCCACTGTTATTGTGGCACCAATTGCAGGGCCGTATTATCCAATAAACACAATACCTAAAGTTACGAAAATTTTTGACCATTTTTTTTCCCCTTTTGTATGATAAAAATTGAAGCAATAAATAAATTTAATAAATAGCATTTTCCTCTTAGATAAATTATTTCAGTTTTGATCAATCATCTACTCACAGAATTATGTTGGATTATTTTACCTCTGAGCGGCACTTTTTTGCATACCATGGGCTAAATGGCCAGACCACATGGACCCCGAAGGCTCAGAGAAGGTTGGGGGTGTAGACCCACTGGAACAACTGTTGGGAGACAGATGGTAGCCTCCCGTCAAGGCCATCCAGCGTGTTCTTTAACGTGCACAGGGTATGGCTCTCTCCCACACACGGGGCCACGGCTTAACGTCCCATCCGACGGACGGCGGCCTTTCTAAGCCCATCGGTGTCCCCTACTGACCGTGGGCAAGGCGGGGAATTTTGCGGAGATAAATCTCAACGCTGACTCAGCTGGGACTCGAACCTGGGAACTACAGATTACGAGCCCGTCGCGCTACCGACTGAGCCACCCCCGACCCACTACCCATAGAAGTACTCATAAAAATACACCACCAAACGGATTACGAAACAAGCGTGTCTATGGTATAAATAAAATAAAAATAAATACCCCCTCAAGCAGCTGCTTGCCACAGAGGTCTGACAGGAGCCTGTCAGTTTATATGCCATAGTAGAAGGTCTGAGAGGATGGCAGGACCTCAGCAGAAAAACGAAACGAACATCCATGCCTTACCCGGGGCTCGAACTAAGGACAAGGAACTTAATCTGTCCTGTCAGATTGGGTTTTAAATATTTTAAAACTTTCATATAATAATATTCATATTATTTTATACAAATAAGGGAGGACAAAACTGGAAACATTCAATTGCAGAATTCAACTATTTTTCATCAACCAAACAAATAGTTTGTATTTAAATATAAATTAAATACCCCCTCAAGCATCTGCTTGCCACAGACGTCTGACAGGAGCCTGTCAGTTTATATGCCATAGTAGAAGATCTGAGAGGATGGCAGGACCTCAGCAGAAAAACGACACACATCCATGCCTTACCCGGGGCTGGAACCCGGTCCCGTTAGATCAGTAGCCAAGCGTGCTAACCACTCGCCCACGGGATTAGATATTCTAAATTTACTGTTTTTCTTGGAATTCTAGCAAGTTTTAAATTTTATATTCTTTGTAAATTCGAGTTTCATTTTGCCAGGCGTAACGAAAAGGATATCGACCACTTGCTGTAAGACAATGGTTCCAAATCTTTGCCATGCCACGGACCTCCTTTGAATTCTCGTGTTCTCCGTGCCACCTAGGAAGTCCAACATTTTATACAGACCCTCTTTTAGGGGCGGGGGTGGCTCAGTCGGTAGCGCGCCAGGCTCGTAGTTCCCAGTATCTCAATCTATAGTTCCCAGGTTCGAGTCCCAGCTGGGTCAGCGTTGAGATTTTTCTCCGCAAAATTTCCCCGCCCTGCCCACGGTCAGTAGGGGACACCGATGGGCTTGAAAAGACCGCCGTCCGTCGGATGGGACGTTAAGCCGTGGCGCCGTGTGTGGGAGAGCCATACCCTGTGCACGTTAAAGAACACGCTGGATGGCCTTGACGGGAGGCTACCATCTGTCTCCCAAAAGCTGTTCAAGTGGGTCCCCTCCCCCAACCTTCTCTGAGCCTTCGGGGTCCATGTGACCTGGCCATTAACCCATGGTGTGCAAAAAAGTGCCGCTCAGAGGTAAAACAATCCAATCCAACAGACCCTCTTTCCATAATTACCTCATATGTCTATATATACAGGGTGAATCTGAAAAAGTGGGCAAAACTTTACGAGGTGGTAGAACGCAGCTATACGAGCAATAGTCGTCATAGAATGTATGGTCGGAACGCAAGCGGTGAGAAGTTAAAAGGTAGTTTTCCACTGTCACATTTAAAGAATGAACACAAGAAGGAGAGGAGATACTCTGTGCCTCACTTGCATTCCCGTCCGCCGCACCGTACACAAAGTGCATATCCGCCATTTCGTGGTTAGTATAACCAGCCATCCTCTCGGCAATCCACGGTAGAAATGCCGTTGGGTGCGAGGACCGACCCTTTTATACAATTTCCAACGCCACCTAGCGGCTCGCCGTTTGCGTTCCGCCCATACTTTCTATGACGAATATTGCTCGTATAGCTGCGTTCTACCACCCCGTAAAGTTTTGCCCTTTTTCAGATTCACCCTGTATATAGTAATGTGTTTCTGTGCAACAGAGGAGGCCACAGCGTCTTTCTTTCCCTCCACTAGACAGAAATGTCCTTTTTACAGCAAACTAAAACAAACCCACAAAAAAGAGGCGACAGTGCCCTTTGCACGGCACTGGTCATTGCGTAGTAGAAGAGCCCTATCAATTAATGAATTTCAACATCATATTCATGAGAAATTTGTTCATTTTTTTATTTCAATGTTATAGTAATGGAATAATTTAGAACCAGAAAATTCTTTGCATCGAAAACTGCAGTGGAAGTAAAGATCTCAAGTCAAATCTATCCAAATCTCAATTTTGCAACAATAGTGGCCGAGTGGTTAGCACGCTTGGCTAGTGATCTAAGGGACCTGGGTTCGAGACCCGGGTAAGGCATGGATGTTTGTGTCGTTTTTCTGCTGAGGTCCTGCCATCCTCTCAGATCTTCTACTATGGCATATAAACTGACAGGCTCCTGTCAGACCTCTGTGGCAAGCAGCTGCTTGAGGGGGTATTTATTTATTTATTTAGTTAATCATTCAAAATGTGCGTAATTACGGTAGCTTGGATTGGATTGTTTTACCTCTGAGCGGCACTTTTTTGCACACAATGGGCTAAATGGCCAGGCCACAAGGACCCCGAAGGTTCAGAGAAGGTTGGGGGAGGGGACCCACTGGAACAGCTGTTGGGAGACAGATGATAGCCTCCCGTCAAAGCCATCCAGCGTGTTCTTTAACGTGCACAGGGTATGGCTCTCCCGCACACGGGGCCACGGCTTAACGTCCCATCCGACGGACGGCGGCCTTTCCAAGTCCATCGGTGTCCCCTACTGACCGTGGGCAGGGCGGGGAATTTTGCGGAGATAAATCTCAACGCTGACCCAGCTGGGACTCGAACCTGGGAACTACAGATTACGAGCCTGGCGCACTACCGACTGAGCCACCCCCGCCCTACTGTAGCTTGAATTTTGAGGTTAATTCGGATTTATTATACTTAAGTCCATAACACTTGAATTATTGAAGAAATATTTTTAAGAATGGATATTTAGATTTGATATCTTGAATTCATCTTTAGCAATATTTTTCCATACAAAGGGCATTTTAGAAGTTGTAGAACTTTGAAATTATTTTTGCCTTTGAAATAATATGGAAATTCCGTAACAAATTGGCAAGGCTCTCTTATAGGCAGAAGCTAAAAAAGATGTTTCTTTAATAAAAAGAAAATTTAAATAACTGTTTCCTATGCATAATGTCAACTGAATACTTTAAAGTATCACTGTATTTGTGCAGTTACAAGTATTCATTTCCTTTTGTCAATTTCTATTAATCGACGTATACATTAGTATTCTTGATAAATGTCACCTAATGCAGCAGTCTAGTGGGGCGGGAGTGGCTCAGTCGGTAGCGCGCCAGGCTCGTAATCTGTAGTTCCCAGGTTCGAGTTCCAACTGGGTCAACGTTGAGATTTATCTCCGCATAACTCCCCGCCCTGCTCACGGTCAGTAGGGGACACCGATGGGCTTGGAAAGGCCGCCGTCCGTCGGATGGGACGTTAAGCCGTGGCTCCGTGTGTGGGAGAGCCATACGCTGTGCACTTTAAAGAACACGTTGGATGGCCTTGACGGGAGGCTACCATCTGTCTCCCAACAGCTGTTCCAGTGGGTCCCCAACCTTCTCTGAGCCTTCGGGGTCCATGTAACCTGGCCATTTAGCCCATGGTGTGCAAAAAAGTGCCGCTCAGAGGTAAAACAACCCAACCCATAACACTTGAATTATTGAAGAAATATTTTTAAAAATGGATATTTAGATTTGATATCTTGAATTCGTCTTTAGCAATATTTTTCCATACAAAGAGCATTTTAGAAGTTGTAGAACTTTGAAATTATTTTTGCCTTTGAAATAATATGGAAATTCCGTAACAAATTGGTAAGGCTCTCTTATAGGCAGAAGCTAAAAAAGATGTTTCTTTAATAAAAAGAAAATTTAAATAACTGTTTCCTATGTATAATGTCAATTGAATATTTTAAAGTATCACTGTATTTGTGTAGTTACAAGTATTCATTTACTTTTGTCAATTTCTATTAATCGATGTATACATTAGTATTGTTGATAAATGTCACCTAATGCAGCAGTCTAGTTTAAAATGGGTGCTGCAGATTTCACTGTTAGCATCTACAACTTTTTTTTTCCTTTCTGCACACACCACCCTGCCCACGGTCAGTAGGGGACACCGATGGGCTTGAAAAGGCCGCCGTCCGTCGGATGGGACGTTAAGCCGTGGCTCCGTGTGCGGGAGAGCCATACCCTGTGCACGTTAAAGAACACGCTGAATGGCCTTGACGGGAGGTTACCATCTGTCTCCCAACAGCTGTTCCAGTGGGTCCCCTCCCCCAACCTTCTCTGAGCCTTCGGGGTCCATGTGACCTGGCCATTTAGCCCATGGTGTGCAAAAAAGTGCCGCTCAGAGGTGAAACCATCAATCAATAAAACCTTTCTGCACACGTTTCATGTTTTACGTTTATGTTTCATCGCTCTAATAATGTCTGGTTGATAGGAAATCTATAATCATTAACTGTTTAGGATTATTTCCGACATATAAATTGAAACTACAGGAATACTTATTATTTATGTCGTTAATGATAGTGATGATCAGTATTTAATACTGATCATCACTATCATTAACGACATAAGCGGCTTAAAAGAGATTAAACTTACTTGTAGAAACTATGAAATTAATCCCTGTTGTAACTATCTGTGTATCCTACAACTGCACATTTGAATTATGTTTTATAAACGCTATGCATTATTTAGGCTTTAACTGCGTTCAAGATACATTACTATCGTCTTTTGTGCCCAACTCTGTTGTTGTCGGGGTGGGGGTGGCTCAGTCGGTAGCGCGCCAGGCTCGTAATCTGTAGTTCCCAGGTTCGAGTCCCAGCTGGGTCAGCGTTGAGATTTATCTCCGCAAAATTCCCCGCCCTGCCCACGGTCAGTAGGGGACAACGATGGCCTTGGAAAGGCCGCCGTCCGTCGGATGGGACGTTAAGCCGTGGCTCCGTGTGCAGGAGAGCCATACACTGTGCACGTTAAAGAACACGCTGGATGGCCTTGACGGGAGGCTACCATCTGTCTCCCAACAGCTGTTCCAGTGGGTCTCCTCCCCCAACCTTCTCTGAGCCTTCAGGGTTCTTGTGGCCTGGCCATTTAGCCCATGGTGTGCAAAAAAGTGCCGCTCAGAGGTAAAACAACCCAACCCGTTGTTGTCCATGATACGTTTGCCGCCAGCTCTACCTCTAGTATACCTAAAACTGTGGTTTGAACATTTATTTCTCATAAGGAGAAAAGATTAGCTTTTAAGGTAATATTACGAATCAATTTTTATTTTCATTTGAAAATTCCATCATTCGAAGTTTAAATAGAAGGCAAAGGGAAATCCCTAAAAAACAAAAGTGAAAAACACTTCTTTGTATTAAAAGTAGTTCAATAAACAGGAAATGCTGGCGAGAATGTTTTCTCCTACCAAAATGACGGTCGCTAGCAAGATTAGATATCAACTCAATATTTTAAAAAGTACCACTGTACAGTAACATGTTGGGTTGTTTTATCTCTGAGCGGCACTTTTTTGCACATCATGGGCTAAATGGCCAGGTCATATGGACCCTGAAGGCTCAGAGAAGGTTGTGGGAAGGTACCCACTGGAACAGCTGTTGGGGGTCAGATGGTAGCCTCCCGTCAAGACCATCCAGTGTGTTCTTTAACGTAGCACACATAATCCATACACGGACCACGGCTTAACGTCCCATCCGACGGACGGCGGCCTTTCTAAGCCCATCGGTGTCCCCTACTGACTGTGGGGGCAGGTGGCGAGTTTTGTGGATAAATCTCAACGCTGACCTAGTTGGGAACTGCAGATTACGAGCCTGGCAACCAACTGAGCCACCCCTGCCCCACAAGAACAAGTATTCATTTACTTTTGAAAATTACTATTTGTCGCCGGTTTCTTTGCCATTGCACCAGCTAGTTCCCCTTTACTATATTTATGGTTTCGACGAATATTTTTGTGGATGATCTTTCTAAAAATCATAGCTTTATTCTAATTTCTGTGTATCTCACCAGTTGGGTTGTTTTACCTCTGAGCGGTACTTTTTTGCACACCATGGGCTAAATGGCCCGGTCACATGGACCCCGAAGGCTCAGAGAAGGTTGGGGGAGGGGACCCACTGGAACAGCTGTTGGGAGACAGATGGTAGCCTCCCGTCAAGGCTATCCAGTGTGTTCTTTAACGTGTACAGGGTATGGCTCCCCCGCACACGGGGCCACGGCTTAACGTCACATCCGACGGACGGCTGTCTTTCCAAACCCATCAGGGCGGGGAATTTTGCGGATAAATCTCAATGCTGACCCAGCTGGGACTCGAACCTGGGAACTACAGATTACGAGCCTGGCGCGCTACCGACTGAGCCACCCCGCCCCTCTCTCACCAGACTAGATATAATGTACTACCTGACTGAGGCAAATATGTTCCCCAGTTTAATGCTGGACATTTCAGTGGGAAAATCGCGCAGTTGGTAATACCAGTCCTAGTCTCGAACCTTTTTGCGTTGGATATTATTTACCAGTGTAATTTCGATTGCCTTAACTTCTGTACTCTATTTGGCAAGATCAAGAAACGTTACTGAAATTTATTCTTGCTTTTTAGAATTTTACTAGAGTGTATGGCCGAGTGGTTAGCGCGCTTGGCTACTGATCTAAGGGACCTGGGATCGAGTCCCGGGTAAGGCATGGATGTATGTGTCGTTTTTCTGCTGAGGTTCTGCCATCCTCACAGACCTTCTACTATGGCACATAAACTGAAAGGCTCCTGTCACACCTCTGTGGCAAGCAGCTGCTTGAGGGGGTATTTATTTATTATTATTAACGACACAGGAAAAAAATCCAAAACATTTCATTTTTTTTTCTTTATTAAATAAACTTTTCACACGACAACACAAGTAAATAACATGGTCAACATGTTCTTAATACTAAGTTTCGACTAAAATAACAATTTTCCTCTAATTACACACGATGATGTCACACATTATTCATCTTTGAAGTAAAATAGATTTTTTTTTTTTTCGTTACAAAATTGCATTCAATAGAGCAATGAGAAAACCTTGAGAAATTTTAATATATAGATCCAACGCTTCCTATAAACAAAACATATATGATATAAAACAGTGGCATGATTATATATTAAACAAAATTTCGAAGCACTATAAAAATATCATTTACAATTATGATTGCGTTTGAATTTCATTTTATGTGTAATATCAAGACAATCTGAAATGAAGTACTTTTGCTAACTGATTTTTGTCACGTGTTCAAATAAAATACCGAGGTAATTAACATTTTTAACGAGTCAGCTCTAAAGGCAAACAAAAAAAATCGAATTCATATTCTCATTTTATTTTTGATATAAAAGCTGGAGAAAGCCTTGTTATTTTTACCTCTGAGAGGTACTTTTATGCACACAATAGAATAAATGGCCAGGTCTCAAGGACTCGGGTTGTTTTACCTCTGAGCGACACTTTTTTTCACACCAGGGCTAAATGGCCAGGTCACAAGGACCCGAAGGCTCAGAGGTTGGGGGAGGAGACCCACTAGAATAGCTGTTGAGACACAGATGGTAGCCTCCCGTCAAGGCTATCCAGCATGTTCTTTAACGTGCACAGGGTATGGCTCTTCCACACACAGAGCCACGGCTTAACGTCCCATCTGATGGACAGCTGCCTTTCCAAGCCCATCGGTGCCCCCTAATGACCGTGGACAGGGCGGGTGATTTTGCGGAGTTAAATCTCAATGTCCCATCGGTATCAGCTACTGACCGTGGGCAGGATAGGGAGTTTAACGGAGATAAATCTCAATGTTGAACCAGCTGGGACTCGAACCTGGGAACTATAGATTACGAGCCTGGCGAGCTACCGACTGAGCCGCCCCCTCTCAAGGACTCGGGAGTTTGGGGAAAGAAAACTAAATAAACAGATGAAAGCAACCTGTGAAGGATATCCAGTGTCTTGTTTAGCACACATAGCGCCACGGCTTAACGCCCCATTCGACGGACGGTGATCTTTCCAAGGGGGGGTTGGTAGGTGGAGAAAGTACTGAACCATGACAAAATTCGATCTCGAGAACTTAAGTCCCTGAAAGCAAACGTGACCGGTTTTTGCATGTTGTCTGTCCGTAAGGGCTCCTAATTCCTGAGCGATTATTACTAATGAATTAAAATTTCATGTTTGGAATTTTTTTCCTTCCAACTAATGGCGTGGCGAAAATGACTTTGCAACGCAGTTTAGAGCTACTTGCCATACGACGATTTTCCACTCTATATGTTTAGGTCACTGCACCTCACACAATGGACAAAAGACCCAAAGACAGAGAATGTTGGGAAAAGGGTTGGGTTGTTTTACCTCTGAGCGGCACATTTTTGCACACCATGGGCTAAATGGCCAGGTCACATGGAGCCCGAAGGCTCAGAGAAGGTTGGGGGAGGGGACCTACTGGAACAGCTGTTGGGAGACAGATGGTAGCCTCCCGTCAAGGCCATCCAGCGTGTTCTTTAACGTGCACAGGATATGGCTTTCCCCGCACACGGGGCCACGGCTTAACGTCCCATCCGACGGACAGCGGTCTTTCCAAGCCCATCGGTGTCCACTACTGACCGTGGGCAGGGCGGGAATTTTGGGGAGATAAATCTCAACGCTGACCCAGCTGGGACTCGAACCTGGGAACTGCAGATTACGAGCCTGGCCAATTGAAGAATATCCAGATTTTATGATAGTGGAAAGCTCATTGGAAGTTCTATAACTTTGGTAATAAAATTTGTATGGGAAAATGGCATTAGAGTTAAGTTTGCAAACTAAATAAAATAAATGCAAATCTTTATTTCTGACAATAATATTCTTTCAGTATTTAAAGGATAAGAAAGCTGCAACATTTAACAACAGTGTTGCTCATTCTAAAAATATTTCTTCAAAATTGCTGAAATTTGAAGTGTTCCATAAACTTTTAAAAATGCACATATTTTAGTAAACAGTGTTCCATAAACTTTTAAAAATGCACATATTTTAGTAAACACGCTACCGACTGAGCCACCCCCGCTAAGGTAAAGGGATCCAGTAGACTGTTCTTAGACAGATGAAATGTTAAGTCCATCTAGCGTGTTCTTCAACGTATAGATGAACCACGGCTTAACATTTCATCTGACGTATGGTCTTTCAAAGACTACTGTGTCTGCTTTCTCACTGAGGGCAAAACAGGGGTCGGGATAAAATTCTCAATAATGGGACTCGAACTTGAAAGCATCAAGTTACAGGCTTGGTGCACTACAAATTGAGACATCCTCCACCACCACTCTTACGGGAGTCAAGATTCGAACACTATCGTATAAACCCATGATGGTAAAACTTTTTGAAATGGTCACTTTATATGACAAAGTCAATCCAAAATTGCTTCGTGTGCCATGTTAACAGCCTATAAAACGTACTATTAACAAATTTTATACTTATGGATAGTATGAAAAATAAAACGGAAATTATTCTTGCAAGAGAGATTTGACAGGAGCCTGTCAATATCCTTAGTGATCTGCGAGAAACGGGACATCACAGCATAAGAATGATTTAATCCTTATAAAAATTAGGATTACATCATGGGCGATCAGAAACATGCAGCAGAAAAATCACAATTACACAAAGATAATTAATTACATTTTGGGGCAGAACAATCTGCGTTCAATTAGCAGCTTTCGAATTACATTGTTCACAAACTAAAAAAAAAGTATACACATTAATTTCTTTTTCAATAGCAGTGAAGGATATGCTACATCGTGTCCACTGAAATTTATTTAATAAGGAGCACTTTCAATGTACATATGTTACCGTTAAAGTGCAGAAATCAGTTATTCTACAGATTATCTAGGTTGTTGTTGTTGTTTGGGTTGTTTTACCTCTGAGCGGCACTTTTTTGCACACCATGGGCTAAATGGCCAGGTCACATGGACCCCGAAGGCTCAGAGAAGGTTGGGGGAGGGGACCCACTGGAACAGCTGTTGGGAGACAGATGGTAACCTCCCGTCAAGGCCATCCAGCGTGTTCTTTAACGTGCACAGGCTATGGCTCTCCCACACACGGGACCACGGCTTAACGTCCCATCCGACGGACGGCGGCCTTTCCAAGCCCATCGGTGTGCCCTACTGACCGTGGGCAGGGCGGGGAGTTTTGCTGAGATAAATCTCAACGCTGACCCAGCTGGGACTCGAACCTGGGAAATACAGATTACGAGCCTGGCGCGCTACCGACTGAGCCACCCCCCGCCCCAATTATCTAGGTATTGTGCAGATTAACTAGGGTGATCCGTTAACGTGCCGAAAATTGTTTCATTTCTCAAATTACCTAGGTAATCTGCAAATTACCTGGATAATCTGCACGTTACCTACTAGGCATTCGTTAAAGTGAAAATAAGATCTTTGCTGGAACAACAGCAACGTTCTGTACGCTTAAATTAACATAATGTTATTTATTTATTTTTCGATATCTAAAGAATCAAGTTTATACAATCAATCAACAAATTAGTTGATAGAATCAATCATCAATCAATTAAAAAACTATAATACAAAGAATCAAACGGTTTAAAATATTATTACAATTAAGGAAATGAATTTGCAAAACATATGATAAAATTATGTTTACTTATTAGTGCAATGTAAAGATTGGTGACATTTTGAACTACATAGCAATTGGTTTTTGCAACAAGCACACCTATTTGTGGTACATTTAGATTTACAGTCCCATTTTCTAAAACCCTGCCCAGTACCAAGGGATTGTTTTATTGCTGTTTGACGTAAAGATATTTCTACAGCAGGGACATCTTTCGTTAAAAATCTCTCTTTGCAAACACTGAATTCAGATTTTGCATACAATTGTTTAAAATACCCGTTTTAGTACCAAGTTTATAAAAGCCATCCTCTGTTTTACCAAGAACCACAGCTAAAATCGAGCGGGCATCAGTTTTTGCTCTGTCTACTTCCGGTACTTTAATTCTCACAGTGACACCTTCATCAACATTTGGGTGCTTTGCATTAGAAACTGCTAACATTTTCTTTGCTTGCTTTTCTAAACCTTTCTTGGCTTCATCACGCTGTATTTTCTGATCCATATTCTTTTTACAGATGTTGCACAATACATTCTTACCATACCCTTCCTTCCTCTTTAGGATCTATTTCACCACAAATTACGTGATCAAACATGTCACACGATTTACACTTGTGAGCACCTGATGCTGCTTTTGAGCAAACAATACAGACCATTTCTTGTATAGTCCTCTTTGCAGACTCTGTACGAAACTGTGATGGCGATTCTGCTGAAGTTGAGGGTAACTCAGTGATGACTTCTTCAACATGCAGAGGTGATTCCTTGGAGGTGCAGGGTAACTGAATATTCTTCATAAGTGTATCCTCAATCAACGGTATAGAAGGCAGTTTAAGATTACTATTGTATATTCTTGTATAACTGTATCCTCAATCAACGGTATAGAAGGCAGTTTAAGATTACTATCGATAAATTCTTGTATTTCTATAGGTGATTCTATAGGTTATCCCCTGCTTCTACAGAATCACAAAAAAGGTGATTCTGTAGAAGCAGGGGATAACGGAATTTCCTCTTGAGTAAGATTTGACTGTGATCCCATAATCACAGTTTCTTGTGAATCTTCTAATTTTTCAAGGTCTTCTTCAGTATTTATCGAATGTAATACACTTGTGGTATAATAGAAGACAATCCCACTTTGCGGGACAACCGAACATGGCTTCGTATGGACTCCTTTTAATTACAGAATGATAGGCACGATTCTTCATGAATTGTACAAATCGTACGCCCTCACTCCACTTGTTAGTTTGGTTATCAGCCATCCAAGTAGTGAGCATGTTTTCAATGTCTTGATTCGCTCGTTCTACACTTCCTTGACTTTGGCTGTGTCTAAGTTTGCCATTAACCATTTTGATTTCTGGCCACAACTGTGTTACACATTCTAAGATTTTATTACAAAATTCGCGTCCGTTATCAGAATGCAAAATACTTGGAGCGCCAAAAAGGAGAAAA
Organism: Ryuthela nishihirai; assembly: GCA_038380435.1. NCBI lineage: Eukaryota > Metazoa > Arthropoda > Arachnida > Araneae > Heptathelidae > Ryuthela > Ryuthela nishihirai. The sequence goes on from JAWZYU010000022.1 coordinate 8,147,396, forward strand.
ATATCAAGCAAGTTATAGGCTACTTCATCCGCCCGTTTTGATGTGAGCGGCTTCAATACAACAAATTTTGTTAAGTGTTGTTGTTTTACCTCTGAGCGGCACTTTTTTGCACACCATGGGCTAAATGGCCAGGTCACATGGACCCCGAAGGCTCAGAGAAGGTTGGGGGAGGGGACCCACTGGAACAGCTGTTGGGAGACAGATGGTAGCCTCCCGTCAAGGCCATCCAGCGTGTTCTTTAACGTTGGGTTGTTTTACCTCTGAGAGGCACTTTTTTGCACACCATGGGCTAAATGGCCAGGTCACATGGACCCCGAAGGCTCAGAGAAGGTTGGGGGAGGGGACCCACTGGAACAGCTGTTGGGAAACAGATGGTAGCCTCCCGTCAAGGCCATCCAGTGTGTTCTTTAATGTGCACAGGGTATAGCTTTCCCGCACACGGGGCCACGGCTTAACGTCCCATCTGACGGACGGCGGCCTTTCCAAGCCCATCGGTGTCCCCTACTGACCGTGGGCAGGACGGGGAATTTTGCGGAGATAAATCTCAACGCTGACCCAACTGGGACTCGAACCTGGGAACTACAGATTACGAGCCTGGCGCGCTACCGACTGAGCCACCCCGCCCCTTTGTTAAGTGGTCTTGGTATACGAGAAGAAACTTGAACTTTCCATCTGGTTGAGATTGGCAATCGATGAGATCCACCTGGCATCTGCTATTGAAATGCGATGAAATAATCGGCTTCACAACAATCCCTTTTTTCGCACTTTTTTGTTTTTTGTTGACAAGGTTCGCATAAATCCAAAAACATTTTTAATGAAATAGGGAAATCGGTCAATTTTGATGACGTAATTAAAGATTTTGTGGCGAAAACAATTATGTAATATTTATAATATACTCGGTGCTCGTATAAGTTGTATGTAGATATGTACCGCACTTTGCACTTATAATTTATTGTAAAATTTAGAAGGACATATAAATGGGTTTTTTGGCCCAGCACAATTTTGGAACTCGGTCGCGCAAAAGTTCACGCCTGCATATCATTTGTTTGTGAATAAAAAGTGTGAAATATTATGTCTATTTTGTAAAAAAAATAGTGTGAAATAATGTTGAGATATAGTTTTAGGCATTTATTGATCCAATGATCATAATAAATATGCCCAAAAATAGTATTTTGATTCCTGATGGTATGACATCAGCATTATCAAGAAGTTAATGTTTGAAATGATTATATTCCTGTTTCATTTCCAACAGGTGAAATAAAAATTGCATGTGGTATTTTTCTTTTCTTAAAGTTTTTATTCAGTTGGCTGTTAATATTTGATTCATATACAAGCTTCCTCTTAACATCAATGAAAAAAAGAAGTAAATGATGCCCTAACCAATATTCTGCAGTTTGTGGAAAGCATTTTCAAGATTTTAAAATTGTAGGGAAAAGAAATATCTTGAAGCCATCTGCTGTTTCCCAGTTACCCACAACACACTTGGTTACAAAAAGTAGTGAAAAGAAATGAAAGAAAGGGTTGAGTTGTTTTACCTCTGAGTGGCACTTTTTTGCACACCATGGGCTAAATGGCCAGGTCACATGGACCTGAAGGCTCAGAGAAGGTTGGGAGAGGGGACCCACTGGAACAGCGTTGGGAGACAGATGGTAGCCTCTCGTCAACGCCATCCAGCGTGTTCTGTAATGTGCACAGGGTATGCCTCTCCTGCACAGCTTAACGTCCCATCCGACGGATGCGAGGGAAGATGGGCCTTTCCAAGCCCATCAGTGTCCCCTACTAACTGTAGGCAGGGTGGGAAATTTTGTGGAGATAAGTCTCAATGCTGACCCAGCTGGGACTCGAACCTGGGAACTACAGATTACGAGCTTGGCACACTACCGACTGAGCCACCCCCGCCCCAAATGTCAATGGACACAATATAAATACTAAATATGCATAAACTACATTAAATAAATTCTAAAGCTTTCAGAACATCAACTGCATTCTACTATTCATGAAGTGATGACAATGGTGCATATCACTAAGAAATGTTCTTACTGTAAAATCTATCTGAATTAACAGAATTATTTCTACATTTTAAATGCTCACATATGGACAGTAGTGTACTAGGCTAGCCTCAGATATTTGGTGCTCTCAAGAGCGACACAAACCTTTTCTTTTCAAAACTTTAAATAAAGGGATTTTTAGCATTTACATCACCATGAGAACATCCTAATATTTTGTCCCCTTGGGCAAATATATCAATATTTCACGTCAGCCCTATTTATATTAATATTCACTTAATTTAAATGCAAAACTGAAAGGCCTATATTTAAAATAATCCAACAAGAACTAAGATTGCAACAAATGCTTGTAACGTTAAATACATTATATCATAGTTTAATTCAATAGTACCTGAACAATTTGCAGCCTTGCTGTCAAATACAAAATTTTGTAAATGTCACTAATAATATTTATCAACATATCATAGTTTAACTAAATAACATCTAAATTCAAAATTTTGGAAAACTTTTACATTTGAATTGCATGGATAATCAATTTATTTGTCACCATGTGTATACCAAATATTCTTCAAAGAAGGCATATCAGTTATATTTCTTTTACATTTTGCATGCCAAAAAGTTAATATTATTTTTTATCATAATTTCGATGGTATATTTCAGCTATTAGGTAAAAAACAGCTATCAACAATGCTGACATCGTATAGGATTTACTTTTAAACTACTGACAACAGAGGTGATAATCATCTGCTTCTACACCCAAAAGTATCTTATATTCATAAAAAGCATTTTTATAATCACAGTGGTTGAAAGGTCATTTAACAATGCTATTTAAACACAAACATTAGCCAAATTAAAATTATCCTTCTGTACAATTAGGTGTCTCATCTCACACTGGTTGCCCAACATCATATAATGAGCCAGAAAAGAGTTAGACTTCTTGACCAGCAAGTGTCATGAATCATTGAGGTTACTTATACTGATAAAATACAGAGGGGGTAAAAACTAATAGCCACAAGTTTTGGGTTGTGTTGTTTTACCTCTGAGCGGCACTTTTTTGCACACCATGGGCTAAATGGCCAGGTCACATGGACCCCGAAGGCTCAGAGAAGGTTGGGGGAGGAAACCCACTGAAATAGCTGTTGGGAGACAGATGGTAGCCTCCTGTCAAGGACATCCAGCATGTTCTTTAACGTGCACAGGGTATGTCTCTCCCACACATGGGGCCATACATGGGCTTAACGTCCCATCCGACAGACAACGGCCTTTCCAAGCCCATCGGTGTCCCCTACTGACCGTGGGCAGGGCGGGAAATTAACAGCCACAAAGTTGTAAGATTTTGTAGCTTCCAATAGGCTCCTGTCAGACCTCTGTGGCAAGCAGCTGCTTGAGGGGGTATATATTTATTTTTATTATTTTAATGTGCATATTAAAAAAGTTAAAACATACATCTAATACAAAAACACAGCCACTTTATTGTGGCATCATTAGTCAGCATCACATTTCAAAAGTAGTAAAGAAAATAAGAGTTTAGAATGACACTATCAACATATGAAAATTAAGCATCCATTTACAAATATCTCTTTTGAAAAGAATGTTAAAGAGCACATGAAAAATACTATTAAAAATATGTTTTCTGCTAAAAGTAGCTACAGTTAAAAAAAGCATTCTCTGAATCAGCATTTAACATTATGCTAAAAAATATTACCATTTAAATAAAAGTATGTATAGTTCAAAAGTACAAAACCAGCATCCTCAATGTTTCGTGGTTGCTAGTTTGTGGACAATATATACAGATAGCAGACACAAAAATGGAAACAGTTCATTTTTATCTCAATAGAAAATCGCATTTAGAGCTCAATCACTTCTTCAATATCTAAATTATTAATATCCAACCATAAATAAAATTTTATTCGTGAAAAAGATACATAATTTTTCCTTTTAAATTTATATTAGGTATTCATGCAATAAATTCAAATATAGGACAAGCAACCTCTCAACTATAGATATTAAAAATACACAATTATGTATAATGTAAGCATTATATTAAGAGTCAATCAGTAGATGTAAACATTTATTTTCAGAAATAAGCATTTCTAAAATATGTGGACTAATGTTGTGCATTTGCTTTTCTTTCACGTTTTCAAGTATGCTAATGCTCATTTATAGAAGCATTAATTTGCATGAAATAAAAAGTAGTACATTACTCAATGTATAGTCTCAAAGATTTGTCAAATCAAACTACACAGCATACATATATAATCACTATTATCTTTCTAATAAATCTTTTTTGTTTGAGCCATTTGCAGTGTTACTACATCAATTTAAGATGAGGATTTATATTTTTTTAATATTTTTGTTACAATAAAATCACACTTTAATGACTTACCTACAATTTTCTTCAAGTTAACCCCCCTTAGTTATGCTACTATATCAATTCACGGCAAATGCATCAAGCTCAGAACTTTCTCATAGCTTTCAGTGTTATTTTTTCTCTATATATAAATCATTTCTACATTTTTTTTTGCTACATTTATACATTATGCATTAAAGAACAAAATCTAAAAATATAAGCATTTCATTCAACAGCTTGCTTTATCTGCTGTTTACTTCGGCAATATTTTACTTGAGTATTTGAATCATCTGAATCACTTCAGAAATGCTCTTTCTACCTAAGGCATATTCATATGCTTTTCTAGCTATATCTGGAGAGTTAAGACCACTCACTCACTATACAGACTGTCCTCTTATGTAATACCCTCTAGACCAGTGTCTCGCAAACTGTGTGCCACGGCACAGTAGTGTGCCGCAAGAGATTTTCAAATTGACACTAGATATTCCAAAGATTTCATTTTGACTTGACTTGTGTTATCGACGTGCTTTAATAAAAATCTTTCAGATTTTATCAACTGGGATCTTGTAAGTATTTATCAAGCTTTTTCCAAATTTTGGTATTAATTTTCGATTATTTCAAGCCATAGAATGGACAGATATTTAAAACAAACACTGAGTTATGAATTAAAGAACGAGAGCAAATCTTCAAGTAAAGCCAAGTTGATGACTTCAACGAAGCGCAAATATAATGACGATTATATAGAGTTTGCTTTTATTCTTTTTTAGGTATGCTGCGGAAAACAAAATTAGATTCGGTGTGCCGCGGAAAAAAAAATTAGATTCAGTGTGCCGCAGAGTAAAAAAGTTTGCGAGACACTGGTCTAGACAGGAAAAACTCAAGTCATACACACTAGCATGGTTGCTAAGCTTATTTCAAATCCAGGAATACTTTTAAAGAGCCCTGAGCAGAAAGCAGGATAAGATTCTCACAAGTCAGAATACATGATTTCTTTGCCTTCCATGAATCATTTTTATATTATTCCAAGATTGTGTAAAGTTTTATTTTGTACATGGAAGGTTTGAATGACATCTTGCAAGAGCCATTGTTGGTAGAATAAACATTAATTTTGTTATTGGAATTATATACAAAATATTCCTTAAAAAACAATGTAGAATGTACTAAAAAAAATTCAAACGCAATTACATATTTAATTTTAAAGGAAATTGGGCCTGCATTTTTTGTTTCATTTATAATCTTTTACAGTTACATGCTTTTTAATTTCAGTCCCCTGAAAAATAACACACATTACACTATACAATGATTAGTACTTTTAATAAATGTACTTAGTCATTTAAATAACATCACTTTACCATAAAATATAGGGTTAGTAATTCTTAGTGGATTGTTTTACTCTTGAATGGCACTTTCCCTAACAATAAGTTTAATCACTAAATATAGACAACATAAAGTTCAGCAAAGAGTTCTATTAAGACTCAGCTGGGGTATAAAAACACACTGAACATATATTACAGGAGAATAGAAGCCATCCTTCAAGACTACACAGCATAACTTTAATATGAGTTTAATATATGCCTCTTTTGCATATCAGACCATGGCAACATTCCATCTAATGATCTGTAGTCTGAGGGAAGTACATAAACATGGGTTGGGTTGTTTTACCTCTGAGCGGCACTTTTTTGCACACCATGGGCTAAATGGCCAAGTCACATGGACCCCGAAGCTTAGAGATGGTTGGGGGAGAGGACCCACTGGAACAGCTGTTGGGAGACAGACGGTAGCCTCCCATCAAGGCCATCCAGCATGTTCTTTAACGTGCACAGGGTATGTCTCTCCCGCACACGGGGCCATGGCTTAATGCCCCATCCGACGGACGGCGGCCTTTCCAAGCCCATCGGTGTCCCCTACTGACCGTGGGCAGGGCAAGGAATTTTGCGGAGATAAATATCAATGCTGACCCAGCTGGGACTCGAACCTGGGAACTACAGATTACGAGCCTGACACACTACCAACTGAGCCACCCCCGCCCCACAAAAACATGTAAAGATGCTCTCATTGGTAGCAAGGCCAGAGTTACAACCTCAAGTTATAAACTAGTCTCTTTATCAACTAAGTAATCTCTGCCCCATTTTAATTTGATGCATTAAACATTATTTGTTAAAAAGGTAATAGTGATTTTAATGTGATTAATCCTACCTAAAAATTGACAAACACATAGCATTAAAATTGTTGATTACAACATAAACCCTTAATTATCAAACATAATGAAATAAATAACTTTAGCTGAATAAATGTCAGCATCAAGTATGCATATAAATGTTTCCACAGCCTTAAAAACCTGAGAATCTTAATATGTTTAAATATATCATTGCATTTGTGACTTAGAAAATGCGATGGAAAATATAGGCATACTCTTTTACCTGCAATATACTTATTATAAACTGATAGCAATAACAATGGCTAATGCAACTGATTAATTTTTCATGTTACCTTAAATATGTCAAACATTTTGCAGTGTTCCTTATTCAGAAAAAGTATGGAATACACTCACTGCCTACAACAAAACATTATATACAAGGTCGGCATTTCCTCACATTTAAAACAAATTTCCATTACTATATATTAATATCCTCATTTTTACGGCATTTATACTGGCCCTATCACTTTTGCTCATTAGCAACTATTTGCCAGTTTTCACCTTCTTTATGTATAGAGTTAATTATTTTTATTCAAACAACTGTTGCTTTTATTCCTACTGTACCATTTCTCCTTATATGCTTGTTATCCTTGGTATGTCACTATCACTTTGGCACCTTAATTTGCCACAGCTTGTAGTCCTGGTGTGATCTTTTTACTGCTGCAGGTACTATTCATAAAGGATCAGTGGGGGGGGGGGGAAATTAGCAAGTGTATAAATGTAAAACTTCTTAGTTTTGTGTCACTATAGACTGAACAATTTTGCAACAGAAAAAAAAAGGATAACAGTGATACAATACCACCCGAGGCAAATCAATATTCCTGAATTGAAAAACCACAGATAAATGAAAGCAAGTTGTAGTAGTATTATAGGAAGAAATGCAACAACTGTAATTATATATACAGGGTGAATCTGAAAAGTGGGCAAAACTTTACGGGGTGGTAGAACGCAGCTATACGAGCAATATTCGTCATAGAAAGTATGGGCGGAACACAAACGGCGAGCAGTTAGGTGGCGTTGGAAATGGTATAAAAGGGTCGGTCCTCGCACCCAACAGCATTTCTACCGTGGATTGCCGAGAGGATGGCTGGTTATACTAACCACGAAATGGCGGATATGCACTTTGTGTACGGTCCGGCGGACGGGAATGCACGTGAGGCACAGAGACGTGCCTCACTTGCATTCATTCCTCCTCTCCTTCTTGTGTTCATTCTTTAAATGTGACAGTGGAAAACTGCCTTTTAACTTCCGACCATACATTCTATGACGAATATTGCTCGTATAGCTGCAGTCTACCACCCCGTAAAGTTTTGCCCACTTTTTCAGATTCACCCTGTATATGAGGAAAATTGTGAAACTACAGCAATTGATAAAACAAGAAATGATCAAGACAATAAGTAAAAAAAAAGGCAGTAGTAAAAAGAAAAGTTACACAAAATAACAATTATTTTAAACACGAGGAAATGTTCACATTCTGCATAATTTCTACATAACAGAGCTATGATAAAATATTAAATATCTTTATTATTTATAAAATAGTGTGTACTTATTTTCTATCAAATATTTCACTGTCTCAATCTCTTCTTTGCTGTCAAATAAAGCTAGTTCAAGTTTTTGTGAAGAGTATAAAAAAATTTCCACATTTCAAAATGCTTTACATTTAAATTCTAAAGTTCCTTACATCATATAAATATAAATTTCAAACAATTCAATAATATAAAAATAAAAAAATAAGCAGATTATGGCAATGAATTAGAAAGATCATGTTTAAATACTTGAAACTTTATAATTCAAACCATTGCTTCAGTAGAGTACAGCAGTCAAAGCTTCTACATATCACAAAGGTTATAAAAAGTACTTTATCTTCTCTCCTATAATACCAAATATAAAAATTATTAATATAAAATTATTCATTTCACTTCAATAAAATAAAGTTACCAAAATTAGAATTATCATAAGAACTACTGTATTTTAAATAGGGAGGTGTATCATGATAAGCACGATACACTAACATTCCTCCACCAAATTATATTTGTTAGCATTGAGTACACAAGCATTTTATTTTCAGAAAATACTATTTATTATTTTGAACTAAAACCTACACTATAAAATATATTTTTTTGTAAAAGCAATAAAAATCCTTATTCTTTTACATAAGACTGGGAAACATTTATCTAAAGCTACAGACCACAACATATATATAAAAATCTTCAGAAATTATTTTATTGGTGTTCAGCTATTCTGATACATATTGTAGCAAAATATGTTGAATTGTCTTTTTTTTTTACTGAAATGCATACACATAGATCTTTTTTCTGCAGCTGTGCACACATAGTTAAATTTCCTATTATTTGCTGAGTATAATTTGTGCAAGTAGAAATCATCCTCCTGCAAAAAGTTTCTGCACAGAAATATATATTAATTTCTTTAACCCATGTTATTTTAAATATGTATATATTAAAAATTTAGGTGAAATATCTGAATGATAGTTAAATTTTCAGGTGTGAAGATGCCATCATAATTTTACATTTCCACTGAGGAAACCTAGAGAGTGCAACAATGTGCAAGTAAAATTTTATTTACATAAAAAATAGCAGTGTGATCGAAACATTTGGTGAATGATGGAATAAATTTCATTAACCTTACATGATTAAACCCCTTCAGAGTACTCCCCTCATATATATGCATTCCACTGTTTGTGCCACTTATTGAAACATTTCCAAAACTCCTTCAAAACAATTTCAATCTGTCATGTTGGATTTGATTGCATCAATGGTGTCTAATCATTTTCTTTTTGTGGTTCATTTTGTTTTGGGGACACAACCAAAAGTCTACTTCCACTATATTTTCTAGATATACAATAATTTAAGATACCTACCATAGAACAATTTTTATAAAATGGTAACATTTTCAAAAAGGGCTAACAATTTTCATTATATTTTGTTTCTAGGTAGTACAATTCAAAACATGACCATATATACTGTGTTTCTAAAAATAACCATAAAAAATCTATTAAAATAAGTCTACCTGATTGGTAATCTTTAAGTTTAGGAACTGTATGTTATATTCAGCCATTACAAATCTTCTAGTCCAAATGAAAATTTTAAGCACAAGATTGACTCCAAACTTAAATTGATTGAATTGATGCAAACTTAATTTCTTTAACTTTTGTTTTTCAACAAAAAATTTCTAATCATATTTGTGAACACCAAATATTTTTATAGATTTCTTGGCTGCTTGTAAGGAAGGTTCCTTGGGTTTTGCTTCAAATCACAAGGAACCCTTCATTATTAACCAAAGGAACATGTCTCTTCAATTAAAGAAATAGATTGGGTTGTTTTACCTCTGAGCGCCACTTTTGTGCACACAATGGGCTAAATGACCAGGTCACAAGGACCCCGAAGGCTCAGAGAAGGTTGGGGGAGGGGACCCACTGGAACAGCTGTTAGGAGACAGATGGTAGCCTCCTGTCAAGGTCATCCAGTGTGTTTTTTTTATCACAGGGACATGGTTTAACGTCCCATCCAATGGACGGCAGCCTTTCCAAGCCCATCGGTGTTCCCTACTGACCATGGGCAGGGCGGGGAGTTTTGCAGAGATAAATCTCAACACTGGCCCAGCTGGAACTCGAACCTGGGAATTGCAGATTACGAGTCTGGTGCACTACCAACTAAGCCACTCCTGCCCCATTAAAAAAAAAGGAAATGGAGTAATAAGATACCTGTGTTAAATAAAGTATTATAACCACCTATAATTTAAGTGAAATAAAACAATATCTTTAATAGATTTATCTAAAAATTCCATATGCCCACGTTGCAACAAATAATATAGAGAATTTAAGTAGAATAAAATATTGAAAGTGGGTAAAGCATACTTCAGAACTCTTTTTATAATATGCGAGTTTGTTAAGGGATTAAATGAATGGTTGAGAAATCCATTAAAGATATAGCTTTTGTCACAAAGTTAGATGATGTAAGATTGAAAAAACAAACCTTTGAATTATATTGACTTTAAGCATATGAGGTTTTCTAGTACAAAATTTTAGTAGTAACCTGTACTAAAAAGTTCCATATGCTCATTAATTTTTTCAAGTATTCAAAAGTTTATAAGTACATATTTGTATTCATGTATTCATTGTGCTTTAGATTCCAGGAACAAAATTTACAGACAGTCTAAGCATTTTAAATTCTGATGTTTCTAACCTAATACATAGTGAAAAGTTAAATAAAATTCTTTCTTACTAATTCATATTAATTTGAATATAATATTAAGTCGTTTAATTAATTTACATAAATTTATATTGATGTGAAAGTAAAGAGATTAAAAAAAACACTCATATTTTAAAGGTTATAATTACACTGTCATCAGCCATTCAATAAAGCTGTTTAAAATGATAGGGTTCATTTAACACGTTCAGGGGGAATGTGTTTAATAAAAATTAATGAATAAAACAGACAACTAAATATAAAGGTAAAACATTCAGACAATTACTTATCCATAGAATTAATAAAATACATTTTCAAACTCACTAAAAAAAATAACTCGCATGCCATGCTACTACATATGAAATAATACAACTTCAAAAGAGACAATAAATAATTTACCTTTAAATTTATCATATTTCACCTTAATTCACACCAAAAAAACTGTTAATTTATCTTAATAAAAATCAAGTATGCAATTTTGGTAAAGCTAACCCATTCTCAACTTGGAAATTAATTTTCCAAAAGTACCACTTCAGTTAGAAATCATCTATTTGAGTAAAATTATAAATTTTATCACTCTACACAAATTAAAAGTGCAACCCCCCCACCACCTACTATTAGCTGTGTTTTCAACTTCAAGCTGTGAGAACCACATTACTATTTTCAGTTAACTAACAGGTTATTTCTTTAGCTGTGTTTCCAACTTCAAGCTGTGAAAACCACATTATTACTTTCAGTTAGCTATTTCATTAGTTTCATTTCCATTTCATTTTCATGCTATTTCATTATTTTCATTTCCATTTCATTTTCAGGCTATTTCATTATTTTCATTTCCATTTTCATTGTCTATTAATTTCTTTTTCTCATAACCGTATTCTCTTCTCACATAATCGCCAATCTAGACAGCTTACATTTGAAATAAGCTGTTGACTGATGTCATTCATTCAACATGTGCTAAGATAATGCATACAGGATTATGTGAATTATCCCATTATGTCATCTAGCTACTATCAAAAGCCTATGTAGTAGACCAGTTGTTCTCAACCTTTTATGCTTCACGCACCCCCTGGAAATGTGTATGTAACTGATTCACCCCTTGTATAGATAGATAAACTATAGTTATAGTATAACAATGGTTATTTTTACTTTGTTCTAGATCTAGCAACTTTCGAGCTCTCACGGCGTACCCCAAAACATTTTACCGCGTACCCCACGTTGAGAACCCCTACACTAGACTCTAACAGTTTAGTTATTCTTTGATTTGACAGTGCAGCTTAAAGGTGTTGGCTGTTGCTGATGCTAACTTAAGAGTTATGAAGTTCTTATCTTTTCTAGAAGTCTGTTATTCTTGAAATTAACTAACTCATGAGCAATTACTAACTGCCTTCAGCAGTCTTCTCTTTCGTTAACAGTTATATCCTAATAAAGAAACAAACTTAGGTTTCATTAGTCAAGAATCAAGGATGTTTCCTGTAGACATGGAACTCATGAAATAATAAGCTGAAAAAAATTGGTTTTGCTGTGAGTGGGATTCAAACCCACATCTCCTGGAAACATGCCAGTTATGTTAACCACTACACCATCATCAGCTAACATTTTTTCTTCAGTGGGTTCAAATCCCACTCATGGCAAAACCAATGTTTTTCAGCTTATTATTTCATGAGTTCCATGTCTACAGGACACATCTTGCGATTCTTTACTACTGAATTACTGATTTAACGCCATGAGTGTGAGTGACAAATATTAATTTCCATCTCTATGAGGCAACACAGTTGTCCACTTTCCAGATAGATGGCACCACTGTGCGAATGAAATAAAAAAATCCAGAAAGTTTAGCTCATCCGTCATATCAGCTGAAGAAAAAACATTAGCGGTTAACATAACTGGCATATTTTTAGGAGACTTGGGTTCAAATCCCACTCACGGCTAAACTTAGGTTTGTTTTTTTTTCTATTTGGACATAAAGGACAGAGAAGAATCCTAGAAGCTACTACTAGCATTTACAGACCTTCTCATACAAGAACATGCCCTATTAAAACAGTCACTGCTGATCACTGCCTCATTTAGAGCTAACACACAAAGTTTTCCTTGCTGGGATAGTCACTAGAATTTTGTTTCTGATTATTGGTTTCGGATTTGAAATTAATCAAAACTTACTTTTTTTTACTTTTTTAGCCATGGATCTTGATAGCACATTCACATTAGATGGAATCACACTTGAAATCTTTTTTTTTTTGCACTTCAGCAACTTGTATTAACTCTGTTTAAATCTGACACCCAAAGGTATGTTACAAAGCCTGAATAATTTGCTGTATGAAATCCTTTGTGCATTATAATCATTGGTGACAACTGATAACTTGCTTTATGACATTTACACTGTTCAGTAAATGTAGTAGAGAAATACCAACTATAACTTGTTCTTGATAGCATCCATCAGTTTGGAAACTACTAAACTAATGAATTATCCATCAATAATTCCATCAGTCACTACAATTATGTCTCTGATTATTGTGGTATCATGCAGTACAGTTAATAATGCACCAGGCTCATAATCTAATTGTTCCCAATTTTGAGTTACAACTGTGTGGCACAGATTTTCTCTGCTCATCGATTCTTTAATATGTTTCAACCCTGAACAGCACTTTTTTCAAACATGGTAGGCTAAACAACCAAGTTTAAAGGATCTGGTGAGTCCAGTTACGCTGATGATTCTGATTATGATGGTGAAAGTGGACACGGTTAGGAATGGAAAGGCTGTCCATCTGGTGGGTGTTAAGCATATTCCAGAAAAGTAGTGCACAGTCAAATGTTTAGCAGAGTCATACCCTGTAAACAACGAAAAACATAAATGACCTGAATGACTTCAGTCTATTTATGTAAATATTTTTAACAGTTTTCTTAAAATGTTTTATTAACTACCTAATACACTATAAAGTTTACTACATATAGGGTTGCATATGTACAGTCCTAGAGCAAATTTATAAAGTAATATAGCAGAAACTTTATTCATTATAACAAGTTGATGAGAAAAACTAATCTGAAAATTTATTATACTGGAAAAGGATGCTGAATTTTATTAGCAGAAGGATCCCCATCCCCCAACATTGCAAACTAGTAAATTAGCAAACTGTGCAACAAAAAAATGCTGCTAGGGCGTAAAATAACTAAATTCATACTGTTTCTTAACTCTATCATTAGATGGAAAAGAAAAACACTTTAAAAGTTAAAAACTATAGTACATATACCCTTCCTTTTCCAGTATAATGAATTTTCAGATGTTTTTCTCATCAACTTGTTATAATGCATAAGTTTCTGCTATATTACCTTATAAATTTGCTCTAGAACTGTACATATGCAACCTTATATGTAGTAAACTTTATAGTGTATTAGGTAGTTAATAAAATATTTTAAGGAAACCGTTAAAAATATTTACATAAATAGACTGAAGTCCGCTATTTAATCCCATCTGACAAATATGCAACATAAATATTTATAGTTCCGAGATTCTAACCACGATGCAATCAATAATTTTATGAAATGCCATATAAAAACTGGGGCGGGGGTGGCTCAGTCGGTAGTGCGCTAGGCTCGTAATCTGCAGTTCCCAGGTTCGAGCCCCAGCTGGGTCAGCGTTGAGATTTGTCTCCGCAAAATTCCCCGCCTTGCCCACGGTCAGTAGGGGACACCGATGGGCTTGGAAAGGCCGCCGTCCATCGGATGGGACGTTAAGCCGTGGCCCCGTGTGCGGGAGAGCCATACCCTGTGCACATTAAAGAACACGCTGGACGGCCTTGACAGGAGGTTACCATCTGTCTCCCAACAGCTGTTCCAGTGGGTCCCCTCCCCCAACTTTCTCTGAGCCTTCGGGGTCCATGTGACCTGGCCATTTAGCCCATGGTATGCAAAAAAGTGCCGCTCAGAGGTAAAACAACCCAACCCATATAAAAACTAAATCACTGAGCTATGAAAGTCAATATATCATTTAAACAAGCTATTTTTTGTTCAGTAAATATTTTTTGTTCAGCTGTGGTGCAGTTTTTTTTTTTAAGTTAAACTTTGTTAAAGATTTAAGTAATTTTAAATCCATTTTTGACAGGCAAAAATGAATAAATTGGTACAGGTTTCAAGCAGCCTAAGTGCAGCCCTGTAACTAGTAATATAGCTCTACTATCAAAAACCTCCATGTTATAAAAAATTTCAACCACATTATTATAAGCATCACTTCCCTTCAAAACAGCCATACCTTAGTTTAAATGTTTAAGTGTTTAAGTTTTTTTAAGTTTCTGTCTTTAAGTTTTTTGAAGACTAGTCCCAAATCTTTTGTATTAAAAAAATGATACTGTATTTCTTCTAAGATTTTAAGTTATAACACATAGTTGTAAAACAATATCAGGTAGAGTGCATAGTCAATCAACAATGAAAGTTATGAACTAGTAACAGAAAATACAGTAGGAGAATATCCAGTGTTTGAATGTCACTGTTTCAAAAATGATTACTTTTAATGAACAGATTTTTGATATTCTACTTCAAATATAAATAAGTTTTAATTAGAAAGCACATTAAACAACAGTAACAATTTGAAAGTAATTATAAATTCTGTGGTGTGAATGCAAAAGGTTGAAAGTCAATCTAGTATAATTAGCTCAACCCACTATGCCTTGATACCACAGAAGTGCTACTTGTTATAATCAACTTGTTATAACGTAAAACCGTCCCGTGGCCGAGTGGTTAGCATGCTTGGCTACTGATCTACGGGACCTGGGTTTGAGCCCCGGGTAAGGCATTGATGTTCGTGTTGTTTTCTGCTGAGGTCCTGCCATCCTCTCAGACCTTCTACTCTGGCATATAAACTGACAGGCTCCTGTCAGACATCTGTGGCAAGCAGCTGCTTGAGGGGGTATTTATTTTTTATTATTTATAATGTAAAAAGTACTGATATAATGTAAAAAGTTATAGATGAATGTTAGAAAGATAAAAGAGCACAAAATATTATTACCTCAAATTGTCATATTGTTTTCCAGTGAGGACTAACTGTAATTCTAGTAGAGGGTTCTGGCATCACACTTTCTTGCTGTACTGCACTTTTTAGTTCATCTGTTTTGGAAGGCACTTCCACTCTGCCTGACATAATAATAGCCTAAAAGAATTAATAAAGCAAAGGTAAATTTGTGTACATTATCTTAAGGTTAACTCCCCAATAAATACTGAATGTTTCACTGCTAATTAATATCAAGTAAAGGTAAATTGTCCAGTCTAGTAGGTATAAATGGTCAGCACTAGGACCCTGTGAAGTTGACCACTCCTCAGCAGGGTTGGAAAAAAATAAAAAAGTGGCCATAGATGACCAGATCAGTAGGCCATACTGAACTGGCAACCCTCCCCTTCCATTCCCTTCCAAAAGAGAATATCTCTTGAAAGGTACTAACGGCCTGCACCACAAGAAGGCAGGGTCGGACATTAGGTGTTAGACCTGGCTGGTTCTATGCATCATCACTGGGGATTGGTACACAGCTCTCCTTCCAGTTTATGCCTAGCTACCATTTACAGACCTGTGTAAACATGATAACAGAAAACTAGATGCTTACGCAGTATCTTGGGTAGTAGGTGGTTTAACTTTGTAACTAATGATGAGGTTAGGCAAAGGCGTTTGCAACCTCCTTTAAGCAGCATATTGTTCAGAGAGAGACTCCGTTGGTTTGGCCATGTTGCCCGTATGAATAATTATAGATTGGCGAATAGGGTTATGAACAGTGTGCCTAAAGGCCTCAGAAAGAGGGGGAGACCTAGGATGCATTAGGCAGACAATGTCAAACAGGATCTTGTTAGAATTGGTGTGGAATGGCCGGATGCAGCAGATGTAGCTCAGGACAGATATACTTGGAGAATTAAACTGCACAGTCTGGTTGGACCTCTGTAGCCCATGGCTGCTTGATGATGATGATGATGATGATAGGTAAATTTGTGTAAATTATCTTATGTTTAACTCCACAATATATATTGAATTTTTCAATGTTAATTATATGTGTGAAATTCTAATTTACTTTATTAAACATAAATATCATTTTAATGTTTAAATTAAAAAAAAACATTCATAAAATATTATGGCACTTTCATTTTGAATACAAGCTTAATATTTAAAATTATCAAGAAAATTGTCTTGAGGAAAGTGATATACCAACCAACTGGTGTGAACTTTAAAATTTGTTTTTAACTTATAAGTGACTAGAATTGCCCAGCATTGTTTGGGTATTAATTTATATTAATTCTATAGTTAATACATACCTATATAATTATACTAACACATGCAATTTACCTCTTATGTTAAATATGGGACCAGGAAGTAAAGTATTTGGGTAATAATGTAAGGGGTCCCAAAATTTATAATTACAACCGTTTTTATATAGCCAACCAACTGTCACTAATGGGCATCTTGTGTGAACGTGGCCTACTGTGTGAACATAGCCTTGCGAGGTGATGGTTGCAACACTCCAAATGTATGTTAACTTCTTTACTTTGGACCTTGTGACTAATTATATTATTTTATAAATAACCTTGTCCAAATTATATTAATTTACCAGATAACTTTGGACAGCAGTCAATTAAGGAATAGATTCTGAAAAAAAAAATTCATCGCCGCCACGGCAGGAATCAAACCCGCATCTCTCCAGATTTCGATTCCCGCCGTGGCGGCGATGAATTTTTTTCAGAATCTATTAATTATTGTTTCTTAACAGGGAATACTGTGCATTCACTTTGGATTTCAAAGTTAAATAAGGGTTTGCTAAGTATATTATGCATTACTTAGTCACAAAGAATTTAATTCAAAAAGATTGTCAAATTATTAAAGTTTAAATCTAATCAAAATCAATTTATCCTGCTCAAGAGAAAAAAATTAGAAAAATCTAAATATTTCATAAAACAAAGTTTATTTCCAAAAAATTAAGACTCACCAAGTAAACATCCATGTAAAATAATCTGAGCAACTAAAGCTCACTCCAAACAATAACATCTCCAAAACTGATAAATAACTCAACTAACATTCTTCCTCTCCAACCTCTGTCTACTAATATTCTTCCTGCATCATATCAACTAACATTCTTGCTCTCCACACCTCTTTCTACTCACTTAGTGACCTAACGTCACTTACTATACACACAGTGTGCAACTGACATGTGTTGCATGGTGGGAAAGTGCATTTGCATAATCTTACAATCACGCACTCAGGCTAGCTATGATGTAAGAGGCAGCATTTCCTTACATGCACATTAGCAGCTGTCAATCAAAAGTTACACATGCGTAACTCCTTTAGTAACATGGGACAGAGAGAAATTATGATCAACTGAAGAAATAAAAGTCACAAAATGATAAATATAATGTAAATAGAGTAAAACTGGTTAAGGAAAAGTAAAAGTGAATAGGTGATGATGATCTCAATAGGTACAAAGGGCCCCAAGTAAACATGCCCAATAACATTTACACAACCTCCACTGGCCTATAATATGCTGACTTGACAGTTGGAGTCCATGGCCTTGTGTGGTCTAAGCCACACACACAATCTCCCATTGGAACATTGTAGTTAGAACTTCGATTTGTCAGACCAAGCAACACATTTCTAATCTTCCACAGTCCATTGGCAATGTTCCTTCACCCACTGCACCCTCATAGCCAGTGACATGCAGTTAACATGGGTACACAATGGGGGCATCAGCTGCCGTAGCCAGTTGTGCCATCGTATGTCTAATGGTCTTTGCACAAGCCTTCATAGTTGTCCTGTCATTGAATAACAACATTATCATCTCCACTGTGGCCCTCCATTCAGACTCAAGAGAGGTGGTACTTACCTAGAACATCAACAGCCTGGTTACAGCTGCAGGTTTTCCCAGTATCATAAGTAATGCAATGCAATCCTGATACATACATGCAAAGGTTGCATGTGGAAATCCCAGACATTCTGCAGTTGCAGATATGAAACACCCCATCTTCCTTCCACTATCTGCCCACAATTGAACTCAATCAAGTTGCAGTGTTTACCCATCGTAAGTTACCGGCGTACTATAATAACAATCACAGGTACATTATAACAGTAGCAGGTACACTGTACATGTAGATATCTGACCAGCCACGAGGGCTTTTGGCTGGCCACATTATTGTGGTGGAGTAAGAAAAGTAAGAAAATGTATATAATTATCTTTCCAATTTCTAAAAATGAAAAAAAAATATGGTAATACTTACAGCATTGGAAGATGTAGATTCTGATTCTGTGACGAAATTTGAGCGAGCCACATTAAAAGTTGGTGTCTCTTTTGTGCATGCTTCAAATTTTACTGGTCGACTGGTGGAATCAATGTCAACTGTAGAATGACCTATAAAACAATTAATATTTAATTTCTCATAAGGCTACATTATAATTATGTACAAGGTTTGTCCCAAAAGATGTGACTATATATATTACAAAATAACGAAGACATACACTAATGGTTCTTGTCACCTATGAAGCAGCCACTCCCACCCTACCCCTCTGGTATCAATGCATCAATGCACTGAAGCCAACACCACTGAAGGCTTTGAAAGCACTGTAAAAAGCCACTTTCTTGGATGGTCAACTAGTACTTCACCACCGCTGCATGGACTTTGAAATCAACATGGCCTTCATGTTGCACTTATGCACACATTCTTTGAAGGAAAAGAGTGAACTACTCTAGACTCTGTCGTTTCATACACAAGTCATAGTGGAAGAACACTACCATCTTTCATCTCCAACAATAATTTGAAGTCAATGAAGCCTTATCACACTTTGTAGTCCCCAGATCAGTACAAACTGCAGACCAAATCTCCTGTCATTCCAATGTAAGATGGGGTGGGGGGTGGCTCAGTCGGTAGCTCGTAATCTGCAGTTCCCAGGTTCAAGTCCCAGCTGGGTCAGTGTTAAGATTTACCTCCGCAAAACTCTCCGCCCTGTCCATGCTCAATAGGGGACACTGATGGGCTTGGAAAGGCCACTGTCCATTGGATGGGACATTAACCCATGGCCCTATGTGTGGGAGAGCCATACCCTGTGCACGTTAAAGAACACACCCTTGACGGGAGGCTACAGTCTGTCTCCCAGAAGTCGTTCCAGTGGGTCCCCTACCCCAACCTTCTCTGAGCCTTCGGGGTCCTTGTGACCTGGTCATTTAGCCCATTGTGTGCAAAAAAGTGCCGTTCAGATGTAATACAACCAACCAAATCCAATGTAAGATTGTGAAGAACACATTTCTGGCACAATTTCCTCTTTCACAAATTCTGTTAAAATTAGAAAACGTGTGCTTCTACTCAGACCCAGCTTTGCAGCTAGCATCTGAAGGGTTACTGCAAAATTGCTTGGACTTGCTTAATGTGTTTATCCAACCTTCCAACTGAAGAGCTTCCAGACTTGGGGTCTCTCAACACTTGCCCTTTGATTGCAAAAACATCTGTGTCAATCAAAGATGTGTGCAGGTGATAAAACTGTATCATTGTAAGCTTTCTTCAACATGCTAAACGTTGATGTGGCACTTTTTACCAGCTTTACTCAGAACTTTATGCAGATGTGCTGCTCCTCCATCTCAACCTGACAACCGACTGTGACTAACTAAAAGAAAACAGTATGAACTGATACATTAGACAGGAAAAAACATTCAAATCTTCTCTGCATATGTGTATAAAGAGGTCCACTGAACTGAACATTCATAAAGAATATAAAGTCTTGTTTCTTTTGGGACAAACTTTGCAGTAGTGTCAAAGGCCAAAAGGTAGCAAGGGGCCATAAGCCTCTCCCCCTTTGACAATAATAGTAACCATAGTGAATGCAAAAAAAGTTAAATATCAATACACATACATTACACATATAAGAAATTTCTCAAAGATTACTAAAATGGAGGGAAAAAAAGAGTGTTTTACTGGAATGACAATCATTTCTTCCTCCTTTTATTTTATGCATTTCAATCCAGTCACCACACACCCCTCTCTTTTTCTTTCCTATATCGAGGCTTGACTAGTTAATATGTCATTGACTATCAGTAATATAAATATAAGATTAACTGCAATAAAAATTACAATTTCAATAAATTTCATTAAATTTGAAATCAAAATCAAGAACTATACTGCCCTACCAATATATTAAAGCTTTTCCATTCTGGGTGGATCTACAATTTGGTGGATGACAACTCAGAGGATGACAATTCAGTGGAAAAGGAAATGGTTAGAGATAATTTTAAATTACTACATCTAATTAAAAAATATTTTCTGCTGGTGAAAAAAATTTAATTTCTTGGAAGTCTCTGCAATCTGACACTCCATAAAACAGTTATTTAGAACTCAATGTAGTTGATAATTACATCTATGCTCTCTAATCTGACCTTAAATAAAGGGCTTATATCTATGCACTATATAATCTGACATTTCAACATAAAGGATTTTTCTTGAAGTCTGTCCCTTCTAAACGAAGCAAACAAAATCCAAAAGAATACATTACAAACTGCAAGGGACTATCAATATTCTTCTTAATCACACCCTCAATAAAACAAAATTTCTAAATGCTTTTTTCAACTGAACAAAACAACCAAACACAAAGAGTACAGGAAATCAAATCAGCCAATATTTTGTAAATCTATTCCCTCTAATCCAATGTTTGTTAAACCAGATTTCATACATTTATTCCTTTCTGTTCCTTCTAAAGATAACCATTGGAAATCAAAGGAGCCTATGTAAGGGAACAAACCCTCACAGGACTATGATTATTCCATTAATCTGACACTCAATAAAACAAATCTTTTTGATATCTTTTCTATCCAAATGAAACAATTGTAAATCAACAGAATACGTTAGAAGAGGCAATATTTACAAATGTACTCTCCAAGTTGACACTGTTACACCAGAAATTTATATTTCTACCCCTTTCTGTTCCTACTAAATGGAATAACTGGAATTCAAAGGAATAAACTTTACTAGTTTTATTTTAATAGGACACAATAATATTTTTCATTAAATAAATTTTATTTTCAGAAAAATGCTGATTAATTTGGCATATAACATGGCATAATTCCTTTCATTGGTTATTTGGCAAAAAAAGTTCTAAAGTTAATTTTTTTTTTTTGCCTGATCAAAGTGAAAAAATAGCTAGACCTGGGAAAGGTTAAAATGAAATTTTGCATTTATATTAATAGTCACAAAAATTATCAAATACTATTTTATTCTGTGCAGTATTAAGATTATTATTCATGTTCAGTTTATTATTATTCATATTTTAATTTGAAAACGTCCATACGAAAAAAAAATCCTTTGGAATTAGATTTAATAGTATCACATTGTAAGGTAAGCCATAAATACATTTTTTTTTTGGCATTTTCCATTTGTTTTTATTTACTAGAGAATACTTGTGTTTCTAAAAATTCTAAATTAATAAAATTCACCTTTTTGCAATTTAATTTTTTTTTTTCAGTCCCTTGAGTTTCAATGTTTACAAGACAAGAATCTGTAATTTTCTCTATGAGATCATTATTTCTCCATGGAAATACCCATTAACCCTTTAATGCCCAGGTAAATTCAGAAAAGGGTAGAGGGTATTAAAGACAAAGGAATAGCACTATTTTTATGAGTCCATTTCAAATTTCGGCCATTTTGGGCTGTTATGGGTCTTAAAGGGTTAAATAGCATTTGCAATTAATCAGAAAATTAGGTATAAAAATCTCTATAAAAGCAAAGTTACATATCTTCGGTTTTCGAAGACAGTCTATTTTCCACAAACAGTAGAAAACAAGGTTTTTGTTATAATTATGACCATCGCAAAAGAAAAGAAAATTGTCTGATGTCTCTGTTGTAACAACTTACTCCATCCATCCCAAATCAGCATTTAATATTGTGTTCCTGACTGAAGAATGTAAATGATGATCTATTTACCACATAAAATAGAATATGTACAAATTTTGGCTTATTGGTTATATCAAATGCATTCCTTTCATTTTCAATTATTTTGCTAAAAAGATAAAAAAAAATTTAAAACAACAATTTTATTAAATGTCTGATAAGAATCCTGTGAGGTTCAGTTCCCTGACATGAGCTCTTTTGATTTTTAATTATTCTCTATAGAACAAATAGAAAGGGATAAAAAATATATTTAAAAAATCAGGTTTTAACAAACATTGGTGTAGAGAGTATAGATTTATACCACCTCTTTCCTGTAATGTATTCCATTAATTTCCTATTGTTTCATTTAGATAGAAAAGACATCAAAAAGATTTGTTTTATTGAGTGTCAGATTAATGAGAATAATGATAGTTCTGCATGACTTACTCTCATGGAGTGCATTTCTTCAAATTTTAATTGTTACATTTTTCGATTAAATGTATATTTTTGAATTTATAGAGCTATGAATTTTAGATTCCCAGTGATATAACATGAATATTCTCTGATATTTTGGTAGAGTAATGTATATTTATCTAATTCATTTGCAGGAATATATTAAAGATTCAATCAAATACAATTTCCTCCTACCTTTGCCAGAATGTTTAGAGTGGTGGCCATTATCCTGAACTGGTGATGGTCTGATAGTTAATTCAGGTGGAGAGGTCAAAAAGACTTTACTTGCTACAGGATCATCAACAGAATCAAATGAAGTTTGTTTAGGTATGTGATGGTGATATCCTTGCTCTCCAGAAAATTCTGTATCACCTTCAGAATTGCCTACATTAAACACAGTATAGCCTGGATGATGATGATCTTTAACTATAACTTCATTCACAAGATTTAATCTACTTCCTTTAACTTTGCCACTAACTCCAGAAGATGCTTCTGTGTATAAAATGTTACCTAGAGAAAAATTCTTGAATTAAAAAATCAGTACAGAATTAGTAACTTAATGTTAAATGTTTAGAAAGACCAGTCAAGCCAGATATAAATAATTTAATGCTAATATTCTATTTTAAGTCACGATTTATGGTGATGTCAAAGACCAATGACACACATTGATGCTTCCTAGGTTTGAGAGTTAATGAAAATTGGGCACATATTGAAGCTGAAAATAGCATTTACAGAATATCGAAATGTCTACAGTTCATCATAAAATGTAACTATAAAAATTATCACAATCTAAAAAAAACCCTTTAATATTACAATCAGATTATTGAAAATTATAATTTCACTCATAGTTGCACATTTAGAACCCTCCTTTTATCAGTCAAAACCTATTTTTATTAAATATTCTGCCAACGTGTTGATTAATCTCATAATGTATAGCATTAGTTTCATTAGTGAGATACATGTAACATAAATGAAGGTAATTAGAATATACTGAAATCTGTGTAAGGATGTCTGAATAATAAAAATAAATATATTGAATTATTAAATCATGAGTTATTAAGAACATGTCTTCATAAATACCATATATATTTTTTCATTGATAATATAAAACTCTCCCTATCACCGCATAATTGCTGGAGCGGAGATGACTCAGTTGGTAGCGTGCCAGGCTCATAATCTGCAGTTCTCAGGTTCAAGTCCCAGCTGGGCAAGAGTTGAGATTTATCTCCGCAAAACTCCCCACTCTGCCCTCAGTCAGTAGGGGACACCAATGGACTTGGAAAGGCCACCGTCCATTGAATGGGACATTAAGCTGTGGCCCTAAATACAGCAGAGCCATACCCTGTGCATGTTCAGGAGGCTACCATGCCTACCAACAGCTGTCCAGTGGGTCCCCTGCCCAACCTTCTCCGAGCCCTTGGGGACCTGATCATTTAGCCTAATATGTGCAAAAAAAAAGTGCTACTCAGAGGTAAAACAACCCAGCCTAACTCATGATTGCTCACCTAAAGTAAACTAGTTGCACCACTCAAACTTGAAGGCAATTCATCAACCAAAAGCACCAATTTTTTCCAATTCCTGGATATGGCACAGCAGGGTGCATCATGAAGGTCATTTTTTAATCATCATCATCCTCAAGCAGCCATGGGCTACAGAGGTTCAATCAGACCGTGCAATTTAGTTCTCCAAGCAAGTCTATCCTGAGCTACATCTACTGCATCTGGCCACTGCACACCAATTCTAACAAGGTCCTGTTTGACATTGTCTGCCCACCGCATCCTAGGTCTCCCCCTCTTTCTGAGGCCTTTAGACACACTGTTCATAACCCTATTCGCCAATCTATAATTATTCATACGGGCAACATGGCCAAACCAACGGAGTCTCTCTCTGCACAATATGCTGCTTAAAGGAGATTGCAAACTCCTTTGCCTAACCTCATCAATAGTTACAAAGTTGAACCACCTAATGCCCAAGATACTGCGTAAGCATCTAGAATCAAAAGCATCTAGTTTCCTGTTATCTTGTTTACAACGTGTCCAAGTTTCACTACCATAACTAACCCTAGAAAGAACCAAACTATTATACAGCTACAAATTTACCACATGACAATGTCTATTCAGAAAAATATTTTTAAACATCCATATCTTTCTCCTACTCAGTTCATTGCAATGTCCATCCCCTTGATTCTATGCTTTTTTAACCATTCAAGCAATGAATAAAATCAAGTAGGATTACCTGTATATGATTGGACTGCTAATGCACATGATGTCAAAGCCAACTGTTACATTCAGAACAAAAAGCATTTTAAATATGGCTACTTTTACATTATTGGTATTTTAACAGTGAGAAAGAATACCTTATAAATGATGGTGCATCCCATTCTCAGTTCAATATAAATAATTGATACATTAACTAGAAACCCAACATTTACTTTGAAGAACAGCACCACATCATATTATCACTTTCATTGCAATAGTCATTATTAAAATATGTGTGTTACAATAAAAGAACTTAGAACTCTTAGAACTATAGCTCATTTTAAGAAGTCATTTTTTTAACCAAGGTGTGGAATAAATATTTTTACTGTTATTGCTTTAAAAACATTGTTGAAGACATAGGTTAATAAAATAGTAATCTATATTCCATGGAGTTTGAATTTTTATACAATGTTTCAATGTAGCAATTTAATTTAAATGTAATACATATTTTGTTATATAATAAACCAGTAGTGGCTCATATAACTTAATAAAACTTTTGGTAGGCACCTTCCTACATTCAAATCCTACCTGTCTTAGGCAAATATATTTGGGGAGATGCCTGGTATTGAACTGAACTGAATCACACTAAAAACTGTTCCAAAAGGCATATATTCTTTTTTTCAGCTGTTCTAGAAATACATTACTTCACATAAATTTCATGGAAAAAAACTCAAAAATGTATACTTATCCTTTCTACTTGAATTCAGTATTTTGTCCCTTCCCTGTAATAATTACCTATATAGGGCCAGATGTAGGTGGTCAAGGGGGCCATACCTGCACACCTTCTTCAGAAAGCTAGATTCAGTAACTGAGGCAAAAATTGTGCATTTGTGTCATTGCTATAATAGATAATGTTAAGATTCTGGGTGGTGATCACAATGTTAAAATTCATACTGACCATATGAAAGCAGCCAAAGTATCTCTGATTCACAAAGTAAATGCTCCAATTGTCTACATAGCACAGCAAATAACGATCACATAATGAATAAAAAAATTATACGTCAATTTAAATATGAAAAATAATGAATACTTAATTTGAAATTCGTTTATTATTTCTTGTGATTATTTTTGGCGGGCAGTGCCCCAGATGGCCTAATGGATGAGCCACTCCTGTAACACACAAAATGTGTAATACAGTGGACCTTCGTTATAGCGCTGCTCACTATACCGCGCACTCGGTTATAGCGCGGGCGATGTTCACGATAAGTTCAAACATGTTTATACAGGTCCGTGCGGCGTTAGTGAGTATCGCATTTTATTGTTACTGCGTATTGAGTAATTGTGTATGTATTGAGTTCCTGCATGTATTTTGAATAGTGTTTAATTATTGTATGCATGATGAGTAAAAGAAAAGCTTACAGTGTGAAATTTATTGTGTCGCCACTGCGCCGCTCGGTATAACGCGGTTCACCTTATAACATGGGTGTTGTTTCCCGCCCGACATGCGCATTACATTGGGGGTCCACTGTATGTGGAAACAAAATCGGACTACTGTTGAGCTAAAATCAGTGACATGAATATTGAAAAAGTCAAAGAACAATATTGAAAAAGTCAAAGAACCAATCAAAGTAAAGAAGCAGGTGCTGTGTTACATAGAAGTGAAGCAGTTGCTGCCATCTTTCAATAAATAGAGTATAGGGATATTTAAATGTGCAATTATCAGCTAAGCTCAAATGCAGTCAATTTTTCTCAAAAACTAAATTTTATGCTTAAAAAAAGGGCATTTTATGTTGAATTTCAATAAAATTTCTCTTTAAACATTTTTTTTTTTTTCAAAAAATCCACTGATCCTTTTGGCAACCCAATCTAAATTGACACTTGCATTTATCTATTATTGAAGATGCAAAAAACAGTACCAACCAATGTGACATTTATGAAGAGTGAAATTAAGATACAATAATGTTTTTAAAGTATTTATAAACTTTTGCTCATTTCTTATATTATGTCAATATTTAGGGAATAAAATTACATGAAACTTAAGAAGAAAAGCATATATTGCTACTGCAAAAAAAATATATAAAGACTGCAAAATTTAAGTTTTTCATTAAAAATAATTATAAGACATGCATAACTCTCTAATTCTAGGAACAGAAATGCAATAGTGGCGAAAACTTAACATTTTTCACAGAGGTGGTAAAAAAAACTCTATAAAATGATATAAATTATTAAAACATTGTGAAACTGCATTTTACACTTTACCACTGCAAAATTTACTTTTATCATCAATCAACCAAACTATTAGATCAAAAAAAGTACAAATTATTACACATATCTGTACTTAAATTAATATTATTGCATTTACATTTTTAAACATTCTAATTTTTACATTTTATTAACATTTTAGGTTACTTATTACACTGCCCTTAACAGTGAATGGCTACTCAGATAAGCAGTCACTGAAATAACTTTATATTTTTAATGCTTTATGTACTTAGTTCTTTCGTCTATTTCAATTTTGCCCTGAATATTCACGATAAATGCACCTCTAAGTGGAATTCCACAATGTTACACCATTGTATCAAATAAAACTTTGTGTATGTTATTTTTCCCACAGACACAATGCCAGATGTTCTATGGCTGTTATCTTCCATCATGTGCGCCCACAGAATGTGCCATTTTTGTTGATGATAAATCCTTTAATACCCACAATAGCTGAAATAAACTAGTCCAAATAGTGCTAGTCCTTTATCATCACTACCCTCTACCCTTTTCTGAGACTTCTTGGGTATTAAAGAAGAGATGTGTAATAATATCAGTTAAGTTTGAATTCACCAATGCCTATAGCATTAAACAACAGAAAATAAGATGACCTGTCACTGATGAAGATAGTTTGAGAATGCTGAAAGCATCTTGTTCTTACTACAAAGTGGATCTGAAACTAATTCTATCAAAAATAGAATGCAGAAAAAGGCATTTGATATTGTATAATTAAAAGCTCTTTTAGTTCAGTAATTTATATTTTTATCTGGAGTACATGCTCTTCATTGCTAGCTTACATTGGAAATATATTTTCACATAATTTATGTTGATTATTTGGCACTGACTTACCTCCATAATTTAAATAAAGATGTAGTAACAAAAAAGCACAATGAGACGACATTACAAGTTGTTCTTTTCATCAACTGCTCAAGGATTTTAAAAGATTACTTCGATTGCTTCAATTTCTCCAATACAAAGCAGGATCTATAAACATCATAGAATGGAAAAAAAAGTTACCAAATTTTATTTAAAAAATAAATAGCTTATATTGAAAGGATTCAAAACATGAAGTTAATTGTTAGTTTAGCTGTTCTAGCACACTGAAATTGTTAATCCCTGATCTTACCGTCTCTGTTCATATTAATCTTAATATTACATACTTTGGCAGAGTTTCGATATTTCAAACTATGATTTTTTTTAAAAATAACATAGAAGCAGTTGTACCTTCTTTTTTTCATGTTAGCAGTGTGTTTCGTTTTTTGGCTGCCTTTGATTCAAAGCTAACACTCTTTAAAATGTTTTGTTCTAAGCAATCTTTTTTTTTTTGGCATTTTTATAATTTACCAAAGAATACAGACAGAGCATTGGATAAAAGTGCAGTGGTGTCCTAGGCCTGGGTACTATTAGTGCACTTGACTACTGATACAAGGGACCTGGGTTCAAGCCCCAGGTAAAGCATGGATGTTGTGTTGCTTTCGGTTGAGGTCCCATCATCCTCACAGACCTTCTACTATGGAGTATAAATTAACAGGCTCCTGTTAGACCTCTGTGGCAAGCAGCTGCTTGAGGGTTGTTTGTTGGGTTGTTTTACCTCTGAGCGGCACTTTTTTGCACACCATGGGCTAAATGGCCAGGTCACATGGACCCCGAAGGCTCAGAGAAGGTTGGGGGAGGGGACCCACTGGAACAGCTGTTGGGAGACAGATGGTAGCCCCCCGTCAAGGCCATCCAGCGTGTTCTTTAACGTGCACAGGGTATGTCTCTCCCGCATACGGGGCCACGGCTTAACGTCCCATCCGACGGACGGCGGCCTTTCCAAGCCCATCGGTGTCCCCTACTGACCGTGGGCAGGGCGGGGAATTTTGCGGAGATAAATCTCAACGCTGACCCAGCTGGGACTCGAACCTGGGAACTACAGATTACGAGCCTGGCGCGCTACCAACTGAGCCATCCCGCCCACTGCTTGAGGGGTATTTATTATTTATTTCAAAAAATCATGAAATTCATTCTTACTTCAACCACCTGCAGGACCCTGTATGGTCTTACAGTACAAATATTATACGCTTTATATACTGCTGAAAATATAAAAGAAATTGACAATTATTTTTGTATATTTTTAATTAAAAAAATTTTAAACATTATTTTAAAAAAAGTACAAATAAATCTAGAAACACAGATAATTATTTCACTCTCTATTGCATTTGTTTCAGAAAAAGGTAAAATGTGGTTAGGTTTTACAAGGTGGATAGCAGTAATTTTTTAAAACTTAAGACTAAAAATAGTGATAACAACAATGGGAAAGCAAAATGGCCATAAATTCATTCTCCAGATCCAATTATCTAGCTGATCTTGAATGTTCTTACTGTACAGATAAATATTGGTTTTGATATTTGAACAATGTATTTTGCTGTGGTAATGCAGCAAACTCATAGCCTGTCCAAAGGACCATGGTGTAATTAATCATGTTATTTTCCACCATGTTTCAGTTTAAGCTTTCCTATTGATTTTTTCTTTCTGATGAACCTTCAGGGGATATTTGGTATATATTTAACAAATGGTTCTGACATTATTTAGGAGTTTGGGGATTTGAAATCATGGTATATTGGTGTGTTTTGGATATGTATACTTAGATCAAATAGTTTTCAAAACAAAAAATTAGTATAATAAAAATAAATACTCCCTCAAGCAGCTGTTTGCCACAGAGGTCTGATAGGAGCCTGTCAGTTTAACACCACTGTAGAAGGTCTATAAGGATGGTGGGGCCTTAGCAGAAAAACAACACAAATATCCATGCCTTACCTGGGGCTCGAACCCAGGTCCCTTAGATCAGTAGCCAAGTTTGCTAACCTCTTGGCCATGGGGCAGCTAAAATTCAGCATGAAAAAATAAATGTCTTTGTAATAGACTCTTTTATTGCGAAAAACTACTCTTGTCATAATATCGTCTATGGAGTTGCAATTACAGTGAGTTGGTAAAGGCATATGGATGGGTCTGGTTTTACCTCTGAACGGCACTTTTTTGCACACCATGGGCTAAATGGCCAGGTCACATGGACCCCGAAGGCTCAGAGAAAGTTGGGGGAGGGGACCCACTGGAACAGCTGTTGGGAGCAGATGGTAGCCTCCCGTCAAGGCCATCCAGCGTGTTCTTTAACGTGCACAGGGTATGGCTCTCCCGCACACGGGGCCACGGCTTAACGTCCCATCCGACGGACGGCGGCCTTTCCAAACCCATCGGTGTCCCCTACTGACCGTGGGCAGGGCAGGGAATTTTGCGGAGATAAATCTCAAAGCTGACCCAGCTGGGACTCGAACCTGGGAACTGCAGATTACGAGCCTGGCGCGCTACCGACTGAGCCACCCCTGCCCCTTTAGGCATATGGATATGATAGAACATCATATTGTGGCACTGAAATAGAATTAGGTAATAGATAGGAGTGAGTGGGTGTGTGTTAATATCACAAATAAGTGTAGTTCTGATATGTGGTACAATTTTATTCATTCAAAGGGTATAGTGGAAAATTTAGCATGTGATATATTTTTTCATGGTTTTTTCAAGTGTGGTGATTGTTGCTATGCTAATGGCAAATATAAGCAAATTTGAAAATTTTGTTGTATTTGATGCTGGTAGTTTGGTTCAGTGTTTGAGTGAATTTATGAATTTTAATTAAAGAGAGTTGTGTATGTGCTCAAAAAAGGAAACGTTGCTTAGATATGAATGAGTAGTGTGATGAATGAATTATGTAGGTGGGTTTATATACTTTATTTTTGGTATTTTTTTTATCCATTGGGTTAGTTAACAAGGGACTTTTTTTTTTCCAGGGTAGAACAGCAGTTAGTTGTTCATGATTTTGGGTGTTTGTGATTGTTTCAGCCCACTGGGTAATTTAAATCCTGGGGCTTTTTTGAGTGCACAACAGTGGTGTTTTGTTTATGATTTTGGACATTTTTATACTTGTTTTAGACCATTGGGTTATTAGCCCCTGGTGCTTTTTGAGTAAGGGATGACGGTTCATTGTTTGCAATTTTGGGTGTTTCTGTGCTTGTTTTAGCCCACTGGGTTATTTAACACCTTGTAATGGTTTGCCCATTACAATTGAGAATGCATATGTATTTAATCACGACACCCTTCGGGGCTAGCCTGTTGGCATTGTGGAAGATCCTGATGGGAAGTCAGCAGTGCTTGCCAATTTCCCTCAGGGTCCCAAGTTAGATACCAGCTGGGGAAACATGATGATGTATTCTCTTCTCCAAGCGAAGCTGCCCAAGTCTGATTTGGCTGATAAGCA
Organism: Ryuthela nishihirai; assembly: GCA_038380435.1. NCBI lineage: Eukaryota > Metazoa > Arthropoda > Arachnida > Araneae > Heptathelidae > Ryuthela > Ryuthela nishihirai. The sequence continues at coordinate 8,179,214 of JAWZYU010000022.1, forward strand.
GTGATATTCAGAGATTTCTCTCAGGAAGCAAGAATTAATTAGATAAATAAACAAGTTGAATTCAGATGTTGGTTCCCTACTCTGTGCCAGATGGCTGCACAAATCATGATGGTATATAGGAGGAACTCACCTTGTAGATGAGGGGCGGGGGTGGCTAAGTCGGTAGCGTGCCAGGCTCGTAATCTGTAGTTCCCAGGTTCGAGTCCCAGCTGGGTCAGCGTTGAGATCTATCTCCGCAAAATTTCCCCGCCCTGCCCACGGTCAGTAGGGGACACCGATGGGCTTGGAAAGGCCACCGTCCGTCGGATGGGACATTAAGCCGTGGCCCCGTGTGCGGGAGAGCCATACTCTGTGCACGTTAAAGAACACACTGGATGGCCTTGACGGGCGGCTACCATCTGTCTCTCAACAGCTGTTCCAGTGGGTCCCCTTCCCCAAACCTTCTCTGAGCCTTCGGGGTCCATGTGACCTAGCCATTTAGCCCATGGTGTGCAAAAAAGTGCCGCTCAGAGGTAAAACAACCCAACCCTTGTAGATGAAGAGAATGACAGTCACAAGCATGTGACCAGAATTAGTCTTCTGTTGGTTCCCTTCAACTTCACGATGCAACCATGTGGCCTCGCCAGTAACGATGTTGTACCCCGAGATTCATCTGGCCTATAGAGGCTCTTGATAGATGATTAGCTGTATATTTGGAGAATTTATATGGAAGATTTCATAGAATTTATGGAGAATATTTAAGATGTTTATAGAGGAGGTTTCATATGAAGTTTATATGAGGAATTATTTGAAGGTATTTAAAGATGTCACATTTGGAGCACAATCATGGGGCATTTTAGGAGAGTGTCAAATCCTGAAGCTTTTTTTTGTGTGTGGAATGGCAGTTCTTTGTTTCCGATTCTTTTGGTGTTTTGCACTTATTTTAACCCACTGGGTTAACCCCTGGGGCTTTTTCAAGTGAGGAACAGTGGTTCATAGTTTATGAATTTTGGCATTTTTGCTTCTTTTACTCCATTGGGTTATTTAAACCTTGGGACTTTTTTCAAGTGTGGAATGGTGGGGGTGTTGTTTACAATTTTGGGTGTTTTTGCATTTGTTTTAGCCCATTGGGTTACTTTGCGTGCAGAACGACTGACTGTTTACAATTTTGGGCATTTTTTCACATTGTGCTTTTATAATTATTTTGATTTAATGGTGTTTTGCACATTTTCAGGGGGGTGGGGGTCAATGTTTTTGGTACTTACGTATTAACGCCACCGCTGGCGTTAGTACGTAAGTACCCAAATCTATTACAAAATAATGTTACATTAATGTTCATTTTTACTGCTGAACTGAAATTTGAGATATCTACTGTATATATATGTTACCGCTAAAGCTCGAAAGCCGTTAATGTGCACATTACCTAGCTAATCTGCAGATTAACCGATTTGCTCCGTTAAAGTGCGGAATCAAAAGTTTTCCGCATTTTACCTAGGTAATGTGCACATTAACGGCTTCCGTATCGTTAAAGTTCAAAAGTAAAAAAAAAGACTATTTCTAGTGTCCGAGAGTAGAGTTGAAACCAGGTCATCCCTCTGTCAACATGAATTAGTCGTCCGAATTATAAAAAACGCCCCCAAAATGAGCAGGCCAAGTGAGAACGAATCACTTTAGTGATTCATTCTCAAGAATGAATCACTAAAGTGATTCGTTCTCACTTGGCCTGCTCATTTTGGGGAACTCAAAAATTCATTCTTGAGAATGAATCACTTTACTGATTCGTTCTCAAATTCTTGAGAACGAATCAGTAAAGTGATTCATTCTCAAGAATGAATCACTTTACTGATTCGTTCTCACTTGGCCTCCGCTCATCTGGGGCGTTTTTTATAATGCGGACGAGTGAATCACGTGACACGAAGATTCATATTCAAGAGATTCACCATTTTACGGATTCGTTCTTACTTGGCCTTCACACATTAGGGCAATTTCAAATGCCATTTTAGTAATCCCTGTTGTAACAAATGATTTTATTGCGTCTATATAAATAACATTTTGTATGCTGTATAATTCAGTCAGATTGTTTATTTTACAGTTTAATTGTCTATCATTAGTTATTTCATAGAATACCTAGTTATTTCATAGAATAACTAGTTAAAGTGTGGAATTATTAATTTATTACACGCTGCGGTGGCGTTAATACGTAAGTACCATGTTTTTATATGTTGGTCATTGGGATTATATTTTGGTTTTATAGGTATGGTGAAAATTGCACTTCTTTTAGGAACTGCTTTGGGGGGGGGGGGTGATAAAATGGCAGCATCAATACAGCTTCATAAATAATGACCCTATGGGGGAAAATATAACAGTTACAGAATCTTTTTACACAGAGAAAGTTCTGGAGGGCAATATTTTACTTTCGGATAAAAAGATTTCGAATATTTTTAAATATTTCCTAAAATTCTTATGACTGGATATCATTAAGAATCCTTCATTATTTAAATATAAGAATATAGGTCATATCACATCAAAATGTGCCTTGGAAACAAAACAACAGGTCGGTTTGTTTGCTCACGGTCCTTGGGCAACAGATGGCACTACTAAAGAAGCGTATGACATTGAGGTGTAAAGTATGATGTAGAAACATAGCTGTTTGTTGGTGGCCTATGGTTTTTTGATTTGTTTCTTTTGGGTGGGTAACATGAAGTCACGTGTCTGTGTGCGATTTGACAGGAATGTGATGTTAAGTTAGATTTTTTTTTTTTGCCATTTTTGCTTGATAACTCCTTGGGATAACATGCCTATGTGGCTAGAGGTAAGTGCATATGTATAATATATTTAATGAAGGATTCTTAATGATATCCAGAATAGGAATAATTAATGTTTTTTTTTTTAATTTTGTTAAGATATGATAAATGATAAATTATTTAAGATATTTTGAAATTATTTAATATAGGAGGGTTGGTGAAAGTAATAATGAACTGTTTCGTAATGTTATGGTCACGTCGTTTGGAAGTGGGAGTTTGGTAGCTTTTTATGGCTGTGTGTAGGGGGTGATGTTTTCATAAGTTGTTTGGAGTGAGGGGCATTTGAAGGGGAATGGAGGAGTGGTTAACAGATAGAATTATTTTAAATCTTTTTTTGTATTTAGTATAGTGTAGTAGTATGTGTTTTGTTGTGAGTGGAAGAAAATGGCAAAAGTCTATAATGTGGGGTAATTAAGTTTCAAAAATGAGAGTTTTTATGGGGTGTTGGGATTTTAGGAGATAGTTTTTGGTGAAATGTATAAAGTGAGTTTTTAGAGGATTATAATGTAGTGGGGGGAGTACACTTGGGGGAAAGAATGTTGGAAGTTTTTTCATGTGGGACTGAACATGGTGGTAGTAACGAACTCATGTAATATCGTTTAGTAGTTTGGGATGAATTGAGTGATTTTTAATAGTTACATGTAGTATGGTAATTATTAGTGTGTTATAGTGATTTATTAATTTTGTTATATATTTTGGCAACATATTAACATTTATTTCATGCGATTAATTGCATCACTTGTTCATTTCATTTAAAGTTACTTATATGATTTATTGTTAATATGTTGAAGCGTTTGGCGGTTTTTTTGATGTAGAAATTATGGGTATTGTAGAATTGTCGGTGTGAAAAAAAATGGCAGTTTTTAATGGAGTAAGGAAAGTTAATGAATAATTTAGGGGAGGGTTATTAGAGCTGTAAGTTTTTTTTTTGTTGTTGTTGTTGTTGTTGTTGTTGTTGTTGTTGTCTCTGATGATATTATTTGGTTTCAGGGCTTTTTCATAATTGGTTGGTGGTGCACTGTTTCCGATTTTCATGTTTTTTCGGTTTATGCTGTCTGCAAGGACATTATTTAATTTCAGGGGCTTTTTTATAATTTAGTTAGTGGTGCACTGTTTCTGATTTTTATGTTTTTTGGTATGTGTTATCACCAATGAAATTATTTAGTTTTGGGGGCTTTTTTATAATGCCAGTTGGCAATGCACTGTCAATGATGTTCTTGGTTTTGATATTGGTGTTCGATTTCATTAATTCTGATGATTTATTTAGGTTAATTATTGTGTGTGACTGGATTTATTAGTTTAGTTTATGGAAATATATTTGTGGAGTGTTTTAACTATTGGGAAAAGAGAGGGGGGGAATTTTCAGGAATTTGTAGTATATGGGAAGGCAAATGCGTTGCATAGTTTCCTTGTTTATGGTGTTTTTTGATATTTTTAATTCTTTACTAATTCATGGTTGTGAGGGATGTTTTTAGTGGAATCGCATTTTTTTTTTTATGTTGCGTTTGTTTACAACGCAAAATACCGTTACCATGGTAACAGTACTTTGAGCTTAACGTAAACTCGAGTTATTATTACCATGGTAACGAAAAAAACAATCTTTTCTAGGAAACCCTGTTTGGGTTAGGGTCTGGGGGGATGTGGGAATCAACTAAAAGGGCCGTTTTGTTACATTGCGTCAAAAAAAAATGGCGGTCGATGACCGTGATTTGCACTACTGCCAAACAACGAAATTTCGATTTTCATTAAAATGAAATCAAAAATTAAATTTTTCTCAAACATATTAATTTATATATTTTAAATTCTCAATGTACAATACTTAGTAGAGTATATATAAACTGTCCACCACACTACTAAAATACTATCGCTACTTTACTATATCGCTAGTAACAAAAACAAAATTTACAACTGCATTAAAGAGAAGGGCTGAAACGCAACGGATGACGTTATTCACCAAAATTTTCCGTTCTAATTTCTTCAACGGAAACACACACAATATACTCTAGCAATTATAGAAAAGTATAAACTGCAGTTTAAAATACTAGTTTTTGTTTTTTAACACCCATTATATATCAAAATTTTACTTACCAATTAACCTTATCAGCCATAACCGTTAAAAAACTGTGGAGAAACATGCAACAGTGATGCCAATCCTTAAAATATAAATAAGTTGTTAAATAACTTGAGGATGAACTCAACGACCAACAAACCAACGACGCCACAAACTACCGAGACAGAATAGGATATAGTGCGTAAGCGGTTTGGAAAGTTGAGGCAACTTGAACGACCAGCTGCCATGTAAAGGGTGGGCTGTAACGCAGGCAGCCGTTATTGCTTAGCTTTGGTTCACACGATCCAATCATTCCAGATATAGAATGATATCTATTGTTTTAATCTCTTTTTAGTTTTATTTTGAAGAAAAGTTTTAAACAAACCTAAAACATGTCGATGGACCACGTCTTATTTTAATAACGATTTTAATTGATGAAACTGTTTTAGGTTTTCTAGCACACGTTTCGTAACTTATTTTCCTAATCTGTCACTATACAGGTGCTCCCCTACTTACGAACTTTCAGACTTACGAATAATTTGACCGTACGTCTAAAATTTAAATTTCGCCCGGATTCGTGGTATTGAGGTCGATAGCGTGGTCTAATTTTCCTTTTTTGTTATTTACAATACGTATTATATTATTTATGTACAAACATATACATTAACAGTATAACTTTTTTTTTTATAATATCGACTTTATGTTACCATATACCAGAGCAGAATTTTACCATATTTGAAACACCTGCTAGTAAGCAGTAGCGAGCGGGTAAACGAGTGTAATGCATTCTAGTAAGTACATTGAAGGTTCAAACACTAACAATAAGTGGTTATTCTGTGTACAAATATACTTTTTAGGTTAGTTTTCGACTTACGACAAAACCTCTGGAACTTAACCTGTTCGGAAACAGAGGAACACCTGTATATAAACCCCTAATAAAAAAAATTGCCTTTATTCATTCTTTAGATTTTGCTGAGTGCTATTAGATATCAACCTCAAAAGTATAACTTAGGCAAATCTGAGAGAAATTCTCTTATTAGTTACTCAACCGACATATAATTGTAATGAATAGTGTCACAGACCCAACTTCCCATCGGTGTAACTATTTGGGTACAGGACGTTACCTCTATTTTTACACCCCCCCCCCCCCTCCAAAAAATCCTGTCATTTTATACGAAATTTCAAAACTTGTCAACTTGCTTTAAAATCCAAAATAATTGCATTTGTATAATTTTCTTTTATACTCATATTTTATGTCTGACACTAAAAATAAATTTTAAAAAACTACAAAATTAGAATACGGAATAAATGACACCCCCCAAAAAAAATTCTCGGATCCTTCCCCCCTGCTGAAACTAAATCATGAATATGTTTAGGGAGATCTGATATGTTTAAATATCTCCTATTTTTGCTTATTACACATAAACAACTAATATTTTTTAAACAAAAAAAGATGAAATAAGCTCATCGGCCAAAAAAATTAGTCATCTCTCGCCGTAAGAGGGTTATGTCCGTTCGACAGCAACAGAGGGTGCAACCTTAATGGATGCACCAGTAATAAACGCGTCCTACAAATAGCTGTGCTGTGCGCTACGGGGTTCATACAGTGACAAGAAGTGGTTGTGTGCCACGTGTGTGTTAGTCGTTCCGTGAAACAAAGATGTGAATGAGTGGCAAAAAAGTGTTATTGCGTTTGACCGAGCCAAAAGGCATCCTTGTACTTACGTCGTTGTACTTACGTCGTCTTGTGGAAGGAGACGTTTTTGGGGAAAGGGGGGAAAGATTGGGAGATTTAATACTTATGTTTCTTTAAACTGCTAGGACTGGAAGTTGTATACTGAACTCGAGAGTCATAGCTCTTAGCTGTTTTTTTTTGCCATAGCTCTTAAGTTTAATTAAAAATATTTAAGAGAAATCATTTCCCATTTTTTTTCTGAAGAAAAAACTTCCGGAGATTTACTATTTGAGGGCCAAAACTTTTCACTACTTTAAGTTGCGGTTCCAAGAAGTTCTATACTAAATTTGGTGGTTCAAGCTCTTATCTTTTAAAAACAGTTCCTACCATTTGTTTTTTCGGTGCGAGCATTTTTTGGGGAATGAAAGTTTTTTGCTCGGACACATATTTCTTAAGTTCCCATTAGAGGAAGCTATATGCTAAATTCAGCTAGAGGCACTATATAGGTAGAGGATGGCCATCTCAAAATTGGATGTCATGTTTTGTTCTCGCTTGGATTGTTTAGCTTGCAAAGCTGAATGGCATTATACAGATATTCATGGATTCGGGAAAAGGTTTGGATAATATTTGATATATATTTCAGTGCTCACGATTGGAAGCACTTTAGAAAACGGTTGAAAAGGAAAGATATATTTTAGTGTGTGTTTTTAAGATAACAATATTGCTTTGTTGTCTGCCCGTCTGTAGACAATTAACTTTTTCGTTTATACAGAGAAATAAAAAATTCTTTCTTTTTTTGTTGGATAGGTATTAATGAAATATTACTCTTTGCATTTTTCGAATCTCTTAAAAGTCTATCGCCCTCTAATGGTGCAAAAAGTAGAATATTCCAATGATGTACTTACGTTAGAAATTTGAAATGTTGATGTTGAAATATGAACTTACGAAGTTACTATTGGAAACAATCATTTGATCCTTTAAACCCAGGGAGGGGGAAACGCAACTTTTTTTTGTTTTAACAGAAAATTGTACGTTTATAGAGATAAAGAAAAATTCTTTTTGGGTTGGACAGGTTTTGATGAAATATTACAATTTGCCTTTTATGAATCTCCCAAAAGCTATAAATAAGCCCTCTGACGGTAGAAAAAAATTGAAAAATTCCAAAATTTAAAACGAATATTGTAAATGATGTACACTGTAGATATGTTACAGGATATTATTGTTATGTTAGAAATTTGAAATTCTGGTCGTGGAATGTGACAGTCTTGAAGATTCCATTGACAACAATGCGTTAACCCATACGCCCAAGGTAGGTAGGTAACAGAACGGTTCTAAGAGATAATTGGGAATCTCTTTATTAGTTGGTACTAATAAAATATAATTCGCATTTTCAAAGGCAGTTTTAATATATATCATTAGAGATCACTAAATATACGAATATGCAAAACTTTTAACGAATGTTTCAAGTGATCTGTTTGTGGTAGAAATTTTGGCTCTAAAAGTTACGGTAGGTAGAAATTCCACTGACAGCAGTGGTTTGCCCACTATTTTTAGATGAATGGGAGAAAAGCAACTTTTTAAATTTAAGAAATAAAAGATCAATACTTTTTATGTTGAATAATTACTAATAAAATACTACTCTGCGCATTTTTCCCCATCATACATTAAAGAAAAATAACCCCTCAAGCAGCTGCTTGCCGCAGAGGTCTGATAGTATTCTGTCAGTATATAAGCCATAGTAGAAGGCCATGAGGATGGCAGGACCTCAATAGAATAACAATAGAATATCCATAATTAAAACTTTTAAGGAGTGAAAAAGTAGGCAAAGGAAGAACTTCATTCTCTTTGAAAACGAGATTCACATATGCGCCAGAGGTGATATGCATTCTTCTAGTTATTTTACACTTTCAGGCCCCTCTGACAGTGGAAATTCGAATTACTGAATAATTGAGAAAATAAACTACTAATATTTTGTTGATACCTATAAAACATAAAAAAATGTTTTTCATTTATCACTTAAAACAGAAATGCTGCATTTTACCAACAGGACAAATCATTACTCTTTGTGTAAAACCACTTGACCATTATATTCTATCATCAAAAATTGAAGTTTTTAGCCAAAATAGATAGTTTGCAATATTCATTTTAAAATTTAGTATTTTGCAGCATTTTTCCGCCACTAAAGGCCATTTTTCGAGTTTTCTTACCACCTGTAGCATTCTCTAACAGTGAAAATTCGAACTGATGGGGATTCGAAAAATATAAATATTAATATTTTGTTAGTGCCTATAAAAAAATAATTTGTTTCGTTTATCTCTTAAAATAAAAAAAGTTTCATTTTCGCACCACCCTCCCTTTTGGCTAAGAAGGTAAAGCCTTATTGCCATTGTAAACCATCTGATCATAAACTCTACTACCAAAATTTCAGATTTCTAGTGTAAATAGTTTGTTTGCAATATTCGTTTTGAAATTTTAGCATTTTCGATCTTTTTCCACCGCTAGAGGGCGCTATTAAAGCTATTAAAAACTTTCAAAATTTCGAATCGCAATATTTTTTCGACATCTTATCCAACCCTAAAAGAATTTTTCATTTAGCTCTAAAAGTACAAATGCTGATTGTCTGTAGACAGACAGACAGGTGGAAAGACAGATGGACAGACAACAGTTAACAGAGAGACAGACAGCAGACGAATAAATATTAGCATTGGCACAGTCAAAGTAAATGTTAGTTCGTTTTTCAAACGAACCTTAAAAGAAATTATTGGTTGGTTTTCAGTTAGCTCGTTTCATTTTTGCAGCCGATTGCCGTCTTCTGATGGAGTTTCTCGGAAAAATATTCATTAATTTATTTCTTTGAGTGAAATTTTTACACCCAAATGAAGCGCAGTGAGGCATTCATAAAATATTACAGCTTTTATAGACAGAAAAGTGGTAGATATATATAAAAGTATAACAACTGACAAGTTTTAACTTGATACATACACTATCTTAAAAACGTTAACCCATACGCCCAAGGTAGGGCTTTAAACTCACGGTACGACAAAACATGGCTGTTCTAACTCTTATTACCCATTAGAAGTTCTTATCACTTTTTAAGGGAGGGTGAGAAATTTTGGAGGGTGAGAATTTTTGGGAGGGTGAGAAATTTTGTCAATTCTGAAAACAGATAAACAGAAAATACAAGAAAAAAAGACATGTACTCTCAGATATATATACTGACAGTGCTCAGAGCGATGTAGAGAAGAATCTACTCGAAGGATCACATCGAAAAGTAGTGAATATCTTAATAAGAACAGAGGGTAGAGAATTTGCGAATAAAAAAAATTAGTGTTAGTGCCACTAGGTGGCGTGAGAGCGCTAAAATAAAGAAAATACGAAGTTCAACAAACATAACCTTTATTTTACAATCAAAATTCCCAATATGTGAACCATTCGTATGCAAAATATTCTGGCAACGTAATACGGCATGGTCCACAATTGTTTGAAACCTGTCTCGGGGAATGGCTGCAACATACTGTGTTTTTATTGCCTTCATTTCAGAAAACGATTCAACATTGCCTTAGTAAACTCGGCTTTTGGAGTAACCCCATAACCAAAAATCGCAGGGGTTGAGATCGGGGGAATGTGGTGGCCAAGCACTGGAAAATGTTCGAGAAATTATTCTGTCCTCACCAAATGTGATACCCAACAATTGCATTGCCGTACATGTAATATGGGGTGGCGCCCCATCCTGAATGAAGGTTATGGAGTCTAAGCAATTTCTTTCTTGCAAAGCCAGAATAATCTTGTGGTGCAGAAGAACTCTGTAATGTGGTCAATTCACGGACCAACACACGGGGCCTTGAGGCGTGATCTCCTCAACGAAAAACGGTCAGATTATAAAGTTTGTGGTACCCTCACCATACAGTTACATACTTGGAGTGTAGGGGCAAATCATGCAGGGGCCCTCATATTCGCCAGTTGTGCGTATTCACTGTTCCATGTAGTGAAAAATGCGCCTCATGAATCCATAAGACTTTCGAAAGGCCACATGTCGTTGAACTGCATCCTCACCAGAAATCGCAAAGTGAAGTCGGTGCACTTCAGGGTCACGTGGTTGCAGCTGCTGCACCCTATGAATACCTGTTTGACACTAACGGATACCTGTTTGACACTAACTACGGGTAGCTCCGATTGTGACTGGTATTTCTACAACAGTCAATGCGACGTCTTACACATTACATCCTTGCAGATACCCATAGTTCCTTGTGGTGATTATAGGGAATACATCACATTTCATAGTGTGTCTTATGTACTGCAATTGCTAATTTTGCAGCCAATTTGATTGCAGCCAATTTCATTACAGAACTGCAGCCAATCAAATTGGCTGCAATGTCACGAGAAATTAGCAGACTTCGAAACCGCGGTAAACAGAGCAGGCTGCTTTGTTTTCTCTCCGATTTTGAACAGTCTTTTTAAAGACTAGTTTTCGCTCATTTTTAACTATGATGAAGGAAATGCTAACTATGGATCCAGGAATCAATCCAGTGAAGACAAGTGACCCAAGATCGACTGCTAAAGCCACTGACAGGAGCAACCATCGTCAAGCTTCTGAAACATCAAACCAGGTCTGTATGATAACAGTGAAGGCGGCTGTTACTAGTGTTTGTGCTGGCAATCAGGCACATCGTTCATCTTAACTCCAAAAGGCAGGAAAATGCCTATCGGTCCCCAACCTAGCTACTATAAATATCTTACCTTTAGCAACTGTCACCACAAGTCACACACAACTCACCCTCCCCACCCAGGTATCATCTAACCAAACACAAATGGACACACACGAAAATGCATCGGACAAAGACACAGAAGACTCCTGGACCATTGTAAATAACAGAAAAAGATCCAGGAAACAATCGGCTTCTTCTGACAACGATACCATTTGCGACTTCACTATAACTCAAGACTATGTTCCAGTGCTCCTTTACTCCACTCCCACCACATTATTACAGAACATAAACATTAATCTAATCACCAAAACCGTAAATTCCACAATAGAAAAACCACTTGAAGCCAGATTTACTCACAGAGGAGAGTACCTGGTACATGCCAAAAATCAATTCCAGGCAAAAAAACTCATGGCCCTAACACATATTCATAACATAGAAATAAAGTCAAAATACCCAGAGTCCTATAATAAGCCATATGGATCCATAGAAGGTGTGGATAAATACTTAAGCGATAAAAGTATCCTAGAAGCCTTAGTTGAATACGACGTCCACAAAATCAAACGAATCACTTACGCCCACCACATCATGGATGGCAGCACCATACAAAGAAATACAGACAAGGTCATTTTATACTTCAATTCCTCTCCCCTACCACCTATTGTGGAACTTGGACTCTCCACACACACAGTCACCCCCTACACCAACCCCCTCCACAATGCATTAAATGTCAAAGACATGGCCACATTATAAAAATCTGTAGAAGCACAGCAAGATGCAAATACTGTGCCCAACCCCACATGTCATATGAATGCAAAAGGACCCCACCACTACTATGTTGCAACTGCGGAGGACCCCATGTAGCCACCTTTGGCAAGTGTCCTGTCCGACTAAGGGCAATTAAAATAAAAACAGCAGCCACCACAAGCATCGCCAACACAAAGACTGATAAAACTCCAATCACTACTATTACTACCACACCTCCACAATTGCCTACACCTAAACCTCTACTTCCACTTCCCGCTCCCACAGTCCTACCACAACGGAAAGCAAAACCACACCCTTCTCTTACTACCACCACGCAAAACCCTGACCATACATTTGACCTCACCTCTCCCACCACATTCCCTGCCTTGCCCACAAGGAAACCAACAATCATCCCCACATCAGATGAAGAAGCACCAGTTCAACTTACCCAGCAGCAAACACCCCCACCCTCACCCAAATTCTCCACCAGAAGGGCAAAAACTAACTATCTGAGAAGAACCAAGAGTAAAAGGACCCCAGCTGCTAAATCTCAATCACCAACAACTACCCAACACAACCTCACACACCAACTATTGCAATTAATTGTCCCTCTCATTGATGCCCTTCTGCCACCACAAAACAGAACCCCCCAACTCAACTTAGCCATACAGGCCATAGTGGCACTTCTCCAGCAACTACATTAACTCTCCCCCCTCCCTCCCCCTCTTGCGGCAGTTCTCCCCTCTTCCCTCCTGACACCCCCACCCCATGCACTTGCATCCAATGGAATTGCAGATCCCTTCCCAACAAAATCCTCAAATTAAAAACAATCACAAATCTACACATAATACCCATATTGGCTTTAAATGAGACCAGAATACCAGAAAATTTCAACTATAAACCATACATTATACACAGAGCCAATACTAAGAAAAATCACTCTAACTCAACCACCTTGATACACAAAAAATACCCTCACTGCCTAATTCCTAACCCAATCACCTACACCTACATGGACATTGTAGGAGTGAACATTAAATTGCATAATACAATTTTAAACCTCTATAATGTATACTTCTACCCTAATACACACATCAACATCAAAACATTAATAAAAGACTTTGATCACATATTCTCTCTTTCTCCTGGCCCCAACATCATTGTAGGAGACTTCAATGCACACAATACTTTATGGGGAAGCAACTACACAAACAATAGAGGAAGCACAATTGAAACTTTCATTCTACACTACAAATTGGCCATACACAATGATGGTTCACCCACCTTCACCAAGCCCCCATATGAGTCAGTTCTTGACCTCATCCTTTCATCGTCAGACATTTCCCCCATCATAAATTGGCAAGTACACCATTCCACATGGGCTAGTGACCATTATCCAATTTTCCTCACCCTTCAAGGAGTTAAACCCACAGCATACTCAACAAAAACACACATTAACTGGCACAACTTCTCCGCAAACTGTGAAACCAGTATCACCACACAAACACCAGACAATTTAACCTCATTCTACACGTGTGTTAATCACAGCATCCAAAACAATAAATTTACCACCAAACACATGACTGGTTTCACCAAAAACCACCCTGAAATAACCAAACAACTACAAATAAGGAGAAAAACAGAGGACACAGCCAGAAGACACCCCACTGTACTTGCCATCACTACTTTTAACAAAGAAAATGCCATCCTTAGAAGAATTAGACTAAACACCAAAAGAAAAAAATGGAGAAACTTTTGTAACAACATCAACCCAAGAACTGACTCCACCCTCATTTGGTCAACAATAAGAACATTTAGGACCCAGGCTCAGCCCTTAGCCCCTTGGCACACCATACTGTGGACCAATAACCTCTCAGCAAAGCAAGGGGCTAACCACATAGCATCACACCTCATCACTACCAACCATCTGGCAAATTCCCACATATACCAACAACATTGCCACCACATGAACCAGATACTAACACATGATACACCTTGCAAACTACCCGCCATCAACTTACCATTCACACAACATGAGTTAAACATTGCCATTCATCAGGCAAATAAAAAAAGCACACCTGGGCCTGATTCTATCACATATAGTACACTTAAAAATCTAGGCACACAGGCTTTACATACTCTACTTCACATATTCAATGACTGCTGGGAAAAACACACATTCCCCACACAATGGGAAGAAATTCACATAATTCCCATTCTCAAACCACACAAGCCAGCATCTCAAATCAGCTCATACAGACCCATAGCACTCACATCATGTGTCCTCAAAGTTCTAGAAAGAATGGTGCTCTCCAGACTCAAATACTATTTAGCAACCAAAAAAACACTCCCCTTATGCCAAACTGGCTTCAGAGAGCACATATCCACCACAGACAATTTCTTTGACCTTGTCACTTCAGCAGAAATTGCTCTTCAAAACAAAGAAATCTTTTGCTGTGTCTTTCTAGACCTAACCTCTGCTTTTGATACTGCCTCACACACCAGTATACTCTTCAAATTACACCAACTAGGAATCACAGGAAATATCTTGCATTTTATCAAAAATTTCCTCACACAGAGAAAGGTTAAAGTCAAACTGGGGACTACTCTCTCTGACCCCCACAATTTAACTAGGGGATTGCCACAGGGCAGTGTGGTATCACCTACACTTTTCAACATTCTTCTACATGATCTACCAACAGTATTTAACAAGGACATTAATTGCTCCATCTTTGCTGATGACATAGTGCTGTGGACCAAAGGAAATGATACCCTCATTATACAAACAGCCCTACAAACAGCAGTCAACCAGGTCCTTGACTTTACAAACAAATGGGGACTAGCCATCTCTGCACCTAAATCTGCAGTCTTACCCATAACACATAAACAACCCTCCGCCAACTCACTCAGCATAGCTATAAACAACCACGCCATCCCCCTAGTTAAACACTACAAATATTTAGGACTAACTATAGACCGACAGCTTAACTGGAAACAACACATCACAAATACACAATCCACATGTAATGGAGCTCTCAACATTCTCAAATCAATCACAAGAGCTAGCTGGGGTGCAAGTGACAGATCTATGATCACCCTTATTAAAACATTTATCAACAGCAGACTGGAGTATGGCCTGCTAGCTCTAAACACTACCTCACCCACATTTTTTAACAAACTTGAAACCATACAAACCAGAGCCATTAGACTTGCACTGGGTCTTAAAACTGGCTGCCCAAACTTGGCCACATGGGCAGAAGCCAACATGCCTCCCCTCGACAACATCAGACACAAACTCACTTGCAAACACTATGTCAAATTAAAACATCTAAACCCCAACCACCCCACTATAAATAGAATTGAGTCTCCTACCAACACATCCCCCACTGCACATATCATAAAGCAGCACCCACTATATTCAGCATGGAGAAAAATCAAACCTTTCAACCCTAGATACACAATCCCCTATTGGACTATTAAAAAACCCTCCATAAATCTCACACTACCACATATCACCCAAAAATATAAACACCTCCCACAAGAACTAAAATTTGCAGCGGAACAACTCATCACAAACATTCCTACCACAGACCTCATTATATTCACAGATGGCTCCCACATCCCACACACAACAAATGGCTCTGCTGCCTTCCACTCTACCCAACCAATTTTCTCACATATAATCAAAATGAACCATGCAGAAAACAGTACTGCTACAGAGCTAGCTGCAATACATATGGCTTTGGAATGGTCCTCCACACAAAATACACACAGCATACATATCATCACTGACTCAAAATCTGCCTTGCACAGCATCAACAAACATACATACAACCTATCACAAAATTACTCTCTTTTCCATACTCACAGAATTTCACACAATATAATTGCCACTCACAAAACACTAATATTCCACTGGATACCCTCTCATTGTAACATAACCCATAATGACACTGCTGACCATCTTGCTAAACAAGGACACAATATCCCTACACCAAATTATCACACCCCTGAGACATATAATCATCACCTAATTGAAATCAACAAATTCTTCCACTCCACATGGACACAAAACTGGATCCAACAGGCCACAATTAAAAATGCATTCAGAGCCACCATTGCTGCCATCCCACACACACTACATCTCAACTACCTATCAAGAAGAGCCCAAACAGCAATTCATCAATTACGCACTGGCAGAACAAATCTCAACAAGGACCTTTTCATGATACAAAAGGTACCATCTGCTCTTTGCACTACATGCCATGTGATAGAAGACATTCCACACTACCTTCTACACTGCACCAAATACACAATACATAGAATTACCCTCTTCCAGACACTCACCACACTGGGAACCACTTATTTCTCATCCCATACAATTCTTGGTCCTACTCATAATAATATAAAAAGCCACTTTAGGGCCTTGGCCCAATATATCAACAGCACTGGGAGATTCCCCTAAAGCCTCTCTGCCTCTCCAAAGGCCTCTACCTCTCTTTTAAAAGATCCTTGGGACACTAAAAGATCCAGATGCCAATAAAAGATCCCCATAGGAAATCAAAAGACGCATTTTGGACAACTTATTCCATAGAAACTAAATAAAAAAAAATATATAGTATAAAATCATCAAAAAAAAATCAATCTAACTATCAAAAATAAAGTCACATAAAGGAAAACTTTATTTCTATATTGGAAACTTTTATATTTCTCTTTAACCCAATAACTTATATGGAATCTCTCCCAGAACATAACATCTCTATACACATTGTCATACATAATATGCATATGGAATCTCACCACATCTCCCACTACCCTTTGATGGTAACCTTAAACTGCACTCCTGCCACACACCCCAAGCTCATGGCTGACCTTCTACTGGCTCTATAAAATTTAAACACTGACCACCACACACTGAACAATAAATTTGATTTCCAACTCGTATAACGTTGCTATATCTTTTTCCTCCCTTCTCCTCCCAAAAAAAAAGATTATCTTTATCATACTCCTTCCCATATATATATGGCTGTCACTGATCTATGACTTTTCCCAGACCCACCCCTGCGCAACATTTCACTGCATGGCAGGGCAACCCAATGCTAACCTCTGGTGTTAGATAAGCATCCATAAATATTTCCTTCTCCATCTTCCTGACACAGGAGTTTTACCTATCCCACCGTCTCTGCTCCCCCACCATATATTTCATCCCCCTTTGATTGACTCAAATCTACCATACTGGCAACCAACCATGGCCACAACTTCATAAAATAAATAACATTCGCCACTCGGAAAATTATAAAAAAAAATATATACACTACTTCTTCCTCTATCTCTCTCCCCCCTTTCACATGACATGCAAATGGTATTTATTCTCCTTCACCCTTCAACATCTGCCTCTCCACCACTGGGCGGCCTGCGGCCTAAAGCCCAATTGCCAATATGTACGATTGCCAGCCTTCACTGTGCTGGCCAGTCTTTGCTGTTCTCATCCGCACCCACTGCCCTTTATGCGTATGGACCTGATGATAAGGGGGCCGAGGCCCCCTTTACAAATAGGTCCAGCTTAGAAAGAAGGATGTATAATAAGAAGAGAAATTAGCATATTCAACCCCGTTTTTAGCGCACCCACGCCACCTTGTGGCACTAACACTAACTAATTTTATTTTGCTATGATACGTCGAGTAGATCCTTCTCAATATCGCTCTGAGTATTGTCATTTTAATTATAACCATCCTTTTTATCTTATAATAGAAAAAATCTGAACAGAAAAAAAGTGAGAATAACGAAATAACGAAATTATTTTTTCTGTTATTTGTTACGTTTCATCGTTATCAATATTTTGAAATTTGGTTAATGTTATTCAAAAATCGTTCTGTTACGTTAAAATAACGTTTTCCAACACTGGTAAAATTAAGGAAAGTTAACAAAATCGAGGAAACTTAGCAAAATCTATGGAGTTGGCGAAATGGAGACGGCAAAATTTAGAGCAGTTGGAAAATTTTTGGAGAACTTGGGAAAATCTTGGAGTTGGCAAAATTGGGAGAACTGGCAAAATTCAGGTGAAATGTAAAAATCGGTATTTTTTTCTGTAAAATTATGACTAATTGGCAAAATCGAGGCAACGTGGCAAAATCTAGGAGAGTTGGTAAATCTTGGGAAATTGACAAAATTCGGAGTGATATATAAAAATTGGTTCAGGTGATATATAAAAATTGGCAATTTCTTTCTGTAAAATTATGGTGAGTTAACAAAATCTAGGGGAGTTGGCAAAATTCGAATCCACTTGGTAAAATTCAGGATCAGAGAGGTAAAAATTGGGATTGTTTTTGTGAAATTAAGCAGAGGTGGCAAAATCGGGGCAATTGGCAAAATTGGAAACCACTTGGTAAGATACAGGTGAATTGTAAAAAATGGGATTGGTTTTGTAAAATTGAGGAGAGTTGTAAAAATTGAGAACTCTGCACAAAATCTTTGGGAGTTGGCAAAATTTGAAACCACTTGGTAAAATACAGGTGAGTTGTGAAAATTGGCTTTTTTTTCTGTGAAATTATGGCAAGTTGGCAAAATCTAGGGGAGTTGGCAAAATTCGAAGCCACTTGGTAAAATGCAGGGGAGTTGAGACAATTGTGATCGGTTTTCTAAAATTTAGGAGAGTTGACAAAATTCAAAGTGACTTGGTAAAATTCAGCTGAGATGAAAAATTGGGATTTTTTCTGTAAAATTATGGCAAGTTCGCAAAATTCCAAGCCACTTGGAAAAATGCAGGCGAGTTGTGAAAATTAGGGTTGTTTTTGTGCAATTAAGAAGAGTTGATAAAATTCGAAGTGGCTTGGCAAAATCAGGGCAGATGAAAAAATTTGGAATTTTCCTGTAAAATTACGGTAAGTTGGGAAAATCTAGAGTAGTTGGCAAAATTCAAATCCACTTGGTAAAATGCAGGTGAGTGTAAAAATTGAGCTTGGTTTTGTGAAATTAAGAAGAGTCAGCAAAAAATTGAGACAACTCGGCAATATCTAGGGTAGTTGGCAAAATTCAAATGACTTGGTCAAATTCAGGTGAGATGTAAAATTAGGTTTTTTTTCTGTAAAATTATGACAAGTTGGCAAAATCTACAGAGTTGGCAAAATTCAAAGCCACTTGGTATAATGCAGGTGGGTTCTTATTTTTGATTTCTTTAAAATTGTTTAATAAAATAATTTTCCTTGGCAATTGATTGAATATGTAAGGTACTGTATATGACTTCGGACATTTCCCGTAATTGTTTAATATTTTGGGAAGTTGGAAATAATTTTCGGATTGTAACCTTGTGTTTTACCCCATGAGAGATTTTAGATTTAAATTGATTGTCAAAAAATATTATTAAAGTGATGCTGTATTTGTAAAGTTTGTGAAAATATGCCTAGATAATTTAGTTTTCTTCGCTATGATAAAATGAATTTCTTAAGTTGTATGGGATTATACTTTTAGCAATGGATGATTGAATAGTTTCTGTTTTCTTTATATTTGTGAGGTTAGTTGAGCCGTATATTGTCAAACCATAAGTCAATACAGATTCACAGATAGCTTTGTAAACCAAAATTCACGTATGTGTGCTTGCAACAAATTGTAGTTTGTAAAGTTTGGATGCACCTAGACGCAATTTCCCTGCTAACGTTTGATATGTGTATTCCATCAGAAGGTTGTGTCCATGTAAAGTCAAAGGTATTTATGGCTCTCAACACGCTCAGTAACATCACAGCCGTAGCATTCAGAGTCATGGGTTATCATATTATGAAGACACAAGGGTTCGTGATTTTTTATTGCATAAGATGAAAGATCATATTATCCTGGTGAATGAAAGCTCATCCATTTGGGTTTATCTGAGATTATGTAAATACGATTAATGTGAGCCCAGTTAATTATTTTGTTAAAATCATCCTGTGTATCTCGCACTGCGTCTCCTATATTGTGATTCACGTTAACCAAGGCGGTGTCAACAGCATATATATATAAGGAGATCCCTTCGGTTTATATATAAGGATATATATATATATAAGGATATATAAGGAGAGCCCTTCAGTTATTAGCTAGATCATTAATATAAATAATGAATAAGAACAAATTGAACCTTGTGGGACACCAGTGTACACTGTTCCCTTCTCATCAAAAACACCATTAATTTCAGTAACATGCACTGTGTTTTTTAAAGAATTTTCAAACCAGAATTTTCAACCAAACCAAGGAAATACCTCGGATACCATAGGTATACAATTTTTGAAGTAAAATATAGTGATCTAACGTGTCAAATATGTTATGAAAGTCCAGAAAGATAGCAGATGCTTTTTTCCCCGTGTTTAAAGTTCTGTTAATGACGTAAGAAAACTCCATTAAAAGTGTAATTGCACTTTTACCTTTTGCAAACAATATTGCTTTTCACTAATAATGTTATGTTTTTTCAAGAAATTGGCTAGAACATTAGCTACATATCTTTCCACGATTTTGTGAAGAACTGGTAAGATGGCAATGGCCCTATAGTGCAATCGGATTTAGTTCCACTTTTGTAAATTAGCTTTAAAATAGCAATTTTGAGTTTATTAGGGATATTTCCTGTAAATATGCTTTCATTGATAAAGTTCGTCACGAGATCAGCTAGTGAGATTTTGCATGCTTCAATGTGCTTTATGTGTACCTGATCGTATCCACATGATTTTCTTTCATTTAAGTCACTTAGAATTTTGAAAGTTTCTTGTTTAGAGATGGGAGGAATAAAAATTGAGGGAATAGAAGGCTGTATATGTTTAGGAACTGTAGAGAGATTCTGTATACGGTTATCATCTCTAAGATTGACAATAATGTCTGAAAATGTGTTAAATTTCTCTGCTGCTTGAGTTTCGGACGTACCCTGTGTCATATTCTTCATGATAAAATCATCAATGACAGTTTTAGGTTTATTGTTTTGGTAATTTGGTTGATAAGTGCCCAATTTTGCTTTAGATTGTTTTCACAGGACTCAAATTGTTTGAAGTAATTATTTCTTTTCCTGCTTACTTGACTGTGTTTCTTAAGTTTGTGTATAGTAATTTTAAATTTCTATTTCTCTTGTTATTTTTGTAGTCAATCCAAGCTGTCTCTTTTTTTATTAAGTTTATTATTTCCTGATTTATCCAGTCTTTGCTACAATTGCGTTGTTTAATTTTTGAGCTATCCGATAGTTTATTAATTTTGTTATTCTTAACAATCGCCGTATATTTTTTAATGAATGCTTCATAAAGTACATCTATTGGTTCTGAATTTGGGGTTTCGTTTCCAGTGCCTCTGTCTAGCCAATATGTTAGGTTTATTTCTCTAAGGAGAGTTGATAAAATTCGAAGTGACTTGTCCAAAACAAGGCAGATGTAAAAATTTTGATTTTTTTTTTCTTAAAATACAGCGAATTGTGAAAATTGGATTGGTTTTGTGAAATTAAGTAAAGTTGGTGAAATCGAGACAACTTGACAATATCTAGGGAAGTTGGCAAAATTCAAAGCGATTTGGTGAAAATCAGGTGAGATGGGAAATTGGGAATTGTGTAAAATTAAGGCTAGTAGGCAAATTTCGATGTCACTTGGTAAAATGCTGGTGTGGTGTGAAAATGCCCCCCCCCCCCCCCCCCCCCCCCACACACACACACACACACAGAGCGAAATTCTGAGTACCTTCCTGAGAGAGACACAATTTTTTTAAAAGTCTTACTTTCTAAGTTGTCATAATTTGAATTGCGAGTTGGAAAATTTTCGTTCTCTCCCCCCCCCCCCCTCAACCATAGTGCTTCGCTACGTCCCTGCTTATTATATTGTACGATTTTGAATTTGTAACAAAATGCGGGGGAGGCTTGTAAGATACGAATATGTGAAGTTGAAATCAGGAGTTTGTGAAATTCCCTGTGTGTGATGTGCGTGTGTGTGTGTGGGGGGGAACTCCAAACTTAGCCATTCCATTTAAGAGAAATTTTCATTCTCATACAGAAGACACTCAGGCATGTAGTTTGAAGAAAAAAAAACAAGATTAAGAAATAAGAAACAACTTTTAGCGCATGTTGATTTTCATTTAAAATATTTATAATTCTATTACATTCATTTATGAAATTTAGCAGCAATAAAAACATCTTTCTTAAATTAATTTTAATCACTTTTTCCACAATTTTTACTCTTTCCATGTTTTCTAGCAATGAGTTGATTTCTATAGATATTTAATGGCCCCAACAGTTCAGAAGCTCACGAGCGCCACTGATCCCCAATAGCAATAGAATTCGGGCGGTATGAATAGAGAATCAATACACGGATATGACTGAATTCATTACATGTTATTTACCATCTGACAATAAATCGTGTCAATTTTCGTCAAAGAAATACAAACATAAATAAAGAATATATTTTAGTAAATCGTAAGCTTCACGTTGGAAGATAGCTTCACGCCACAACAGTCTTCTAAGTGCTTTTACTTTAGCACGAATCAATCGAATTATGCTCAATTACTCAAAAAAGGAATCTTAAAGCTCAGAGTTCTGTATATATATAGAACTCTGTAACTTAAAGCGGTGACTCTTAAAGTCTATTGTGCAGACGTAAACTTTCATATGATGGAGAGGTGCATCGATACACTTCACGGAAGGTGAAAAATATCCAAAATCTTATTTTCTGGGGTCAATATAATATTTATTTAAGGAGAGCAGAAGTGACAATATATCATAGTTCATTTGAAATGAACTAATAATTTTAAAAACTAAATTAATCAGAACACTGCGCACATGATTTAAGACGATTTATCCATTAACATTCCGAAATGGCCAAGCAAAAGAGAAAACGAGATTGATTTATTGTAAATAGTGATATTTAATTTTGAAAACTGGCAACTGCATTTAACAATGTGAAAATTAGGAATTACCGGTTTACGAATAGAATGAGCGATTCATGATTTTTCAGCTTATGTTTCATCTTGTTGCAAGGTAATATTATTAATATTGAAAGTATCTAATCTAAGTAATTTGTTCGATATTTCATTAGAAAGTTTCAATTTTCTTTTTGTGATCTTGTAAACTTTGTAGTGTTACGAGTAATCGATTTTCAAAATATCCATATTTAGTGTGAAGTTTAATCTTGGAAAATTTAAGAAGCCTAAAATATGGAAATTAATATGTGTACTTGTCCCTCCCTCTCTGAATATTAATAATAATGCACATTTGGTGATGTTTCTCACCAGTGCTTCTTTACTAGCACAAAGGGGGCTACTGAGGTTTTTTGTTGTGAGAATCGGTGGTGGTTGAGAAAATGGCTCAAGTGAATGTGAAGACAAACTGTAGCCAGTTAAATATACATTTTAATGTACTTCACTGAAAAAGCAACAAAAATAAAAATTAGTATAGAAAGCTAATGAAATCGCTCTAAGATAAGTTTTATAAGAGTAAATCTGAATCTTTCTTCATTGGTTCAATATCTTGATTTCGCTCTGTTTTTGGTGTTGCTGTAGAATTGTCCAATCTAAAATGAGTAAAATAAAATATCATCAACTGTATATTTAAAAATCTATCTCATAAACCCACAAATATATGAAATGGGATACGTATACTTGTGTACCCCCAAAGAAACAAACCCTGTTTGCCACAAGGGAACAACAGATGGCAAATATAGACGAAAGACCACATAATATCATCAAGAGCCACCGCCATTTTACCTGACGTCTTAGGGTTCACAGATGTCACTTCTGCCTTCATATCTAACAGAAACGTTGCTCACCTGAAGGCATTTGTTCACTTCGCTTGTCTTCGGTGTGAACGGTTCTAGGGATGGCGAGCCTTGATGAATGTAATAAATTACCATAAGCTATCATAATTGAAAAAAGCCCGCTTTCCACAGAAGGTGGCGGTTGTGTCTGAGTTTTGTGCGCTATTGTGAGTTTTCGGCTTTCTTGCTTCAGTGGTGCATTTTTGGATTACTCTGTGATCTTCAAAGTGAAAAAAGTTGTCATAATATGACTAACGGTACAAAAAAAAGAAATCACCCACCATTACCACAAAAATTAGAGTTAAACGGAACAGAAACTACATGTCTTGCAGAGAAAAATTTGAAAAGGACAAACCATCCATTGAATTTTCTCAACTTCCTGAGGATCCCAAGCTGTCTAGTGAGTCAGACAATTCTCCAATTAAATCAGTGGAGGACTCTGAACATTTCAACAACTCTAGGCCTTCTTAACATACTGGATTCTACAAATATGAACATATTACCCTCACCTGAAAAGAATAACATCTCACTGAAAGGTAATATTTCTGAAGTACCTAATGAGAACTTATCGAAGGATATTCTTTCTGGAAAGCCAAATACAAATATTTGTCCTAATAATCCATTAATTGAAAATTATATCACTAACAGCAGCAAGGACAATTTTGCCATTATAACTTCTCTTGACACGGACAACTTTAAACTTCCTGAATTTCCCTAAGGGGCGGGGGTGGCTCAGTCGGTAGCGCGCCAGGCTCGCAATCTGTAGTTCCCAGGTTCGAGTCCCAGCTGGGTCAGCGTTGAGATTTATCTCCTCAAAATTCCCCCGCCCTGCCCACAGTCAGTAGGGGACACCGATGGGCTTGGAAAGGCTGCCGTCTGTCGGATGGGACGTTAAGCCGTGGCCCCGTGTGCGGGAGAGCCATACCCTGTGCACGTTAAAGAAACACGCTGGATGGTCTTGACGGGAGGCTACCATCTGCTATTCCAGTGGGTCCCCTCTCCCAACCTTCTCTGAGCCTTCGGGGTCCATGTGACCTGGCCATTTAGCCCATGGTGTGCAAAAAAGTGCCGCTCAGAGGTAAAACAACCCAACCCTGAATTTCCCTCTGATCCATCTAAAAAAGCTGATGACTTTTCTCGTTATCACAGCGATTAATGGCGATATCAGTTCTCTTGATATTTCGAAAGTAACCTCATTCTTTTTCAAACTCATAGGAGAGCACCTAATTAGAAAATTTATCACTTTATGTTGACTATGGATCTTTCCCAAAAATAAGGAACAACAAGCTAAAATTCTCAATCTCACTGAAATTCTATCTATTAAAATCAAAGTTGAATTTCTGAAATTCTAGAAAACTGTGCTTGGAATCATAATTGGAGTTTCGCCTGATATCAGTGATGATGAACTTATGGAATTATTAGAGGATCAGGGTGTTCTCGGTTTGAGAAGAATGATCCACTTTGAAAATCAAATCGGAAATAAGGATACTGTATGCTCTCCTACTCATAAAGTGGTGTTAGAAATTGATGGTGAAGTGCTACCCACACATGTTATAGTTGGATTCAGAAGACACTCAGTCAAAAAGTATTATATCCCACCGAACTTAGGGGCGGGTGTGACTCAGATGGTAGCGGTGGGTTGAGGTTGTTTTACCTCTGAGTGGCACTTTTTTGCACACCATGGGCTAAATGGTCAGGTCACATGGACCCCGAAGGATCAGAGAAGGTTGGGGGAGGGGACCCACTGGAACAGCTGTTGGGAGACAGATGGTAGCCTCCCGTCAAGGCCATCCAGCGTTCTATTAACGTGCACAGGGTATGGCTCTCCCGCACACGGGGCCACGGCTTAACGTCCCATCCACGGTCAGTAAGGGACACCGATGGGCTTGGAAAGGCCGCCGTCCGTCGGATGGGACGTTAAGCCGTGGCCCGTGTGCGGGAGAGCCATACCCTGTGCACGTTAATAGAACGCTGGATGGCCTTGACGGGAGGCTACCATCTGTCTCCCAACAGCTGTTCCAGTGGGTCCCCTCCCCCAACCTTCTCTGAGCCTTCGGGGTCCATGTGACCTGACCATTTAGCCCATGGTGTGCAAAAAAGTGCCGCTCAGAGGTAAAACAACCTCAACCCACCGAACTTATGTTTGCGTTGTTGGATTTTCGGCCACGCTATTTCAACGTGCAAAGTAAGATTAAAATGTAAAAAATGCGGAGGAGGCCATAACCACCGTCAGTGCAACGCTAAACAGCTAAAATGTCCTAATTGCTCCGGGCCTCGCCCAGCTACTTGGGCCGGTTGCAAAGCTCGTATTATCGCATGCAAAGCTAAAGAATTCCAAACTGAATTAAATCTTAATTAAAACCAAGCTCTTTTTAAAGCGAAATCTTTTTTGCCAACGAAAAAAATGTTCAAAGCCTTCAAAATCGTAACTGGAACAAACCCTACTTTGAAACTTCTTTGCTTGCTTGCTTGAAATCTCCAAATTGAATATTCTTGTGTTCTGAAGAACTCCCGAACACAAACTCATTCAGTGAAACTTTCTGAGACCATAATTAATTATATCTTTATATCTCTTTTTTTTATTTTCATTCATTTTTTTTTAATTATTTATTTTATTTTATTTTTTTATTATCTTTTTCCTCTTTTTTTATGATATATAAAAAAAATATATATATAAATATGTATATTTTTCTTATAGATATATATATATTTTATAATGAATCAAACAGACCTATGGATCTTAAAAAGGCCAACAAATAATTGTAACAAATAATTTTGTCTGCATTTTTGACTGATTCTAGAATATTTTTAAAGTCAAAAGTTTTAATATTTAAGTGATTTAATTTTGTAAAGTATATATTCCTTTCTAATGCGTATTTTTTACAATGAAATAAGATGTGATCTAAATTTTCATATATTGAACATCTATCACAAACAGGATTATCAGATTTTTTCATCCTATAAAGCAATGATTTAGTTAGAGCAGAGTTGGTTTTTATTTTAAGAATTAAGTTTATTTCTTTTTTTAAGCCATATTCGTTAAATTTATTAATTTTATTAGATATATATCATGCGGACCTTGCAGAGAGCTCCTCTAACTTTCGTAATGACAATTTTGATGATGAATTTCCGGCTTGCCCGTCGACTTCCAACGCTGCTACAACGGACACTAATTACTCATAACCAGAAACAAACAACAACTGTTGATTATGCATCTTCAGTTAAAAAAAAAATCTTACTTGAGCTAAAAACTAAAATATTAGAAAACACACTTCAACTGAAAATTTGAACTCTCAAAACTTCACGTTACAAAATGAAAATATGACTCGAATGCCTACCAATGCTTCAAAGTCGCAAATAATTGGACTACTTATAAAATTAATGGACCTTATTCTGCCCTCAGGTCCTGAACTATCATTAATCATAGATATTATTCTATCATTGCTTAATAGTGTTTCATGCGGAGAGTAAGTTTCATTATACAATGGAATCGTAGGGGCCTCAGCAGTAAAATACATTATTTAAAGCATCTAATTAAGACGATAGATTTCCAGATTGTGTGCATTTAGGAGACTGCTATGGGTAAGTCACCTTAATTAAATAACTTCATTATATATGAACAAAAAAATTGCATGAATTCCCATGGAATAGTTACCTATGTAAATAAAACATTACCTTAAAGAAGGGTCCTTTTAGATACTATCAATGAAAAGTTAGAAGTAATAATAATACAAACTAGAATCAATAACTATGAAATAAATGTCATAAATGTATATAATCCTGGCAAATCCATTACATTTTCGCAATTTTAAAAGGGGAAATAGGGGCGGGGGTGGCTCAGTCGGTAGCGCGCCAGGCTCGTAATCTGTAGTTCCCAGGTTCGAGTCCCAGCTGTGTCAGCGTTGAGATTTATCTCCACAAAATTCCCCGCCCTGCCCACGGTCAGTAGGGGACACCGATGGGCTTGGAAAGGCCGCCGTCCGTCGGATGGGACGTTAAGCCGTGGCCCCGTGTGCGGGAGAGCCATACCCTGTGCACGTTAAAGAACACGCTGGATGGCCTTGACGGGAGGCTACCATCTGTCTCCCAACAGCTGTTCCAGTGGGTCCCCTCCCCCAACCTTCTCTGAGCCTTCGGGGTCCATGTGACCTGGCCATTTAGCCCATGGTGTGCAAAAAAGTGCCGCTCAGAGGTAAAACAACAACAACAACAAAAGGGGAAATCTTAATTTGCGGCGATTTTAATATGCATAACCATTTCTGGAACTCATAAAAATGATAAAAAAAAGTACTCACCTTATTAAATTTATTGAAAACAAAAATTTATAATTCTTAATCAAAACCAATGCACCTGCATAAACCGCAATAATACTAACTGTATTATAGACCTGATATTTTGTACTGAAAGAATTTCTAAAAAAACTTTAATGGTCAATATCATCGGACAGTTATGAAAGTGAAAATTACCTTAATTTTGTCTCACATACCCAATATTTAAAAATAAAACCCAAGCTTAAAATAACTGAATGGGGAAAATTTAAAGAATACGTAGACCAAATCCCAGGAGAGGAGGAAAATTATGATAACTTTATAAGTCATCTCTGCAAACAAAGAAATAACACACAGACAGTAACTAAAAATAAATATGTGGTAATAATACACAAACGATTTTTATGATAAATTTATAGCAACTAGACGCAAAGCAGAGAGAATCTTGCTAAATAATTAAATCTTTCAAAATTCTCAAAATTATAATAGATTAGAAAAAGCTATTTCCAAAAAAAATAAAAAAAATTGTGAAAAAACATAATTGAATTATTTTTACAGTAAAAATATCCCTGCAAACTAAGACTTCGAATGGAAAATCTAAAAAAAAAATTATGTAATGAAGTTAAGCTCACAAATCTTATTTTTTCCTATGCTCTAAAAAACAATAAAAATATACAAGAAACAGCAGAAGATTTAGAAATAAATAAATGATATTTCACGTATTAAAGTTAATAGAGCTCTAACAAACATCAAAAACTAGATATCACTGGCATCTGTTAACTTCACATTTCAGTGAAGTTGACAGATGTCAGTGATATCTAGTTTTTGATGACTTTTTTTGGAATCTGTTTTTTGACCTTTACTCTCTTTCTATGGCAGCTAGGGTTCTCAAACGGTACCCTAGAATAAAAAGCACTTTACTGATTCGTTCTCACTTGGCCTCCGCTCAATCGGGGCGAGCAGACGAAAAAGTGAAGCAATAACTCTCTTTAACAAACTAGCTATAACAAATAGCCATATTTTATTGGACTCTAAATGTTTTTTATTATCTTGTTGATGCATTTATCGTCATCAACAGCGAAAGCCGTCGTTTGTCATCATTTATGTCATCATTTCCTCAAATTGCAATTTATTTTACAAACTTTTAACAGATATTGGGGACCCCAGAACCTCCCAGAAAATTTTCTTATCGGTCCCAAATTTTCCGTACTGCGTTCCCTTGCGAAATACTTTATTGTATTCCAAAATCAAGTCTCTATCTTCAATATAACCCGAGAGAGAGAGAGTTTTAGGCGGCATTATTTTTACCATTCTCCTATTTGCAGTTATAATAGAATCCGAGTTCGATTTTTAAGTCTACCAGATAAAATATATTTCCATCCCCCAAACTTTAGCGGGAATGTGCTCATTAAATGCGAAATTTGCAATTAAAACTTTTTTAATGAATAAATTACCATTAACTTATCAGCTTCTGTTTCACTTACCCCGCTTTGTGTGTCTTGCATGGGGCAGGTGTGGCTCAGTCGGTAGCGCACCAGACTTGTAATCTGTAGTTCCCAGGTTCGAGTCCCAGTCTGGGTCAGCGTTGAGATTTACTCCGCAAAATTCCCCGTCCTGCCCATGGTCAGTAGGGGACACCGATGGGCTTGGTAAAGGCCGCTGTCCATCGGATGGGACGTTAAACCGTGGCGCCGTGTGCAGGAGAGCCATATTCTGGGCACGTTAAAGAACACACTGGATGGCCTTGACGGGAGGCTACCATTTGTCTCCCAACAACCGTTCCAGTGGGTCTCCTCCCCCAACATTCTCAGAGCCTTCGGGGTCTTTGTGACCTAGCCATTTAGCCCATTGTGTGCAAAAAAGTGCCGCTCAGAGGTAAAACAACCAACCAACCAACTGAAAAGAGTGAACTATTGATGTTTTATATCTTAGGATATGGATAGATTCTCTTACACTACTGGCAAAACAGAAGTCGATGGTAAGATTGCTGTTGGAAACACAATCGGTGATCTTTGACCCTGTACGATCGCAAAAAGAAATATTTTTTAACCTTTGGTGGTGACGTAAAATTTCTAAAATATTTCCCTTTTAATGCAAATGACATCAGAGGAATTACACAAAACACAATAAGGACTATATTTTCTATAATTTGTATTAACTATTTTTGCATTGTCTTATCCTACAGGTGGAGAAACCCTAATCTCAATGAGTCTTGAACCCAACAGTTAGAGCAGGTTCAAAATTAGAAATATTTCAGTGTCAATTTCATTGATGGATTAAATTTGGACTGGATTTCGAAGAACGGATTTGGGAGAAGCGTAGAAAAATATCACTAATAAAAATCAGGGGAAAGGACTATTATGAATTATTGTTTTACCTCTGAGCAGCACTTTTTTGCACACAATGGGCTAAATCAATGTTTCTCAAAGTGCGCGATACTGCCCCCTGGGGGGGCGCTGGAACGATCCAGGGGGTCGGTAGTAGCCTCGGGTGCAATTGGGGGCGGTGGAAGCATAAAGAAAGAAGGGAAGATAACAAAATTTTGAAAAAACGTACATGTTTCATCTGTTGTGTAACAGAGAGTTAAAGTCGTAGTATTTTCCATTTTATACTATGGTTGATTTTAATAAATAATTTTATAATTTCAAGCTTCAAGGTGTCTTATTTACAACAACATATTTCTTTGCTATGTTGTAGGACGTAGGTAGAAATATAGATACATAAAAAAAAAACACAAATTTGTCACTGCATTTTTCTGTTTCTTCGCCTAAAGAAGGTAGATTTCCAAGGGGGTGCTGAGTATTTTTTTTTTCTGGAAAGGGGGCGGTAGGACAAATAAGTTTGGGAACCTCTACACTAGCTGATGTAAGGTGTCCTGTGTCTCTGTTCAGCTAGGGCTGGCAACCCATAGTCAAACAGAAAACACAACGGCAGTTTTTTCCTCAACAGAGGCTCACCAATGCAGCAAGTCCAGGATCAGTAATCAAGGTCAAAACCATAAACCAGTCCAGTTAGTATAAATGGTCTGCATCAGGATCCTGCGAAGTTCACTACTGAGCACGGCAGGAAAAAGAAAATAGTGGCCAAAGATGACGACCAGTAGGACACTGTTCTGGCAGCCCTTCCCTTCCATAAGATCATATCTCTTTTGAAAAGTACTAACTGTTTGCATCACGAAAAATTATTTTTAAGTGTCTGACCTTTAGCTGTCCATCTGGTCTCTTGCAAGCCCTAACAGTCTAGTTTATTAACGCTGGAATTCATATGAGAGGTTTGGATTGGATTGTTTTACCTCTGAGCGGCACTTTTTTGCACACCATGGGCTAAATGGCCAGGCCACAAGAACCCCGAAGGCTCAGAGAAGGTTGGGGGAGGGGACCCACTGGAACAGCTGTTGGGAGACAGATGGTAGTCTCCCGTCAAGGCCATCCAGCGTGTTCTTTAACGTGCACAGGGTATGGCTCTCCCGCACACGGGGCCATGGCTTAACGTCCCATCCGACGGACGGCGGCCTTTCCAAGCCCATCGGTGTCCCCTACTGACCGTGGGCAGGGCAGGGAAATATTTGCGGAGACATATGAGAGGTTCCATACCCGCCTGTAGGCACGAGCTGTCCAAAAAGTCTGGGTCTTACTAAGAGTCTCCACCCCGGACGCCGATCGAACTTGGATCTATATATCCTCGTTCATGGCTAACCGGGGAATAGATTAAAGTAAGGTTTCCTCCGGTGGTCAGCTTTCCTTCTATAGGACTGATGCCATGTGAGGCTGGGGTTGAGGTGCGCCTATAGGGCGTATTCCTTGCCCCCAGCTCTAGATAAGCACGGCTTTTCATAACCAGGTAGTGCTGTACAAGCGGAACCG
The DNA here is from genome assembly GCA_038380435.1 of Ryuthela nishihirai. Taxonomy (NCBI): domain Eukaryota; kingdom Metazoa; phylum Arthropoda; class Arachnida; order Araneae; family Heptathelidae; genus Ryuthela; species Ryuthela nishihirai. The sequence continues at coordinate 8,211,041 of JAWZYU010000022.1, forward strand.
GGAATTGCCGTGGTTGCATAAGATCGCAACAAAAGAGATTCACGTACCTGCAGAGAGAAAATGATTAGTAGAATTTTTAAAGAAGTTTATTGAGATAAGTAGGGCCTACAGTATCAAACCTAATATCAAGCATGGGCAAAGACCAGTTTCCTTACTATCAAGGTCCTATTTGGACACTAGGTGGTTAGGATTGGTTGGTATACAGTTAGTTTATGGCTGCCTACCATTTGCAGACCATAATAAACATATAGAGCAAGTGATTTCAACATCGATATGTTTCAGTTTTATTTTTTCTCTTTAAAACCAGGAAGATTGGTATTCTTTTTTTAATTATAAATCTTTTATCCCTTTTGTTGTCTGTCGGTCTGTAGACAAGAAAATACTTTTCATGTTGAATAGGTATTGATGAAATATTACATTTCACATTTTCGGAACGTCTTATAGTTATAAATGCGCCCTCTAATGGAGGAAAATTTTCGAAATTTCAAACGATGTACTTATGTTAAAAAATTGAAATTTTGATGATAGAATGCGAAGATTACGAAGTTTTATAGGTTGGGTTGTTAGGTTGTTTTACCTCTGAGCGGCATTTTTTGCACACCATGTGCTAAATGGCCAGCTCACATGGACCCCGAAGGCTTAGAGAAGGTTGGGGGAGGGGACCCACTGGAACAGCTGTTGGGAGACAGATGGTAGCCTCCCGTCAAGGCCATCCAGGGTGTTCTTTAACGTGCACAGAGTATGGCTCTCCCGCACACGGGGCCACGGCTTAACGTCGCATCCGACGGACGGCGGCCTTTCCAAGCCATTGGTGTCCCCTACTGACTGTGGGCAGGGCAGGGAATTTTGTGGAGATAAATCTCAACGCTGACCCAGCTGGGACTCGAACCTGAGAACTACAGATTACAAGCCTGGCGCGCTACCGACTGAGCCACCCCTGCCCCAGTTTTATAGGCAACAATGAGTTAACCCCGTTGACCTCGGGGTGGGGTGGGGATGCAACTTGTTTGCTTCAAGAGGTGATTGTGTGTTTTTAGAAATAAAAAATATTTTTAGGTTGGATAGGCATTGATGAACAATTACATGAACTATCCGAATCTCCCTAAAGCTCTAAATGCGCCCTCTAACGATGGAAAGATTGCAAATTTTAAAAATTCAAACTAAACTTACAAAGTATGCATTTATGTTGTAAATTTTCTTGGTGGAATGTGAAGGTAATGTAATTTTTATTGGCAACAATGAATGTGTGGTGGCAACAACCAAACACTCATTATTGGAAATACAGCAGACTTGCTCTTATCCGCCCCTTACGGGACCGGACCCCTGGCAGGGATGAACGAAAGGCCGGTTAATCCGAAAATTGTGTCAAAAAATAAATAAAAACGGCGTGACAAAAATATTTACTGTATTTTAATTAATTATTTGTTGTACAATATTAACGATTTACTTACACTCACTTGAGAAAGTCCGCGATTTTCTTTTGTTTCTTTGAACTTAACACTTTTTTGCCTGCAAATTGTTGCCATTTTTTAATGAACATTACATCAGTCGCAGATGAGGCTTGTTGTTGTTCAATGTATCTTATTGCAACATCAAAAGTTTCTTTTCCTTCAATATGGCTAACTTTCCCTTCTTCCTCTTCATTCGCTGCTCAGGTTCGAGTCCCAGCTGGGTCAGCATTGAGATTTATTTCCGCCTCCTGCCCACGGTCAGTAGCGGACACCGATGGGCTTGGAGAGGCAGCCGTCCGTCGTATGGGACGTTAAGCCGTGGTCCCATGTACGGGAGAGCCATACTTTGTGCACGTTAAAGAACACACTTGATGGCCTTGATCTGTCTCCCAACAGCTGTTCCAGTGGGTCTCCTCCCCCAACCTTCTCTGAGCCTTCAGGGTCCTTGTGACCTGGCCATTTAGCCCATTGTGTGCAAAAAAGTGCCTCTCAGAGGTAAAACAACCAACGAAAAAAATCATTCGCTGCTTCTTCTCCGTTCCCTTCTTGGCAGACTGCTTTGATAATTTCGTCATCATTCAGTGTTTCATTTTCCAACTATTCATCACCGTTTCACCATTTTTCAATGTCATCTTTTTCAAGTGTGTCACATCCAGGCAACAGTTTAAAGTCATTAAGCAGCAAAATATTGTCCTTATCCGTCATATCTTCGACAGGCGCAGGCTCATTCGATACTTTCGTGTTATCGCCTTTGGTACTTTCTACACAGTTTTCAACTTCGGGCCAAAGTTTTCTCCATGACTTCACAAACGTTGTACGAGGAATTTCTTCAAAAGCTCTTCCCAACAAGTAGATCACATCCTTGATATTTATTGTTTTCAAAGAATTTAAAAGTCCTATTCTGTCATTTTCGGTTCGCTGTAGAATTTTTGAAAGAAGCTTTCTCCTGCATTGCGTTTTTTAACTTACAAGCACGCCTTGATCCATTGGTTCCACTAAAGATATTACATTGGGTGACAAAAACATGGCATTTTATGTTGAAATGATGGCATTTTATGTTTCAGAAATGAGTTCGCTTGAGTGTGTTGGGGCATTGTCGAGAATGAGTAGGGCCTTTACAGACATTTTAAGACGTGTCAAGTGGTTTTTTACTTTTGGAACATTGGGGCGGGGGTGGCTCGTAATCTGTAGTTCCCAGGTTCGAGTCCCAGCTGGGTCAGAGTTTAGATTTCATCATCATCCTCAAGCAGCCATGGGCTACGGAGGTCCAACCAGACCGCGCAGTTTAATTCTCCAAGCATATCTGTCCTGAGCTACATCTGCTGCATCCGGCCACTGTACACCAATTCTAACAAGGTCGTGTTTGACATTGTCTGCCCACCGCATCCTAGGTCTCCCCCTCCTTCTGAGGCCTCTAGGCACACTGTTCATAACCCTATTCGCCAATCTATAATTATCCATACGGGCAACATGGCCAAACCAGCGGAGTCTCTCTCTGCACAATATGCTGCTTAAAGGAGGTTGCAGACTTCTTTTCCTAACCTCATCATTAGTTACAAAGTTAAACCACCTAATAATACCCAAGATACTGCGTAAGCATCTAGAATCAAAAGCATCTAGTTTCCTGTTATCTTGCTTACACAGCGTCCAAGTTTCACTACCATAACTAACCCTAGAAAGAACCAAACTATTATACAGTCTAATTTTAGTCTTTAGGTGTATACGCCTATTTCTCCACAATCTCCATAGATTCTTAAAAGTCCCGGCAGCAATCCCTATTCGTCTGTTAATCGCATGCCGCACATCACCAGTATCAGTTACGCAGCTCCCAAGGTAATTAAACTGTGACACCTGCTCAAGACTGCAACCATTCAGATTAACTGAATCACAACCTGCCTGACCAATTTTCATCACTTTAGTTTTCTCTCTGTTTATAACCAAACCTACTGTACTACCAGTCTCATCAACAGTTCGAATGAAAGAGTTCATCTCATCAGCATCATTTGCCAAAAGGGCTAAATCATCAGCATAATCTAAATCAGAAATTTTCGTATCTCCAGCACATTTAAGGCCAAAAGCTTTCCCTTGAAGTGAATTTCGCATAACATAATCAACAACCAAACTAAACAGAAAAGGAGACAAAATGCACCCTTGTCGAACACCAGAAGTAATGCTAAACCAATTGCTACAAGACTTACCAACTCTCACACATGACTCAGTGTTATTATAGAGAGCTTTCATTATGTTAACTAACTTGTCTTGTATACCATATGATCTCACAATCAACCACAAATTATGACGATCAGCAGAGTCGAAAGCCTTTTTGAAATCAACAAAGCTAGCAACCAAAGGTTTCTGAAACTCTAAACATTTCTCAAGAATCTGCCTAAGTGAAAATATCTGATCTACACATCCCCTACCACTTCTGAATCCACATTGCTCATCACGCAATTGCCTGTCAACCAGATTCTTAATTCTATTAAGCACAATCATGGAAAGAACTTTACCTGGAACGGAGAGTAGGCTGATACCCCTATAGTTATCACAAGAACTGCAATCACCTTTTTTGAAAATAGGGATAATAATAGCTCAGGTAAAATCTTTAGGAACCATGACTTTATCATAAAAGTTATTCAAAATTTCAGTCATCCAAATGGTAACTGAAACATTCCCAGCTCTAAGCATTACCGTAGTAATTTCATCCACCCCTGGGGATTTATGAAGTTTAAGTTTAGAAATAGCCAAACTAACTTCAGATTGTGTTATAGGGCCAACATTAAAGCCAACAATGCATCTATCATCATTGCAAACAATGGGAGTAGAACTAACCACATTGTTTAGAACATCACTGAAATGCTCAGCCCACCTAGCCATGACAGAATCCTCACCTTCTATAACCTTGCCTTGTTTATCCTTCAATCCCTGTATACCTGTTCGTTTTCTACCACACAAAACATTAACTATCTGGTACAGCTCTCTGCTGTTGTGCTGTCTAACTGCTTCCTCAGCTTTGTCAGCAAGGCCATCAAGCCAAAGATTCTTGTCAGTAGCTAACTGATCCTTTACACGTTTATTAAGTTCTTTGTAATGCGTTCTATTAGGACTAGTAGGGTACTGATTAAGGACATTCCTGCAGTTCCTTCTTTCTGAAATAAGCTCAAGTGCCTTATCACTTAAATAATTCTGCCTCCTCTGCTCCTTTTTCCCTAAAAGAGTACTGTTAGTGTCCAAAAAAGCCTGTTTAAAATGGCCTCATTCTTCCTCAACTTCAGTATTAAGCAAACCATGACTGTCATAATGACTAAGTAACCTATCATGGTAAGCTTTAGCTATAACTGGGTCTTTCAGAGCTTCAGTATTAAAGGTAAATTTTTTAACCCTAGCACAACACTTTTAACAAGGTAATGGTCAGATCCAATTTCAGCTCCCCTATATGCCCTGGTATTTCTAACGGAACTAGCCCATTTGCTGTTAATTAATATATAATCAATCATATTCTTATGCAGCCCATCAGGTGAAACCCATGTGTATTTATGTATGTCACGGTGTTTGTAATATCTGTTAGTTATTCTGAAACCATTTAGTTTACTTACCTGTAGGAGACGTTGCCCATTGCCTTTGCAGCTACCAATACCGAAAGGGCCTATTACTCCTCCCCAAAGGTCAGAGTCGGTACCAACTTTGGCATTGAAGTCACCAAGAACAAGGGTAATATCTCCTTTCTTGACAGAATTCAAAATATCCTGAAGTTGTCTGTAAAACCTATCCTTCTCATCCTCATCAGAATCCTCAGTGGGGGCATAACAGCAGATAACATTCAAGTCTTTAATGCTTGTCTGAAATTTTGCTGTAAGAAACCTTTCATTAATGCACTCATATCCTAGAAGAGCATCACTAGCATGTCTGCTGAGCAGTAGACCCACGCCTTGGTGATGCTTTCCATCCTCCCTCCCTGTAAAGAGAAATTTAAAATTATTTTTAAGTATCTCACCTTTACCTGTCCATCTGGTCTCTTGCAAGCCTAGAATATCTAGGTTATAGCGCTGGAATTCCTGCATGAGGACATCAAGAGAATAATCTCTATGTAATGTCCTCACGTTCCACGTTCCTGCAGAGAGAAAATGATTAGTAGGATTTTTAAAGAAATTAGGTTTATTGAGATTGGTAGGGCCAACAATATCAAACAGCCCCCTGATCGCAGTCATGGGGCAAAGATCTGTTCCTCCTCCGCTAAAGGCTGAAGTCACCAATGCTGGTAGGAACTTCAGGCACCACCTTTTCAAGTGGACTTTTTCAAGAACCATATGGCCTGCCTGAGACACATTACTCCAGTTTAGGCTTGACGATGCCCAACTAGCTAAGTAAGGTTCAGGTACCTGCGATGGCCTCTTATTAGGATTATCCACCAGCTGATATAAGGTATCCCATGCCTCTGTTCACTTAGAGCTGGCAACCCAGAAGCAAACAGAAAACACAGCGGTAGACTCTCCCTCAACAGAGGCCCACCAGTGCAGCAAGTCCAGGATCCATAATCAAGCTCAAATCCATAAACAAGTCCAGTCTAGTAGGTATAAATGGTCAGCACCAGGACCCTGTGAAGTTGACCACTTCTCAGCAGGGTTGAAAAAAAAGGAAAAAAGTGGCCATAGATGACCAGATCAGTAGGCCATACTGAACTGGCAGCCCTCCCCTTCCGTTCCCTTCCAAAAGAGAATATCTCTTTTGAAAGGTACTAACGGCCTGCACCACGAGAAGGCGGGGTCGGACATTAGGTGCTAGACCTGGCCGGTTCTGTGCATCATCACTGGGGATTGGTACACAGCTCTCCTTCCAGTTTATGCCTAGCTACCATTTACAAGCCCCCATTTACAAGCAAAATGCCAAAATTTATCTCCGCAAAATTCCCCGCCCTGCCCACGGTCAGTAGGGGACACCGATGGGCTTGTAAAGGCCGCCGTCCGTCGGATGGGACGTTAAGCCGTGGCCCCATGTGCAGGAGAGCCATACCCTGTGCACGTTAAAGAACACGCTGGATGGCCTTGACGGGAGGCTACCATCTGTCTCCCAGCAGCTGTTCCAATGGGTCCCCTCCCCCAACCTTCTCTGAGCCTTCGGGGTCCATGTGACCTGGCCATTTAGCCCATGGTGTGCAAAAAAGTGCCGCTCAGAGGTAAAACAACCCAACTTTTGGGACAAATTCTGTAAAGAACCACTCTAAACAAATATGAGTATCCAAGCAGAATTTTGAGCTTTGTAGCAAACTCGCAGAGCAACTAAATTTAAATACTTGAATGCTGTGGGTTTTGCTGATTTCCCAATTACAAAAAGAGGAAGTTTGTGCATACCTGCAGCATTTGTACACATAGCCACAGTAATTCTTTCTTTGTTAAAAATCCTGATGCTAGGGTTTCTTGCACTGTCACAAACGTTTTCGTTGGAAGAAGTATAAAATTTAACCTAGTCTCATCTACATTGCAGATTTGTTCTGCGCATAGGCCTTCTTCAATAAGCACTGGAATTTTTTCTGAAAATTTCTTGACTGCTAAAAGATCAGTTAATTTTTCACAGAAACACCAAGGTAATGAACACATGCCGTTTTTTTCAGCGAGAAAGCCATCCCTTGCTTGCTGAAAAATCTCCTCCATTATCAATTTTAGAATGAAGGATTAATGCTTTTCCTTTCAAGATTTGCCCACTGATTGGCGTTCCTTTTTGACGCTTTTGCATTAAACATAATCAAAGTGCATCATCGACAATTTCAGTTTTCGGCTTTTTAAGAGTGCACCGAGAAGAAAGTGTTTATTCAGACTGGACTAGAGTGCAAAAATCAAAGATTTTCTCTTCCTTCTCCAGTCATTTACCATGCTTTACCAACATCTAGTTCATCACAAATATGCTTTACTGTAGGGATTCTCAACGTTGGGTACGCGGTAAAATTTTTTGGGGTACGCTGTGAGAGCTCAAAATTCTCTAGATATGTGTTTTATAGGGTGATTCAAAACTTATCGTTCAAATTTCGTGGGGAGGTAGGGAATACGTCAGGAAACCGATTTCACATAGGAAAGAATATCCACAAATGCATGCATGCGTATGTAGAGGGCGCTGTGTGTACCCAACCAGTGTACAGCTCGCCTGACCACTCCCGCTGTCATCAGTGTACGAGCTGACTTACTAGTGATAAGATGAATCGTCAAGAGCTAGCAGATATGCATCTCGCATATGGGGCAGCTGGCGAAAGCAGCCGCCGAGCTAGGCAAGTTTACGAAGACCGATACCCCAACAGAAGAATACTGCAGCATCAAATGTTTGCACATGTGCATCGCAATCTGCGCGAACGTGGTTCACTGCGCAGCAACATGCAGGATACGGGGAGAAGACGACTGACGCTGACTGTCAACATCACATTCGTTACCACTTAACTGTACTGTTTCCTTGTGTTCACTTTACTTGTCCATTTTGTTCATGTAGATGACGTTTGCGGACATACTTTCCTATGTGAAATCGGTTTCCTGACGTATTCCCTACCTCCCCACGAAATTTGAACGATAAGTTTTGAATCACCCTGTATAATATATGTGTGTATTATTTTATTCCCATAGATAAAACTATAGTGTAGTATAACAATCTATACAAGGGGTACGCCAGTTACAGACACATTTCCAGGGGGTACGTGAAGCATAAAAGGTTGAGAACCAATGCTTTACTGGATTACTTTGTCAATACGTTCTAACGCTTTTAATTTCATCTCCATCGTAACGACATTACGCTTACTTTTGCACCTACTCATTTTGTACCACACAATAATTAATAAATCACAACACACACTCCTGTATACACACAGTACACTGTAATATTCACAAAGAGGAACTGAATCAAATATGTACTGTACTATAAACAACTTCCGCTTCTTGGAACTGAAGCAAACAAGCGGCGACTTGCTTCCACTTCTTGGAACGACCGGTTAAAGCGGAGGCCGATTGAGCCGAGACCGGATAAGAGAGAGTCTACTGTAATTGTTTTCAGAGATTAAGTAAAAATTCCTTTTGTAGGGATAGGTATTGGTGAAGTATTACGATTTGCACTTCCAGAATATCCCAAAAGCTATAATTGCGCCCTCTAACATTGGAATAAATCAAAAATTTAGAAATAACGAATTTTGTGAATGATGTGTAAATGCTAGATGTTTGAAATTTTAGCGATGGAATTGAAGGTCATGAAGATTCCATTGGCAGCAAGCATTGCCCCCATTCGCCCAAGGTGGGTGGGAAAACGCAATTGTTTTATTTCAAGAGAAAATTGGAAAACTTTTTTGTTGGATTGGTAATAGCAAAATATTATAATTCGCATTTTTCAAATACTTAGGTGGTTTTAGTTTTTATCGTTAGAGATCACTAAATATGGAAACGACAAAACATTTTATTTTGCAAATTTATCGTTGCTAGTGATCTGTTTAGGGTAAAAATTTGAAATTTTGATGGTAGAGTGTCAAGAGATATTTTACCGAGAGCAACAATCTGCCCACTTTTCTCAGAGGGGAATGAAAAATCAAGTTTTTAAATTTAAGAAATAAAAGAAAAATAATTTTTAAATTATGGCTGAGTGGTTAGCGCACTTGGCTACTGATCTAAGGGACCTGAGTTCGAGCCTTGGGCAAGGCATGGATGTTCGTGTTGTTTTCTGCTGAGGTCCTGCCATCCTCACATAGCTTCTACTATGGCATATAAACTGACAAGCTCCTGTCAGATTTCTGTGGCAAGCAGCTGCTTGAGGGGGTATATATTTATTTATTTATTTTAAATAATTATTAATAAAATAATACTATTTGCATATTCCCCATCATCCTTAGCTTGAATTAAAACTTTAAAGGAGTGACAAAAGTACTAAACGAAAAACTTGATTCTCTTCGAAAACGAGATTCCCATAATGCCCCAGGGGCGATATGTGTTCTTTTTGTTTGCATTATACTTTATAGTTTTTACATTAATTATAATATTTTTAAATATGATAGAAATCACTCATTCATTGGAATGATAATGATTAAAGATACCTCTATATATAAGTTATTGCAGTGATGTATTAAATATCTTCGAATTGATAATTTTTCGTTTCCTTTCGGTTGCCTTTTTTATTTTCTTAGGTAGAAGGGTGCCACGAAGTATGTTATCTTCATTCTGAAGATTCATTTTACGATATGTACTTTTGCACTTTCACATTGCTGTTGCCAAATATATATTGTTACGACAGAAGAATCTGGCAACCGAAAGCAAAATTTCAGCCAACGAATAAGAACTTTGGGAGAATTTGGAGAAGAAGAGTGGAGCGTTAACGGTCGTTGTGTTGTAACGGTCGTTGTATTGTAACGGTCGGAGAGTTCGAAAATGGACGGTGAGCTGTTCTGAGACAGTGCGCGTAAGTATCAAGAAGTAACTTGATGTGTTGTGTATACGCGGAAGGATAAAAGTGGGATCTTTTATCGTTAAGTATCAAGAAGTAACTTGATGTGTTGTGTATACACGGAAGTATAAAAGTGGGAACTTTTATGGCTAACTTCGAATGTCTACACGGACTGTCTTTTTGTTCGGCTAGTGTGTGAACAGTTATTAGCACAGGACGAGAATTGGTTTACGAGTGAAGATCTTCAGGTGACCTGGTAAATCAAGTAAAAGGTAGTATTTAGTAAAATACACAGAGCTGATATTGTGTGCTCTACGCAGGAAGATTGATGACTTGTGCATGTTAATAGTTGATTTGTTAATAAGATACTTCATCCATATTTCCTTTGTAACAATTTACCTTGTATTGAATTTGATTTTGAAATATAGCTTTTAATACTCACGCTCAGTGGCTATCCATTTTTGTAATCCGCAACATTTGGTGTCAGAAGTGGGGTTATGATAATTTATTGAATGCCGTTAACTAGAAGTATGGATGAATTAGTAAAGTTGATAAATGAGTTGAGAACGGAGATAGTTTCTCAAAAAGATGATTTGAAAGCCGATATGGCCGCCCAAAGCGATAAAATAGGTGATTTGAAAGCCGATATGGCCGCACAAAATAATGAGTTGAGGACTGACTTGAAAGCCGAAATGGCCGCACAAAATACTGAGATGAGAGCTGAAGTGGCTTCTCGAGTTGGTAAGATTATTGATCACTTCAAGGATCATAAAACCGAACTCAATAGACAATGCAATAGTTTAAATGTTGAATTTGTCAGTGAAAAAGATGATCTTGATAGTGTTAAGTTAGATTGTAAACATGGAAAAGAAAAAGAGAACGGCAACGCATATAAAAATGTGGATCTGCTACTGAAAATCAAGAATCGTAGAGATAGCGCAGATAATGCCTTTGACCACGCAACTACTGGTAATGCATGGCAGAGTGTCTATGTCGCTGGTGACATGTCTAGGAACTGTGAAGAACAATCGCACAGATCAGAGAGCTGTGAGACTATACAGTACGCTTTGCACTTCAAAATACCTAGGTATACAAGTCTGTCACGATCTGAAGAGAGATCCACACGAAAGGTATTCTATTCCTCGCCGTCAGCAAAATGCGTCATGGACAATTATCGCAAAGGCAGAGTAACGAGTGGTAATGAAGGGGAACGAAACAGAGTTTACGTTTCGCAGAGTGGTCCGAGTAAAGAAGAGGCGTCCATTCATCATAGAAACAAAGTGCCATTCGACGTTACCGGGGAAGTCGGAGAGATTTTACCGAAGCATATAGCCACACTCGAATCGTTTATAGAAAGTGGGGATTTAAGAAAGAAGAATTCCGAAGAATGGCTTAGAAGCGTAACAGGTGATGCTAGTAAAGGAGCTTCAGGCAGAGACAGTACTTCAAAGACTAACTTTCTGGATGAAACTAAGCCTCAGAGTTACGATCAGAGAGAAGTGAATCCCTCAGATAATTTCAACGTAGCCACGCTGAATTTCTTTGAACAGTCAATGTGCAGATTTGGGCATTATAACCATTTAGATTATAAGGATATAGAAAAGTTTTATCACGACTACAAGAGCTCTAAAGTGGACAATATGTTACAAAACTCGTCGCTGATCTCCAGAATGAACAATTTGGCAATCATGACTGATATTTCCCTGGTTAATTACAATGAGAGCTCCAAGAAGGTGAATTCGGAAGAAACAGCAACTATGACCTCCTCGGGTCATGTGTTTTGCTGGAGACCCAAGTGGCGCCATCGGATGGTGGATAAACACAGCACAAGAGGTGTCAGCGACAAAGTGAGTCTTGTCTTGGCTCCTGCACTTGCTGCTTTAGGTCTCAAGGTCCCTATGATCTCCGGTCGTGCTCTCCAATTGAAGGGAGATACTCTGGACAAATTGGAATCCATCCCTGGCTTCACAGTCGACTGCACTAAAGATAAAATCGAGCAGATGATGGAAGACGTCGGATGCTGCATCGTAGGACAGACAGAGGAGCTGGTGCCAACAGATAAGGAGATTTACCGCTGCAAGGATCTGACGGCTACCGTAGATAGCGTTCCTCTAAGGAGATGCTCAATTGTGTCCAAAAAGCTGGCTGAAGGAGTGTGCGCTTTGGTTTATGATGTTGAATTCGGAAAAGGAGTTATTGATCTCATCAGTTAAGAAAATGGTTGCAGCATCACAGGCTCGTGGAATGAAGAGTTTGAGTTGTTCAGCTGTTATCAGCAACATGGATTCACCTCTTGAAAACTCTGTTGACAACTCTCTGGAAGTGATGGAAGCTGTTCAGTGTTTCCTTGGTAACGGATCCTTGGAACTGCAAGAGCTCGTCGAGGAGTTAGGAGAACTTCTGCGTTTTGTGAACATTGTGGATAATAGGGTAGATGAAGCATCACGTGTCCGTAAGGTTCTGCATAACGGCAATGCTTTGAACAAGTTTCGTAACATGTTAATAGAACAAGGAGTATCTGAAGATGTTGCAAGCTGGCTATGTGAAGGTAAAACAGAAAAAAATATTGCTAGCAGCCCGACACATCACTGATTTCACTTATACAGGAGAAACAGGTAAGGTTGTCGGATTAGAAGCTGCAGTTCTAGCAAGAGTATGGAAGGAGGAGATGGACCGAAGAGCTAAAAAGAATTATGGAGCTGATATTATATTTGTGAAGCACCTTGGGGATCAAATTGAATCAGGTGAAATATGGCTGAAGGTTCATCACGACAGTTCTGAATTAAGTGAAAGTCAACTGACAAAAGGGTCAGACTGGAGGATGAAACTCCTCCCTAGATTTTATGTCACTAATGACTTTCATTCCTTGTTACTGTTGATAGAAGTAAAAATCCAAAGAAGAAAACTTTCGACAAAGAAGAAAACTTTTTACAGGTTTTGCACGAAAACTCTTAGTCGATTCTTCTCCCTGCAGAGACATAAACGTGTTCACAAGGGCTATAGGCCTTACACGTATTATGTTTGTGGACGAGGCTTCAGTCAGAAAAGAAATCTACGTCATAATGAGATTCGCTTTCATTTTGACACAGACGTGGTATATCGCATTCGTCGATGTCCAGCTACAAAGTGCAAGGTGGTTCACGTGGATCGTTTGGCCATGTTTCATCGAAGAACTGAAGAAGCTTTGGAATCCAGAATTGTTCGGGACGAACAAGACCTAGGAAGGGGGCAGTGTTACGACAGAAGAATCTGGCAACCGAAAGCAAAGTTTCAGCCAACGAATAAGAACTTTGGGAGAATTTGGAGAAGAAGAGTGGAGCGTTAACGGTCGTTGTGTTGTAACGGTCGTTGTATTGTAACGGTCGGAGAGTTCGAAAATGGACGGTGAGCTGTTCTGAGACAGTGCGCGTAAGTATCAAGAAGTAACTTGATGTGTTGTGTATACGCGGAAGGATAAAAGTGGGATCTTTTATCGTTAAGTATCAAGAAGTAACTTGATGTGTTGTGTATACACGGAAGTATAAAAGTGGGAACTTTTATGGCTAACTTCGAATGTCTACACGGACTGTCTTTTTGTTCGGCTAGTGTGTGAACAGTTATTAGCACAGGACGAGAATTGGTTTACGAGTGAAGATCTTCAGGTGACCTGGTAAATCAAGTAAAAGGTAGTATTTAGTAAAATACACAGAGCTGATATTGTGTGCTCTACGCAGGAAGATTGATGACTTGTGCATGTTAATAGTTGATTTGTTAATAAGATACTTCATCCATATTTCCTTTGTAACAATTTACCTTGTATTGAATTTGATTTTGAAATATAGCTTTTAATACTCACGCTCAGTGGCTATCCATTTTTGTAATCCGCAACAATATTATGATGGAATGATTAGTCAAGAAATTTAAAATATTAGTGACAAGCAGTGTTTTATTTCGCAAAAACTCATACTATAATATGAAGTTTTACTCCTATGATAGAAATGTGTGAGCAAAACGAATTTGTAATGCACAGGTAGACGAATATGTAATTCGTATAGATATTTTGTAACATCTGTATCTACGATAAAAACTAATATTCTGCAGAGAAGACGTAGAGATTTCTTAGTTCTAGTATTCCTTTAGGAACATGTCTGAATGTACTATAATTAACTTAAGTTATAATTAAATTAGTGTGCAGACAAAAATAAAAGCTTTCTGATAAGGACTTTAGTTTCATAAACAAAGTGGTGAAAAGCAGAATTAATTATTCCAACGTTTGGTATACTTATCGCAAAATATTTCTCAGGTGAAGAAGACTGATGAATCTCCCAATCGCAATTAAAACAATATCATATTTGTGTAAATTCTCTAGCCAAGATAGAAATTCTTCAAACTAATATTTCTACACACAAGAAAATAAACTTTTATTGATATGCTGAAAATCAGTGGAGTGCAAAAAGTCATCGTTGCACAAATATAAAAGTTTTGTGGTGGTCAAATTTACAATAAAGGTTTTGCTGGAATATCAAATTTGAAAAAGTACTGTGTAATGCATGCAAAAAAGGAATCTCATATATATGATGTGCATAATAAAAAGCTTTCTAACATATTAAACTTGAAAAGTAATTATGTTTGTAATGAAACCAATTTGCAAACATTTCATTCGAAAAGCCATTTTCTGGCACATAATAAAGGGAAACCTCGTGTATGTTATATCTGCCATAAAGCCATTTTCTGGCACATAATAAAGGGAAACCTCGTGTATGTTATATCTGCCATAAAGCCTTTTCTCGGGCATCGACTCTGAAAAGCCATCTTTTAACGCACACAAAAGAGAAGCCTCATGCATGTGATGTCTGCCATAAAGCCTTTTCTCTGACATCGACTCTGAAAAGCCACGTTTTAACACACAAAAAAGAGAAGCCTCATGCATGTGATCTATGCCACAAAGCATTCTCTCGGGCATTCCATCTGAGAAGACATCTTTTAACACACACAAAAGAGAAGCCTCATGCATGTGATGTTTGCCATAAAGCCTTTTCTCTCACATCGACTCTGAAAAGCCATCTTTTAACACAAAAGAGAAGCCTCATGCATGTGTTCTCTGCTGTAAAGTCTTTTCTCTCACATCAACTGTGAAAAGCCACCTTTTAACACACACAAAAGAGAAGCCTCATGCATGTGATGTATGCCATAAAGCCTTTTCTCAGACATCGACTCTGAAAAGGCACGTTTTAACACACAAAAAAGAGAAGCTTCATGCATGTGATGTTTGTCATAAAGCCTTTTCTCAGGCATCGCCTCTGAAAAGACATCTTTTAACGCACACAAAAGAGAAGCCTCATGCATGTGATGTCTGCCACAAAGCGTTCTCTTGCGCATCCCATCTGAGAAGACATCTTTTAACACACACAAAAGAGAAGCCTCATGCATGTGATGTTTGCCATAAAGCCTTTTCTCTCACATCGACTCTGAAAAGCCATCTTTTAACACACACAAAAGAGAAGCCTCATGCATGTGTTGTCTGCCGTAAAGCCTTTTCTCTCACATCGACTCTGAAAAGCCATCTTTTAACACACACAAAAGAGAAGCCTCATGCATGTGTTGTCTGCCGTAAAGCCTTTTCTCTCACATCGACTCTGAAAAAACATCTTTTAACACACACAAAAGAGAAGCCTCATGCATGATGTATGCCATAAAGCCTTTTCTCAGACATCGACTCTGAAAAGACATCTTTTAGTGCACAGAAAAGAGAAGCCTCATGTATGTGATGTCTGCCATAAAGCCTTTTCTCTCACATCGCCTCTGAAAAGACATCTTTTAACGCACACAAAAGAGAAGCCTCATGCATGTGATGTCTGCCACAAAGCGTTCTCTCGGGCATCCCATCTGAGAAGACATATTTTAACACACACAAAAGAGAAGCTTCATGCATGTGATGTTTGCCATAAAGCCTTTTCTCTCACATCGACTCTGAAAAGCCATCTTTTAACACACACAAAAGAGAAGCCTCATGCATGTGATGTATGCCATAAAGCCTTTTCTCAGATATCGACTCTGAAAAGACATCTTTTAGTGCACAGAAAAGAGAAGCCTCATATATGTGATGTCTGCCATAAAGCCTTTTCTCTCACATCGACTCTGAAAAGCCATCTTTTAATACACACAAAAGATAAGCCTCATTCATGTGATGTCTGCCACAAAGCCTTTTCTCTCACATCGACTCTGAAAAGCCATCTTTTAACACACAAAAGAGAAGCCTCATGCATGTGATGTTTGCCATAAAGCCTTTTCTCTCACATCGACTCTGAAAAGCCATCTTTTAACACACACAAAAGAGAAGCCTCATGCATGTGTTGTCTGCCGTAAAGCCTTTTCTCTCACATCGACTCTGAAAAAACATCTTTTAACACACACAAAAGAGAAGCCTCATGCATGTGATGTATGCCATAAAGCCTTTTCTCAGATATCGACTCTGAAAAGACATCTTTTAGTGCACAGAAAAGAGAAGCCTCATATATGTGATGTCTGCCATAAAGCCTTTTCTCTCACATCGACTCTGAAAAGCCATCTTTTAATACACACAAAAGAGAAGCCTCATTCACGTGATGTCTGCCATAAAGCCTTTTCTCTCACCTCGACTCTGAAAAGCCATCTTTTAACACACGCAAAAGAGAAGCCTCATGCATGTGTTGTCTGCCATAAAGCATTTCCTGGAGCATCCAATCTGAAAAGACATCTTTTAAAGCACACAAAAGAGAAACTTCATGCATGTGATGCCTGCCATAAAGCCTTTTCTCGGGTTTCGACTCTGAAGAGCCATCTTTTAAAGCACACCAAAGAGAAGCCTCATTCATGTGATGTATGCTGTAAAGCATTTCCTTGGACATCCCATCTGAAAAGTCCATCTATTGCACACAAAAAAGGAGCCTCGTGTATGTGATGTGTGCCATAAAGCCTACTCGGGCATTCCATCTGAAAAGCTATCTTGTAAAGCACACAAAAAAGGCATGTATGTGGTGTGTGTCATAAAGCCTACTTGGGCATCGAATCTAAACAGCCATCTTTCAACACATACAACAGAGAAACCATTATGTGATGTCTGCCATAAAGCCTTTTCTTGGACATCCTGTTTAAAAACATTTTAACGCAAAGCAAAAGTGAAGCTTCGTGTATGTGATGTCTAACATAAAGCCTTTTCTCAGTCATCGACTCTGAAAAGCTATCTTTTAACCACACAAAAGAGTAGCCTCATGTATGTGATGTCTGCCATAAAGTCTTGGGCATCGACTCTAAACAGCCATCTTTCAACACATACAACAGAGAAACCATTATGTGATGTCTGCCATAAAGCCTTTTCTTGGACATCCTGTTTGAAAAACAATTTAATGCAAAGCAAAAGTGAAGCTTCGTGTATGTGATGTCTAACATAAAGCCTTTTCTCAGTCATCGACTCTGAAAAGCTACCTTTTAACCACACAAAAGAGTAGCCTCATGTATGTGATGTCTGCCTAAAGCCTTAGGCATTGATTCTAAAAGCCATCTTTTAACAGATACAAAAAGGAATCCTCTTGAATGTGAAGATTGCATTAAAAGATTTTCTCAGATATCAACTCTGAAAGCCATCTTTTAACAAATACAAAAGTGAAGCCTCATGTTTGTGATGTCTGCTATAAAGCTGTTTCTCAGACATCGACTCTGACGCCATCTGTTTGCACATACAATGGAGAATCCTATTGAAGTAATGTTATAAAACCTTTTCTAAGTTATCTGAAAAGATATCTCTTAACACGTGAAAGCAAAGCCTCATGCATATGATGTTTTCAATAAAAACATTTCCTTGATATCAACTTTTAAAAATCATTTTAAACACATTTAAAAGAAAAGCCTCACGTATGTGATGTCTGCCAAAAAAAAAAATAAATAAAAACTTTTCCCATATATCAGCTAAGAAGCTATTTTTTAATGCAATGAAAGAAGTCTCATTCCTGTTTGTAATAAAACGTTTTCTTTTTTCATCACATCTGAAGAGATATCTTTTAACACATTGAATAAATACTTCATTTCTGCTATGGTTGTCATGAACTCTTTTACGATAAGTCTAGCAATGAACTTTATATTTTAACATAGAAAAAAAGGAATACTATGTTTGTGATGTACATTCGAAAAGTCATAATTTGAAAATTTAAATCATACATAATATTTTTGTTATTGTTCTTAAAGTTAGTGCACCTAGCTTAAGTATTAAAAGTTTTCTTTGTAGAAGTTCCAACAGAATGTAAATGTTTTCCGTGTAATATTTGCAATAAACCTTTTTCTGAAACTTTATACCTTAGAAGTTTTACTCTCAAATGCTATATATCAGGAGTTGCTACACGTTTCCACCTCACATCCTCCTTTTGGTGGGGTGGGGGTGGCTCAGTTGGTAGCGCACCTGGCTCGTAATCTGCAGTTCCCAGGTTCAAGTCCCTGCTGAGTCAGTGTTGAGATTTATCTCCGCAAAACTCCCCTCCTTGCCTATGGTCAGTAGTTATTAGGGGACACTAATGGTCTTGGAAAGGCTGCCTTCCATCGGATGGGACATTAAGCTGTGGCCCCATGTGTTGGAGAGCCATATCCTGTGCACGTTAAAGAACACACTGGATGGCCTTGACAGGAGGCTACCATCTCTCTCCTAACAGCTGTTCCAGTGGGTACCCTCCCCTAGCCTCGGGGTCCTTGTGTCCTAGCCATTTAGTCCATGGTGTGCAAGAAAGTGCCACTTAGAGGTAAATCAACCCAACCCTTTCGTTTTTTGAGAAACAGTCCTCGCCTCATTTATTAACAAGTTCAATTTATAATGAAAAAAATTTCACATCCTCGTTCCCCACAGTTTAGGAATCCTAGCTATAGATAAATTGGATCTGATCTAATGTAAAAAATCGAATCTCAGTGCATACCGTTATTTTTATAGCTGACTAAGAGTAGTGAAATTGTTATTGACCATTATTATACCGTTGAAT
This sequence comes from Ryuthela nishihirai, assembly GCA_038380435.1. NCBI lineage: Eukaryota > Metazoa > Arthropoda > Arachnida > Araneae > Heptathelidae > Ryuthela > Ryuthela nishihirai. The sequence continues at coordinate 8,229,864 of JAWZYU010000022.1, forward strand.
GTCGATTACTTGATATGACCTTAAGTTAAAATGTCTAATCAAATAAAGAAGAAAAACACATGACAAAACGTATTTCGATAAAAGGAAGGCCAACAGCCAAAAGGTCTAGTGGGGAAAACAATCTCCAATGTCGCACCCCAGGGTTTGTGGACATTACTGAAGGTTTACAATCTCCCTAAGTACTTAAATAATGTATTCTTAATCCAATCTCAGAAAATCAAACATGTCAACCACCTAAAGACTTCCTAAATATCTCATATTTTCAAGACATCGCCACCAACATGGACGACCTTTAGGTTCCAATTAAAGTCCTGTATAGTTAGAGGCTGGCCATCTCTGTGATTCACTGCCATTGGTTGGTTGAGCCAGGTGGTTTATGGGCGCCATGTTTTGTCGTACCGTGAGACGAAAGCCTATGACTTGTATATGTACCTGGTTAAAACTTCTCAGTATTTATAGTTTTATACATTTCTACCACTTTTTTTTTGTCTATAAAAGCTGTCATATTTTATGAATGCCTCACTGCGGTGCATTTGGGTTTAAAAATTTCACTCAAAGAAATAATGAATATTTTTTTTCCGAGTAACTCCATCAGAAGACGGCAATCGGTTTCAAAAGTGAAACGAGCTAACTGAAAACCAACAAGTAATTTCTTTTAAGATTCGTTTGAAAAACGAACTGTTTTCATTTTGTCATCTGTCTATGCCAGTATTTGTTCGTCTGTCTCTCTGTTGTCTGTCCATCTGTCTTTCCACCTGTCTGTCAGTCTATAGACAATCAATTTTTTTACTTTTAGAGCGAAATGAAAAATTATTTTTGGGTTGGATAGGTGTCGAAGAAATATTGCGATTCGCAATTTTGAAAATTTTTAATAGCGCCCTCTAGCGGTGGAAAAAGACGGAAAATGCTAAAATTTCAAACGAATATTACAAGCAAACTATTTACACTGGAAATCTGAAATTTTGGTAGTAGAGTGTCATGGTCAGAAGGTTTACAACGGCAACGAGGTTTTGCCATCTTAGCCAAAAGAGGGGGGGGGGGAGGGTTGCGAAAATGAAACTTTTTAAGAGATAAACTAAATGTTTTTTTTTTTTTTGTTGTTTTACAGACTAACAAAATATTAATGATTTAAACAATATTTGATAATTTCAGCATGCCTGTAGACATTTAAACAATTATAAATCAATAAATGTTTTTTGTGAAAAAAGCCAGCTTCAGTTCAACCGGTTAGAATGTTCTGGAGACTTGCGGGTTCGAATCCCGTATGTCAGCGAATTTTTTTCCACAAAAATATTAATATTTACGTTTTTTGAATTTTTTTTTTTTTGCACATTTCAGGTACTAATAAAATATTAATAGTTTATCTTCTCAATTATACAGTAGTCCGAATTTCCACTGTCAGAGGGTACTGAAAGTGTGAAACAATTAGAATTCATATCGCCTCTGGTGCATATGGGAATCTCATTTTCAAAGAGAATGAAGTACTTCCTTTGCCTACTTTTTCACTCTTTAAAAGTTTTAATTATGGATGTTCATGTTGTTTTTCTGCTGATGTCCCGCCATCCTCATGGACCTTCTACTATGGCTTATATACTGACATGTTACTGTCAGACCTCTGTAAAAGCAGCTGCTTGAGGGGTTATTTATTTATTTTTTAATATATGATGGGAGGGAAATGCATATATTAGTATTTTATTAGTAATTTTAAAACATAAAAATTATTATTCTTTTAGTTCTTAAATTCAGAAAGTTGCTTTTCTCTCGTTCATCTAAAAATAGTGGGCAGATTATTGCTGTCAGTGGAATTTCTACCATAACAACTCTACACGCCGAAATTTCTACCATAAAGAGATCACTTGAAACATTCGTTAAATGTTTTGCAGTTTCGATATTTAGTGCTCTAATGATACAAATTAAAACTGCCTTTGAAAATGGGAATTACATTTCATTAGTAACAAACTAAAAAATAGATTTCCATTATATCTTAAAACCGTTCCGTTTCTTACCTACCTTGGGTTGTTGGGTTGTTTTACTTCTGAGCGGCACTTTTTTGCACACCATGGGCTAAATGGCCAGGTCACATGGACCCCGAAGGCTCAGAGAAGGTTGGGGGAGGGGACCCACTGGAACAGCTGTTGGGAGACAGATGGTAGCCTCCCGTCAAGGCCATACAGCGTGTTCTTTAACGTGTACAGGGTATGTCTCTCCCGCACACGGGACCACAGCTTAACGTCCCATCCGACAGACGGCGGCTTGGAATGTTGTCAATGGAATTTTCAAGACTGTCACATTCCATGACGAAAATTTCAAATTTCTAGCGTAACTACATCGTTTGCTATATTCGTTTTAATTTTTAGTAGTTTCCGATTTTTTCCACCGTTAGAGGGCGCAGTTATAGCTTCTGGGAAATTCGAAAAATGCAAATTGTAATATTTCGTCAATACCTCACCAACCCAAAATGAATTTTTAATTTATCTCTAAAAACATACACTTTTCTGTTAAAACAAAAAAAAAAGTTTCATTCACCTCCCCCTGGGTCTAAAGGGTCAAGTGATTGTTGCCAATGGTAACTTCGTAACCTTCACATTTCAACACCACAATTTTGAACTTCTAACGTAACTACATCGTTTGGAATATTTGTTTGATATTTTCGAATTTTTAAAATTTTCCACCGTTAGAGGGCGCAGTTATAACTTTTGGGAGATTCGAAAAAAGCAAATCGTAATAATCATTAATTCCTATCTAACACAAAAAAAGAATTGTTTATTTATCTGTATAAACAAAAAAGTTCGATTTCTACAGACGGACAGACAACAAAGCGAAAATATCTCTTTTTCTTTAAGAAAAAAACCCCTAAAATTTACTTTTTCTTTTTCAGCCGTTTTCTAAAGTGCTTCCAATCATGAACACTGAAATCAATTACCGTACTCTTTTTCCGGAATCCACAAGTGTTCGTGCAATACCATTCAGCTATGCAAAAGCGAAACAATCCGAGCGACGACAAAACATGGCGTCCAATTTTGAGATGGCCAACCTCTACCTGTAGAGGGCCTCTAGGTTCCACTAGTTGAGAAACAGCATAATACACAGGGTCTATTAGAGAAAAAGCTATGAAATTTCTTAATGTCCTTATTAGTAAGGTTGGGTTGGGTTGTTTTACCTCTGAGCGGCACTTTTTTGCACACAATGGGCTAAATGGCCATGCCACAAGGACCCCGAAGGCTCAGAGAAGGTTGGGGGAGGGGACCCACTGGAACAGCTATTGGGAAACAGATGGTAGCCTCCCGTCAAGGCCATCCAGCGTGTTCTTTAACGTGCACAGGGTATGGCTCTCCCTCACACGGGGCCACGGCTTAACGTCCCATCCGACGGACGGTGGCCTTTTCAAGCCCATCGGTGTCCCCTAATGACCATGGGCAGGGCGGGAAAATTTTGCGGAGATAAATCTCAACGCTGACCCAGCTAGGACTCGAACCTGGGAACTACAGATTACGAGCCTGGCGCACTACTGACTGAGCCACCCCCGCCGCTGCAAGCGAAACAATCCGAGCGACGACAAAACATGGTGTCCAATTTTGAGATGGCCAACCTCTACCTATATAGGGCCTCTAGGTTCCACTAGTTGAGAAACAGCATAATACACAGGGTCTATTAGAGAAAAAGCTATGAAATTTCTTAATGTCCTTATTAGTAAGGTTGGGTTGTTTTACCTCTGAGCGGCACTTTTTTGCACACAATGGGCTAAATGGCCATGCCACAAGGACCCCAAAGGCTCAGAGAAGGTTGGGGGAGGGGACTCACTGGAACAGCTATTGGGAGACAGATTGTAGCCTCCCGTCAAGGCCATCCAGCGTGTTCTTTAACGTGCACAGGGTATGGCTCTCCCGCACACGGGGCCACTGCTTAACGTCCCATCCGACGGACGGCGGCCTTTTCAAGCCCATCGGTGACCCTCATGACCATGGGCAGGGCAGGAAAATTTTGCGGAGATAAATCTCAACGCTGACCCAGCTAAGACTCGAACCTGGGAACTACAGATTACAAGCCTGGCGCACTACTGACTGAGCCACCCCCGCCCCTGCAAGCGAAACAATCCGAGCGACGACAAAACATGGCGTCCAATTTTGAGATGGCCAACCTCTCTACCTGTAGAGGGCTTCTAGGTTCCACTAGTTGAGAAACAGCATAATACACAGGGTCTATTAGAGAAAAAGCTATGAAATTTCTTAATGTCCTTATCAGTAAGGACCAAAATGTTTTTATGTTACAAATGCCATCAATATTAATATCCAGTGCAGTAATCTATAATATGTATTAAAAGCTAATACTCCGGAAAACAATATTAAAATGGGAATTTTACCCTACTGTTCAATGCAGAATTGTGATAAAAAAGGATAAATATTTGAAACAAAGGGAATATACATAAATCAATTCTGGTAATGTATGTGGAAAATGAAAGTTTTTTAATTATCTTACCTGAAAAAAACATATTTAAATAATAGTATCTTTCTGCCTCTAGCTAGTACCTCAAAACAAGTAGTAATATGTATTTCGAATATAGTTAGCAAATTTGTAAATTTCATTGGTTCAGTTCCCACTCCATGAGATGTCAGTTTCTTCGCCAAATTCTTCAATTGTCGATAATTACTGAATAGAAAGGTTAGGAAATCACTCTAATACATCGTTACTAAATTCAGAGGAAATTTGTATTGGGTGACATGTTATTCGAGTGTCGTGTTCGGTTTCATGCGTGGCTCGAAACATTTCTCGTCTGAAGTTCTAGTGGCGTTTCAGGCTGGGGCTTGTTTGATCTTTGGGGTCTCTTTGCGTCACTTCCGGTTTCTTTTGGGGTCACTTCCGGGTCTCCTAGGACCTTTTGGGGCGTGTCATGATAATTCGGAACAGCTGGACCCAGGGGGGGGGATTAGGGCGTTTTCGGGGTATTTTGTGGTTTTCCGTGGGTTACTTCCGGTGACCTTTGACCCGGAAGTGTGTCTCCTCGACCTTTTAGCAGGTTCAACAAGAAGTTGACTTACTAAACAATGTTTATTATACTCGAAATGTACATTAACGAAAGAGGTTTACCCTGAAAGTTATCATGGGAGGGGAGCGTTGATATATTTGAGTTTCTAATTTTGGGGGACTGCCTTAGAAATATTGCACCCTTCAAGGGCAGTGGTTAAAACCCTCTGTGAAAAAGCAGTTACTCTCAACCCACTTAGGTATGTCACTGGCTTTGTGTGTTTATTTAGAAACGCAGAAAACAGTGACGAGATTTTTGTTTTTCTTCGGCAGGTATCCACCCAACTACAGGGGCGGGGGTGGCTTAGTCGGTAGCGCGTCAGGCTCGTAATCTATAGTTCCCAGCTGGGTCAGCGTTGAGATTTATCTCCGCAAAATTCCCGCCCTGCCCACGGTCAGTAGGGGACACCGATGGGCTTGGAAAGGCCGCCGTCCGTCGGATGGGACGTTAAGCCGTGGCTCCTGTGCGACTTACGTCCATACCTTGTGCACCTTAAAGAACACTATGCATGGCCTTGACGGGAGGCTACCATCTGTCTCCTAATAGCTGTTCCAGTGAGTCCCCTCCCACAACATTCTCTGAACCTTCGGGGTCCATGTGACCTGTCCATTTAGCCCATGATGTGCAAAAAAGTGCCGCTCAGAGGTAAAACAACCCAACCCGCACACGGGCCACGGACAGCGGCCATTCCAAACCCATCGGTGTCCCCTACTGACCGCGGGCAGGGCGGGGAGTTTTGCGGAGTTAAATCTCAATGCTGACCCAGCGGGGGACTCGAACCTGGGAACTACAGATTACGATCCTGGCACGCTACCGACTGAGCTGCCCGGTGAAACATGTTTTCATAAACAATATGTGCCATAGCGATAATGGGGTTAATAATGTGCCATAGCGATAATGGGGTAAGTTCTGATACTCCACATGACGTCATATGCGGGGTGAGGAATACATCATGCTCATAAACATACTTTGTTTCTCGAGGAAATACACGACCAGAAACTCCACGCGCATGCGCTGCCAACGGATGTCAGTTGGGTTGGGTTGTTTTACCTCTGAGCGGCACTTTTTTGCACACCATGGGCTAAATGGCCAGGTCACATGGACCCCGAAGGCTCAGAGAAGGTTGGGGGAGGGGACCCACTGGAACAGCTGTTGGGAGATAGATGGTAGCCTACCGTCAAGGCCATCCAGGGTGTTCTTTAACGTGCACAGGGTATGGCTCTCCCGCACACGGGGCCACGGCTTAGCGTCCCATCCGACGGACGGCGGCCTTTCCAAGCCCATCGGTGTCCCCTACTGACCGTGGGCAGGGCGGGGAATTTTGCGGAGATAAATCTCAACGCTGACCCAGCTGGGACTCGAACCTGGGAACTACAGATTACGAGCCTGGCGCGCTACCGACTGAGCAACCCCCGCCCCAAGGTGTAGGAAGTTGAAACATTTGACAAATAAGATCGTCCACAAAAAAACCCTCAAAAGTGGCGAAAATTAATCAAATTAGTTACTTCAACTTGTGTTTTACAGGTTTCTCTGAGCCTTCGGGGTCCATGTGACCTGGCCATTTAGCCCATGGTGTGCAAAAAAGTGCCGCTCAGAGGTAAAACAACCCAACAACCCACACACGGGGCCACGGCTTAACGTCCCATCCGACGGACGGCGGCCTTTCCAAGCCCATCGGTGTCCCCTACTGACCGTGGGCAGGGCGGGGAATTTTGCGGAGATAAATCTCAACGCTGACCCAGCTGGGACTCGAACCTGGGAACTACAGATTACGAGCCTGGCGCGCTACCGACTGAGCCACCCCCGCCCCACGGATGTCAGAAGCAGAGTTTCCTGCTGGTTCGCGACATCAGAGGACTGATATGGGATACACGATATGTACTTCCACAAAACCCGAATTTGTAATAGGACATCAAACCTCTCCTTGACTATATAATTTTTCGTGATAGTATGCAAAATAGTTATTTCGAGGAAAAATGCATTTTCAAAGCTACATTTTTGCTCAAAATTTGTGTTTTTAAATAACATATCTATTAAAAAAATTGAATTCAACCTGTACATTTCATTCTATTTTTGTAAATTTTGCTTATGTACTTTCTCTGAAATATAATCCATTCCTTAATACCGTTCTACAGTATATCGTGAGTGCCAGTGACTTCTGTGCGGGGGTGGCTCAGTCGGTAGCGGGCCATGCTCGTAATCTGCAGTTCCCAGGTTCGAGTCCCAGCGGAGTCAACTTTGAGATTTATCTCCGAAAAATTCCCTGTTCTGCCCACGGTCAGTAGGGGACACCAATGGACTTGGAAAGGCCACCGTCCATCGGATGGGACGTTAAGCCGTGGCCCCGTGTGCGGGAGAGTCATACCCTGTGCACGTTAAAGAACACGCTGGATGGCCTTGATGGGAGGCTACCATCTGTCTCCCAACAGCTGTTCCAATGGGTCCCCTCCCCCAACCTTCTCTGAGCCTTTGGGGTCCATGTGACCTGGCCATTTAGCCCATGGTGTGCAAAAAAGTGCCGCTCAGAGGTAAAACAACCCAACCCTTCAACAGTGTGACATTTAGACTCTCATATTTTGTTGATTAGCCACTGGCGCCATCTATGTCTGGAATCTAACAGTCAAGCTTGCCACATATGATGGTAATATTATGTTAGTAGTGATTAAGTACAATTTTTTTTTCAGCAATTTCAAATGTTTCTTGTCCACGTAACATTTTTTTTGTGATACTCGATTATGAGCTATATTAGCTTGTACCGGGAATTACGAGATAATTTTATAATTTTTCCCCCCCAAAAAATGATATGGTTTACACTAAATTTTAGCGTTAATGAAGAAGTTTTTTACATTGTAAAACGTTTCTATATTTGTTCCATTCATTAAAATTTGCAAAGTATGTTATCGTTTTCTTCATTACATTAAACACTTTAATGTCAGGTGAGGTGCCAGAATGTTCTAAGTATATTTGAGTTGTTGTACCTCTGAGCGGCACTTCTTTGCACACCATGGGCTAAATGACCAGGTCACATGGACCCCGAAGGCTCAGAGAAGGTTGGGGGAGTGGACCCACTGGAACAGCTGTTGGGAGACAGATGGTAGCCTCCCGTCAAGGCCATCCAGCGTGTTCTTTAACGTGCACAGGGTATGGCTCTCCCACACACGGAGCCACGGCTTAACGTCCCATCCGACGGACGGCGGCCTTTTCAAGCCCATCGGTGTCCCCTACTGACCGTGGGCAGGGCGGGGAATTTTGAGGAGATAAATCTCAACGCTGACCCAGCTGGGACTCGAACCTGGGAACTACAAATTACGAGCCTGGCGCGCTACCGAATGAGCCATCCCCGCCCCCGAGAGCTAAGAATGATCGGGTATCTTTTCCCATTTGAGATGTGTCTCAAAATTGACTGCAAATATTTTGAGGCAACCTTGTCGATCATGCCAATGATCACGATCATTCGTGGTTTGCTTTACAGTTGGCAGCACGGTTGTTTAAAACTCTTCCGCGTCGAGAAGTAATTATTACACTCTTTTTTCATAAACATAATTAAATACTAGGGTGATTCATAAGTCGTCGTTTTTCACCATGAGAAATGTGTAAGATGATACATCATCTTGTTGCATTTGCGTATCTCTGAACGTAGTACTAAGGGAAAATATAAAGCCCACTGCATTAGTCCCCAACTATATTACAAGTACCAGAGTCTTGGCTTCCGTCATTAGAAACGTTGTACAATGAATAAGTTAAGATTGAAATTCAGGTAATTTTAAGTCATTGGGTTGGGATGTTTTACCTCCGAGTGGCACTTTTTTGCACGCCATGGGCTAAATGGCCAGGTCTCATGGACCCCGAAGGCTCAGAGAAGGTTGGGGGAGGGGACCCACTGGAACAGCTGCTGGGAGACAGATGGTAGCCTCCCGTCAAGGCCATCCAGTGTGTTTTTTAACGTGCACAGGGTATTGCTCTCCCACACACTAATTGGCCACATCGCAAAGACCTCGAAGGCTCAGAGGTTGGAGGGAATCTGTTCCAGTGGGTCCCCTTCCCCAACCTTCTCTGAGCCTTCGGGGGCCATGTGACCTGGCCATTTAGCCCATGGTGTGCAAAAAAGTGCCGCTCAGAGGTAAAGCAACCCAACCTGTCAAGGCCATCCAGTGTGTTCTTTAACGTGCACAGGGTATGGCTCTCCCACACACTAAATGGCCAGATCGCGAAGGCTCAGAGAAGGTTGGAGGAGGGGACCCCACTGGAACAGCTCTTGGGAGACAGATGGTAGCCTCCCATCGAGGCCATCCAGTGTGTTCTTTAACGTGAACAAGGTATTGCTCTCCCACACACTAAATGGCCAGATCGCAAAGACCCCGAAGGCTCAGAGGTTGGAGGAGGGGACTCATTGGAACAGCTGTTGGGAGACAGATGGTAACCTACTGACCGTGGGCAGCGCGGGGAGTTTTGCGTTGTCATTGGAAAACAGGATTTAAAGCAAATACACAAATATGCAATACGGAAGGTGAGGAGGTGGCAGTGATGAATGATGATAGAGGATGCTGCAAACTGTCAGAATGGTTTGGACTTGTCAGACTATGAGACAATCCTCTCTCCTAGCTACCATTAGTCACCCAGAACCTTTTCAATATGCATTCATGCCGTCACGAACCCACTCTTTCCAGCACTGTCTCATTACTGCATCACTACAGCTCAGATGGTTTGCGATTCTTCAACCATCTTGCTTCCCGCAGTCTAATGATGCTGCCCCTCTCTAATGCGTTCCAGTTGTTCATAGAGTTTTCTACGGTGTCATCGAGTATGTGAAAGCAGTATTGCTATCACATACTGGACGACACCGTAATAATTTTTGAAACAAGCTGTTTATTACTGGTGCGCCCTCTGTTGGGTTGAGTTGTTTTACCGCTGAGCTGCACTTTTTTGCACACCATGGGCTAAATGGCCGGGTCACATGAACCCGGAAGGCTCAGAGTAGGTTGGGGGAAGGGACTCACTGGAATAGCTGTTGGGAGACAGATGGTAGTCTCCCGTCAAGGCCATCTAGCATGTTCTTTAACGTGCACAGGGTATGGCTCTCCCGCACATGGGGCCACAGCTTAACATCCCATCCGACGGACGGCGGCCTTTCCAAGTCCATCGGTGTCCCCTACTGACCGTGGGTAGGGCGGGGAATTTTGCGGAGATAAATCTCAACGCAGACCCAGCTGGGACTCGAATCTGGGAACTACAGATTACGAGCCTGGCGCGCTACCGGCTGAGCACCCCCTCTGTTGCTGTCGAACATGTGTAACCCTCTTACGGCGGGAGATGACTAATTTTTTGCCGCTGAGCTAATTTTTATTGCATTTTACAGTATGTGACAGCAATTTTTTTTATACTGTAAATGCAATAAAAATAAGCTCAACAGACAAAAAATTAGTCATCTCCCGCCGTAAGAGGGTTACATACGTTCGACAGCAACAGAGGGCGCACCAGTAATAAACGCGTGCTACAAATAGCTGTGTAGTGCGCTACGAGATTCATAGTGACAAGAAGTGGTTGTGCCACGTGTGTTAGTCGCTCCGTGGAACATGGGCCGTGCCAAAGTAGTGAATGAGTGGCAAAAAAGTGTTATTGCATTTAGTCCAGTCAAAGGGCATGTTGGGTTTACTTCTGAGCGGCACTTTTTTGCACACCATGGGCTAAATGGCCAGGTCACATGGACCCCGAAGCCCCAGAGAAGGTTAGGGGAGGAGACCCACTGGAACAGCTGTTGGGAGACAGATGGTAGCCTCCCATCAAAGCCATCCAGCGTGTTGTTTAACGTTGGGTTGTTTTACCTCTGAGCGGCACTTTTTTTGCACCATGGGCTAAATGGCCAGGTCACATGGACCCCGAAGGCTCAGAGAAGGTTGGGGAGGGGACCCACTGGAACAGCTGTTTGGAGGCAGATGGTAGCCTCCCGTCAAGGCGATCCAGTGTGTTCTTTAACGTTGGGTTGTTTTACCTCTGAGCTGCACTTTTTTGCACACCATGGGCTAAATGGCCAGGTCACAAGGACCCCAAAGACTCAGAGAAGGTTGGGGGAGGAGACCCACTGGAACAGCTGTTGGGAGACAGATGGTAGCCTCCCGTTAAGGCCATCCAGCGTGTTCTTTAACGTTGGGTTATTTTACCTCTGAGCGGCACTTTTTTGCACACCATGGGTTAAATGGCCAGGTCACATGGACCCCGAAGGCTCAGAGAAGGTTGGGGGAGGGGACCCACTGGAACAGCTGTTGGGAGACAGATGGTAGCCTCCCGTCAAGGCCATCCAGCGTATTCTGTAACGTGCACAGGGTATGGCTCTCTCGCACACGGGCCACTGCTTAACGTCCCATCCGACGGACGGCGGCCTTTCCAAGCCCATCGGTGTCCCCTACTGACCGTGGGCAGGGCAGGGAATTTTGCGGAGAAAAATCTCAACGCTGACCCAGGTGGGACTCGAACCTGGGAACCACAGATTACGAGCCTGGCGCGCTACCGACTGAGCTACCCCCGCCCCCTCTCTGTAAGGCACTCTTGCTTTTTTATTTTTCAAAACTTGAACCTATCCCGCACATTTGTGGAACTTTTTCTCCACAAAACTGTTTATCGACACATTCGGGTTTGCCGAAAGAGCAGCGGTAACTACGTCTAGCTCAAGCTTTACTTTTGCTCCTTATACATTCTTTGCTTTAACTTCGAAAATATTTTTTTATGAAAAAAAGTCACTGGGGATAAATTGAAGATCTTACTCAAATCTTTCTAAAACTCTATTTTCCACATTTTCCGTTTAATATTTAAAGACTTATGGAAGCTCAAATATTGCGATTTCGGGAATTTCAAACAGACATAAATTTTTGTTGAACACTTACTTTCAGTTTTGAAACATTCAACTGCAACTTTTGTTAGTCCTGACAACTTACCTCAAAAACTGTTATAACAAAGCGTTCGCTAACATAAATATAATATTTGGAGTTTGCGTAACAATACTTTAAACGGTGGGGTGGCTCAGTCGGTAGCGCGCCAGGCTCGTAATCTGTAGTTCCCATGTTCGAGTCCCAGCTGGGTCAGCGTTGAGATTTATCTCCGCAAAATTCCCCGTCCTGCCCACGGTCAGTAGGGGACACCGATGGGCTTTGAAAGGCCGCCGTCCGTCGGATGGGACATTAAGCCGTGGCTCCGTGTATGGGAGAGCCATACCCTGTGCACGTTAAAGGACACGCTGGATGGCCTTGATGGGAGGCTGCCCTCTGTCTCCCAACAGCTGTTCCAGTGGGTCCCCTCCCCCAACCTTCTCTGAGCCTTCGGGGTCCATGTGACTTGGCCATTTAGCCCATGGTGTGCAAAAAAGTGCCGCTCAGAGGTAAAACAATCCAACCCAACTTTATACAGTTTGGAAGAAAATGTTTTCAGAAGGGTATTACACCAACTTATGCTATTAAATATTCCAGCTTCAATAACTCCTTAAATATTAAATAAATATTATGGAAAAGCGATATTTTGAGAAATATTAATCATATCTTCAATTTATAACTAGTGACATTTTTTCACATAAAGCTTATTTTCAAACTTAGGGATTTGAATGTAGTTTTTCCTTCACCTAATATGGAAATGTCCAGTTACTCTATGTAACTGGTGTGTATATATATATATCATTTCCTCATGAATATTATTTTATATAAATATTAATTTTCTGAGTTGTGGAAATTTTGATTAATTTTATTCAATCATTTCATTTATAGTAAATCCTGTGTAGTACCGTCTCTGGTATCTTATGTAAATGTTACCGCTAAAGTGCAGAAATCAGTTATTCTACAGATTATCTAGGTATTGTGCAGATTAACTAGGGTGATCCGTTAACGTGCGGAAAATTGTTTCATTTCTCAAATTACCTAGGTAATCTGCAAATTACCTGGATAATCTGCACATTACCTACTGGCACTCGTTAAAGTGAAAATAAGATCTTTGCTGGAACAACAGGAACGTTTCTGTACGCTTAAATTAACATAATGTTATTTATCTAGTGTCCGAGAGTAGAGTTGAAACCAGGGTCATCCCTCTTTCAACATGAATCAGTCGTCCGAATTATAAAAAACGCCCCCAAAATGAGCAGGCCAAGTGAGAACGAATCATTTTAGTGATTCGTTATCAAGAATGAATCACTTTACCGATTCGTTCTCACTTGGCCTCCGCTCATCCGGAGCGTTTTTTATAATGCGGGACGAGTGAATCACGTGACACGAAGATTCATATTCAAGAGTTACCACTATGAGAGAAACAAACTTTTGAACTTTAACGATACGGAAGCCGTTAATGTGCACATTACCTAGGTAAAATGCGGAAAACTCTTGATTCCGCACATTAATGGAGCAAATCAGTTAATCTGCAGATTAGCTAGGTAATGTGCACATTAACGGCTTTCGAGCTTTAGCGGTAACATAAATACTGATAACTCCAATACAGTTTACATGTGAATGAATATTTTATTTTTAGAGTACAAATCGTTGCATTAATTTAGTCGTTTACCTCTTCAAATAATTCATAAAACATTCAAAACCTACAAAACACCCATTTGAAGAAAAGGTTTATTTCATACAGGAAAATCATCACACTGTACAATTCACTGGTCCAATGTTATTGCCAGAAATAACATGGCCAGATGGACAGCTTGAGCAACTTGGAACTCTTAACGTTATTTTCGCAACAATCACCGGTTATAATTCTCGGCATGATTATTAATTTACAATTCCACTTTTCGCTTTTAAAAAAAACTTACTAAATAATGATACAAACCTGTTACTTCTGCTCTATAAAGAATGCCCAGTTCGTGAACACGTTAAAGCTCATGTAATAAAATAAATAAATACAGTTAGAATATATTTCTCCCCACCACCCGACTTTTACAAAAAAAAAAAATTTTTTTTAGTGAAGAATTAAAACCAAGAGATCTTACAAAGTATTTTATTTATTAAAACTCTTTAATTTTATAAAGGAGTGACATAAGTTTCTTTGGTTTGTGTTGCCAAAATAATGGGACTAATTTACATTTAAGTAACAAAACTCTTTACAGATTTTTCTTCTAATTTCTTTAAAGCATATTTTATGGCTGATTTCACTTTAATTTCACATTTATGCCCTGCGTTTCTGCTTTGACAATACAGTACGATTCATAATAATAGCTAAGAAAAAAATGCCATAAATTGTAGCAGAGATTCAAATTTTAAAACTGTGGGGCAACAATCATTTGCATAGCGTACATGGCTTCTTTGAAAGCAATTGAGACCAAGAGCAAGGAGTGTACAGAGGTTCCACTCCCAATACCACTAATGGCAACATTTCCACAATGTTAAACTCTCACAAAGCAGCGCTCCTGTGGCAGAGTGGTTAACTATCTCAGAGAAAACAAATTCTATAGCAATGCCTTTTATTTCGTGGACCGAAAATCTTGCATAAATAATTTAATATATTTAGAGATTTTGAAATTGTACTACTAGTGATTGTTTTTTTTTTTAAAAACAAGTAAATAATTTCAGTTGTTTGGGTTGTTTTACCTCTGAGCGGCACTTTTTTGCACACCATGGGCTAAATGGCCAGGTCAATGGACCCCGAAGGCTCAGAGAAGGTTGGGGGAGGGGACCCACTGGAACAGCTGTTGGGAGACAGATGGTAGCCTCCCGTCAAGGCCATCCAGCGTGTTCTTTAACGTGCACAGGGTATGGCTCTCCCACACACTGGGCCACGGCTTAACGTCCATTCCGACGGACGGCGTCCTTTCCAAGCTCATCGGTGTCCCCTACTGACCGTGGGCAGGGCGGGGAATTTTGCGGAGATAAATCTCAACGCTGACCCAGCTGGGACTCGAACCTGGGAACTACAGATTATGAGCCTGGCGCGCTACCGACTGAGCCACCCCCGCCCCGTAAATAATTTCAGACTATTCGATATTATTTTTATATAATCATTTTTATGTCATCAATTTTTATGATAAATAAATTATTCTCTTTTATACTGGTTTTTAACTCTATGTAACATAGCTGTCTGTGGCTCTGCGCAAGGTCACGATAGATACAGCTAGTTTAATAGTCCGACATTGGTGGCACTAATAATTGCCAGAAAAGTAGTTAAGTTACTCTCTGTCTCTCCTTACTCTGCGCCAGATCAGGAATCAATAGTTCTCATTGATCAATGGCTGATTGATCCTCAATATCTCAATTGCTTCCATATTACTTACAATGAACCATGGATAGATCTACGATGATCGAAGTCATTGTCTGGAGACGCCCAAACTATTACTTTTCACTAACATTTTTTCCCTTCTACTTTTAAATGTTAACAAAAATTGTCTTTGGAAACAATTTTTTTTCATGGATTTTCAATACAAAATGGGTGAACTAAATCCCATATAAAAAAAATACATATATTTAACATATTAACCCTTTCAGGACCATAAGGTTTCTAAGAGTAAATATTAGTATGTAACTGTTTATTTTAGTTTGTTTAGACGTAAAATAAATAAAAATCATAAGAAAAATACACAACAATGTGTAGTTTTTTTGGAATTTTATGGGAAATATTTTTCCCAATGGACTATAAAGGTACAAATTATAGTTAGGCTTATTATGCAATGTCTTTTATTTATTGGTTTATTAGAACAAAATGTTAACTAAAATAATACAAAATTATGAAATAAAATTACTATACAAAATGATGTGCTAATTATGATATTCTGCGAAGCAATTTCTTTTGGTTGTGAAGCAAAGATGGACATTGCACAGATGCAACATTATTGCAAAGATGGACATGGAATAAACGTTCCCGTTTACGTAATTGCGTTCGGCATACGTTCTATTTTGACATTCTGTATAAAAAATGCAGATAAGGTTATAATTAAATACGACAATCACCAATTTTAAAATGGGGGAAAAATGTTTCCCTTAGTCGTGAAAGGGTTAATCATTTAATATTGACTTTTGTAATTAACAAATCAATTATAACAATACATATATAATAAATTCAATCCCTAACATATACTTTATTTCACATTACGCTTATATTTGTTAATCTTTAATTAGTTTATGTCGCAACCCCAATTCGTTGATGAAACCATCTTAATTTTCTTTTTATGATAGTTTGTTTATGGATTCAATCAATACATTTGAAACTTCTTCGTTAATGGATTAATTCTCTTGCCGCTTAATACTGATTATAAAATTACGGTAGACAACAATCCAGTAGCCAATTGGTAGGTTCATAGCAGCCTCTGAGCGGCACTTTTTTTTGCACATTATGGGCTAAATGACCAGTTACATATGGACCCCGAATGAATCAGAGAAGGTTGGGGGAGGGGACCCATTGGAATAGCTGTTGGGAGACAGATAGTAGCCTCCCATCAAGGCCATCCAGTGTGTTCTTTAACATGCAGAGGGTATGGCTCTCCCGCACAGGGAGCCACGGCTTAACGTCCCATCCAACGGACGGTGGCCTTTCCAAGCCAACTGGTGTCCCCTACTGACCGTGGCAGAACAGGGAATTTTGCGGAGATAAATCTCAACGCTGACCCAGCTGGGACTCGAACCTGGGAACTACAGATTACAAGCCTGGCACGATACTGACTGAGCCACCCCTGCCACAATAAAGTGGGAAAGAGAATCCATAGGTTGGAAAATTAAGACGTTCAAACATTGTTTCAAAAATAAAAATGAAAAAATTAAAAGAAAAAAAATATTAAACGTGATTCAAATAAGTTCTTAGGGTTGTTGCATTCTGCAAGTCCATGGGAGCATGAGTACAGAGGCAAAATTGTGAATGTGAGAATTTTTAAAACTATTTAAATTAATAAAATATATATATTTATATCAGTTTTCTGAAATTTTGGGTTGCTAAGAATCTAATAATCAGCATTCAACATTTAGAAAAAGTTTTAAAATTATCTTTTGCAAAATGACAATGATTGGTATTGGACTTGAGGAGGCGAAGAACAACTTATCAAATTTAGTTCATTACTTTAGAAAGAAAAGCATTATTAATGCCCAATAAATTATAAATATATGAGTATAAATGGCAGGTACTTGTAAATGCAAAAACAAAAGAAATTATTGGTTTTGAGCCCAATAAAGAATACAAATATAAATGATTCAGATCAAGGATAAAACTACAGAAGTTCATCTACTATAGCAATACCTTTCAAAAACCTTCCTCACAAAACCAAAAATATCAGATCTTTAAATATATTAATATTGTCACAAATCATGCATTGATTAAAAAAAAATACACTTATACTACTACTAGTGAAGGTGAACACATAAAAAGTTCAAGGACTTTTTAGAGTAAATTGTTTAAGTGTATATTTCAATGACGGTAAACTTTTTACACTGGTATTGCAAATTTGTTTTAAATTGTTCTGCAAATTTCGCATGTTTGAATTATTTACTGTTCTATACTCATAAGAAAAACTGCAGGGGGTGCTGTGCACCCACTAATATTTTATTAAATATATAAATTTACTTATTGCCCTTATGGTCATGTATCATATGCTTCTTCATTTTTTTTTTATGTACGGGTTTTTCAATTGTTAACCAATCCTTCATCAAAGAAGTGAGTCCCTGCACCCCGAGACTCACTGCGGGTGATTTAAAAAAAAAGCCCTACACGATATAAATAGTATCAAAATGTATATTTATATTTTTTATATGTTACACATGTTGGAACTGTGTCTCAAAATATCAATTTTTTTTCTGGTTACTTGAGTCACATAAAGTCAGTATATGTTTGAAAGAGCGAATTCAAAGAATGAGGCATAGGGAAAATTTCTCCATTTTAAACTGAAATTAAAAGTTACGAAGATAAAAATTTCTCTTACTAAATAATATTGTTTTTTTTTTTCAAAATGTTTCATTTAGTAATGATTTAAAATTTAGGAATGGAAAATGATGAATTACAGCATTTTGTATAAGGAGAAAAACAGAAACGAGTCTTTTTCTGGATCTTTTCATACCAAAAACTGGTACCAGACGTATGATAAACACATTACATTTTTATATAAGTCTAACAGCAGATATAACTTGCATTTTGCTGTTTTATATCCTTTCTTGGTGTAGATTTCTAGTTGTACTAAGGTATCAGGGCAGATTCATAAATGTAATGCCATTTGGGCAAATGCTGATTTGGTTTTTTCTTTTGAAGCTGAGGCAGAGAAGTTGGGAATCTTCATCAACCTATACTGCACTGCTTGCAAAATCTTGTAACAGCCATGAACAAAGCATTTGGTTCTCTTTATGCAAATAAGATGGCTGCATCAAAACTGGCTATGGGACAAGGTTTGCATGTCCTTATTCTACATATGATTAAGTTTTTTTTTTTCTGCCAATTTTTGAATCGTTTATGTAGAATGCTTTATCTACTTGCATTCAAAAAAATAAAACTTTATATGTAAAAACTAATAGGAGTAAATTACATAAAACCAGCTTCATATGAATTTGAAAGATCACTTATTACCACTAAAAAATATATTTTAGTTTCATGGCAATTCATTTTATAGTACTAAATGAAAAAATGTGTTTGAAATTAAATAATGAACGTTCTGCTATACAGTTCCTTTATGTTAATTTAAATGCAGTTTAATATTTATTTAAATTAATATCATTTTTATCAAATTAATATCATTTCATGTTTATGCACATAAAACCTTAAGCAAAAGATTCTTAAAATGCTCACGGATAATATGTATAAATTAATAGAAATATTCAATAAATCGTAGGAATGATTTTAATTTATTATTAAAGAAAACCATTATATAAATCTAATGTTTTTCTGTGTAAACTCATTTACAGACATAAATTAATATTAAAATAATATGAAAATTGTAAAGTCCCACCTATGACTAATTCACTATTACAAAAGTAACAGGTCTGTCATCGAATTGCATATTATACGAAGATTAGGTTTAACACAGTTTAAAATTTTATTTAAACAAAAAATAAAATTTGGAGATAAAAATATTTCTCTTGTAAATTTTAGAATTAGCATCTAACAAGAATGCTGAAATTCTTTATTCTTCATCAATAGAGTAACAATTATATATTGCAAAAGGACAGCATTAACATTTTTGTTAATTTTAATGTAGAGACAATCCTTACATCATGGGGATTTCATACAGTGAAAGCTCATTAGAATGAATATGATTATAACAAAATTTTAAATATAAACTAGACTTTTTCCAAATTCAGAAACATATAATTCATTTAAAATTATAATAAAAACTCAAGCTGAGATTTATGGCATGATTGAAGATATTTATCTGATAACTCTTCATGTTAATTAAAAGTGAAATAATAAAAATATATCACTGAACACTATTTTTTAAAGACATTGTTTATTCATTAATATATATCATTAAATATATATAACATATATTTATAATCAAATATTATAAATGTGATGGTTGGTTTAAGTTGTATATTCAAATTATTTGTTGGGCAAACTAATTTTTCTGTTAAAATCTTAATTGCTTTTGATCTACTGGAACAGTAAAAAACAGCTTGGATAGTGATTAAGATTTTAGTTTAACTCAGCTGTGTTTAATCTGTTATAATTTTTCTGTTTCAACAACAGCTGCTAATAATGCTATATAGAGTTGTTTTGCTAGCAAGATTAAAGATTGTTTACTGGTAAAATAGGATAACGTTTTTGTTCTTATGGTTAAAATATATAAAAAGAAACTTTCCTGTGATACTCACAGACCTCAGATGTCAAGAAAGTCTCACTGAGTTAATAAAAATTATTGATGAAAGGGAACAATGAGCATCACACATTACATAAGAGGCTGATCTTTCCATGAATAGCATAGTTTGATAGAGATTATATATATATTCAAAGAATCAAAAGTAGAAAGTACCATAGTTAATGAAAGCATGATTAATTCTTGAATCCTTAACCTTAAAATAATCTTTGTTTTTGGTTGTCATGTTGAAACAGTTTATCGACAGTAAAAAATGACAATAAATAATAAATAATACTTTGCTGCATTATCTTGTGATCAGGAAGCAAATGATTTGATGTTGCAGTTATGGAAAAGTTATGCAAAATAAATTTAATTAGCTTGTATAATATATAATACATGGAATGTAAATTTTACTCGAAACCAATCATGTTTCTTGTTAAAAGAGAATAGCATGCAGAAATCGCTTTTGTCATATAATCAACAATGTCAAATGGATCTACAATCACATGTTCAGCACTTTATCCCTTCTTAAAAAAAGTTATAAAATACAATAATCTAACTTGCTTAGTATTGCAATAATTTGATATAATACTAAAGTTGCCTAATTTAGGTTCTAATCACAAATGATGACATGGACATTGGTGTTATGTTTTTTTTTAAAGCTAACCTTATGCTGTATAGTTATAATGAGTATCTAAAATTAAAGAATTTCTCAAAATATATATAAAAATAAATAAAAAAAGTTTAAAATATTTTAGAACATAAAACTAAAACACATCCAGTTTTTAGATTTAATCTTTTCAACACCTTGTTAGTTTCCCAATGATTCAGTAAATGGCTCAAATTTTAAAAAGTATTTCTAGATATCACTTATTACTAGTTCCTAAAACGAGGTTTGTTTTTTGTAAATAAAGAACACTATAAACATTCGAAATAAAACAAATACATATAAAAATATGCTTGTTTATTTTATAAAATAAGAATGTCAATTTTTAATAATAATAATTTTGCTTAATAAATCCCTTGAAATTCAGTATAATGAAATTTCACTGTATATTCAACTAAGGTTTACTTTGACATTATAAATTACCATTAGCATATGGACGTAATACTGAAATAGTTAAAATTAACTTGCTTAATATAACAATAAAATCATTCTACTAAAACATGTTTTGTGGGTGGACTGTGATTATACAGGGTGAATCTGAAAAAGTGGGCAAAACTTTACGGGGTGGTAGAATGCAGCTATACAAGCAATATTCGTCATAGAAAGTATGGGTGGAAAGCAAACGGTGAGCCGCTAGGTGGCGTTGGAAATGGTATAAAAGGGTCGGTCCTCGCACCCAACGGCATTTCTACCGTGGATTGCCGAGAGGATGGCTGGTTATACTAACCATGAAATGGCGGATATGCACTTTGTGTACGGTGCGGCAGACGGGAATGCAAGTGAGGCACAGAGTATCTCCTCTCCTTTTGGTGTTCATTCTTTAAATGTGACAGTGGAAAACTACCTTTTAACTTCTCACCACTTGCGTTCCGACCATACATTCTATGATGAATATTGCTCGTATAGCTGCGTTCTACCACCCTGTAAAGTTTTGCCCACTTTTTCAGATTCACCCTGTATATACTCTTCAGAGCTACCATTGGCATAGCGTATATCTCATGAAGTAAAGCACTCAGCTAGGATGTATTTCTGTAACACTGAATTCTGCATCAGTATTATATAAATAGATTATCACAAAGTTTATTGTTTCAGACAATGACTAACATACAAAAAGTACCATCAAGGTAAGTTAGCAAATCTATTCAGTGATTGCTTATTAAAATGGATATATTTGGTTTAATTAATTAAGAAACAACAGGTAACACTGGACCACAATGTGCAATACTCTTTTGATAAAATGATTGCAGCACATCTTAGTGTCATAACTGTTGTCTCAAGAGCTGCCTTATTTTTCTATAAACTTAATTTTGTTTATAACAGTGGAATAATAACACATAACACTATACAATCAGAGTTAGTTACTGAACTGGTTTTCAGTGTTGAAAAATGTTAATCTAAAATGTAATATATGCAAGCATTGTCAATACTTGTAAATTCATTCTTTGCTAAAAGTGCTACATGTACTGTAATAGTACTTCAAAATTTAGCATTCTTTTAAATATTATACTATTAGACTTTCACATTATTTACCAAAAGTTTTATTAACACCTTTCAGTAAAACATGTCAAAAATACTGATTGCTACTATTACAGTGAAGGGTAAACAAGAAATTTTAAAGTAAAATAGGTAGTCTTGTTTCCAATTTCATTTGTATTTATATGAAACACAAAACTTAATGTTTTTTTTTTTAAAAACGCAAAACTTATTGTTTTTTTTTAATTTTAATTAGAACAACAATAAAATTTGGGTTGGGTTGTTTTACCTCTGAGCGGCACTTTTTTGCACACCATGGGCTAAATGGCCAAGTCACATGGACCCCGAAGGCTCAGAGAAGGTTGGGGGAGGGGACCCACTGGAACAGCTGTTGGGAGATAGATGGTAGCCTCCCATCAAGGCCATCCAGTATGTTCTTTAACATGCACAGGGTATGGCTCTCCCGCACACTGGGACACGGCTTAATGTCCCATCCGACGGACGGCGGCCTTTCCAAGCCCATCGGTGTCCCCTACTGACCGTGGGCAGGGCGGGGAATTTTGCGGAGATAAATCTCAATGCTGACCCAGCTGGGACTCGAACCTGGGAACTACAGATTACGAGCCTGGCACGCTACCGACTGAGCCACCCCCGCCCCAACAACAATAAAATATAAAATAAGCTGTTGTTTATTAACAGAGTGTAATATTTTTAGGATAATATTTATTGTGATTTATGATGGACCTATTAATAGGAACAACACATTGCAATGATTTTATTATAAACTTAAAGTATTACAATTTAAGTTTAAACCTAATGATAAACTATTGATGAAGTAAGAAAGGTTGTATGTTTAGAATTATGCATACTTTTTTCACAGAAAATACATTTTTTTAAATTAAATTTATGACATCAAATAAGATTAAATGACAAAAAAAACACTTTGATATTTTACCAAGCTAGAAGCATACATTTTTATATTTCCTAAACATGCTAAAACTGAATTCAAAGCAAAGGTAAAAATTAAAAAGATTCTAAAATTAAAAAATTGAGAAATACGAATAATTAAACTTATTGGTTTATTTTGTATCTGACAGCCAATATAACTTTCTCATTGATAAACTAATAGTAATAAGTAAAAATATAATATTTTCTATAGGGGAAATTTCCAAAAAATGCAGAAGCATATTTTATCGGATATTAATCATAACCTAATCTTTAGTTGAATTGGCTCTTAAAAAAATTACGAAAAATAGACATCCTTCTGTTATATAGCACACTAAAAAATAATACCCCCTCAAACAGCTGTTTGCCTGACAGGGGCCTAGGTCATTTAAAAAGGTCATTTTAATCACGAAAAAAGGGGTAATTTTTTAAAAGGTCATTTTTTTACACACACACAAAGGTTTTGGTGACCCCCTGCTTTCTGGACGAGACTTTTGCATAATAAAATATTTGAAAGCTTCCTTGATTAATATTTATCATCACAAAGAAAAATTAGCAATAATAATATTCGAGAAAAATATCAGTGAAATGCTTCACATCTTTCTTAAGAATGTAAAGATTTTAAAAAATGCCTAAATGCAAAACTGTTTTTGATTTAAAGTTTCCTATTCACTGCAACAGTAGAATCAATAAACTTTACATAATTTCTAAGTTCCATCTATCAGTATTAAGTTAAGCAGCAGTAAAACAATTCTATATAATTGATTTTTGATGAATTACAAATAAGTTAGATTTTATTTTTTTATCCTTTTTACCAAGCTACCTGGAAATTTACCTTTTTTCACCAAATCCAACAAACTAATCATAATGTATTTAATTAAAGACTACACTACCATTCTTAAAAACACTTCATTTCCAGTCAAACATTTTGAGTAATTGAAATCTCACTTCGGTTCTTGAACACATAAATTCTGGACATCACATAGCATAGTTAAAAACTAAACATACCTTTCACATTTGAAATTCTTTTGTTAAAACACAAAACATACTCTGGTGAATGATATATATATGTATAGTCAAACAGAAATTCATGCCAATTATGCTTTCATAACTCTAGAAAAAAAATAAAAGTTTTGATGGGCATAAATCTTTCAACACAATTTGCTTTGAATATTATGCCAGAAGCTACATTGGCAAGCTATGTGACAAGTTCATGAGCATTCTCCTTACTGCATATCAATTAATTCTCTATGTAAAAGTCCAATGAAAAAAGACAAAACTACAAAAATGCTTTAACAATATATTCATAACATTAATGCCAATTTATATATAACTGTCATAATATTGCACACTTTATCTACATAACAATGAATACAGAATATACGTGTAGAATGCATGGAATGTTGATTAAATAATCTGTAATAAAGCTCATATAAGTTCCATCATATTCACACAGAAAGCAACAGTACTTAAAATAAATAATTGCAACAGATATTTTGACATCAAAATAGAAAATGGTGCTTGGAAGAGCAAAACAAATTTGCTCAATAACACATAAAACCCATTGCAACATGACATAGTTTACACAATGGACTACATATTGTGCAAGATATTCATGCAGTGCAGTAAGACTGATAATCTGATCTTTACAAGCAGGAAACATTGTAAAATATAACATTTTCTCATTAAGTCTGAAACTGCCCAAAAAAACCAATAAATATACATAATCAAATAGAAACTTTAGAAATAATTTAGAAATGTACATTATGCAGAAAATTAAGCAGAAGTTCCTTTCTACACTGCATTTCCCTTAATACTGAAAAAAATTGTCTTGAATCTGGAATTAATATTTAACTCCTAAGGATAAAAGACACCCAAATAATATATAAAAAGAAATTCTTCGTAAAAATTTCCATAAAGACTATCACATAAGGAATTAAAAACAGTGTAGGAAATAACAAATATAAAGCTTTTCAATTCAGCAAAAAAATTGCTAACATATAATACTGAAGGATTCAAGATTTACAATGAAATAACTCATGAAAGTTATTCTGTGGGTGGATCATTTCTGGCAGAAATGGAAGGAAAACTTAGTTAGTGTTGATCACTTCCTTGCTCTGGGACCTAATGTCCTGCTTTTGTTAACAGCAGAACTGGATACACTGGAAAGCCCTTCCCTGCTACGGCTACGAGTTTTGGCTGAGATTGTGTAGCTTGAAGCAGAAAGACTTTCACTGTAGATAGTGCTTTTCTGCACTGATACATCTCCTGAAGATAACCCTAAAGGAAAGAATAAAATTATTATGTTGCATCATCTCTGTTTTCTTTATCATTGTTTCATTTTCCATCAGTCGTCATTAATAAGAACTCATAATCATTCACTAAACTCACTATGATTCCTTTTCAAAAGTTAAGTGCAAAACAAGCTTGAAGGAATTCACATTCTTGATAGGGGGCAGGATTGGCTCAGTCGGTAGTGCACCAGGCTCATAATCTGTAGTTCCCAGGTTCGAGTCCCAGCTGGGTCAGTGTTGAGATTTATCTCCGCAAAATTCCCCGCCCTGTCCACGGTCAGTAGGGGACACTGATGGGCTTGGAAAGGCCGCCGTCCGTTGGATGGGACGTGGCCCCGTGTGCGGGAGAGCCATACACTGTGCACGTTAAAGAACACGCTGGATGGCCTTGACGGGAGGCTACCATCTGTCTCCCAACAGCTGTTCCAGTGGGTCCCCTCCCCCAACCTTCTCTGAGCCTTCGGGGTCCATGTGACCTGGCCATTTAGCCCATGGTGTTCAAAAAAGTGCCGCTCAGAGGTAAAACAACCCAACCCATTCTTGATATTTTACACCAGGGCTGGCAAACTTTTCTTATTTGGAGGGCCAGATAACGATTTTTCAGAGGTCAGTTTTCAAGGGTCAGTTTCAACCTCTGTAACAAGCAGATGCTCAAAAAAGTATTTTTTCATTACAAATATTCAAAAAATTAAAAATATATAATAAAATTATGATAAAAATAAAATTAATTTTATTGTAACTTTTGTGATAGGACATTTTTGACAAAATCATTAATGTTTGATTAAAATTTTTATAAAGTATCAGCGCAAACTGTGGGCAGAAAATTGTTGTTCATGATTGGTGCTTTTTATTGTGTTGATATAGCATCTGCTGTGAAATGGAGAATGTGTCTGATCATTTGTCTCTCGAATTAGATTCCCAGTCAAAATGAAATAATGAAATAAAAATTAAATAAATATGTTAATAATATGGAATAATAAAGGCATTAATAATAAATACTAAGAAGTAAATGAAATATGCACAAAAGTTTTTCTCTGCAATCATTCTTCTCTCATCAGTTTTATTTCAAATTGTTTTAAGTGTTTTACTAGATTCACAAATACTTCAAGGACTGGATTAAACATTATTATAGGCTGGTCTTGCAATCTTACCTATCGGTCCAGCCTTGGGAATGGTTTTTTTTAAAGCCAACTTGCCTCCAATCAAACATAAAGGATTCATGTTGAAATAACAGGAAATGACAAATATGCAACTGTTGGTGATATATTGAATAAATAAAGAAGAAAAATTCCAGCCATATACCGACAATTTTTCCTCTATATTTATTCAATATATCACAAACAGGTGCATTCCTGTGATTACCTATTATTTCAACAGGAAATACCATGCCTCTTGATGTTTGATGTGGACTGGTCATGTTCACTAACCTGGGTTGGGTTGTTTTACCTCTGAGCGGCACTTTTTTGCACACCATGGGCTAAATGGCCAGATCACATGGACCCCGAAGGCTCAGAGAAGGTTGGGGGAGGGGACCCACTGGAACAGCTGTTGGGAGACAGATGGTAGCCTCCCGTCAAGGCCATCCAGCATGTTCTTTAACGTGCACAGGGTATGGCTCTCCCGTACACGGGGCCACGGCTTAACGTCCCATCCGACGGACGGCGGCCTTTCCAAGCCCATCGGTGTCCCCTACTGACCGTGGGCAGGACGGGGAATTTTGCGGAGATAAATCTCAACGCTGACCCAGCTGGGACTCGAACCTGGGAACTACAGATTACGAGCCACCCCCGCCCCTCACTGACCTGGACAGTGCCTTCTAAACCAGTGTCTTCAGTTACAATCAGATAGATTTCCAATGACTAACTCTATGGTATAATGTTTAAGCCACCAATAGAGGATGGTTGTTTGGCAGCCGGTAGCTCAATGGTTAGAGCAATTGACATGTTATCAGGAGGTCATGGGTTTGGACCCATCTGGCTAATAACAATTTTTCCTCTATATTTATTCAATATAACACCTGCGATTTCCTCTTATTTCATGTTTCGTTTGACTCTATTTTCTACAGATAAAAGTCACTTCAGAGGGGTGCGAACATTCATACTTTGTGCTGTGGTAGTGTAACAGAATTCCTGTTATTTCAACATGAATCCTTATGCTTGATTGGAGGCGTGTTGGCTTTAAAAAAAAACATTCCCAAGGCTGGACTGATAGGTAAGATTGCAAGACGAGCCTATTCACTTTTTGATTTGTAGTTAGATTTCCACTAAACAGTGCACAAGGCAGATTACCTAACAAAAAATCTTAGGATGGAAAAAAATGTAAAAATTTATTTTAAAAATTAAAGTAACTTAAAATTCTCTGTTGTTGAGCAATAATTTTTTTTAAGTTTATCCTTCAAACTATTTGGATGTTAAAAGTTATTAGGAGAAAATTCAGAAGTTTTTTGGAGCAAGGACAGTTCTCCATCTTCAGTGAAGTTACATTATGTGGTAGTCCCCTCCATTTTAGAGGTGTTCAAAAAATTTCTTAAAAATACATGAAATATAGATAAGTTTCATAATTTTTTTTGCCTCTATTACCCTTATTTGCATTCTCTAGTGTGTGTGTATGTATGTGTGTGGGAGGGGGGGTTATGGGCCTTTCCTACCTGGATTCGGTCCCGGAAGGAAACTTATGTATCAAATGCCAAAAGAATAAAAATAAGCTTTAAAGTTTCACCTTCTCCTTTGCTTCTACTCCTTCTTAAGTTACTATCGTTTTCTGTAGATCCAGTGCTTTGACGAGCAGCTCTCATTGCTCTCCCTCTGCTGTCCACTACTAACTTGTCAGGTCTAACAAAAATGCCAAATCGAGATTTGCATTCAAAGTATCGAACTCCATTTACAGTACCATCATTCTTCCCTAAAAAAGTATAAAATTTTTAAATAATACAGTTGATATATAAATTTGTTATTAAATGATCAAGAAATCTTATGGAATTCAGACCTAAAACTTTTTAATATAATTCTTTTATTTTGTCAATTTTTAATCTTTTATTTTTTAAAGCATTTAGGCAAATTTATACATTTTTTATGCAAAACTTTCTGCAGCAAACTGTAAGTAAGTTTTTTGTAACAAAATCAACTTTAAATAATCAGCTTGATAATCAGCTTGTTATTCTAAGCCGTCCCATGGCCGAGTGGTTAGCATGCTTGGCTACTGATCTAAGGGACCTGGGTTCGAGCTCTGGGTAAGGCATGGACGTTTGTGTCGTTTTTCTGCTGAGGTCCTGCCATCCTCTCAGACCTTCTACTCTGGCATATAAACTGACAGGCTCCTGTCTGACCTCTGTGGCAAGCAGCTGCTTGAGGGGGTATTTATTTTATTTTATTATTCTAAATGCTTATATTGGCACAAACAAATTTATTGGAAAACACACACACATACTCATAATTTACAAGATATTGAAATATTTCTTTAAACGTAAATTTTCTATACAATAATAAAATCTAATATATAAATCACCGTAAAAACACATCTCAATAAGTGTTTTTATAGCTCTATTTTAATACACACTTTGATATGTCTAATGCAGGGTTCCCTAAAATTAGATTAAGTTAACTTTATTAACACTAAGCAGTTTAACTCTATTAACACTTTTTAACACTTAAGTAGGTGCTGGACTAGTCATGTGTTATCACAACAAACAATCAGCTCATTGACACTAATGTGGTAATATGCTGGTGCAATGAAGTTTAAGTTAAATTGTCATACCTACATTTTCTTCGTTCTCCTAGAAATAGAGGGGTGGGGGTGGCTCAGTCGGTAGCGCGCCAGGCTCGTAATCTGTAGTTCCCAGGTTCGAGTCCCAGCTGGGTCAGCATCGAGATTTATCTCCACAAAATTCCCCGCCCTGCCCACGGTCAGTAGGGGACACTGATGGGCTTGGAAAGGCTGCCGTCCGTCGGATGGGACGTTAAGCCGTGGCCCCGTGTGTGGGAGAGACATACCCTGTGCATGTTAAAGAACACGCTGGATGGTCTTGACGGGAGGCTACCATCTATCTCCCAACAGCTGTTCCAGTGGGTCCCCTCCCCCAACCTTCTCTGAGCCTTCAGGGTCCATGTGACCTGGCCATTTAGCCCATGGTGTGCAAAAAAGTGCCGCTCAGAGGTAAAACAACCCAACCCAAATCCTAGAAATAGTTCGTTGGTTGTTCAAGAAGGACAATTCCGGGTTGTGTGCTGTTCTTTGTAGTTGATGTTTTTACCGGTCTGGTATTATTGCTTCTCACTTGGTGATAAGAGTTCTTAAGTGCAGTGGTGTTGCACTTTGCTGCCTCTGTGGTACGAGTCACCGGATATCTTTCTAAACTTCGCATTCCTATTAGTGTGCTGAGCCAATTGCCTATACGAGATGTTGGTGACCAGGCATTGCAACATGTTTCGTGTTGCAATGCATTTACTATGCATCAAATATCATCAATCACATTTACTATGCATCAAATTACTAACCACTTTGTGAAGCTGCCATGCATGCTAAAAGTTGAGTTAATAAAAATATGAAATGATTAAGTGCATAAGAAAAAGAAATTTGAATGTAAACTGCTGAATTGCATTAAAGTATGCTTTGGTATGATTAACAATTGTCCATACCTGTAGGGGTATCTAATTCAATTCCTGCCCATGGACCAGGTGCAAAATCTGTGGCACCTAGATAGGAAACAACTCCAGTTTTGTTGTAAGGAGATATCATAACACTCTCCCCTACTGTCAACCATGTAGGAAATTTCAGTTCTGTTGGACTTGAAATGTCCCTAGGACTTGATATTTCAGCTGCAATAGGAAAATAAGACATTACTTCAAAAAAAAATAGTAAAAGTATTTTAGTTACATAAATTTGTAACCATGTTTTAGAATACAGTACAAAAACAAATTATCTCAATGTAAATTTGATTTATAAGAGCAAAATAAATTAACTATTCAAAATAATCAGTACAGGCAGTTCCTACTGTAACAAATGAATTGGTTCCAGAATATCATTCATTAAATGAGAGTAAAAGTCTCAATTAGTTCATTGGTTCCCAATGTATTACATAATAGAAAAAATACAGAAAACAATCAGAACATATTTATTAAGGTTGGGTTGTTTTACCTCTGAGTGGCACTTTTTTGCACACCATGGGCTAAATGGCCAGGTCACATGGACCCCGAAGGCTCAGAGAAGATTGGGGGAGGGGACCCACTGGAACAGCTGTTGGGAGACAGATGGTAGCCTCCCTTCAAAGCCATCCAGCGTGTTCTTTAACGTGCACAGGGTATGGCTCTCCCACACACGGGGCCACGGCTTAACGTCCCATCCGACGGATGGCGGCATTTCCAAGCCCATCGGTGTCCCATACTGACCGTGGGCAAGGCGGGGAATTTTGTGGAGATAAATCTCAACACTGACCCAGCGGGGACTTGCACAGGGTATGGCTCTCCCGCACACGGGACCACGGCTTAACGTCCCATCCGATGGACAGCGGCCTTTCCAAGCCCATCGGTGTCCCCTACTGACCGTGGGCAAGGCGGGGAATTTTGTGGAGATAAATCTCTACGCTGACCCAGCTGGGATTCGAACCTGGGAACTACAGATTACGAGCCTGGCGTGCTACCGACTGAGCCACCCCCGCCCCAAGAAAATTGGTATGCAAATGCTATATGTGCAATGAGTGCTCAACCTAAAATGAATATCTTCATTTGATGAACTCCTTTGTGCCATTTTTATATTGATAAAAAGAGATTTTTTTCGTAAGAACTTTATAGAGTTTGGAGTTTATTTGATTTTAATATTTATATTCCCTCTAATGTTTTAGTAGTTGCTTCAAACTCTGCTAGTCTCATTTGAGCAAAATTCTGAGAATGGAAAAATGTTATCACAAATTTTCTCAAAGCATTCAGATGAATTTAGCAACATTGTGATGTATATGAATCTACTATAATCACAATTAATTCAAATTATTTTGGGAGCATTTTACCAATATTTTGAAGAAAGCAAAATAAATTTTGTCATTTAATGACATTTATTTTCTCTGTTTTAAATACAAATAATACATGAATTTATAGCACTTACTTGGTTCTGTTCCAAGGAGCAAGAAAAAAAAGTGATAAAAATGAACATGTACAGTTTCACCAAAAAATTAAAAATAAAATTGTGTTTTAGTTAGAGTGCTAAACCAACTACTTTAGGTTTTACCAGTTCTCACACATGATTCATTTTTATTATAGACAGCCATCATTATGTGATAGAAGATGGATCACATAAATTATAATGTCATCCCCAAGTTTTTGTTCACGATGCACATGAAAAATGCATTGATACCTTTAAAAACACAATTAAAAAGACTTCTTGCTCTGAAAATAATTAAAACAACTTAAAGTTCCCTGTTGTTGGGCAATAAAATTTTGAAGTTTATCCTGGAAAATATTTGCATATTAAAAACTTTTTAGGAGCAAACTCAGAAGCTTTCTGGAGCAAGGACAGAGCTCCATCTTCAGTGAAGTGCCATTATATGGAGATGTTAGGGCTGTGGCAAGGCAACTAAGCCCATATCACCCCAAGCAAGACATACAGTAAAAGAATAAACTGATAAAAATAACACAAATATAAAGGCAATAAAACTGTAAAACAATGAAGATAAAAACCCATGTATAAAAAAAGGAAACAACAATTGTATAATACAAAATTCAATAATGGGTGTAGAGGACCCATGTAAAAAAAACCTAGCTCTAAATGAAAAAGGATACATTTAAAATAGTCAGTAAAATAAAAATTCAAAGACAGGAGATAAAAATTACAATTTCTAATGTTAATATTCATCTCTTTTGTTTTTATCTACTTCTATCTCTAGAAGATAGATTATAATCTTTGACAGTAGAAATTATCCTAACACTTTTTAGGTTATAATACTCAACAGCAACAAATCCTAACACTTTTATCTAACATTTTGTCCCTATCTCCTTGCTTAACTATCAACTTTACAACTCCTCTCCCACTGGGATGGGGGGGGGGGATCTCAATTGGAAGCATGCCAGACTCATAATCTGCTGTTACCAGGTTCTACTCCCAACTATGCCAACATTGAGATTTATCTTTACTAATCTTCATTCTGCCCTTGAACAAAATGGGTCACCAATGTCTGGAGATTTCCACTTTTTGGTATGGTGTATAAAATGTTATTTACTTCATCCCACACCACAAATTATCATAAAAGTGAGACAGTTTTTTTTGTCACATAAATACATGATTTTTCATAACATTAATAACACTAGTTAATAAATAATCTTTGAGTAATAAAGAAAATAAATCAAATATTTATTTTACTATGATAGTATTCAATATGTTTTCCATTGTTTTTTTTTTCCTTCCACAATTTTAGCTGCCTTTAACTATTTTTCAGGTTCTGATTTCAGATCTGGCCTTAAAAAATGGCTAGCATGTCACGTTTTTATGTTATTGGTCATTTTGACTCCTACTCAGATCTTCCTATACCAACACCTCCAGGCAACTGGGAGGATACTAGATATTTTACTTTTTGTGGCTGGAAACACTGATTGCCAACTGGGAGAAAAAATGTAACAATAACCTGATCTTAAACCACCATTCTTGTTGTTTTCATTGTAGGAGGAACATGTGCTGAACGTTGAAGAGTGAATTTTGGCATTTAAATGGCACAAAGGCAGAATCGCAAATGTGTTAATGTGCCAGATAACTTTTGTATGTGTGCGGAAATTATATTTTTAAATCCCAAGATCGTTCTTTGACAAAGTTGCTAAGAAAGCCTATAACTTGTATTTTGGATGTCATGTTGGAGATCAGGACAAAATATGGGCTCCACATGTGTGCTGCATTTCGTGCTTTGTTGGCCTGAGTGAATGGCTGAAAGGTAAGATAAAATCCATGCCCTTTGCAGTTCCAATTGTTTGGTGTGAGCCAACTACTCATTTGCATGATTGCTATTTTTTTAACTAAAGTGTTGGGCTCTTCAAAAAAGAACAAAAGCAAAATACAATACCCAAATGTGCCTTCAGCCATAAGGCCAGTTCCTCATGGCGAAGATCTTCCTATAGCAACACCTCCAACCAATTGGTAGGAGATGGATTCACATTCATCAGAGGAAGACTTTGAGGCACATACAAATCCTGATCCTACATACACCCCTAAAGAGTTAGACGAGCCTCATCTGATTCAGCAAAATGAACTAAATGATCTTGTTCGAGACCTAGGACTGAGGTTTTAGGTTCAAGACTTCAAGAGTGGAATCTTTTGGCCAAAGGTACCAGTTTTTCTGTTCAGAAAGAGAAATTTGGCTATCTGCTTATTACGAGATGCAAGATGGTTTGTGTTTCTGCACAGATATTTAAGGGCTGATGGAAGAAATTGGAACACTCACAACTCTAAGAAATGATGTCTATTTATAGATTCGTCAAAATGCAGCTCAAAAGCTGCTCTTTTGCATAAAGGAAACCAAAAACCTTCCATTCCAGTGACACATGCTGTGGGGATGAAGGAAACTGATGAAAGCATGGAAAAAATATTCACTGCTATAAAATATAACCAGTTTAAGTGAACAATATGTGGTGACCTAAAAGTCATCTCTCTCTTGCTCGGGCTTCAAGGAGGCTTCACAAAATTTTGCTGTTTTCTGCGTGGGACAGCAGGGCCAGAAAGGAACACTACAAAACAAAAGACTGGCCCAAAAGAGATGTTTTTATTCCTGGAAAGAGTAATGTGAGGTATAAGCCTCTAGTTGACCCCTCTGATGTTCTGCTCCCACCACACTTTAAACTGGGGCTTATGAAAAACTTTGTAAAAGCTATGAACAAAATTGGTAAAGAGTTTTTGCATTTGAAGGAAAAATTTCCAAACTAAGTGACGACAACTCAAAGAAGTGATCTTTGTTAGTCCTCAGATCAGAAAGCTACTGAATGATACTGTCTTCAAAGAAAAACTGAATATGAAGGAGCACACTGAATGGAAATCCTTCACGTCTGTGGTCCAGGGTTTTCTGGGGAATAACAAAGAGGAAAACTACCATCAGCTCATTCAAGATCTTTTCAAAAACTATGAAAACCTTGGCTGCTGAATGTCTTTGAAGATTCATTTCTTGCACTCGCATCACGACTTCTTTCCTAAGAACTTAGGAGCTGTCAGTGATGAGCAAGGGGAAAGATTTCACAAGGATATCCAAACCGTGGAGAAAAGATACCAAGATAGGTGGGTTGGGTTGTTTTACCTCTGAGCGGCACTTTTTTGCACACCATGGGCTAAATGGCCAGGTCACAAGGACCCCGAAGGCTCAGAGAAGGTTGGGGGAGGGGACCCACTGGAACAGCTGTTGGGAGACAGATGGTAGCCTCCCGTCAAGGCCATCCAGCGTGTTCTTTAATGTGCACAGGGTATGGCTCTCCCGCACACGGGGCCACGGCTTAACGTCCCATCCGACGGCGGCCTTTTCCAAGCCCATCGGTGTCCCCTACTGACCGTGGGCCGGGCAGAGAATTTTGCGGAGATAAATCTCAACGCTGACCCAGCTGGGACTCGAACCTGGGAACTACAGATTACGAGCCTGGCGCGCTACCGACTGAGCCACCCCCGCCCCCCAAGATAGGTGGGACCCAGGATGACTACTGCTGGTTCTTGCAGAAGGAAAATACTTCAGCACATAAAAGACAAAAATGAACCTCTTGTAAGTATAAAAGATTCTTATCCATGTTTTCTTATTTTGTATTTCAATATTATTTCATTTATTACTTTATATTCTGTCGTCTATAGATATGATGTTTCTAAATTTTTCACTGTAATCATGTATTTAATGTATGTAATCAGTCACAGTTATTTTCATTTCCCAGATATGCGTATTAATTGAAATTTGAAATACATCAATCTGTAATTGAAAAAAAAAAAAAACCATGTGCTGCAGATTTTTTCACAGCCATATTTGAATTCAGCACCCCAATTTGACCAATGTTATAAAAAAAAGCTTCAATTTGTTGTCTAATGTTATCAGTATGATGAGATTTTTCAGCAGCTGGCTTTTCAGTGATTCACTAAAACTGAAGTTCCCAGTTTTGAATCCCCACTGTGCAATATTGAGTTTTTTTGCTAATCCCCACTCTGCTAATTGGTTACGTATATACATACTGAATTCATTTCTTGTATTGTCTTTGTGCTGTCTCATCATTCAAACGTATCTTTTCTGTGGTATATTATACTGACAAGCCCCTGTCAGATCTCTGTGGCAGGGTATCTACTTAGGGTGGTAATTTAGTTTTTAATGTTACCAAATCAAATTTGGGGTACTGGGTTTTTCAACAGTTCATATCCCTCTGCAGATATGTTTTTAATGTATTTTTTCATTTAACCAAAGTTTCACTTTTGTATTTATTTTCTTCCCTAATACTACTACAACACAAATAGTCTTAGCACTATATAAAGTTTCACTTTATCCATTCTGTTATTGAATGCATTTTATTTTGATTAAAGGAATACATGGCCAAGCAAATTTACCATGTTTTTCTCTCTGATAACTATGTTTGTTTAAACATCAAATCAATATTCCATTTAATCTGAAATGTGGATAAATTATTTAATGCATATTCAAGCAAACCAATTTTATTCACAACAAAAGACTTGTCTGGAGCATTACGTAATTAAATGAAGAAAATAACATCAGTTGAATATTACAGGTTAATACAGAGACCATAATTTAATTTGTTGGCAAAAGAATGATAAATACACTTTAAAACTTTGCAATTGGAAAAGCAATGCTTATGGCTCCTTAATTACAATGTGACTACTTCCAATGTAAGGGGGGGTGGGGGTGGCTCAGTCGGTAGCACGCCAGGCTCGTCATCTGTAGTTCCCAGGTTCAAGTCCCAGCTGGGTCAGCGTTGAGATTTATCTCCGCAAAATTCCCCGCCCTGCCCACGGTCAGTAGGGGACACCGATGGGCTTAGAATGGCTGCCGTCCGTCGGATGGGACGTTAAGCCGTGGCCCCGTGTGCGGGAGAGCCATACCCTGTGCACGTTAAAGAACACGCTGGATGCCCTTGACGGGAGGCTACCATCTGTCTCCCAACAGCTGTTCCAATGGGTCCCCTCCCCCAACCTTCTCTGAGCCTTCGGGGTCCATGTGACCTGGCCATTTAGCCCATGGTGTACAAAAAAGTGCCGCTCAGAGGTAAAACAACCCAACAACCCAATGTAAGGGCATATTCTTCCATGTGGAACCTGAAGAGTTAACTGAAGAGATAATAGGAGTAATCACTTCTGCAATGTGCTACATAGTGAATTATCAGATTTGACAAGGTGGATTCTTTCATGAAACATATTTATGACAAATTCTAAAAATATGAAAGCAAGTTTTTGTCACTAGCATATTTTGATATTGTACCAGTTTACATTAAAAATAATTAAAAACTGCTGTATGATTCGAATATGATAATGATAAATAAATTCCGCAATATTTACAACGTGTTTATAGAGTTGGGTTGTTGTTGGGTTGTTTTACCTCTGAGTGGCACTTTTTTGCACACCATGAGCTAAATGGCCAGGTTACAAGGACCCCGAAGGCTCAGAGAAGGTTGGGGGAGGGGACCCACTGGAACAGCTGTTGGGAGACAGATGGTATCCTCCAATCAAGGCC
Organism: Ryuthela nishihirai; assembly: GCA_038380435.1. Classification (NCBI taxonomy): domain Eukaryota; kingdom Metazoa; phylum Arthropoda; class Arachnida; order Araneae; family Heptathelidae; genus Ryuthela; species Ryuthela nishihirai. The sequence goes on from JAWZYU010000022.1 coordinate 8,266,659, forward strand.
ATCCAGCGTGTTCTTTAACGTGCACAGTGTATGGCTCTCCCACACACGGGCCACGGCTTAACGTCCCATACGACGGACGGCGGCCTTTCCAAGCCCAGCGGTGTCCCCTACTGACCATGGGCAGGGCGAGGAATTTTGCAGAGATAAATCTCAACGCTGGCCCAGCTGGGACTCTAACCTGGGAATTACAGATTACGAGCCTGGCGCGCTACCGACTGAGCCACCCCCGCCCCGTGTTTATAGAGACACTTGTTTTCAGGGAAAAGGCATTGTCCTCCTTTATATGTTGCATTTTTAAAATTGGCAGCTCTTCATGATCACCATTTCAATTCTTGAAAGCATCCCCTTTCAAAATGCATCAGCTGAATAGATTTCCAACATATTGATTGGTTCAACACTAATGGCAGGTGTTTTAGCTGAAGTTTTAGAAATGATAATCAGCTGAATTAGTAGAATTGTTTGAAGACAAATGTGAGAATGATTTTGATGTAGTAGTAGTAAAGAATGGTATTGAACCAGATACAAGATGGAAAAAATAAATTAGTAGGATACACTTATGGCACAATAGGTGGCCATCATCAAAGTTAAAAATTTTGATGCAAAAGAGAGAACTTTGTAAAGTGAGGCTTTTAGTGTGATGCAAAACATTTGTGGGTGAAACAGTATTCAACTTGATCTAATTTTTTTATTATTTTCCTAACTTAGTAGGTAAAATTATCCTTGCTTTATATAATTAGCTAACATTTGTAAGAAACCTCATGAATATTGAAAAAAAAACTCATGTAGAATTGCAAGCATGTTTTTCAGTAAATAAAGAGCTTATTACATACTATCAGACTGCTCATGGTAATATGACTCCATTTCCTGTTTAGGAATGCTTGTATGTTGCTTTTCATGTGGCTGAAATAGAAATGCAAAAAAAATAAACAGAGAGAAACAGAGCAAGAACTGCAAAGAAAATATTTAACATTAAACAAAAGAGCTCATGCAGGATTCGTATAAATTTGATAATACTTTGTTTTACTAAATCTTAAAATAAGGTATATGAAGCATACTTTTTAATATTTTGCAATTTACTTTTTATTACTGAAAATGTCAATAGCACTGGTAGTGGTCTGTTGTGGTTGAGCAAGTTTACTGAAATGATACAATAGTCTTCCACAATGTAATAAGATCTTGTTAGAACGGTCCTAGGTCATTGAATTGGAATAGTTGAAAAAATATACATGGCAAGCAAATTCTTAGCTTTAGTGAATTTTTCAACAAGATTTTGAGCAAAAAAAATTGCTGCAAAATGTCAAATTCCCTTAACTCTTTAATGTGTGCATTTTAAATAAATCTGTATACTTTCAGTGTGGCTATTTTTTTTTTGCTCAATATTTAAATTTTGTCACCTATATTTTCAATGGAAGATGTTCCATGAATAAAATTATATTTTCACAAGGCATATAAGATGAAAATGAAAGTCCTTGAATTTTCAATTTCAAGCAGTACAGAATGCTTGTTAGTAACTAGCATGCATCATAAATAATGAATAAATGCAAACTAAAGAGAACTGGGGGGGAGGGGGTAGAGAGTTGTTCTAGGTTTCAAAATTTTGTTTCATTATGGGTGGTACTTGAAATTTTAACAAAACAAATATCTTGTTGAATATTAATCCCCCCCCCCCCCCATATATGCACAAAAAAAGCAGAAAACTAAACAATCTCAAACTTGGGTTCTATACATTTTGGTTCACAATACAGCAAGCAAGGAGGGAGGAGGTGGAAGGAACTCATAAAAGAAATTTTGTACCTGACAGTTCAGTTGGGTTGTTTTTACCTCTGAGCGGCAGAGTTTTGCATACAATGGGCTTAATAGCTAGGTTATGAAGGCCCTGAGAGCTCAGAGAAGGTTGAGGGAGGTGATTCACTGGACAGCTATTAAGAGACAGATGGTAGCCTCCCATCTAGGCTATCCAGTGTGTTCTCTAATGTGCAGAGGGACTAATGTCACAGGGAATTACAATAATCAGAATAGCAGCCATTCCAAGTCCATCCAGGTTCGAGTCCCAGCTGGGTCAGCATTGAGATTTATCTCTGCAAAATTCCTCGCCCTGCCCACGGTCAGTGAGGGACACCGATGGGCTTGGAAAGGCCGCCGTCCGTCAAATGGGACGTTAAGCCATGGCCCCGTGTGCGGGAGAGCCATACCCTGTGCACGTTAAAGAACACGCTGGATGGCCTTGACGGGAGGCTACCATCTGTCTCCCAACAGCTGTTCCAGTGGGTCCCCTCCCCCAACCTTCTCTGAGCCTTCGGGGTTCATGTGACCTGGCCATTTAGCCCATGGTGTGCAAAAAAGTGCCGCTCAGAGGTAAAACAACCCAACCCAAAATCCAAGTCCATCAGTGTCACCTACTGATCAAGGGCAGGGTGGGGAGCTTTGCAGAGATAAATCTTAATGCTAGCCCAGCTGGAACTCAAACCTGGGAACTACAGATTATGAGCCTAGATAACTACCAACTGAGACACCCCCACCCCTGTAACAGACAGTGATGTAATTTGGAAAGTTATGGGGTGGGGAGGGATTAAAAAGTATTAAATTCAAAATATATCACTCAACTTTTAAAGCAAAGAAAATAATAATTCTTTTAAGTTCTAAATTGTGATCTATTGGTAGAACTAGAATTTTTAATGTAACATGAAGTGGTACAGCAGAAATGTGTGTATAAAAATTGGGATCTATTGGTCAAATATTTGAGAAATTACAGATAATTGAAATATGGAAAAAAAAAAGGAGATAAATATGTTTTAACAGTATGTGGTAAAGTCTCGCTGAGAGTGGCAGTTCTTAGCAGATCTCCAACTAGCAAGAATCTGATGGCAAACAACAGTTCGAGTGCTACCAAGAGTCATACCAGCATTTTTAGTCAGTGGCCAAGTTAACTAAGATGCAAATGTTGTAATCCAGGATTCAAGACCAGGATCCAGGAATCTAAAAATAATCTTTTTCCTTTTAAGAGTAAGTATTAAAAAAATAACTGTGACCAATATACCAAACTAAGCTTTCCAATGACACCAAATGTTTTGGGGGGTAAATTCAATGGCTCAGCCACAAATGGGAAATATACATATTTTCGAAAAATAATATATAAGCTTTAAATATATTGATTTTAATTTCCTGTGTGGCTCTTTAGACAACTTGATAGTTATATCATATCAATGTGTTTTTGCAATCAACAATGCAGAAGGTTTCATCATTTGTGAAATGTGTTCCTGAAGAAATGTGTTGAGAAGAGAACAATTTCACATGTAAAAGTTCTGTGCTGATTGAAAATTGCAGGACTTTCATTTCAGGCTGAATGTGACATTGAGCTACAGTTTTGTTAGTGAAGCAGCATATATTTAAAAAGAAGTACAATTCTGATATTTAGCACGGAATAGTAAAAATGAAAGCTTATTTCCTCCTAAAGCTCTGAATTAATATGGCTAAATTTCTTTTGGCATTTTTATCCAGAATTATTTCAGAAGTTATGCAGAACCTACCATCGATGTAATATTAAAATTATTTTGACAGTTTTGGAATTGGAATGTTACTAAGAAAGAGAAGGTTGTGTGATTGTTATACAGATCATGCTGAAGAACATTTGAAAGCAAGAAGCATTAAAAGTATGAGAGAAACTTTGGATTAAATACTATGTGAATGTAAAGAAAAAATTTGGTGAAGATTAAAAAAATACTGGATTCTGTGTGTTAAATCTGTGTATATTGGGAGCAGGAGGGGAGTGATACCATGACTTCCTGTAAAAAGGGTGTCATAGGCACCATGCATCAGTTGGGAGTGGCATATTCATTCTCCATAATTATTATATTAACAACAATACACAAAAAAGTTAAACATTATTAAGGAGAATTCATTAATTACAACAGCTTTTTTTCTTACTCTAAGTTAGTGGAAAACATCTATGACTAGATAATTCACATGGTAAGAGCATCTGGTATGTACATTGGTGATCATGGGATTAAATCCTCACTTGTACTAGTCATGTCTAAACCCAATTTTTCTGATAATTCTTCAGCTGTTCCACATTTTACGGGGTATCTGTGTGTTAATTACTGTTATTGAAGAAGATTCATGTTGTGCTTCAAGGTAGGGAAAAAGAGGGTTCATTTAAAAATTAATTTATTAAATTTGTTATTTCTGTAACTTGTCTATTACATTTTACTAGAGTTTGTAGTTACTAAAACTTTGCCAAAAAGTAATACAAAACCTTATTATACCACTTAAACAGGAAACTATAATCCATTAAAATTGCTTTTTAATAATATTTTTCAGAAAAATTAAAGCAACTACAAAACTCATGAGTTTTGTAGTCTGTGCTTTAATTTCACTGAAAAGTTCACCTGCTAGTGATGCCTGTGCAAGATTCTTAAATGTGTTTAGTATGATTTAGAACTGAACTATAAGATCATTCTGTACATTTGATGATATGTTTTTCAAGATATTGTCATACCAGTCTTGCTTTAAGTGGCTTGATATTTATCATCCATGAGAAGAAAGTTATTACCAATGCAGCTGCATATGATCACATAAAAATCAAGGGTCATATTTCTCTATGTGATAGCATTTATGGACACACAAAAGATCAATTGGTCCACCTAAGGCAGTGGTGGCTTGCCCTAAGGATCACATGAGCATTCCATCTCCCCAGACTAATGAGAAAACAAGAAAAAAGAAGTTCAATAATAACAGTCATCTTCTCCTATTTTGTTACCTATTTATTTGTTTATTTATCTGATCAAGAGAGGTGAGTTTATTTATGTGACACAAGAGAGGTGAAGCATATTTCATCCACACAAAAACAGCTGATATGAACAGAAATCACAAATTTTATCATTAATATAGTACATTTAGTACAGTTAGATGAGAGGCATCACATGACAGAGAGCTGGCTATGAGAATATAACATGATTTGAGCACAATTATGATGAACAGTGGTGCTGAAGTGAACATGTAACATGAAAAAGTGATTGTTTATTAGAAGCATTAACACTGGACATGATCAAAAATGCATTCTCTTAATGATTCAATATGGAGGAAAAAATCGAGTGTTAATTTGTAGAATATCTAGGCTAAAATTAGCAGATATTAGTTTTTAACTACCTCATAGTTCTTAACTAACATTAAAATTTATTTTTACAGTATCACCATAAAATTAACAACATTTAAAATGTTTTTCAATCACTAATAAATCAGCACTTTGACGTCGATTCAAATTTTAGAAGAAAAATTGTCTTGAGCCATGTGGGTTCGTATCCCACCCGGATCAAGGGTCATCCTCTAAAATTTGAATCGACGTCAAAGTGCTGATTTATTAGTGGATATTGAATAGTCGGTTTATTTCATTGCTTATCATTAGCATACTTGTAAGACATGCTTTCCATCTATATGGCAAATAGAAAGTCGCTTGTGGATAAAATTGCCTGAATAGCGCCTATACATGACATAATAGGAATGTTCATAGCGTTAATTAGAGGAGATCTTGATCGGCGGCCAGTAGCTCAGTGGTCCAGAGCACCTGACATGTTACACGGGTTTGTATCCCACTCAGCTCAAGACAATTTTTCCTCTTAAAATTGGAATCGATGTCAAAGTGCTGATTTATTAGTGGATATTGAATAGTTGAGTTTATTTCATTGTTTTTCAATGATCTATCAGAGTGATGAAGGTCTCTTAACTCAATGTTATTGCTAGAGTGCTTGTTAAAACACATCGCAAATGCAATGGGAACAGCACACTCTTTTGCTATTAGTACGTATTTCTAGTATAATTAACTTTATAATATTTAAAGTCCTAAGAGAGCTATATTAATATGGTATTTAATACACAAGATCTTCAAGAGTTACCAAATAGTGTTATCTGATTGTTGATGAAGTAATATGATACTTTGTTTTGTAGCTGATGATATACTTGTCAGTTATAATACTATCTTCAGTGACTACCAGTTCAATGAAAAGAGCACATAAATGAATAGTGATACTGCAGAGAGTAGAGAAATTTAGTTCATACTGTAGTGACAATTCTTAAATTACAGAATATATGGTTGGTTTTGTTTATGGATGTTCGTGTTGTTTATCTGCTGAGGTCCTGCCATCCTCACAGACCTTCTACTATGGCATATAAAACGACAGGCTCCTGTCAGACCTCTGTGGCAAGCAGCTGCTTGAGGGGTTATTTATTTTTTATTTATTTTTTGTTTTTTTCAGATGGATGGCAATATGCAAGAGTCCAGTTGAGAAGGTAATACTCATTGCCCAGGTGCTTAAAATGCGATGGCATTTCATCTTCGGAAAAAAAAAAATCTGTTACTATATGCCAGATGGAAATCAGTGTTATCTGCTGACTTTTTAACGTCAATATATCAATAAATATTTTGTGGAAAAAATTTTGCCAACATATTAGGACGTATATTCTTTTTCCTGAAGCATAACGATGTTTAAATATTAAGATGAAACTTTCAAGCAGTACACGAAATAAAACATTCATGTTTAATTAAATTAACATTAAAACTTTTTTAAAAAAAGTCAGATCTTAAAAATTTTTTAAAGAAGTGTCCCCCACTACAGGTTTTATCATCATTAAAAATTTACATCTTCAGGTGATACGAGTCACAAATGTAATAGAGTTCATATATGTAGAAGCGGCCCTCTAGTACTGCTCCCAAAAAATAAAATTACACAATAGGAGTTTCCATGTGAATATGAAGGAATCTCTATTACTACATGGGGCAGGGGTGGCTCAGTCGGTAGCGCGCCAGGCTCGTAATCTGTAGTTCCCAGGTTCGAGTCCCAGCTGGGTCAGCGTTGAGATTTATCTCCGCAAAATTCCCCGTCCTGCCCACGGTCAGTAGGGGACACCGATGGGCTTGGAAAGGCCGCCGTCCGTCGGATGGGACGTTAAGCCGTGGCCCGTGTGTGGGAGAGCCATACCCTGTGCACATTAAAGAACATGCTGGACGGCCTTGACGGGAGGCTACCATCTGTCTCCCAACAGCTGTTCCAGTGGGTCCCCTCCCCCAACCTTCTCTGAGCCTTCGGGGTCCATGTGATCTGGCCATTTAGCCCATGGTGTGTAAAAAAGTGCCGCTCAGAGGTAAAACAACCCAACCCTATTACTTCATTGATGTAGCGAGTATGCTAGCCAAGGACAGATCACACACGTTTGGTAACTCTTCAAGATTTTATATGTTGAATACCACCATGAGTATGGCTATTAGAACTTGAAATATTGTAAAGTTATCTATTACCAGCAATATATATTAAAGCAACTGTCCTATTGCAACTTTCAATGTGTTTTAAGAAGCATTCTAACAATAACATTACGAGGCCTTCATCTTGTTGATAGATCATTGAAATATAGTTAATTTTACTGTGATATTGAAGAATTAAATTTTAATATTACCTAATTCACCATGTTTACTGACAAATTTAAAACCAGTACACAAATTTAATAAAAATTTTCGATAAATGCAGGATATTTAGAAAGCAAAATCGGTTGAAAACCACAATTGTTAAAATTTCCATTTCTTCAAGAGACAGAAAAGCTACTCATTGTCAAACTGCTATGAAATGTCGAAACAGCAATAAAAAAAAAATAATTGCTATCAGTTTAGTTATAATTTTTTTAAAATTTTAAACATAGATCTCATAAATAATGTAATATATATAATATAATAAATAACGTAATCTCTCAAAAATTCAATAAAAGTATCACAGAAGAGTATTTGTCCTATATTAAAATGAAAATTAGTAAATTTAATAATTTATATGTAAGGAAAGTTTGGCACAACACTTTCAACTGCAAGTAAGTTTCGACATGATTGAGAAATCTTTGGTTCATTTCTGATCATGACTAAGATATTTTTCATACACTTGCTTTTCTTGCTTCTTTTTTTATTTGTAATACATAAATATATAAAAACATTCACAGTGAATCACTTGCTAAATATTTTTTTAAAAAAGTTATTCTATATGAAATGCATGTTACATTTATTATGCTGAGTCACAAAATGCAATATCATTTTTATGACATGACAAAAATTTTCATTATAAAAACTCCTGAATTATTTCAATCTTTTATTATTTTTTACTACTTTCTTTATTAATATTTATTGAGTATATGAAATACACCTTTATAATCAATTTGTATTTTAAGCAATTAGAAATAGCACCTCTACAATTGATTAGTATTTTAAGCAATTAGTATAGCTCCCTTACAATTAATTAGTTTTTATAATGGGGGATAACAAAAGTAATGAATTATAATTCATTACTTTTGTTATCTTATTTGGTTTGTGCAGCCCCTAAGTAAAAATTTGCAACCTGCCACTACCTAAAAATATCCTTCCTCAGGTTAAAAACTTCCACCATCAAATGCAGTTGCTAGATAAAAGGCACATATATAAGTCCCCACTTCTCTTCAATATCATTGTACTTCTTGAATTTGCCCATAAAAAACGTTGTAACTTGTCTATAAATAGACACATTAACACTCAAGAGGTGTAGTATGGCAACTGAAAAAATTGAGATTGCACAGTTGATGCTTCGACAGTTCTCAGAGATTAACTGGCATGTGATTGATAAGTTTTATGAGCCTTATGGATACAATACTCGCAGAAGAATTACTGCTATGATGTCAGATCATTATCCCAGATGTTTTTGGCCAGGTCTTCAAGTAGTATTTGTAGTGTTCTGAAATTGATTCAAATGATTGTAATTATACTGTGGTACACTGCAACGAACCTTGCCATCTCCACCATAATGCCTCGCTTTCATTATACCAAAATTATATCATCTAAAATCTACTTTAAAATTACTGTATTGGCTCCCAAAATTAAAATGCTATAGCACAGATATGTGTTTTATAGGACAGTCAAATTTAGATATATAGATACATTTTGGAAAGTAAATATTTTAGATATTTTATTTTTATGCATACCACCATTTTTATATTATAGTATCAAATGATTCTTGTTTAAGTCTGTATTTTTAATTGAATGCACAATATCTGCATATACACAATATTTCCAATTTTTAAAATATTTTTCTTAATAAACTGGAATGGAAACTAAATATTTTTACCTTACAATGAGAAGTGTCTTCTTGCAAGGAACAATTGTTGTTGTGAAAATCAGTGATAAATGATCCTTCATTTGATGAATAAGCCGATAAATTATCTTCCACACTACAAAAAACGAAAATGAAATTTAAATAACTGAAAGAAATCTTTTATAAATTGCATGAATTTACAATTCATAAAACTATTTATACAATCCTATATAGAATAGTTTAGACGGAATTTGTCCTTTAATTTTCTTACATCGAATAGTAAGACCTCCATTCTCCCCATCACATATAAAAAAGAAAAGGATAATAGTGATGCATAGTTGCAAATTATATATGCAGTATGGCTTTACTTACTCTCTTATTCAAACGAATTTGCACTGTAATCTGTATCTGCATCAAAATAAAAAAAAATTCAAAATTCAAATTGAATTATTGGTAGAAATGAATAGAAATGAATTTCTTAACTTGTCATTACTGGAAAAGTAACATTTTCTGCAAAATTTAGCTTAATATATTCATTTACTATTTACCTGTAGTTTTTTAAAGATATACAAATGCAATAATTAAATATATTGTTATAAATACCTTTAGCACAATTAGTTAATATTGTCCATAATCCAAGTCCTCAGAGTAGCACTGGGTTCATATATATGGGTGGAATTTCTTCTGTTGTCACTTTTTTTTGCACAGCATGAAACTGTTTGTTTCATTATAAATAGAAATAAATAAATAAATACCCCCTCAAGCAGCTGCTTGCCACAGAGGACTGACAGAAGACTGTCAGTTTATACGCCATAGTAAAGGATCTGCAAGGATGGCGGGACCTCAGCAGAAAAACAACACGAACATCCATGTCTTACCCAGGGCACGAACCCAGGTCCCTCTGATCAATAGCCAAGTATGCTAACCACTCAGCCATGGGATTAACACACATTTTTTTGTTTGAGAAAATAATGTTACAGTTTACTGGTATTCTTCATATTAGAATCTGCTTGGAATATAATTTAGCAAGCTTACCAGTTGCAAAATAAGAAGCCCAAGATGTCTATGTTTGTTTTTAGTACAACAAAAAAACTTCAATTAAAAAAAAGAAAATGTTGTTAGAAAATTTTCTCTATGTATCTTTTAAAAATACATAATTCGAGTTTGAAAAATAATATTTTCGTTTTTTCATTTGATGCATATTTTATTAAACCACAATATAAATAATTTGTTATAGTCATCTGGTTGTGATTTCTTAGAAGCATTATACAGTACTACCGATTTGTTCATTAATGTTACTCATTGCTGAAGCAACCTTCTGATTTAAGCTCACAAGTTTGATTTGAACTATTATCAATAATTTTTTTCTTAAAGCACCTCTGTTTTCCCCTGTTTTATATTCTTTTCTGCCTTAAACCTATCTCACTATTTCTAGAATTATTTTTATCATTGAGAAAATTTATCCCAACATTCTATGCCTATTTCCCACTCTTCAAATCAAAAACTATAACTAAAAAAATGGCCAGAGCTTCTTCAAGACTGGCTGCAGTGCACAGAGAGGAAGTTGCAGGTGTTCCAATTGCTCATTCACATGTGCAAGTATGGGGATTGGGTTGCTTTACTACTGAGTGGCATTTTTTGCACACAAGGATCCAAAGGCTCAGAGAAGGTTGGGGGAGGGGGCCACTGCAGAGCTGTTGGGAGATAGATGGTAGCCTCCCGTCAAGGCCATGCAGCATGTTCTTTAACATACAGAAGGTATGGCCTCCCACACATGGGCCACATCTTAACATCCCATCTGATAGATGGCAGCCCTTCCAAGCCCATCAGTGTTCCCGACTAACCATGGAAAGGGTGGGGAGTTTTGTGGATATAAATCTTACCACTCTCCAGCTGGGATTCGAACCTAGGAACTGCAGATTACAAGCCTGCCGCACTACTGACTCACCCAAAAAGAGTGGGGAGAACCATCTGCTAAGTGGCTGCATGGTAGTTGTTTACATTGATGATTTAAGTGCAAATATTTCCTCCCCACATATTAGATATAACCTCCGTTAGTAAAGTTAGTATTTCATTTCCTTTTTTATAATTAAAGTCACTGTGGATAATAGTGATGCATAGTTGCAAATTATATATTTCAATCTTTTAGTCGATTGATTATTATCGATTTTTCAGAGTTTTGCTACATGAGATGGCAGTTTACAACTTATTGCTATGAATAGTTTAAATGTTAATTTTTCTTTTATTATTTTATTTTCCAGTAAAAAAACTTTTATCTTGTATCATTTCCTGAAAATGAATGAGGTCTTGGATACAGATGCAAAAAGGACTGCCTCGATATGGAAATCAGTCTTCATGCAGGGCAATTTAGGCAAGTGTTTTCAATCCCCCCAACACTAAGGATGTTTACTTCCCTCCCCCTGGCATTTTTTTAAGTATGAGTTTTTAAGTTTTATTGAATGTTTTTAAAATATTTCATCCCCCCCCCCCCTTAATATCTTGGTTATGCCACTCTGATGATTTTTGTTTTGCTTTGGTACACTAACTTTTCAGTACTTAGCGAAGGTCACCAAAATTCAACACCGAAAGAAAAAAAGTTTAGTAAAAAAATACAGCCAAGTATTCTTCCATTCATAAACAGGACAGAAAATCCCATTAATAGCACCCTCTAATGGAGAAAAAAGTTACAAAATGCCAAAATTTTAAATAAATATTGCAAAAGATCTGTTTATACTAGAAATCTCCCTTGCCTATGTGTGGTAAAATACAACCTTTTTATTTTAAGGGAAAAAGAAAAAAAAAACTGATCTCTCCCCCTCCCCCAACCCTCAAGATGTCTGTTGTATAGGTACTAATATTACTATTTGCACTTTTCCAATCATCTATTAGGTCGAATTTCCACTGTTAGAGATTGCTGAATTCATAAAATAGAAAACTTTATTTTCTTTAAAAATGAGCATTCCATATTCACCAGAATACTCTATATATCACTCTACACACCATTTCTCAATGCATTGTATATAGAGCATACCTATCCTGTATATGATGCCACTGCTCAAGATCTCTGGTGGAGATAAAAGTATATTAGTGGAGGGTTGTTGGGTTGTTTTGCCTCTGAGCGGCACTTTTTTGCACACAATGGGCTAAATGGCCAGGTCCAAGGACCCTGAAGGCTCAGAGAAGGTTGGGGGAGGGGACGCACTGGAACAGCTGTTGGGAGACAGATGATAGCCTCACGTCAAGGCCATCCAGTGTGTTCTTTAACATACACAGGGTGTGGCTCTCCTGCATATGCGACCACAGCTTAATGCCCTATCTGGCGGACGGCAACCTTTCCAACCAATCAGTGTCCCCTACTGACAATGGGCAGAGTGGGGAGTTTTGCAGAGATAAATCTCAACCTGACCTAGTTGGGACTCGAACCTGGGAACTGCAGATTACGAGCCTGGCGTGCTACAGACTGAGCCACCCCCACCCCTATTAGCAGTGGTAAAGGTGGTCAACTTTACAGACATCTATCATCTTACCTTGAAATTGCTGATGCATCCACATTGCAATCAAAATCTCGAAAATCTTCAGTAACACTGTGAAGTGAAACTGAGTCCTCACTAGATGCAGGAGTAGTAGATAAGGCCTGAGATCCATATCCACTGGACATAACACTTGGGGTTCCAACTTTGATCTAAATTAGAATGAAGTTATAAAACATTCACTTTTTATACAATATATATAGATCCTACCAAAAAATAATTACAGTTAGAAAATCTAAGGGTGCATATTGATAAATGATTTTATCACGATAATGCTGTGGTACAAAGTTAAAACAAATACTTCCTGGGAGTAATTCTCAAACTAGGAAAGTGCTGTACATACCATTACCATATATGGGATCTACTTAACTAACACCTTAGAATATTACCCAAAACTTTATACATTAATTCAAAATTAACTCTTCCTACAAGAGACCAATTAGAACCATATATAAAGAGAAAAACATGTTTACCACTTATGCTGGTACAATTGCATATTTTGCAGCGTTGTCGTGCTGCAGATGGTATTTTTATATGCTACCAGTCCTAGTAGTAGTTATTCTTCTTGCAGTTTACAATACTGGCAATAGATGTTATGAAAATGACAATATTTTCTTTGGTTTCTTTATTCATATGTTGAAACTTCCTTTCATTTTGCTGCACAAACAGGTGGTAGTATAAGTTCAATTTCTTATTGCGTAAGTTGTTATATACAGCGATGCTTTTGTTGCACATTGAAAACCTCAAGGTGATGTTATTTTTACATAGGGTAATACATGGGCATTTCTCATGTGGTGAGAAGCACTTTTCCTTGCTTGAAATGATTTTAGTAACTCTCCTTATTGGAAGATAGCTAATGTTCTGATGACCATTAATTTACTATTGGCCAAAAGCCATTGCTTTTACAACGTTAAAACTTTTAAAAAACATCTTAAAAACACGAGCTCTCCAGGTTCATTATACGACGTGTTTCACCACGATCTCTTACTATGTGGCATCCTCAGGCGAATACGATGGTAGCTAGTAGATGTTTAAGAAGCCGCCGTTAGTCCTGCCCAGCCCCTTGCGTGCTGAGTGTTGCGTGTGCAACTTGTGACGAATGCTGCAGTAGGAGATGCCATGCTGACGGAAGGGGTTGAATCTTGGTATTGCAAATCTCGTCTCGATATTTATATATATTTAAAGTCTCAGCGTATTATAATTAAAATTTTGTTTTTGGGGCTATTCTGGGTTTAAAGTTAATTTTATCAATTTTAATATTGTTTTCTACTATTGTTCTTGATAAAGCTGTTGTAAGGTTCTTTTTATTTATGTCTGTAAAATGTTCTTGCATATGTGTCTCGTATTGTCTGTATGTTTTTCCTATATATTTATTTTTACCCCCCAATATGTTATCAGGGTCAGGAATTTCAATTTTGTATACTCTCCCTGTGGGTGCTTTTGGATCTCTGTCATTTAAAATTAAATTTTTAATAGAGTGGGTGATAGTATTGGGTAAAATAATATTAATTCATTGCATCTCACCTATATCTCTGCTGTAGGTGAGATGCAATGAAGTTGTCATCAACATTAAAGGATTCTCTTAACATAAATCATAATTTTGACAGTGTACCAATGATTTTGAGTTCAGGTCTCAAGATTTTCATGCAATGCGTTGGGTTGTTTTACCTCTGAGCGGCACTTTTTTGCACACAATGGGCTAAATGGCCAGGTCACATGGACCCCGAAGGCTCAGAGAAGGTTGAGGGAGGGGACCCACTGGAACAGCTGTGGGAGACAGATGGTAGCCTCCCGTCAAGGCCATCCAGTGTGTTCTTTAACATGCACAGGGTATGGCTCTCCCACACACGGGGCCACGGCTTAACGTCCCATCCGACTGACGGCGGCCTTTCCAAGCCCATCGGTGTCCCCTACTGACCGTGGGTTCATGAAATGCACCAAGTTCAATTGTTGCAATAGGATCACCATTAGACATCCACATGTGATGAACCAGCCCTTACATGTAGCAATTGATGATCTTTATGAGTAATATTTTTCTTCTTAATTTCAAAACAATATTCGAAATTTATAAGATGCTCTTTTCAGTGTGCATGGAAAACGATTTACATTGCAAACAATTTAGTTTAATATAGCGGTACTTTGAATTTACCCTATATAGTGATAAAAAATTTGTACTCCCACAACAGATTTACTAAAAGATTTGATGGAAAAATTGTCAAACATCATTTTAATCTGTATGAGCATTATGGATCATTGATAACTTGTGGAGTTATTGAAAGAAATAGAATATGATTTCTCCGAAATTATTTACCTTGTGAATATATGTAAATCTTGGATGATATGTAAGGGAATTATAAGAATTTAAACAAAAGATTAAATGATACTTCCCTTTGGTTGATGGATAGGGTTTGAAGGAAGTAAATAGGTGCCACTTTTTAAGCTCCCTGGAACAAATTTGAATCTCAAGAAGAACAATGAAGCTAGGCAACAACAGAAAAGCACATAGCACATTTTTGCCATTGTAGCAGATTCATTTTGACTGCTTCATTTATGATGGCAATCCATGAATTTATTTCAGATAACTGAATAACGCAAATCATTTACTGAAATTTTCTGATAACTGAAAATTTGGATATGTGAAGTCGGTTTTTGAAATATCTTTATTATTGGCTTTGGGTTGTTTTACCTCTGAGCAGCACTTTTTTTGCATACCCTGGGCTAAATGGTCAGGTCACATGGACCCCGAAGGTCAGAGAAGGTTGGGGGAGGGGACCCACTGGAACAGCTGTTGGGAGACAGATGGTAGCCTCCCGTCAAGGCCATCCAGCGTGTTCTTTAACATGCACAGGGTAGGCTCTCCCGCACACGGGGCCACGGCTTAACGTCCCATCCGACGGACGGCAGCCTTTCCAAGCCCATCAGTGTCCCCTACTGACTGTGGGCAGGGCGGAGAATTTTGCGGAGATAAATCTCAACGCTGACCCAGCTGGGACTCGAACCTGGAAACTACAGATTACGAGCCTGGCGCGCTACCGACTGAGCCACCCCCGCCCCTTTATTATTGGCCATTTTATAGCTAGTACCATATGGAGTAAACATGCAGCTAAAAGGCAACATAATGGAGTAAAGGATTAGATATCTACAAACTGAAAAAAAAATTGTAATTACCCTGAACTTTACATATGGCCTGATATATTTATTCATAAAAATAAATTTCCAAATAAATAGATTTAATTGACATTAATATGTATCAATTGTGAACCAGTAGCAGACTTTTCATGACATACTACAGGCTCATGACCCTGTACTTTAAAAAAATAATTAAAATTCTTATTCAACCCTTTACCTCGCAAACTCAAAAATTTTGGTGATTCTAATTAAACTTTGCTTCACACTGATAACTATTCACCAATAAAGGAATCAAAGATAGCAATTTTCAGCACATATGGAAAAGTTTTTTAATAGCATCCACGGATCTTTATCAAGTCATATAGCAAAAATGTTATATAACTACCACATTGTTTGAAATTTCAATTTATCCCAAAAGACTCTTTTTTTATCAAACTGAAAATATCTATGATCTCATAGAAATGGATATCACCATATTGTTTAGCCACAATTCATAACACGTTGAGATCATTTTGAATTACTATATACAATTAACAAAATTTAGTTATACTACCCACTGTATTTTGGTAATAAAAATAACCTGTTATATTAAGAACTGTGTTTGAACCACATGATGACTTCCAGTTTCACAAGTTGTGTTACTATTTGTTTCAACTTTGAACTATATATTGCTAACTATATTTGGTGGTACAGCATCTTGTAGTGAATAACTGAAGACTTCAATATCATGACTTTACAACAGTTTTTTCTCTAGAAACTAATGAAGATAACTTAATATGGATGAAAAGTTTTTCCATTTCCAATGAAAATAATTACCCCTTATCAAAAACATTTATCAGCTTTTAAAAGGTTGTTCACATACTTCAAAAAACATATATATATATTGTAAAATACTATTGTCACATATTTTCAAGAAAAAAAAAAGGAAAACAATTGCCTGAGTGTCGCCAATACTATCAGGTGTTTCTGAACTTCTATTTCTTCTATCTGTAAATTCATTTTGGCCAGCTTTATAAGATTCGAACTCTGTAAATTCTTCTTCACTTTCTTCATGTCCTTCTGTCAGAATCTGCCTATGTATCTCATCTCCAGACTACAAATTAATTATATAAAGTCATTTTACTACACAACATTATACAAAGGTTTTTACTTTCATATTGTACCACATACATATTTAAGTTCATAATTCTTTTAACTAGTGTATGTTAAATAAGCTGTTATATGTTAATACAGCTCCTTGATGGATCTTTATGATATTTATAGAGACATAGATGAATATTTTACTTAGATTAGAACTGCAGAATATATTCATTCAGCAGATTAGCAAGCAAATCACTTTTTTTTTACAAAATATTAAAAATTTTAATGACAATAAAAGCCAATTTTTCATCCTTGCTCATTAACTGAATGACAAATGTAATAATGATCCTTATTACCAAACAACTATGAAATGCATAGTTAGCCAGCACTATTAAAATAAATATGCTATTTGTATATAACTGGATTTTTTTAAACAAGATGTCCAAAAAATAATGCTGCAGTTTAGAAAACCAATATGTAGAAAAATAATATAAGCATTCAAGAAAGTAATATTTTAATTGTAAGTGGACTAAGTTTTGAACATAATTAGCAAATTTCTTTATGTGGAACATTTGTGACTCTGCATATGTTCAACTGGTATCTACTTCTTGCCATATACATTTCCTGACAGATGGATTGGCAGGGGTGGCCCAATTCTATGGCCACCAAGGAGCCCTGATTTGACACGTCTAGATTTATTTCTTATGGGATTTTGTAATGTTCACATAGACAAAATTCGAGACCTGAATCATTTGAAAGTCAGAATAAGAGAAGCAACTGAGCAAGTAACAAGAGATATACTATAGAATGTATGGCAAAAAATGGAATATCAATTGGACACATATAGGGTCACAAATAGTGCACATTATTATTATTGTCATTGGACAGTGGAAGAATGAAAATAGGTTGCCTTCTCCGATGAATCGAAGTTTCTACCTCACAGAAATGACAGATGTTGGCAGATATGGCGTCAGACACAAGAGAACCAACACCTAGAGACACTTGTCGGTCAAGTACAGACCAGTGGTGGCAGAGTGCATGTCTGGGGGATGTTTTCCTGGTATGGCCTGGGACCACTGGTATCACTAGATGAGCCCCTGAATGCCAATGACTACCTGTCCATCCTTGCTGACCATATGCATCCCTTCATGTTGGACGTTTACCCTGGTGGTGATGCTGTCTACCAACAGGACAATGCACCCTGTCATGTTGCTAAGGTGGTGCATGACTGGTTCCAGGAACACGACAGCGATGTCTCCGTTCTCCCTTGACCAGCGAAATCGCCCAACCTCAATCCCATAGAGCACATGTGGGACCATTTGGATCGACAGGTTCGGCTTGTGGACCCACAACCATGTCATCTCCGGAATCTCCATGCTCTGCTGGAGTCCAAATGGACACTCTGACAACCTTCCAGGGCCTCATTGCATCCATCCAGGCCAAGGGTGGTTATTCCCATTATTAAGTAGGTGGTAATTTTCTGATATGACTGTGTGTAGTAGACTAATACAAAATAGAATAAAATGGACTTTGGACATCAGTACAGATGAATGCTTTGCAAGCATTATTTTCAAACCTGAGTAACTAAACAACACAATGCATCAAGAACGAACTTTATTTATTTTTATTAGTGTAAAGAGAGAGAGACTTACCATCATTTATAAACTTCCACTTTTAAATTTATCATAGGAAGGAATGTATGAAATTAAATGAAATGCTGAAAATATGTTAAATGCAACAGGAACAAAAATATGTAACAACAGTTAACTTCATTAAAAGGAATTAAAAAAAATGTCTCAGTAAATGCAAATTCCAAGACAGATTGTCAAAGATAAGCAAACTCCTAAATAGTGTTTTTACTTAGAAATACATCTTTTTCTCCAAAGCACATATTCTCTGTCATCATATTCTACATAATGAATGAAATGGTGTCATTTCATTATTTTCAGTTTGTAACTGAAACATCATATTGGCCATGTAACAGTGTAATTTTAATTTTGGAGATTAATACTTCAAAAGTTTTTTTGGAAAAAATCCCTTTTGGAGAGTAAACCTTCAAGAGACATAATAAATGTACAGAAATGGTTTTTGAAGGATTGTAATTTGATGGAAAGTCATCGGTTTATCTACACACATATAGATGTAAATTAAATTTTCTAAAAATAAAAATTCAGTGGCAAAAGTGTTAAAGGTTTTAAAACTCTATTACATTCTTAATGTTACTCTATTAGCTTGCATCTTGCTTAATGTACAAAAAACACTATGTATGTACAATACACTAGTCTAGACAAGTTACCTAAGCAGATGAAAGTGAGTCAAAAGAGTAGTGAAGATAATGAATTTAAAAAAATTAAATTGTTTTAAAAAGTATTTTATTTTAAAATAATTTAAAATTCTCTGTCATTGAGATATAAAATTTTAGAGTTTATCCTTCAACTATTTGCATGTTGAAAGTTCTTAGGAGAAACTTGTAACTGAGAGTTCTTTCTCCTAAGAACTTTCAACATGCAAATAGTTTGAAGGATAAACTCTAAAATTTTATTGCTCAATGACAGAGAATTTTAAATTATTTTAAATTAATTTTTGAGCAAGAAAGTCTTTTTAATTGTATACTTAAAAAGTAAACTGACAAAATAAAGTTTTAAGCAGGTATTATTAGTAAAGAGGAGTTACCTCATCTGATTCTTCTTTATGTAACAGGGGTCTGGCTTCTCTTAGATTTTGTTCTTCCATTACTGTACTCATAGGCTTTAGTTTAGTTGGCTGAGGGCTCATAGCAGTGAGAGGAGAGCCTAAAATGGTTACAAATATAAATACTGACCTGCATTACATTATCTAATCAAAACTATTATGTGATTGGTAAACAACAATTAAAACATGACAGAGCTAGCAATAAAATTACTAAATAAATCAAATAAAAAAATTACAGTAGATCTTCACAGTGCAGCAATTAATACTGAATTAAAAACTTTAATTCTCTATCTATTCTACCTAGTATCAAAAGTAATGAATGAGATTTTATGTACCATAGAGGTTACACATGAGAATCTTAATAGATGAAAATTGATAGTGAGTGACAATTTTATAAAGCCCTTGCTGGCAAGTAATGAATCACAGCATATTCCACTGGAGAAATTGTGAGGGATGCTGATGAGTTGAAGTTGGTTACATAGAATGAATCTTTCTTCTTTAAATCAAAGTTTTGTGATTGCAATGAGGTCAGTAATAACTGGTTACTGATATATACGTTAATATCCATGATGTGCATTACTCACCCTTATTGTGGGTATATCATCAGATGGAAGTAAGCAGCCTTAGGCATTACTCTAGGAGCAGTTGTTTGTTAAGTGTAGGGGAGGGGCACAATACTCTGAGGTTTGGAATGGTTAGGAGATGTGATGGGTGGCCATAATGGGATCTTCATGTGAAGGCGGGGAATAAGAGAGCGTAGAGTTCTGATAACTCTCTGAGATTTGAGAATTTCAATAGAGAAAAGCTTCATTGTGTGAATATATTAAACTTTGCATTATTGTTCATTGAGTTGGAATTATAATAAGACACGTGATAATTGTGTGATTAATTTAATGTACTTTTTATTATCTGTTGTGTGGAATTTATAATAAATGTGTTAATGAAGGAATTAATAATATTAGGTGATTAACCTTTTAGTTCAGGAGGAGGTTATTATCCTCTAATTGCAGATTCCAAGTATGAATTTGTGATAGTTTAAATATTTGAAGGAGGCCTATAGATATATATGTTATTGAAGGTGAAAATGGTGATTAGAGGTAATTTTGGAGAGGTGTTGTTAAGGAAACATTGTATCTCTGAGGGGTAAATGATAACCCCTAAGGATCAAATGCCAAACTGGGGGTAGTGGGGTGATGCAGTTGGGTTGTTTTACCTCTGAGCGGCACTTTTTTGCACACCATGGGCTAAATGGCCAGGTCACATGGACCCCGAAGGCTCAGAGAAGGTTGGGGGAGGGGACCCACTGGAACAGCTGTTGGGAGACAGATGGTAGCCTCCCGTCAGGGTCATCCAGCGTGTTCTTTAACGTGCACAGGGTATGGCTTTCCCACACACGGGGCCATGGCTTAATGTCCCATCCAACGGACGATGGCCTTTCCAAGCCCACGGTGTTCCCTACTGACAGTGGGCAGGGCGGGGAATTTTGCGGAGATAAATCTCAACGCTGACCCAGCTGGGACTCGAACCTGGGAACTACAGATTACGAGGCTGGCACGCTACCGACTGAGCCACCCCCGCCCCAGGGGTGATGCAGAGTTCAGTTAATTTTTTGTTCAAAGGAAGTTTCCTGTGGCAGCGAGTTGGAATTTGGTAAGCGGGGATATACCTTCATTGAGTTAAAATCTGTGGGTAAATGTTTTTGGTGATTACTTGAGATAGTACAGTTTTTTGTAGTTTAAGATGTCATATTTATTTTCTTTAAGTCTTATATAAAATGGGCGTGAGTTTTTCCATATGCATTTGTTTTTAGGGAAGATTTTGCTTGTGGGGTCTTTGAGTTGGATATAGTATACCCCTCCAGAGCTGGGTATATGTTCAGGTTCATTTTGAACAAGTTGAGGTAGTGTGTGTGTGTGACCTTTTAATCATCATCATCATCCTCAAGCAGCCATGGGCTACGGAGGTCCAACCATACCGTGCAATTTAGTTCTCCAAGCAAGTCTGTCCTGAGCTACATCTGCTGCATCTGGCCACTGCACACCAATTCTAATAAGGTCCTGTTTGACATTGTCCACCCACTGCATCCTTGGTCTCCCTCTCCTTCTGAGGCCTTTAGGCACACTGTTCATAACCCTCTTCGCCAATCTATAATTATTCATATGGGCAATATGGCCAAACCAACGGAGTCTCTCTCTGCACAATATGTTGCTTAAAGGAGGTTGCTGACTCCTTTGCCTAACCTCATCATTAGTTACAAAGTTGAACCACCTAATGCCCAAGATACTGCATAAGCATCTAGAATCAAAAGCATCTAGTTTCCTGCCCAAGTTAAAGTGTCCAAGTTTCACTGCCATAACTAACCCTAGAAAGAACCAAACTATTATACGTCTAATTTTAGTCTTTAGGTATATATGCCTATTTCTCCACACTCTCCATAGATTCTTAAAAGTCCCGGCAGCAATCCCTATCCGTCTATTAATCTCATGCTGCACATCACCAGTATCTGTTACATAGCTCCCAAGATAATTAAACTGTGACACCTGTTCAAGATTGCAACCATTCAGATTAACTGAATCAAAGCCTGCCTGACCAATTTTCATCACTTTAGTTTTCTCTTTGTTTATAACCAAACCTACTCTAGTACCAGTTTCATCAACAGCTTGAATGAACGAGTTCATCTCATCAACATCATCTGCCAAAAGGGCTAAATTATCAGCATAATCTAAATCAGAAATTTTTGTATCTCCAGCCCATTTAAGGCCAAAATCTTTCCCTTGAAGTGAATTTCGCATAACTTAAGCAATAACCAAACTAAAGAGAAAAGGAGACAAAATGCACCTTGTCGAACACCAGACGTAATGCTAAACCAATTGCTACAAGACTTACCAACTCTCACACATGACTCAGTGTTATTATAGAGAGGGGTACTTTATAATGAAATGTTTCAGAGTATTTTTAACATAATACATGAAATTATTTTTGATGTATATGGTAGAGCTATTATGTATTTTTTTCCATTTCTTTATTTGTTAGTTTTTCCTTTTTTTTATTTGTTGGTTCTTGGGGTTTTGGGAATGTTTGCATTTTATTCATTTATGAATTTTGTTGATGGTGTGTAATCTGTATCAGGCTTGTTCAGCAAATTCAAAAATAAATATTATTTTATTGTTCAGTTCTTCTTTGGTATTGCGATATTTATAAGTTCTGGTAAAGTGTTAGTAGAAGGTTGATAATTTGTAGTTGGTGGACAGAGGTGCTAGTTATTATATTAGGGATAAGTGTAGGTTTTCTGTATAAAGATGTATATATACTACTCACAAAAATTAGGGGATATTTCAAAATGAAGCGAAGAAATATCCCCTAATTTTTGTGAGCAGTGTAGTTTAGTTGAGGTGCAGTGTAATATCTAAAAATGAAAAGTGTCTGTTTTGTTCCTCTTCATGTGTAAATTTAATGGTGGGAACAACATTAAATTTGGATAGTTATTTACTTAATTCTGCTTTGGAGTATTGCCAGATAATTAAGATGTCATTGTATAATGTGCAAAATGAACTGGGCGGATCTGTCTTTCATGGAGAATGGTGTATTCTGCATTATGGATAATGGCTTCTGACATCAATCCAGAGAGGGGGGAGCCCATTAGGACATTCTGGTTCTGGATAAAGATCCTGCCATCAGCTTCAAACCAGTTACTCTGAGTTTGGTCACTTCAAGCCATTTGGTTTTAAGTCTCTTACTTACATTGAACATAAGTGTGTTGGGTCAGAGTGTGACAACATCAAATGAATGTAGAGAGTACTGGGGGGTAACAGTTATTATTTTTAGTGTGTTGATTAAATCTGCCCTAAGTTAGTTAAGATATCCAGGTGCATTAATTTTAGTTGAAGTTGCAGGTAGAAGATCGTAAGTAATTTCTGTAGCTTGTAATTCATCTAGCATTACTTTTAATTTGCTGATGTAGCCATCTGCATCTAATAACACTAACTTATGGGTTTTATCAGCGAGTTTTATTTTAATACCATTATTTTTCTTCAAGTTTTGTATGCGATCAGAGTAGTGCAGCTGCACCAGGGCCCTGAACTAAGGTGAGCCCAAAAAATAGGAACAAGAAAGTTTACCTTTTTAAAAAAATTTTAAAAGCACTGATGTAAATATCTTTTTACGTGTCAGTTATCAGAGCAGGGTAAACATTCTCAAAAGGAAAAGGATTAATTTTGCATATCCACTGTACAAAAGGAATAGCAAAAATTGATTTAGCAGCACAAGCGATGTCAGAAAACAGGATATATAAAAAAAGAGATACAAACAGATATTTTCTCATAATTTTATCCTGGAAATACTATCAAAAATTTTTGCAATCAATAAACGCTATCTCTAAATTTAAGTAATCTCCAAATGTTAATCTTTCAAACTTCTCCCAACTGCTGTACACTGCATTAGGAGGCTTATAGGAATAGAGGAAAAACTTTTAATCAACTCGATGAAAGTGCACAAAAGATGGCATTAATGTGGGGCATAGAACCAAGATTCCAGACTTCTTGTGTGCCTAAAATCAAATGTATGGATGGTGAGCTATGTGAGTACCAAAGGCTTAAGAATGAACAAAATGGCTTCAAAATCGAGGTATTCAAAATTACTTTTGATAGAGCCATTATGGTACTAAAAACGCCTTTAAGACTTTAAATGAAATCGCTCACAATTTCATCTCTCTGCATCCAAAAACATTATAAGTAGTAACTGATGGGGTGCAAACGAAGCTGCAGAGCTTCCCAACAGGGCATATAAATCTGACTTAATATCTTCATTTGATGCTCAGCTCCCATAATTTAGAGTTAGCTTGAAACTGGAAATAGCAAAAATTAATAATTGATCATTCAAAAGTACTCTCTTATTTGAGCTTTTCCAAAAAGTACTCTCTTATTTGAGCTTTTCCAAAAAGTACTCTCTTATATGAGCTTTTCCAGATGTGTATAATACTCTATTGCTCTTTTCAACGTTACCAGTAACTATACTGACATCGGAAAGCTCATTTTCAAAATTAAAATTGATAAAAAATTATTTCAGAATTGAAATGGAAGAAGAAAGGTTATTAAGACTAGCCATTTTATCTATAGCAAATGAATGAGCATGAGAAACGTTTGCAGAAATGAAAGTAAGGAAAGTAGGAATCTACTAATAATTTCCACTCTGTAAATTGGCCGAGTGGTTAGCGTGCTTGGCTACTGATCTAAGGGACCTGGGTTCGAGCCCCGGGTAAGGCATGGCTGTTTGTGTCGTTTTTCTGCTGAGGTCCTGCCATCCTCACAGACCTTCTACTCTGGCATATAAACAGACAGGCTCCTGTCAGACCTCTGTGGCAAGCAGCTGCTTGAGGGGGTATTTATTTATTTTTATTAAATTAATTCAAATATTTAGAGGAAAAATTGTCTTGAGTTGAGTGGGATACGAACCCACGACCTCCTGATAACATGTCAGGTGCTCTGTACCACTGAGCTATCGGCTGCCAATCAAGATCTCCTCTAACTGATGTTATGAACATTCTCAACCTACCTTCCTAATATGTAGGGAGTGTTCAGACAATCCTGCCTCAAGCAGCTTTTTAATGCCTTTTATTAGATGGAATGCATGTCTTACAAGTATGCAATCTACAAATAATTATTATTAAACTCAACTCATTGATTGAGAATTGATTCAAATATTTTTTTTCAAATATACAAATATTTTCAATATTTTCAAATATACAAATATCACAGTTATTTAGAGGTCGTGGGTTCGTATCCCACCTGGCTCAAGACAATTTTTCCTCTAAATATTTGAATCAATTTAAAGAGTGGAAATTATTAGTGGATACTTAGTGAGTTTAATAATAATTATTTGAAGTCAGAATCTAGTCTGAGCTAATAAAATTATAGTTAGTTTCCTTAAAATTATTTTGATTTGTAAATATTTATGTAAATTTTCTAAAAGTTTTGCTTAAAAATTTGATAGGACTACAGGTTGCCTACTGTAAAATGTTAGGAAGCTATAATATAGCAATCATGTGTAATTGCACATGTATAGTGACCTATGTGAGAACCAGAGATTAATGAGTGTAGAAAATTGCTTTGGATAAGAGGTACTTAATTTCCTTCTGGAGAGCTATCGTGGAATTCAAGAGTGACTTTTTTAAAGCTTGAATGAGATTGTTAGCATCCATTGTGTGTTGTAAATGGTATATTTGTTGTGAGTATACTACTCTGATTTGTGTACAGTGCTCTGGAATATTATTTTTAATTACAAAACTAGCAGATGTTCATTCACAGTAATCATTTTTTAATAAGTTAGTAAACATTTCCAAGCAAATTTCATTTTTATTATGTACTTAAAGCATTATTCTATATTATAGATATATAGCTCTGAGAGTACCAAAACTATACCAGTGCTTATTTACCATACAAGAGCCAATACATTTTTAACACAGTCATGAGCAGGCCCAGATCTAGAGAAAAATCTAGTCAGAAAACTGTAAAAGAGGAACCAAGAGATTGGATTTTCCCATCCAAGTTTTTTTTATATAGTGATTACAATAATATGAACTATTGTAGAGAACTATTGGAGAAATATGTTAAATTGAATGTGTTAGTTGAAAGCCAGCCCACTTTAAGAATTGTGTTAAACAAAACTGTATTGGCAGAATTTTTGTTAGTAGGGGACTGAGTATATATGTAACTTTACATATTAGAGTAATGTTTTAAGAACTTAGACAGCAATCTCTATACTAATTTAATTTGTCAAGATCTTCAAAACCAAATTCTTTACATGTAGACATCTTGTAATGAAACTTATGTTTATTCATTTGGAAGATTTTTCAAATGTGAATTCACAAGGTCAACAGTAATATACTATTATTTTTAATAATGTGCTTCTCACTTCAATAACTATATCTAAAAGACATGGTTAAACTACACAAAAATATTTCAAATTAATAAAGCACAGACAACATTACCTGAAATATTTTATAACTGGCAAAATGTATGATAGTTACATGCAACAGCTGAAAGTAAATTAGATTTTCTACAAATCATGAAAAGTATCGTGCAAGAATAATCAATGTTTAGACTGTATCTCATGCAGTCATCAGTCAAAAGTTTCAAGCATGCAACACAGAACTCAAACCTGACATACTTAAAGAGTTGGCTGCCTGCCGAAGATTTAGATTCAAATTGAAACTGAGATTCAGGAAAGTTGGACGAGCTGTAAGAGTGATAGATTTTTTTTCTCGAATTATAACTATGAAACGTTATTTAAAAGGTTAGAGAATAAAGCTTTTTGGCAAGTACAGAAGACAAAACTTTCCTTTGAATTATCCTTTTTTTACCCTAATTTATCCCAATTTCGATATTCCAAGCAAAGTGGAATCTGTGATGATGGCAAAAGAGAAGTTAAAAAAAGTAGGATAATTTCAAACTTTTTATGTCTTATGTGCTTTAAGAAAATTAATATTACTGACTAAGAAAGACAATCATGAACACAATTGTAAAAGGCAATGATTTTTTTTTCGTAATAGTTGATAAGATGTTAAAAAGGATACTACAGTATTTTATTAGCATTTTTTAAACATCTCTGTTATATTATTGGAATCTACTTAGAACTGAAATATGGATTATAATATTGACTCTGCAAAACTTTTAAAATGACCTACAGATTTTAATATTCTTCCTGTTAAAAGATGTCCTTTTGTAATCTCATTTCTATCTGAAATTTCTGCTACCATTATTCGGTCTTTAAAAGTCACAGCTGCAACGTAGATCAAGGATCTAAAATTTTAATAGCTAAAATGGTACCACAAAGCGCACACATAGGTTTGTCATCTGCCTGTATAAGAATGTGTAATAAAAAATGACTTATGCAAATGAGAGCAAGTACAATTTCCTCCTTGCAATTCTTAGGAAGAGATGACTGCCATGGTTTTGACAACAGGCTGGATCTCAATAAGTTTGTTACCAATCTGTTCAGACCATCAGACCAAGATCTGTTCCATTGTGCTTGGAGCTTGATGGAAAACACTGCCAGAAGTCCAGGTATTGAACTGGCAGTGGAGAGCGGGGCAGTGGCGTGGCAGACTTGACAGCAGCATCTGCAAAGTCATTGCCCCTGATGCCAAAATAGCAGGCACCCAGCAGAAGATGGTAAAGTTGGCTGCCAGAAATAATCCACAATGGCTCTATCAAATGGGCTGTGGGAAGATTTTAGAGAGAACAGGGTGAAGCTGAGGCTCACCTGTAATTAAAAGACGTGTACTATTAGTTTAGAACAGTAGTTCCCAATGGGGATGTTTTCTTGGGTTTTTGGGTACGAACAGATTAAAGAGAATATTGAATAGTTCTCAGAATAACCGAGTTATGGTTTTGTTTCAACAGAGAAACCTGAAAATTCATAGATATAGTATCAAGATATTTTTAAATTTGTATTCATAGTAAATATTATCTCAGCTAGTTTTATACAGAAAAAGCATTTTGGATTCCATTAAAGGGCATCAGAAAGAGTAAAGGGTGCTGGACTTTAAAAAGTTGGAAACCACTTGGTTACCATAAGTAAAAAAGTTTTGTGAAGAAATGAGCTTTGGAATTGCACAAATGGACCTCAATCCTCAATCTCCTAATAGCATGTCAGGTGCTCTTATCATATGAGCTCTTACAATGATTGATTATGACATATTCCCCTTTTGTTGTAGAAATATCTTAATAATTTATAATTATCTGCAGTTTGAATGTATGGGTTAGATTCCACCAATCTTCAGCTAATTAGGATCTGATACTTTATCAAGTCATGGGTTCACACCCCACTCCAGTTGAAAGTAAACTTTTTCAGTTTACTTTTGTTTTAAGATAACAGGACATTTACCTGTAGGTTACCATTGCTGAATTTCACCAATAGCACTAATCACACAGCTAGACTAGCAAACTTGAATTTTACAAAACTATTAACATTTTCATCTTGATGTAAATTTTTTAGGGTAAACAATTATGGCAAACTTAATATTCTAAATATTATCAAAAACCCAACTTGTAAAATGGGACATTAAACTATGGTTGTGTCTGTAGGAGAGCAGCCATGTTCTGTGCAATTAAAAATATTATGAATCTTCTTGACTGGAACCCCCCCCCCCCTCAACACTCTCTTCCATATGTTCCTGAGCTATTTGAGGATTACCTTCCACAACACTGCTTGGAATTTTAAGGCACTTGATCAATTAGCTCAGTGTACACCAAAAATAATATGCACCACAGAAATTAAAGACCTCAGTTTATTTCTACTGATGCACAAGATGCACATTTTCTAAATTCTGAAACAAAAATAATATGTTAAAAATTAACTTGACACTTCAGACCGATGTGATCATTTATTGAATTACATGAGTTATTAACTGAGTACAGTAATTACTATTTATTTTAATTAAGTACTTACTTAATTAAAACAACTGTAAAAATTAATAATTCCATGAAACAAAAAATAGTATATAATTTTTATCATATGAAACACTTACATTAGGAAAATTAGTATGCAACTGGGCATTTCATGTAATGACAAAAATATTCTCAGCATTAACTCAAGAATGCTCTATGAACAAAAAATTGTTACGTGAAATTTGGTATAATTGTTACCTACAATAAGACTACATATTTCATGCACAACGTTTTTGTTTCATGAGCATTATTTTTTTAGATTGCTAAAGAAATTCCACAATGAAGGATCACCTAGTGTTGGCACAAATTATTTTCCTCCTATGTCCTTCCAAGAAATAATGTGTGTGTGTGTGTGTGTGGAGGGGAATTAAGCCTAAAATTTTAAGCTTTAAAGCATGACTGTTTTTTTAAGACTGAAGTTCTAAAAACAATTTGTGCATTAGATATACATATATATGCTGATTTCTTAAACATACAAATATGATTATCAATCAATGTAATGCTGTGCATATTGAGATGGAAGAACTTCATAAGCATTTGTTTCATTTATTATTGTATTAGTTTTGTGTATAAATGCAAAAATACAATCAACACTACATAAATCAATGTTGGTAATGTTTTTATACATTAATTAGACATTAGAGGTTGAATAATACATAGTAATGCTGGTTAAGCACAATGAGGTTCACAAAGTTATTAAAAAGATTATATATATATTGAGACTATTACTCTCAGAAAATACATATGAAAATAAAAAAAACATTGTTTCAAAATTTTATTTAAAAAGGTAGAAAAACATTAAAATAAGCTTTTTAAAGGCACTAAATTTTTTACTTCTTTTCTCACTAGTGGCATACACTGAAATATCTAATAGGGGTGGTTTTTGCCATGTTTGAATCTAATAGAGGGGGGGGGGGGTTATTGGCATACTTGAGCCTCTAATTTTCAAGGACTTCCGTAGAAAATATGATATTGTAAACCTCAAGGGGGAAGGATTATGACCCAATCTCCCCATGCTCTCAGGTATGCTACTGTTTCTCACATACACAGAATTTTACCTGTGTATAAACATCTAACAACATGATTTTGTATTTTAGAATATTTCTTTACATTTAAACAAGCCAAAAAAAATTGTATGATTTATTTGTCAGTTATGTTACAGCTTTTCTTTTTAAGAAAACACAGAAACAAAAGATATTATTAAAACAGTTTGAAAGAACTCACTTAATCCAAATGGTCCACCTGTAGGAGTTCCAGAACCATTAGACACTGATTTATCTTTGGCAAGTAATCCATCCTTTAAAGAACTGGAACGCTGTCTAAAGTCTAAAACATCACTGGGAGAATGCAAAGATAATTCACAAGCTGAATCTGCTCGACACTGTTCTTCTAATTTTGCTGGAAATGGTTCCATTCTCATTACCTGAAAGGTTCAGCAAAATGCAAATAAACAATCTGTTAAACTTCAGTGACTTCAAATGCTTGAGTCTACAACATTTATTTTTCTTTAGTTAAGATTAAAGTGACACTATAAAAAATAGTGTTATATAAAGTAATTTAACCTGTAAAAATAGTATTAAGTAATAACCTTTCTTATTCTAGTTATACACTTTAAGGTACTTGTATTACATAGGGATGAATCTAAATTCTGCACTTCATTTAGATATGTCACTTCTTGATTGCATCAGCAGCTCTATATCCTCATTCTCCTGTGCTAGGTGCAACTTCTCACAATCATATTTCATATGACTAGTGCTATTTTTTCAACTATTTATAGGAAGCCTGTGTGATTCTTAAGGAATTGGAAGGAAACCGAACAGTTTTCTTTGGTTGAGAAAAGAAAAGTTGCATTGGTGAGCTTGAAAAACAGACCACTTTTCAAATGAGGCATTCAACAACATTCCCCTGCAGGAGAATCATATCATCTCCACATTACAAAACATGCTACACAGTCAGAATGTGAAGTTTCCACCTGCCTTTAACTCATATCTAGTAGTTCTCCTTAACCCACTCTATCCTGAGCCTGTAATGGAACTAGAAATGTGAATGTAATGTGACTTAGAAGTTTAAGCCTATTGTATAACAAAAAAAAAAACATTGTTTCAAAATTTTAAAGTGTAAACTAATCAGAACATAAAGTTGTGTTAATTCTTTTGATAGCTTAAAATGCCTTAAATTTTAGTTTCATGTCCTGAAAATTTTTAGAACTTTAGCATTTTTGTTCGAAAAAATTTTATTTTTACTTTTTGTTCTGCAGATGCATGCCAAGAACTTTTTGAACACCCCTTGTAATAGCATTTATTTTAATAAATGAAAAGGTTTAAAAAAGAGTTAACAGAAAATAAGACTTTTGAGTCAGGTGACATGATTCTACAGTCTCTTCATTTCCGGTCATAATGTGCATTAACTCTTTCAGTTCTTACATGCCCATACATGTACACCAACTTTAAAATTATTTTTAATTAATAAAAACTTTTAAATAAACTGTCCTATATGTGCAAATAAAAATAAAAACACTGTTTTCCATATGAGAACATGCAAATATATTTATTACAATGAAGATTTTTTTTTAATGTTTTACATATATCTTCCATAATTATATTTATCATTTTAATTATTTTTCATTTTTCTGTAAATGATCTTTATTTGAGTTCAAATAATAATGTGTTTCCAGCAGTGTTAGGTTAACCAAAATAATTCAAGTCTGAAAGGATTAATATATCAAGTGTTCTTTTGATATCAGCTATCAGATCATTGTTCATTTTCTAATTTACACTATGAAGTTAATTTTCATGAGTGAAGGTGGTGCCATATATCCCACAAAAATCAATCATTAAAAGAAACATCTACTGTTCATGGAAGGATACTGTCCAAAAAGCAAAATTTTTAATAAATCGACTATTTTTTTTCCTCCTCTCTACTTGTTCAAAGTTCTTTAGAACAACGTTATTTGCCTTTCAGTGATTACATTTGAATTAGTTTTCATTATAATTTTGGTGTAATGAGTAGAAATTAATAAAAATTTAAATTTTAGCAATTGTTTGCTATTAGAAACTTTTCAATCATAAATTCTTGAAATTAAAAAAAATAATGTATTCAAATTTTACATTTTGCTACTGTGATGCTTGACCAACCCACTCATATCATATAAAACTAAAATGTGGCAGTTTTATCTTCTTCCTTTTTTAAATGAAAGTCTTCAAATGTTTATTTACAGTTTGAAACACAATCTATTATTCACATTCTAAAATGTATTATGATTAAATACTTACATGAGAAATATTTGGCACACTAGATGTCTTCCTGAGAGGTCGTCCTTGTGCTGCTAATAGTTCTTTAACAGCTACTTCCTTAAATATTATAAAGAAATTGCAATATGTAAAAATAGTACAAGATATTCAATTTCATAGCATTTTTGTAAAAAACATATTTTGATTCCTTTTTATGCACTACTTTAGGGGCGGGGGTGGCTCAGTCGGTAGCGCGCCAGGCTCGTAATCTGTAGTTCCCAGGTTTGAGTCCCAGCTGGGTCAGCGTTGAGATTTATCTCCGCAAAATTCCCTGCCCACAGTCAGTAGGGGACACCGATGGGCTTGGAAAGGCCGCCGTCCGTCGGATGGGACGTTAAGCCGTGGCCCCATGTGTGGGAGAGCCATACCCTGTGCACGTTAAAGAACACGCTGGATGGCCTTGACAGAAGGCTACCATCTGTCTCCCAACAGCTGTTCCAGTGGGTCCCCTCCCCCAACCTTCTCTGAGCCTTCGTGGTCCATCTGACCTGGCCATTTAGCCCATGGTGTGCAAAAAAGTGCCGCTCAGAGGTAAAACAACCCAACCCAATGCACTACTTTAGCACACTAAAAGTTTACTTTAGGAAGCAGGGTCTTCAATATACAGGCCATGCAAAAGATTTGATGCAGTTTATATGGCCCAATAAAGGTTAAAACCTAGAAATACAGTAAAAGTTCATTACCATAAGATTGAAAGAATTGAAGAAAAACAAAATCACTCTAATGGGATATTTTGTCATGCAAGACCAATTCTTGATTTTCATTTGTAGATAAAAGTACCAAAAAATATCTATTACAAATAATTAAAAAAATCCCAAAATTAAATATCACTGGTTGAACACTTTTGAGTGAGGTATTATAAAACAAATTACATTAAGAAACAATCACTCATTACATAACAGTGAATAGAAAGCATCATCTGCAATCAAAATAAATGTTGCAGCTTTTACCATTAGCATCTGTTAACTGTTCTTCCCAAGGGGTGTATTCATTCAATGAAAACAAAAGTCAAGGTTATGCCTATGCTGCTGAGCTGATCAATGTTTTAAAAAATCTGAACTTCTTTTTGACACTTTTACATCCAATCTGGTAATTAACAAATAAGATTTAAAATAACAAATTATTTATACATTACATTTAAATTATTTTTAAATAAATTAATTTCAGCAAACTGACTATACTGGGCAATTTTTTACATAATGCAAATGTCTCAGAATAAAACAATGTGCTTTGAATATGTCTTAATTGTTCCATTTATCAATTGAAAAACGTTTCTCTTTTATGATTTGAAGAAATAAACACTTCAGAAAATAAACAGTTTGCATTGCCTGTACATTTTATCTTTGGATTTAAGCTTTTTAATTTTTATTCATTTATTTCTATTCAAATATATTACTTTTAAACCAATAGATATACATTGTGGGTTCATAAAATGGTATTCCATCAATGGCAATCTTCATAAAAATTTTGATTCTGGGAATGTCATGTTTAACCCATAAGAATTAGTGCTGCTATTTACAAACAGGTGTGCACTAAACTGCAGACTCATAACTTCAACATGAATAAGCTTTCAATTTATTAATTATTATTAAGTTTTAGATAAATATGTTATTGCTCAATTAGTATCATTGCATTTCTTTATGATTGATTTTTCTGTCTTTATTTATGGCAACATAATAAAGCTATTGGCTAGAAAATATTTCCAATGAGGCAGTCTTACAACTTACTACTCCTGAAAATTGATTTTTTTTGTTAGATAATTAAACCAGAGGAAATTTTTTTGAATGATCAATAAACACTGATTTTCTCCTGAGTTCAAAGTTTTAGAAACGGAAAATATCTCATTGATCTTGATTTGGATGAAGAACCAATAACTGGCAAATAATCACATCCCCTTTTCTTAGTATGTGGGGGGGATGACTGCAAACAAGCTTGCAATTATACTATAATGCTTGGAGAAGAAAAATTTAAAGCATTTTGAGTACAGGTAATTGGGCTGTCTTCTTTGCCAAATTGCTAAATTACACTTTTTCCCCACCCCACATCTACTTTTTAAAATTTTATTTCACAACATTTATTAAAACAGCCCAACCAGCCAGAAGATAGTTTAAATCTTTCTACTCCAAGCATTACAGCATAACTGCAAGTTTGTTAACATAAGAATCAGTACATTTATAGAAACTTTAATTTCTCCTTTGAAGAAGCCACTGAAATATAGCTTTGTTCACTTCTTGTTGAGGGGAGGGAGTGGCTCAGTAATCCCAGGCTCATAATCTGCAGTTCCCAAGTTTAAATTCCAGCTGGGTCAGCATTGAGATTTCTCTCTGCAAAACTCCCCACCATGCCCACAATGAGTAGGAGACACTGATAGGTTTGGAAAGGCTGCTGTCCGTCAGATGGGACATTAAGCCAGGCCCTGTGTGTGGGAGAGCAAGGCCCTGTGCATGTTAAAGAACACACTGGATGGCCTAAATGGGAGGTTACCATCTGTCTTCCAACAGCTGTTCTAGTGGGTCCCCTCCCCCAACCTTCTGAGCCTTCAGGGTCTATGTGACCTGGCCATTTAGCCCATTGTATGCAAAAAGTGCCGCTCAGAGGTAAAAACAACTCAACAACTTCTTGTTGACAGCAGTTCTGATGTGTTTGATCACTTGACAAGTTCTTGCTTTTCTTAAATGAAAATTCAATTTTGTGACTCTCCTACTTCAGAACTGTTGATAAAATTGATAAACTAAACAAAAAAAACTCCCTTTTTTATTGCCATTTTTGATATCTTGTAGTATTGACAGCTTAAACTTTAGTGAGAATATTTTTTTGACATTTTGCAACTCCAATACTTAAAAACTGATCGGAAAATTTTTTAAAGTGCGAAGCTTGACTTATTTTCAAATGCACAAGTTGAGAATGATATTATAGCAATTCAAAGTTTCCCTGTATATAAATCTAAAGTGGACTAGCAGTTATTAGCAATAAAATATATATTGCACAATTTATTTTCAGTTATAAGCAAGTTGCTTGTTTGATAGTTTGTTTGGGTGGGTGGGAAGGACAGACAGATGGATGGATGGTACAATTTTTCTACCAGCATGAGGTAGTGACACATGATTGTAATACAACTATTTTAACATTGTGCCAGAGAGTTAGGAATTAATAATATAACTGCTGTTTACTTTTTGTTTTGCAGTTACTTAGGAAGTATAATTGACAAAGAAGTAATGCAAAGATTATATTTCTAATAAACAGCAAAAACATAATAGCAAGAATAATGACTTACTGTACAATCTGAATTATAAAGTTAAAAAAGAATATTAAAATGTCTTTTGGTTGCAGATGATTAATTATAGTTAGAATTCTACAACAGTTGCGATTTTTGTAATATATAACTAATACTTTCCAACCAAACTAAGAACTAAAGCAAATATAACAATTGATATTTTACTAAATGGCCAGTGTTCTTTCATGAAATATTTAGCTTGTGACATATTTTAGATTCTAGATCTCTCTCTGAAAAGAATTGGACAACAATGACCTAAAGTTATATCTGACTATTAATATCTACTAATAGCAATTTAAATTGAGTTTTTAATACTAAAAAATTCTATTATAATATAGAGAAGATTAAAAATATTTGTTATATTATCCAATGCCTAAAAGAATACAAAACAAAACCTAATCCACTAAATAATTTTTTATCACTCCTGTTAAAATACAGATTTACATTTTTCTCTCTGCACACTATGTTAAACTTATTCTTAAAGTAGCATAAAAGCATTTAAGCCATTTTGCTAAAAAAGAATATGCCTTTTCTGCTGTAAGGAATGTAGTTGACAGTATTATGAAACTGTCTAAATGTGAAAGTTTTTGTAACAACCACTAACCTGCCGTAGTCTATCAAGGGTAAGAATACTCTCAACAGCTGAAACTCCTCTGGTATATTTTTCAATGTAACTCTCACCATCATTTGTGGCAGCATCTTCACCTGATGCAGCCATCAGTGCTAAGGTTTCTCTGTCCTCTGGATCCTCTGAGGCCTGCAAAAGCATAAGATTTATATAAGCACAGTCTAAAAACTATTATTGATTTGTGTATTTTTAATTTATTTTAAAAAATTTAATAAACACTGAGTAATTTTTTTTAAACATATATTCTTTAGCTTTTACTTTTATTGTATAGTTGATTAATTCCACTAAATAAAGCAAATAAAGACTACAAACTTAAAATTTGCCACTTAAAGTCAATTGTGAATATTTTGTGTGAAATATATTAACTGTTAATCCAATCTAGCATTTTATGCAAGATGAAAGTTTAAAGTATTCAAGGATATAATTTACTGAACAGAAATTAGTGGATTTACAAGTAAGTATTACATATGATCAAGGATGAACAAATACTAGTTTAATTCACCAGTCAAATAAAAAATGTGTCAGGTGCTTTAATATTTTTGCTATAGAGCAATAAGGCCAAGTCTAGATGCAAACTGTCACTACTATGGTTAGAGTGGGTTGTTTTACCTCTGAGCAGCACTTTTTTTGCACATAATGGATTACAGGCCACAAGCACCCTACTCAGGGAAGGTTAAGTAAGGGAATCCACTGGACAGCTGTTAGCTGGATGGTAGCCTCACATTCAGCATGTTCCTTAACATGCACAGGATATGGCTCTCCTGTACAAGGTCATGGCTTAACATTATGTCTGATACACAGTTCCCTTTGTAATCCCACCAGTCCCTTTTCTCACTAAGGATAGGACAGGGTTATGTACCACCTAAGGCATTAACTTTATATTTCAGCATGACTAGTTAATTTTATTCAAAATTAGTAAGCTAGCTAAAGTGTAAAATGATCAGCAAGTTTCTAAGAAGTTTTAAATTGGAACAATATTTTATTACACTACTGTAACATAATGTTTTCTCTTGCTTTATTTTTAGGAAGCAGAGGAATAGTAATACTTATATCTTAACTGTTATTAAAGAAGTGTGTGATCTCTAAATCATTCTTTTTATCATCACGTGTTAGATATTAAGAAGTCCCTTTGTATTTACATTTTCTTGGATACATCATAACAGGCATAATTTTACTAAAACATTTAGGGAGGCTAATCAAGCAGGATAGAGAGAACAATAATAAAATCATTTCCAGTACAATAAATACACTGAAACATTTCAAAGACTAAGCCTCCAGAGCCTTATACAAATTCTGCCTATTACCATTATTATACTATTATTATATTATTATTATTAACATTTTACCATTACTATAGGGATTTACATTCACGGAAATTATTTTCTTTCAGTTATAAACATAGTAAATAAATATAAAGTTAAACACTGTTGAGCAGTTTAAAATACTTAGTAAAATTACAAGGTCAAAAATTTCTCAAGGATTACATATTAAAGCAATGCATATTTTTAATTAAATTTACAAATGAATACCACTCAAAACACACCTTTGGAATATTAGATACAACTTCATAAGTCACTCCTGTGGATATCAGACAGTCCTGAAACAAAAATTCCTTTTATTATTTATATTAAATCTAGAACATATACAAGTTCCTTATGTATATATTTAACTTTAATTGCTCTTGACAATAGCTCAGTTTGTAAACAACTGAAAAAAATAGGGAAAACATTATATAAATCTTATTTTTAATAAATGATTTCAAAAAGATTTATATCATTTATTTAACCTTTTTTAAGCATTGGTATAGAATATTAAGAATTTTTTTTATCTAGTTACAATTTAGTAACATTTGATTGATAGGTTTATTCAATCCTTAATACTGGGCTTCACCAAAAATTATTCCAAGGAGGGGGAAACAATACTAGAAAAAATTAAAATAGCCAAAACTGTGTATTATTACTTACTTCACATTGTACATTGCTGTTTGGAAGTTTATAGAATTTGTTAAGCTCTTAACTTAAAAGTTTTTTTATCTGGTAAATACACACCCTATGTCCGCAAAATTCCCCGCCATGCCCACGGTCAGTAGGGGACACCGATGGGCTTGGAAAGGCCGCCGTCCGTCGGATGGGACGTTAAGCCGTGGCCCCGTGTGCGGGAGAGACATACCCTGTGCACGTTAAAGAATACGCTGGATGGCCTTGACAGGAGGCTACCATCTGTCTCCCAACAGCTGTTCCAGTGGGTTCCCCTCCCCCAACCTTCTGAGCCTTCGGGGTCCATGTGACCTGGCCATTTAGCCCATGGTGTGCAAAAAAGTGCCGCTCAGAGGTAAAACAACCCAACCCAACACACACCCTATGGCTAAATATAAAATTTTATAATTTTTACATATCCCCCCCCCCTCTTTTCCCATGTGCTGTAGACATTTGTGGCCTTCATTCATTACTGTTGAAAAAAGTTAGCTTGATGGATTTGCTTTTAACACCTTCCTTCATGGCCAGGTGTAACTTGCAGCATTTTAATGTACACAAGAAAAGTGGTGTGTACTATTTATTATAGTTTCCAAAATTAAAATAAAAATGTAAAAAATCTAGCTATATGAACAAATAAAGAAAAATAATTAAAATTAATGATTTGTATTAGATTAGCAACAACAGTTTCAAATCTGTTTTTATTGTTCATCAGTTTTTGATTGCTGTTTATCTATTGCCCACAGCCTTTAGAAGTTTATATTTTCTAGATATACTGTGGAACAATGATACAATAAATGGAAATGGAAAATTATAATTTTGAAGTGTAAACAGTGTAAATAACTGATTAATGCTTTTTC
The DNA here is from genome assembly GCA_038380435.1 of Ryuthela nishihirai. Taxonomy (NCBI): domain Eukaryota; kingdom Metazoa; phylum Arthropoda; class Arachnida; order Araneae; family Heptathelidae; genus Ryuthela; species Ryuthela nishihirai. Next base: position 8,305,649 of record JAWZYU010000022.1, read on the forward strand.
AAACATATTGATTTCTACAAAATTTTGAATTGTGTCAGAATAAAGTACCATAACACTATTGCATTAATGAAAAATATCGTATAACCATTACATTAATGATGCATGGAACTTGATTATTTCATTAGCATATATTCATACTTTTCTTGATTAAAGCATGCCATGGCTCAAATCAAAATTTATCTTTTAGAAAAAAAATTCAACATGATTTTCAATTGGGCTATTTTTATATTTCAAATTTTGAATCTTTTGTGAGTCAGAGGTAAAGGAAAATATCTGACAAGTATTATGTTTATACAATATATTTCATACATTCATGCATTTATTTGCTTTTAATGTTTCTCTGGTGTGAACAAAAACATTTCTTGTTTCAGTTTTGAATTTTTCACATAGTCTCTGAAGACCACAAAATTTCTTTCATAGATCATCATAAAGACATGGCAATCTCACTATTTAATATCAGATTAATCATAATCTACTTTGATTTCACCATGACTCTCTTTCAAAGTACACTTATATTAACTGAAAATATTGGAAAATGGCATATTGTGGAAAGGTGCTATATGAAATATGAAAAAATAATAATATGATGGATGACTTATTACATACTAAATCTACAGAATAGTATTCTGATAGCATTATTACTGAACGACTGTATAATTTATCATTCATTAAATATTTTTCCTTATGAAGTTCCTCCAACATCACAATAGCACATTTGCTTATCACTGACTTATGTGAAGGAGCTGACCATTTCTGATGGTAACTGTTGTAGAAGGCTAACAGATGATGTTACAAATTGCTTGAATTCTGTATGCCAGTCATTCTCAATAAGATACATCAGATTTGGAGGCTGTAGTTATAGAATATTTTGTGATATAGTGTTGTCATTGATGTAAAGTCGATATAATCAAAGGTATTCTGATATCAGAATTTTGTATACTTATTATAATCATCATGATTATAAATTATTTTATTTGTCACAATCATCATGATGCAGTCAACAATTGATTAAGATACAGCCAGTTGCCATATTTAGATATATTGATCACACAAAAAACTCCTTGCAGTATAAAATCTGTCCTTATGTGAGCAAAGCCTTAATGACTGATATCACTGCTACGGATAAATATATATATACTTATGAATAACTAACACTAATCTTCTACTTTATCACATAAAGCCCCTCACACATAGAGGAGAAACATTTACCTTTCCTAAATTTTGTTTTAAGGCTTCCTGAACATAACTACAGCACAACTTGCTGTATATGACATTGAAAGATGAAAGTTGGCATATATCACCATTTACTGTGTAAAATCAGCTGCTGGCTGCTTCATAATGATTGTGACAACTTACCTTTGGTGACATCAACTTTACATCAATGACAGCACTACATCACAAAATATTCTGTGACTACACCTCCAAATCTGATGTTTCCTATTGAGCACAACTGGGATCCAGAATTCAAGCAATTGTGACATCATCTGTTAGCCTTCTACAATAGTTATCAGAAATGGACAGCTCTTCCACATAAGTCAGTCACAAGAAAACATTGCATCAAGTGGTAATATGATTCACTTCCTTTTTGAATTTACATCCATATAAACTTAGACTTTTACTATGTAAAGGACCTCTTAAGTTAATGAGCATCGCTCAGTTACAATATTGCTACCAATGAAATTAGTTAACATATAAGAGTATCTAGTCATTAGCTCAAAAGGCATTTAAGTAGCACATATATGTATACAGTATTACCATATTGATTAAATCAATTTAAACAGTGATTATTAATAGTATTTAACAATGACACAGCCAGGTTTTTGGAATGGGGGAGTCAGATAATTTTATTAGTGCTTTTGCTAATATAAATTGAATTAGTAATCTCTTAAAAACAAAATTATCCTAATGGTGAGGGAGTTAATACCAAATCGTTAAATGTCATCTTACCAGAGTAGTCTAGATGAAAATATGACCTCTCTTTAATTGTTGCTATATAAATATAAGTAATAGATTTAAAAACTAGTTTAAATACTCAAAGTCAAAGAGTTACAATAAATTATTGTTTTTTAAAGGAACATTATCAAAGAATGAATGTGGAAAAATTAATTTTATCTATGATTTTCATATTTTAAGACAAATTATATATTTATATTAAAATTATCCGTTACCTGTCTACCAATTTTTTTCTTTATTCTGTCTGTAATTGATTGCTTCTTATAAACATTAATAGAAAGGCGCTTGCGCAACATGAGATCCATTGTGGCTGGGTGACTGAGACGAACAGAGGCTTTAAGAATTAAGTAGACTCTTTCATTTGGTGAGGTAGCTCGGTTAAGGTGGATGGAATCATGGATGGAAGAGTCCCATGCTGCAGTGGCACAGACCTAGATTAAAAGATTGTATATAAATTCTCATCCAATAATAAAATTCATTATACAGGTGCTCCCCTACTTATGAACAGGTTAAGTTCCCGAGAATTTGTTGTAAGTCAAAATGTTTGTAAGTTGAAAACTAACCTAAAAAGTACATTTGTACACAGAATAACCACTTATTGTTAGTGTTTATCCTTCAATGTACTAACTAGAATGCATTACACTTGTTTACCCGCTCACTACTGCTTACTAGCAGCTGTTTCAAATGCAGTAAAAATCTGCTGTGGTATATGGTAACATAAAGTCGATATTATAAATAAAACAACTTATACTGTTAATGTATATGTTTGTACATAAATTACATAATACATATCATAAATAACAAAAAGGAAAATCAGACCACACTATCGACTTCAACATCACGAATCCGGGCGAAATTTAAATTTTAAACGTACGGTTAAATTGTTTAAGTCTGAAAGTTCGTAAGTTGAACGTTTGCAAGTAGGGGAGCACCTGTACTATCTATTTATTCATATTGTGAGCTTCTACATTCATTAATCTCTGGAAAATTAATAATCATACATCACATTTCCTTTGAAATAAACTTAGTGCATCATGTACAAACTTACATAATCGCCACATGATCAAATCCCAAATATATGTAAATTTATACTCATTAATAAATCTAGTAACTAACAATCAGAAAATTAACAAATGTGGAAAAATAATTAGCAGTATCTTGGGACCTAAATTCAGATCTCCTGGTAAAGTGTTAATTTTACTAACACTTTACCAGGAGTATTGGTAAGATTGCATATTTTTCCGCCATATGCAGTCTTACCAAATATAAAAGAAACAGTTGTTAAAGAAATAAGCTTTACCCCTTTTACTTTGGACACACTACGTAGAGATTTTCATAATATTCAAAGCCCTCAAATAAATTCCTCACTAATTATTCACTAATACTCAAATTCACAACTGAAAATTAAAAAAAAATGAACTCTACATTCTTAAATGTAGCTATTACAAGAGATAGTGATGATACTCGTCACACTACTGTTGGCTGGGGCGGGGGTGGCTCAGTCGGTAGTGCACCAGGCTCGTAATCTGTAGTTCCCAGGTTCAAGTACCAGCTGGGTCAGCATTGAGATTTATCTCCGTAAAATTCCCCGCCCTGCCCACGGTCAGTAGGGGACACCGATGGGCTTGGAAAGGCCGCCGTCCATAGGATGGGACGTTAAGCCGTGGCCCCGTGTGCGGGAGAGCCATACCCTGTGCATGTTAAAGAACACACTGGATGGCCTTGACGGGAGGCTACCATGTCTCTCAACAGCTGTTCCAGTGGGTCCCCTCCCCCAACCTTCTCTGAGCCTTCAGGGTCCATGTGACCTGGCCATTTAGCCCATGGTGAGCAAAAAAGTGCCGCTCAGAGGTAAAACAACCCAACCCAACAACTGTTGGCAAGAAACCTACTTTTTCATTTAAATTTAATTTCTCAATAATAATGCCACATAAAAAGTATAAATCTGCATCATTGTACATTATTGCCTCCCCCCACCCAATTTTCAGTTTGGATTCATTCCATTATATTTTCACAGATTGTTCTAACAAATCGTTTTCATTAGAAAGAAATCTAACTTAACAAAATTAAAGATTTAAAGTGCAGTAATTAAATTAAAAATAGATTTAATTCTCTATGCCCTGTTAAAAATTTAGGAGCACTTTAACTAAAACATTTATGTTTACTTCACAGTAAATGCTATTGTGCCAACCTCAAGTTCTACAAACACAATAAAATGGGAATATAACGAACACCAGAATAACAAAATATTCAGTATAACGAAATTGTTTTTCAACTCTGGCCAATTTACTGGATATCTCTATCCAAAAATGTTCCATTTTAACAAATACCAGTATTATAAAAATATCAATTTAGCAAAAAAAAATTATCCTGATGCAAAGAAATATGATCAGTGTAACAAAATTTATAAAAAAGTAAATACTTAAATAATATGTACAATGTACATTTTAACATCTGCCAATGCTGCGAAATGTATAACCAATCACAGTACTGTTGTAATTACCCATACAAATTTTTTATGACTGTGTGGCATAGATGGTGGCATAGATGCTCTCTAAATGTGCATAGATGTGATATAATGGGTGGCATAGATGCTCTCTAAATCTCACTGTGTGGCATAGATGATCTCTAAATGTGCTGGAAAAATGTTTTAAAGTGGCATTGCCACATTATCCTAGCATAAAAGGGGATTTTTTAACTTGGAAATTATGCAATTTTGATTGTATTAAATTGTAAAAGTAGCATCAGCAAAAAGTTCTTTCTAAGCAATTCTAAATCACATGCTTTATTTATCACTGTTAAATTTAAGTTATTATTATATCTATTCATTATTATTGTTGTTTTAGATAAACTCATTAATAAGTTTAGTTTCATTATTAATAGCCAATATGGCATGTGAAGTCTTTGTCATTTTGTAACGACATGAAAAGATAATCCAGTGAATGTGTTGGAGAGTTGTGCAATCATTTAAGAATTCATGGAGATGCTTGTTGTAACAGTTAAAAAAAATACCAATTTTACTAGAAAGTAAACTCTAATACATGGTAAATTTCTTTCAGAATGATTATTTTGTAGTATATAATTATCATAGTACTCTTTTTTATTGCATTTCAGTATAAACAAATATATTTTGGTAACCCATTTGAGTTCATTATACTGACATTTCACTATGCATAACTACGGTATAAAATTATGGTCTTGAAATTGGTGATTAGTTGAGAGTTCACAGTTTTTGTGTGTTCTAGAGTCCCTTAAGATAAGAGTTTGAAGCAAGTTCAAGTCCAATAAAAGGGCATCTCCTCTACCTTTTTCACAATCATCCACAAGTTCGAATTTCTATTATTAGACAGTGTTAAAGGCAGAAAATAAAAAAACTCCAAAATATTGTTTAACAGTGGAATAAGTTGGAAAATACCAAGTTATTTTTCAAATACTGCAAATGCATATTTATGATGAAACTTTGTATCATAAATAGAGTAATGATGATAATGGTAGAGTGTGATGGCCAAGAGGTTTACATTAGTAGCAATGATTTGCCTCCTTTACCCATGGGTGGCAGGGGAGGAGGGATTTGGGTATTGTTTTGAATGATGTATTCATTATTAATTTTAATCTTTCTCAGTGTTTCACCTATACTTGAACAATTTTCATCCTGTGTATATATATTTTTACAAGCTATTTTTTGGGAAAGTTAGTGTTTAACAAAAGCTAATGAAAATACAAAACCTACGAATATTCAATATCTTTAAATGGTGTAGAAATTTGAATAAATAATCAAAAAGCATGACAAAATTTTTATAAAAACCAGTGTTGTTTCAAAAGTTACTGTTCTATAAAACAAGTTTTAAATACAGAAAATTATTATTTACCTCTTTTTCACAATATTTAACAATAGGAAGATTAAACAATTGGCTACCATGTTCCTTTGGAAGAATAGAATTTGCTCCAGCTATTCTGATTTCAGTTTCTCCAGATACAGGAACACTCATATCATCAGCTGCAAATTAAAATAATATTAATAATGTGTGTTTGTGTGTGTGTGTGTGTTTTATATGATGAAAACTATCATGTTAACACAAAGCTTCCATAGTCCAATACATTCAAAATTATGGGTTAAGTGTTAATATGTGGTTAAGAATGAAAAAAGAAAACAGGTAAGACAAGTGATTATAGAAAACTAATTCCCTGAACTAGCCAGCAAAAAAAAAAAAATTCAGTCACAAATGATTCTACTTGCTTATAAAAATTTAACATGCATTGTAGAAACAAAAAAAAAATGCGAACTGAAATCTTTACGAACATAAATGGTTGAGAATAAGGATGTTTTCAATTTTATTCAGATTTATACACAAAAACTAATGCATTTATGAGCAAAACTTTGTTTAATTAAGATTAGCTAAGACTGATTTATGAAGAATACATTTGCTCACTGGCCTGGGCACTAAAGGAAATGTTGTCTTGAAATACTGAGTTAAAAAAATTGGTTGTCCTGACTGAGGAATTGACCATTTCTTCAACAAAGTGACATATAAGGATTTCTGTTGATTCACCAGTGGCACCATTTATTATCAGGAGTTGAGTAGCCAAGCCGCCACATTTTTGATGGTAGTAATATTTGTCACTCATGCTCACAATGTTATATAAACAGTTCAGTAATAAATTATCACAGGAAAACTTCCTGTAGATAAGGAACACTTGAAATACTGAGTTGAAAAAAATTGGTTGTCTTTACTGGGATTCGAACCCAGGTCTCCTAGAAGCATGCCAAGCATCATGACCGCTAGACTACTTAGACCTGGGCTGCCCAACTCCTGATAATAGATGGAACTACTGGTGAATCAACAGGAATCCTTATGTGTCATCTAGTTGAAGAAATGGTCAGTTCCTCAGTGGTCTAGCAGTCCTGCCTGGCATGCTTCTGGGAGACCTGGGTTCAAATCTCACAGTCAGAACAACCAATTTTTTTCAGCTCAGTATTTCAAGTGTTCCTTGTTTACAGGAAGTTTTTTCCTGTGATAAATTATTACTGCAATGTTGTCTGTATTACATTAAAAAAAGCTCTTCACTGAAAGAGGGGAGGGAGATTCATACACACTGGTTTTCACACACACAGACCTTGTTAATGCATCCTCCTGTACACATTGTCATCTCTATGGTAACTGACAGTTCACGACACGGTTGCCTAGTTATCATTTCCTTATATTGTCTTGCAGTTAAAAGTAGATAGAGTCAAGTCCTGAGCAGTTGTGACCTTGTGCTGGTCTGAAACTAATCTCTTCTCTTGCTTGAACTTTTTGATTTTGAGAAAAGATTTTGTGATACATTTAAATACCTGGATACCTTGTTCTGGGGTTAATGCACTTCCATTCTACCTATCTCTCACCACTGTGTACAATCATCTATATATTATCTTTGTGATACGGTAAACTTAAATTGTTACCTGGATTAAAATCAAGCAGGCTTGAACATAAATGAATGGTGACTGCAGTAATGAATCTTTTATAGCAATCCTATTTGCATCAATCAACAATAACTACACAGACTGTTGACATAGAATACAATAAATAATTTTACTGAAAAAAGGTTTTTTTCCCAATTAATGGGATTTGAACCCATGCCTCCTAGTTACAAGCCAGGTATTAATGTCATAATTACCTGAAGAATGAGCTAGCTATTGATAATTTAGTGGTGAGAATACCCAGAATGAAACTGAGAGATGAGGGTTTAAGTCCCATTCATTGGTGAAACTCATTTTTTCAGCAAAGTTAATTACCTAATTTGCACGTTTCTAGTCATGTTGGTCAAATGTACATGCAGTTTTTCTTTTGGTTGCAAAATTTACATGTACAGCATATTTTATGCCACATCCGATATATTTTTCAAGATATGACATTATCCTTTTATTTTTGAGTCCAATGTGGATTGAAAAATATATTGATTCCATTTTAAAATCCTTCTGATTTCAGGTACTGTTTTCAAAAGCTTTAACCCTTAAACTCCCATGCAGACAACCTATCATTTATCAAACTAAAATATGCTACTGATCTATCAGTGAATCTTGGTCATGCTAAAATACTCATGCATTCAATCCATCAATAGCATTTGAAAACTCATATTATTTACAAATGTTGATGTTCAGTAGCAGCACATTACAAGGGAATGTAAGTAGAAGCTTTAGTTGACCTTTTCTTTAACAGTTTCACTTTCTTTCAAACAGAAATATATATTCTTAACAAAAGAAAATCAAAAATCTCACATTCACCTAATTTTATTAATGATGATAATGCAGTTTTTTCTCACTTTTGAGCCAAAGAGCAAAGTTATATTTATCATAGTACTAGAATAGCATTTAAATATTTATAGAATTTTTATTATAGTATTTGGAGATTTTTACAAAATATTACCACAACTGACCAACCCTTTTGGCTGGAGTTTTTGGCAAATATCATGAAAAGTTTCATGGTAGCAAAAAGGTTAATTTCATTCAATAAGTCAATGTCTTATTCATTATACCATTCATCAGAAGACCTGATCCAAATCATGGCAGATACGATATAAAAAACTAAATATAATGTATTAAGTGCTTTAAATTTTTATTGAATTCACAAATAATGCTTGGTCAAAAATGTGACAAGAAAAATTTATTTTAAAATTTATTTTTGAATCTAATATAGTTTTATCCTTATGTTCATAATAGGAATCTAATCTCATGGAGATAAAATCATGTTACTCAAGACTTAATATAATCCATATGATACTACATGAACTGTATACAATAACCATGTGATCTACAAATAATTCTAAATAACATCAGTTATAATCTTTAGAGTCCTATATTATCAATCTGAAGATGGACTTTTATTAGAATCCAAAATCATGATACTTGTTTATTATTTACTTACTGAGTTGTATATTTATTTTACATCTTTGATATTCCATTAGGAAGTAACACTTTTCTTATGATTGTGACATACCACTGAATAAATTTCATTTGTCTATTGTTCCAAAAAAAAAAACAACAACTTTTTTCTACTGTATACAAATCTAAGAAGAGTTTTGTATTACATTATTATGTAAATTTATTCACAACTCTACTATTATTTTCATCAGTGTTCAGAGTGATATACTACTTATAACCTTGTTTTAACAGCAACTGACATATAACAAGAAAGCTGTAGATTTCAAAAATAGTTTAAAAATACTTTAAAATAGTTAATAAATATAAATAGCAGTATATATTACATATGTTTTTAAAATTTCATGGGGTGGGTAGAGAATACTAATTTACTCCCCCAAGAGATTAAAATGCTTGCACCTTCAACAAGTTAAAACTGTTAGCCTTCACCACACATTAACATGAAAAATATATATATATATAACTATATAGATGTTTATTTTGTGCATTCTTTCCTATTGCTATAAAACTGATTTTTACAATTAATAATATATATTTGATGTTTAATATTTACCATTTAAGTCTAGAAAAATTACTGGAATATGTTTTTCCATTCCTATAGGTGGCTCCCTGAAAATTAATAATTAAAACCACCATAAATACAAAAATGCATTATTTCTCAAGCTTTAAAATATAAATGAAAATTATTTATTAATCAACCAAAATACATGAACATACATATTTGGCAAATTATTCTTCATTGGTAATTTAATCAATCTTTGCTGGAAAGGCAAATAATTACAAATATTTGAACACTTAATTAATGCCTGTAAATATATTCATGCTGCACTAAATTTAAATCACAACATTTTCAACTTTTTTTTTAGATTTTTTACAAATATCACTTTGCCTTGATACATATTTTAATAATACTTAAGAAAATGTGTTTAAATAATATGATTAAAAAATTTAACTATTTGGAAGTTATATAAAATTATATATATGGTGCCTTTTAAATTTTGGGTCTATTCATCATCATCATCATCATCATTATATCTTTAAATAAACATAATCAGTTATGTGATATATAAATTTAGTAATATTGAGAACAAAAGATTTCTCATATTACTGAGAATGATTAAAGTTATGTTGATACAAATATGCAAACATCACGTAAAATTTTTGTCTAGAACAATACTCCGAATAGTATCAGTGAAACTATAATATCACATATAATTTTAGCAAAACACAGAATGGAAATTAGACCTACTAGATAATACTAATCAAGTCCAGTTTGAATCAAATTAAGTTAACAATATATTTCAGTGTAAAATGTATATATTGAAGGCCCAATTTCTTATTCACATTTCAGACAAAATGCCAATTATCTAATATTTCATTTGATTTCTTATCTTTTAATTCGTTTAAAACATAATTATGGAGTTGGTTGGTCCTTTTGGAACTTCATAGAACATGAGTGCCTGAGGTTATAATTGCCAAATAAGACAATAAATGAAAAAATATTAATAAGTGAAAGTATTAATATGGAGGTTCATTGTCCTTACAATTCATACCACTATCTATTAGTTAAAGCCCATAACATCTGTATTACAAGATATGTAATCAATTATTTTACCATTCAGCAGGAGCTCCAGGAATTCCTGATGCAGGAGCTGGAACTAGAACAGCATTACGCTCTTCTGTTAGACAAACCCACTGATCAATAAGACTTTGCTCTCGCTCAACATCCTGGTCAGTTTTATCTAAAAGCAACATTTAGAGTGAATTGAAACAAATCTGCCAGTATAATATCCTACAGTGATAGTTTGCTTATGCAAAAGAACAAAGAATTCTGCACTTTTAAAAAATTTTATAAAATTTTATAATTATTACAATATTAGATGAATCAGTGACAAAATTTAATATTTTTGTAGAAATAATGAATTTTAATCAGTATTATGTATTACTATACTCTTTACTATTTACACTACAAAATATTCTGTAAGCAACTTTTTACCTCACATTCACACATTACTTTATGCCTCTACATATGCATACACTTCACAGATATAATAAAACATTATTCTTGCTGTGTGAAAAAGTAGATTATGTTAATAATATCCAATTTACAGAACAATATCGTAATTGTAACTGATGTAACAGATTTTCACATATACATTTGTGGTTGTGAGTTCAGTTCTTACTGTTTTTAGTTTTTACATACCAATGCTAAAAAAACAGAATTTACAAAAACAAGTTTATCATAAAAGAAAGTACAGGCAAACATCTTATAAAAGTAATTTTCAGAAAATTCTTGTAACCTAGAACCAGTCAATTAACAATGGGATTGCTATGTAAACAAAAATAGATGGGGAAAACATTCGCATAGATTTTTATTGGGTCAAAAGAGGGTTTTTGTTACTTAACTATTTATATTCCATTTCATTTCAAATAACTACATTGTATTTAATATTTTAATTAAAATTAAATAATTACATGAAATTACTTTTTTATTTTATCAATCATTAAAAATAATCTAAAAGAGTACAGTCAGTTTAAGTTAATAACTTCAAATTTATGAGAGAAATGTACAGCCATCATGTCATTAAAGAGGATAAAACTGATTCTTTAGGAGCGACTTTTTAATTCTACATTAAATTATAAAAGATAAGTTATACATATATTATTCTTTTGCTTCAAATTCAGAACAAATCCACAATAATATTTTTTTAATTATGTAATAATATTGAAGACAACTATGTTGCAGAATTATTCTACAAAGTGGAAAACTCCAACAGGAACCTCAATTATCAATTGCAGAAAAGTAGATACTTGATCTAAGAATTTTAGTTATATTAAATTTTCAAAACAGCCATCAATAACAATAATACACCTGATTCTGATAGTTATGCAATAAGTGATTCTTCAAACTGGCCATGCAAAAAAGAGAGTTAATGTAGGGCATAATAATAATTTCAAGCACTTTCTTAATTTCATTGCAATAAAAAATTTATTGTTGATAGCATTAGACTTTTTTTTTTACACAGTTTGTTATATTACAATGATGATGTCTCTGAGTAGTCAACATCAGTATTTTATATTAGGGATTGCATAAATGAAAGATAAACCGCTGGATAAAAATATGTTTATTTATTTAGAAATATAAAATAATAGAATATAAAGTCTTAAATACAGAAATATAGTTATTGAAACTGCAAATGCCATCACAATAAGCATATACTCAGGAATTAGTTTGGAGGGGAGTCAGAGTTTCAGGGGGGGGGACAATCTAAAGTGTCACAGTCCAGTAGGATTAGGATTAAATGGGTCACAAAAAAAGAAAGTCAATTAAATTACTTGGCAGCTTATATGTGTGGGAGAGAATGGCAGCAAAGGTTGAAAACTTTACATTATGAAGAAGGAAAAAAAATCCATAAAAAACAAAAGATAATTTATGGCAAGACCATAAAATGGAAAATAACATTTTTCTACATTATAGTAAAATAATATATTTCAATTGGAAAATTTCACATAACCATTATCTGAAGTATAAAATATATATTCTGATTATAAAAAGTTAAAACAAAACTATTACCTTGCTTGTTAATTATCTTTTGTATCTGGCTATCTAAATATTCTCTACGTTTCATTAATGCTTCTGACCATTTCTCTCTGAGTAATGCTAAATCTTCTTCTTGGTAAGAGTCTAAAGCTTTCTGCAACTTTGAGCGGGAGCACACACCACCAATTGATACACTTGTAATGGCCTCACAAATGATAGGTAGGGTTCCAGAATTCAGGACAGGCTTAACATTAATTACAACCCTTCGCTGCTGTCCCTATGTATGAAAGAGTATTATAATATATAGAAGTCTATGACACTAACAGAATATAACAGAAGTATACAAGGTTACAATTAAAACAAATTCTCTCGTTAAATTTAACATAATATTCAATACATTGCACTATTTTTTATTATTTTAAGTCATATTACTTAGCAAATGGTAGTAAATCAAATATGTTTCCATTCTTTTCACATTTCTCTGCAATACAAACATCCAACAAGTATTAAAAAATATAATTTAATGGTCAGAAGAAGCAAATATTTAAAGTTTTGAATTTGTATAATATATTTTGAACTAATTATAGTTATTGCCACATAATATATATATATATTAGTTATAATAATAGTTTTAGTATAATTATATCAGGTTACCAAAAACAGTTTGTGCGGTTTTTGAGCTTTCATTATATTAACTAACTTGTCTGGTATACCATATGATCTCACAATCAACCACAAATTATGACGATTAACAGAGTCGAAAGCCTTTTTGAAATCAACAAAGCTAGCAACCAAAGGTTTCTGAAACTCTAAACATTTCTCAAGAATCTGCCTAAGTAAAAATATCTGATCTACACATCCTCTACCACTTCTGAATCCACATTGCTCATCATGCAATTGCCTGTCAACCAGATTCTTAATTCTATTAAGCACAATCATGCAAAGAACTTTCCCTGGAACAGAGAGTAGGCTGATACCCCTATAGTTATCACAAGAACTGCGAGCACCTTTTTTGAAAATAGGGATAACAATAGCTCTGGTAAAATCCTTAGAAACCATGCCTTTATCATAAAAGATATTCAAAATTTCAGTCATCCAAGTGGTAACCGAAACATTCCCAGCTCTAAAGATTTCAGTAGTAATTTCATCTACCCCTGGGGATTTATGAAGTTTAAGTTTAGAAATAGCCAAAATAACTTCAGACTGTGTTATAGGGCCAACATTAAAGCCACCAATGTATCTATCATCATTGCAAGCAATGGGAGTAGAACTAACTACATTGTTTAGAACATCACTGAAATGCTTAGCCCACCTAGCCATGACAGAATCCTCACCTTCTATAACCTTACCTTGTGTATCCTTCAATCCCTGTACACCTGTTCGTTTTCTACCACACAAAACATTAACTATCTGATACAGCTCTCTGCTGTTGTGCTACCTGCTTCCTCGGCTTTGTCCGCTAAGCCATCAAGCCATAGATTCTTATCAGCAGCTGATCCTTTACACATTTATTAAGCTCTCTGTAATCCTTTCTATTAGGACTAGTAGGGTACTGATTAAGGACATTCCTGCAATTCTTTCTTTCTAAAATAAGCTCAAGTGCCTTATCACTCATATAATTCTGCCTCCTCTGCTCCTTTTTCCCTAAAAGAGTACTGTTTCCAAAAAAGAAGTTTAAAATGGTCCCATTCTTCAACTTCTGTAGTAAGCATACCATGACTGTCATAATGACTAAGTAACCTATCATGGTAAGCTTTAGCTATAACTGGGTCTTTCAGAGCTTCAGTATTAAAGGTAAAATTTTTAACCCTAGCACACTTTTAAGTTTAAGACACTTTTAACAAGATAATGGTCAGATCCAATTTCATCCCCCCCCCCCTCTATATGCCCTGGTATTCCTAACAAAACTAGCCCATTTGCTGTTAATTAATATATAATAAATCATATTCTTATGCAGCCCATCAGGTGAAACCCATGTGTACTTATGTATGTTGCGGTGTTTGTAATAAGTGTTAGCTATTCTGAAACCATTGAGTTTACTTACCTGTAGGAGACATTGCCATTGCAGCTACCAATACCAAAAGGGCCTATCACCCCTCCCCAAAAGTCAGAGTCAGTACCAACTTTGGCATTGAAATCACCAAGAACAAGGGTAATATCTCCTTTCTTGACAGAATTCAAAATATCCTGAAGTTGTTCATAAAACCTATCCTTCTCATCCTCATCGGCATCCTCAGTGGGGGCATAGCAGCAGATAACATTCAGGTCTTTAACGCTTGTCTGAAATTTTGCTGTAAGAAACCTTTTATTAATGAACTCATATCCTAGAAGAGCATCACTAGCGTGTCTGCTGAGAAGCAGACCCACGCCATGATGCTTGTTGTCGTCCCTCCCTGAAAAGATAAATTTAAGATTATTTTTAAGAATCTGACCTTTATCTGTCCATCTGGTCTCTTGCAAGCCAAGAATATCTAAATTATAATGGTGGAATTCTTGTGTGAGGACATCAAGAGAAAAAGCTCTGTGTAGAGTCCTCACATTCCAACTACCTATGGAGAGAAAATGGTTAGTAGGATGTTTAAAGAAACTATGTTTATTGAGAGAGGGAATGCCAACAATATCAAACAGCCCCCTAATCGCAGACATGGGGCAAAAACCCGTTCCCCCATCACTAAAGGCTGAAGCCATCTACACTGGAAGACTTCCTCCAATGTAGAATTTGACGATGCCAATAGAAGCAAAGAGTTCAGGTGCCTGCGATGACCTCTGCTCAGGATTATCCACCAGCTGATAAACATATCCTGTGAATCTATTCACTTGGGGTTGTCAACCCACAAACAAACAGAAAATGCAGCAGAAGATTTTCCCTCCACAGAAGCCCACCAGTGCAGCAAATTCAGGATCCATAATCAAGCTCAGAGCCATAATTCAGTCCAGTGGGTTTATAGGTCAGCACCAGGACCCTGTGTGGTTGACCACTCCTCAGCAGGGTAGAAAAAAAAGTAGCCAGAGTTGTCCAGATAAGTAGGCCAAACTAATCTGGCAGCCCTCTCCTTCCATTCACTTCCACAAGAGAGTATCTCTTTTGAAAGGTACTAACGATCTACACCACTAGAAGGCGGGATTGGACATTAAGTTCTACGCCTGGCCGGTTCTATGCATCATCACAGGGGATTGGTGCATAGCTCTCCTTCCAGTGACTACCTAGCTACCATTTACAGACCATTGAAGCCAATATCAGCCCAAGAAAAAAACCAAGGAAATTTTATAGATAATAATTCCAACTAACTGTCTCAGCTTTTCTGACCATTACAGTGATATAGAGTAATTTTATTAATATTATAATTACTGTTAAAAATTATACATGTACTAATCTGCTCACATTAGCAGTAATTATTAAATTACTGTATTGAATTAAAGGAATATTTTGGTATCACATTATTGAAGAGGAGAATTAAATAGAGAAAAGGGTGAGATGTTTCCAACAAGCAACCTGCAAAATCCAATCATGCAGTTAATCACAAAATTTAGTGAAAGGGTGGGAAACATGTGACATGGAAAATCAATTAAGTGAATGCTTTGGTTGAGTGGTTAATGCACTTGATTACTGCTCAGAGACCTGAATTCAATCCCCAGATAAAGCATGGATATTTGTGTTGTCTTTCTGCTTAGGTATTGCCTTCCTCACAGATCTTCCATATAGTGTATTAAACTGATGGGTACCTTTAGACTTCTGTGGCAAGTAACTCATGTTGCTTAGCGTGCTTGGATACTGAACAAAGGATCTAGGTTTGAGTCCCAGGTAAGCACAAATGTTCATGTTGTCTTTCTTCTGAGGTCTTGTCTTCCTCACAGATCTTCTCTGTTATTAAACTGATAAGCTCTCATCAGACTTCTGCAGCAAGCAGCTTCTTGAGGAAATATATATTTTTTAATTTTTTCTTGGACTTAAGTGTTTGTTGCCTGTCAATGGCCCATATACAGGGTGATTCAAAACTCTTGGGCCAAACTTTAAGGGGTGATAGAACACACCTAAACAAGCACTTTTCATCATACAATGCATGGTCGGAACTCAAGCGGTGAAGCGCTAGGGGTTAGCAGTTACTGTTTCAGGAAATGAAGAAACACAAGAATGACAGAAGAGGTTTGAAACAATTGCAGAAATTACAGAACAGAAAGTACAGAATTTTACTAAACAAATTACAGAAACTGCTCAAAAGAGTGACCACCAACTTTAATGCAGGCTTCACACCTTCGACATAGTGATTGGCATACATGGGTGAAAACACCAGGCATTTCTCCTACAGTGGTAATAGAAATCCTGGCAACAAGATCCTCATTGGAATCGATGGGGCTATCATAGATGAGACTTTTCATATGGCTCAATAGGAAAAAGTCCAGACATGAGAGATCGGGCAATCGTGGCAGCCAAGCGATGAAACCATCCTGACTAATCCATCATCCCGGAAATGTTGCATCCAAGGCATTCTGAACATCCACGCCGAAATGGGGTGGCGCTCCATCATGTTGGAACCACATACGTGTTTGAATGTTTGTTGGAACAGGGTTCAGTAATTCTGGCAAGACCTTGTAAAAATACGAGGTACATTCTCCCTTTCAGTCGAGCTGGCAGAAGATATAGGTTAATCAAATGGTCATGGAGGATTCCAGCCCAAACATTTATGGTGAAACGCCGCTGCTATGAATGTGGATGTATGGCGTGTGGATTACTGGTGGCCCACACATGTGAATTGTGGGTATTAAAAATGCCCTCATGTGTAAAGGTGCATTCATTAGTGAATAAGACATGTGCATCAAAGTCTAATTGCGCTGCAGTCTGCTGAAGGAACCACTGTTCAAAATCCACACAAGGCTGATAATCTGCAGGTGTCAAGGTGTGCACCCTCTGTGCATGGTAGGGGTGTAATCGTTCATCTTGTAGAACTCGCCATACCGTCGATTAGGGCACACTTATGGCATGGGAAATTGCTCGCGTGCTACATTTGGGACGATCTCCAACCCTACGTAGAATTTCCTCTAACACGTGGCATCCTCACAGTCCTTGCACGCTCTATATCCTGCAAGACATTGACAAAGGAGCCTGTTTCGCACAGTTACCAGTGCAATCACTGAAAGGTTTTACAATCAGGCATGTGTCTGGTCGGAAAGCACTCCTGGTACAGTCTTTGGGTTTCCCTCGCATTCCCATCCACAGCTCCATACGTAAAATGCATGTCCGCCTTCTCCTGATTTGGGAAACAATCCATCCGTTCTGCAATCCACAGTAGAAATGACAGTGTGAAAACCAGCATAAGTGTTCACTGGAAAGCGCCCTCTAGCGCTTCACCGCTTGAGTTCCGACCATGCATTGTATGATGAAAAGTGCTTGTTTAGGTGTGTTCTATCACCCCTTAAAGCTTGGCCCAAGAGTTTTGAATCACCCTGTATAAGAAACATGTGCTAGACATGTCAGTTATTTCTAATAGGTTTAAATATTTCTTTTTTCAATTATAAAAGTCAGCATAATTTCAACAGAACCAATATTATCAACAATTTGATCTAAGAACATTGTATCACAACTGTTGCCATGATGTTTTAATTGGGGCTGTGCTACTATAATCATGTTGTTTTGATTGGCATTTTTCAACTTTTTATTTTAAATATTTTCAAAATAAGACATGGGAAGCCAAAAATATATTGACTAAATTTGATATAAAGGTGGATGTGAGCATGTTCTAGGTTAGCATTAATCAAACACAACAACATATACACTAAGTAACATAAATTAAAGGGGCATTAAAGAACTAAATCATGCATAAATGACTAATAATTGGAAGTTACTATTAACAGATAGAAATGCACACTGATATACCTGCCGCAGTTGATAAACTCCTCCAGTAACAATGTCTGGCCTTGAAAGAACTTCAACAGCTGTGTATTCTCCAAGTTCATTCAATTCTTGGATTTCCACCCATAGTCCAATCTTCCTCGTAAGTTCTGACCATCTACGCAAAATACATAGATAGTTATATCGAGGTAAAAAAAAAACCTTCCCAACCTGATTATTTTTTTTTTCGCATATTCAGTCTTTTCAGAGTTTGCAGTGATAAGAAAGATTATATAATTATCACATTAGCCAACATTGTTTGGGTCTTAAACTTTCTAAAACTTGATAGGTAGATAGATTAAACATAGATGATTTAAACATAGACCCCCACCCCATACCAAAATTTAATTTGATGTAAAACTCATTACAATTGTTTTCATGAGATTTTCCTCCCCATTTTGGGTGGGAGAACAGAACAAAGGGGATATAATTTGAAATTGCCCATGATGCTCCTTACATCAATAGCTTACATTTGAGACATAATTTATTAGGCTCAGCAATCATTTATGTATTTCTCCATTTTTTTGAGGGAGGAGAAAAAAGTTTGGGTGCAGAAAGTTTGGGAAGCAAACACTCATGCTGCTTAAAGCCTTGATGACAAGAAGCTGAAAACTGATTCTGGTGATCTTTGCTATTATAAATTAGGAAAAAATTATTCTCCTGATTTTGTATGGGACTTTTATGGGGATGAGGGAAGAAAGGGTGGGGCATTGGATTCTTAAGTTTCTTTAACTTACTTGGAGCAGAACTGTATATTGGTGGTCATAACTCTTACAATTTACAAGAAACCCTTACAATTTACAGGAAATAATGGTTAGCCATATTATGGCTAAACCATATTTCAATTTTTTAAAGTTAAGGTTAGAGCTATAAAGTAGAATAGTTTAGAAGTTTTTGCCCCTCTCCTTTTTTTTTGGGGGGGGGGATCCAAAAGTTTAGAGACATGTAAATTTGATAATTAAATTTAATATTTCACATAGGATTAGAATATGATTAAATAAGTCATTGTTCCTAAAGCTCTAATATTAAAATTCCTTTGAGGGGCTTCTCATCAGATCATTATTTACACAGTAAAACTAAATATAGTCAAATATTGATGGCAAATTTTAAAATGTTTAATATTACCCATTTATTTTAGATGACTTTGGTTGACAGTAGGTTCAGGTGATGGTAACAGCAGAAGATCAGAAACACTATTTTTTATATATAAGATGAGTGTTTCTATATATGTTCAATGAATTGTCTGTCCTATCTACTCTAAACTTGGCAAAATAGGCTGTTAATGAGGGTAATTGAGAGGCTAACTGAATGCTACCCAAATAACAGTATAGTCTGGACATTTTCAACTTTACTCATTTTTTAAAATTTAAATAAATTTTGAGCTGGAAATTAAGCTTTTACTGTTAAATGAAATTTTTTGTATAATTTTATTAATTGAATAACCTATGTGGTAAGAGGAATGCTGCAATATTACTTTAGAGTTAATACTATATTTATTACTGCACATCTGTATGATGATTCTTGGATGAGCAATCAAATACTCATGCCAGTATTACCAGCTGAGTACAGCACAAAGCAACAAGAATGTATCTTAGAATTAAATCTTAATGGTAATGAATAAATTATAAAGTATAAGTTAAAGTAAATAATAGATTGAAACTAAAAATACAGATTTGAGTTTTTTGTAATATTATGGCTAAACCACTGAATCATTTCCTCAGCCTTTGTGAAATTGATATTTTCAACAATGTGACTGTAAGACACGACTGGGTGCCATGTGTTCTTTCCCTTTGTCTTTTTCTGCATTGGCAAGCCCTAGTCATATTGGATGCTCCCAACAGTGACAATGGCCACCAACAGAAATTAGACTAAGAAGAAAGCTGGATCACAAATGGTAAAACTGTTGATACTTTAAGTAGACATGTCTTTATTAGGCCAGTTGGTATGAAACATTTTTGCCACATGAATGATAGAACTATATACATCTTATTAAATCTGATTGTTCTAGTAAAACTTTTATCCTGTACAGTTTGATACCCGTCATATTTTTATAACATTTATAGTGATCATCCTTGCAATTTTACGAATGTGCTGTGAATTGTTTATTTTTAAAACAAAAATATGTTTAAATGCCAGATAATTCTTCCTTAAAATACATTGCTTTGAATTATAAATTACTAATCTGCTGGAACACAATGTCACATGGATCACACTGAAAATCTAATTTCCATTTCTTTTTGTGCATGAAAAATAAAATAGATTTTAAATCAATATATAACTTAAGTTTAATACTGGCAGACACTTTTCATTCAATTTATCTTACATGTCTAACAGCATAAAATAATCCTAAAAGAAATTCCTGCAAACAACATGAAATATTTACCTATCAGCTAATGAACGTGATCGCAAAAGTTGAGCATCTATTTCCCACCCAGGTTTGGAACTGCTAAATCCAGCACTGCGATGACCCCATACTTCAATGGATAGAGCTCCCTCACTACTATGCTCAACGAATTCTTCTGTCACATTTACAACAAATTCCTGTAAGAAAGAAAATATCATAAAACAAATAACTCTGTTTGTAAGTTAATATTGTAACAATGTTAGAAAATAAACTATCTTGCCTCATATTAAAACATTTACAACAAATTCTTGTAAGAAAGAAAATATCATAAAACAAATAACTCTGTTTGTAAGTTAATATTGTAACAATGTTAGAAAATAAACTATCTTGCCTCATATTAAAACATTTACAACAAATTCTTGTAAGAAAGAAAATATCATAAAACAAATAACTCTGTTTGTAAGTTAATATTGTAACAATGTTAGAAAATAAACTATCTTGCCTCATATTAAATACATTAAATTTAACCATCCCATGGCGAATGGTTAGCATGCTTGGCTACTGATCAATGGAAACTGGATAAAGAATGAATATTTGTATGGTCTTTCTGCTGATATCTCGCCTTCCTCACAGACCTTCTCTATGGCATATAAACTGACAAGTTCCTATCAGACCTCTGTGGCAAGCAAAAGCTTGACGGGATAGTTATTTATTTTACATATTAAACAGTGTAAATACCTAAGGACATATAAATGAAAAGAAGCACAATATTCATTCATCTATGATACTGAACAAATAATGTTTAGCTGCACAATAATTACTATAGTAGTATTTTTAAACTGGTGTGCCACAACTCATCATTTAGTGTGTTGCAACAATACAATTCATCTATGAATTTATTGCTATTTACCTGTATTAAACAAATTAACAGACCAAAAATGAGATCACAGACCACTATTGGATTGCTTTGGTGCTATGGTGGATGTACAAAAAAAATTGTTCACTACTTTATTGCTTTTAAAAATGCAGCATTAACTATTTGTGTCATTTGAAAAACTGGTTTACATCCTCACCTTGCCAAATAATTAAACCAACTTTTTTTTGCCAAATAAGTAATGAAAGGAATTAGGACATGTTATATGTTAAATTAATCAGAATTTAAACTGTATTTTCTGAAAATAAAAATATTTAATGAAAAAGTCAACTAGTTTTATTTTAATAGGGCTTTTTTGAGCTACATAGCAAAAACAAATGCCTCTGGATATGCAAAATCATGTGATACTTTATTACTGAAATATACACTTTTTGTTTCTCAAAACTAGAGGAGAGGGGGAGGAAACTTAGTTGAGTTGGGTTGTTTTACCTCTGAGCGGCACTTTTTTGCACACCATGGGCTAAATGGCCAGGTCACAAGGACCCCGAAGGCTCAGAGAAGGTTGGGGGACGGGACCCACTGGAACAGCTGTTGGGAGACAGATGGTAGCCTCCCATCAAGGCCATCCAGCGTGTTCTTTAACGTGCACAGGGTATGGCTCTCCTGCACATGGGGCCACGGCTTAATGTCCCATCCGACGGACGGTGGCCTTTCCAAACCCATCGGTGTCCCCTACTGACCGTGGGCAGGGCGGGGAATTTTGCGGAGATAAATCTCAGCGCTGACCCAGCTGGGACTCGAACCTGGGAACTACAGATTACGAGCTTGGCGCGCTACCGACTGAGCCATCCCCGCCCCAGGAAACTTAGTTGAAGTTAGCATTATAAATGGTGCAATGCAAGTCTAAGTCTATTGAAAGGCATTGATGATGTTTGGCCAAACAATGCAATAAAATGTTTTTGATTCTATATCTGTATTATCTTTATATATCTGTTTTTATAGTTTTAAAACATGGAAATAATGGAGCAGTACATGTTAAAAATACTCATATTTCAGCTTATTGTAGGGTTATACTTTTATTAAATACTTCCAACCACAATTGGTTGGAATGCTCATTACAAAGTGTAGCATTTGGACACATGTTGAACTGCATTCATACAGTATGTATTCCTGCAGAAAAAACTAAAACATAAAAAATATATATATACATAGAATGTAAACGTTTCCACATGTCCCTAGGTTGAATAGGTCATGCTAGTGCATAAAGAATATGAACTATTTAATAACTCTGATTAAACCAGAGCCTTAGTGCATGTTATTATTAAAGGTGCATGAACTGCATAAGCAATTAAGATTCAGCTCCTTAAATCTTATTCCATGATGCTCATTTAAATTTACTGAAGCCTAAAACATATTTTCTGAAATAATTTCATAAAATTATGACTCAGTTTAATAAAGAATTAATTTTTCTTAACTATGGAATGGAAATAAAAAAAAGTTTTGCCTTTCTTGCTTTACGTTTTATGCTTTAAAAACACTGCAGCAAACTTGGGTTAATAAGTTATTAGTAACACATATTAATAATATAGACATCATTAATAAAATTAATGAAACACACAACAATTGAAACATAATATATTTTACAAAATTTTATATTTCTCATATGTATTTTACTGTAGTAATTTAAATGTAAATACACATGAAGCCATTTTTAATTTCATTTGCAATAAGAACCATCAACATACTTAATACTTCTGTTCCAATGTGGCTGCTTTGAAAGTTGTGACATTTAGAGAGCTGAAAGAACTAATAAAAATAAAGGAACTAACACTGTAAACATAGTTAGATGGTTACTATGCTCTCTCCAAAAATAGAGTATAGCAATAGTAATTTAATTTCAATGGAGAAACAACTATTTACAAGTTGTATAGCAAAAAACAGCTGTAGTATATTTTATTGGATATAGAATACAGGAAAGCATATATTGTCATTATACATACACAAAAAAAGTTTATTTTTTAATGTGCTATGAGCTATTTTTTGCTTTTAAAACTCCTGGGTGCAAGAATAGTCTCACCTTGACATGCTCAAATTTGAAAGTCATACAGTCCTTTCCTTTGCGGGATGCAGGATACTCGGGGTTTACCACAGGAGGTACAACAATAGAATCTGGATGACCCCAAAACATAT
The DNA here is from genome assembly GCA_038380435.1 of Ryuthela nishihirai. NCBI lineage: Eukaryota > Metazoa > Arthropoda > Arachnida > Araneae > Heptathelidae > Ryuthela > Ryuthela nishihirai. The sequence goes on from JAWZYU010000022.1 coordinate 8,329,354, forward strand.
ACTGGCAAAACACAAAATTTGAAAGAGAAGGTGGAAGCCCTGTTGCAGCTTTGATGGACAACTGAAAGATCATAAGTATTATTAGTAGGAACTATTGCTTCTTTGCAGTTTGTTTTCATACAAAAAGTGTAATATAACGAAAAATTCTTAAACTAAAATTAATATATCCTAATACACAATGTCCAAAAGTTAAGCATAATACACAAATTCTGGAAGATCTTAAAAATGCAAAACTTAAATAATATGAGATTTAGAGTGGCAATGCATTGTTATATGATGCAATAAACTAGGAGGTACAGAGCAGACCAATCACACGAATTTTATGGGTTATGCAAATGAATCATGGATGTCCTAGCTAACCCCCCTGATTCGACAAAACAGAGAGGTTAATATGGAGCTATATGAGCATTACAATGAATTAAAATTTTTATCAGGTTGGTGGAAGTACATCACATTCTTCCTAGAGAGCAGATCAAAGCTATGGAGGATTCTTGGAAGGGGCTGATGCCCTCCTGTACATCTCACCAACACATTCCACACATGATCTGTGGGGTTCAGGTCTGGAGAATAGACTAACCACTCCATCTGCTGAATATCCTCACTTTGGAGGAATTCGTTACTGGCTTAGTCCTAGGAGGGCAGACATTATCATCCATCAAAATGATAATGAAACAGCAGTTCTCCTGTAAAGTCTCATGTGGAATTGAAGGGTCTCATCCCTATACTTCCAATCAGTCAGAGTACCTCCCAGCAAAGATGTGAAGTGGTATTATCCATTTCATATAATACTACTACAGACCATCAAACCCCACCACCGCCTTAGTGGTATTGTTCTCTGATGTTATATGGTTGGTAATAATTACTTGCTCACTCACCATCAAAAATTGTTGAAAATCAGTTCGAGAAATGAATCATGATTCATTAATAAAGAGCACTTGTGCCTATTTTTTGGGTCCAATCAAAATGTTGTCTGTGCCATGTTAATGGAGCTCTCCTGTAGGGAAATACAAACTGTTGGCTGCTTGGCATAGAGTTCTTTATGGTGAAGCCTTCTGTAAAGAGTTTGCCTTGAAATTGTTTACCAATGCCTGAAGAAACTCCAGGAAAAGTTGCTTGGCTGACAATCGCCCATAATGTCAGATTGTTAGTGCAAGATAGAGGTCATCTTACACTGTTGTCACTCATGGACTAACTTTTTCTACAGCTAACAGAACTGTCTTCAAAGTGTGGAGACACTGATTGGGACATATATATAATCCCAGCTACATTGGTCTGGGATTAGTTGAACTATAACATACTGATTACTCTACTAAGTATAAATGAATCCATATGATGTCTCTGTTCCATATTGTTGTTACTAAATGCTCTGCCAACATGAACATGAAGATTACACAACAAGAAATTAATAATGCAGAATCAGAGCCAGCTTTCATAACATCTCCTGATTTGCTTTTTTAAGTTATGTATGCAATTTTTATTTCTCCTAGTTTAGGAAAAGTAAAATGCTTAGAACCCTTTCTGTAGGATCCATATAATGATATTATAATCCTGAAAATGTCAGGTGATCTATCATTGAGCTATAGATTTTGTGAAGCTCCCAGGGCACATGTTAAAAAATACTATACGCAACTCAGTGATTTAAAAAAGGTTGTATAGTGGGTCTCTATGAGGAAGAATAGGCAACATGACAAATTGCAGTTCACATTAACTAAGATACAAGAACATCTGGAAGGTTGAGTTATTTTACCACTAAGCGGCACTTTTTTGCACACAATGAGCTAAATGGTCAGGTCACAAGGACCCAGAAGGCTCAAGAAGGTTGGGGGAGGGGACCCATTGGAACAGCTGTTGGGAGACAGATGGTTGCTTCCCATCAAGGCCATGCAGCATGTTCTTTAATGTACACTGAGTGTGGCTCTCCCACACACAGGGCCACAGTTTAACTCCCATCCGATGAAAGCAGTCTTTCCAAGCCCATCGGTGTTCCCTACTGACCGTGGGCAGGGTGGGGATAGCTGGAAAATGTTAGCACTGATGTCAATGGAGCCACGATCAGATCATTTAGGATCTAAAGCAAACAGATAAACATCATGGATCAGTCAACATAGCCAAACTGGCCAGAAGGAACTTACCATCATTAGTCAAATACCTTAATCAAGTACCAAGCAACTACAATGCTCACCCCCACACAGCTAACACTTTCTGACAGGATCTTCTTGTAGCCTCATTTTGTTTTAGTCACCAATCAAGTACATATAGGATAATATGGAGATGAGATGGGTTATTACCAGCATAACCTAATCAGTCCACTCTATCATTGAATAATTCCCCGCCCTGCCCACGGTCAGTAGGGGACACCGATGAGCTTGGAAAGGCTGCCGTCCGTCGGATGGGACGTTAAGCCGTGGCCCCGTGTGCGGGAGAGCCATACCCTGTGCACGTTAAAGAACACGCTGGATGGCCTTGACGGGAGGCTACCATCTGTTTCCTAGCAGCTGTTCCAGTGGGTCCCCTCCCCCAACCTTCTCCAAGTCTTCGGGGTCCATTGACCTGGCCATTTAGCCCATGGTGTGCAAAAAAGTGCCGCTCAGAGGTAAAACAACCCAACCCAACCCTATCATTGAATTTCATGGCCAGGTCAGGTTATATGGAGGGATATTCCTTTGAATGGTCTATATTTTGGCATTGAATTGGCCTGTATCAATACCCATGTGTTACACCCAATACTAATGTTGGCTCTATCTTGTCAATGAACATCATTTGTTCAGGTCTATATTTTTCATTATTTATTCCTCTTACTTTCTTTTACTGACATGCACAGTGTAGTTGTGATGCATAACTTTTAGACAGGGCAATTTTAGTATAAGTTATATAAATATGTAACCAATTGTCAGTGAGTGATGAGTTACTGATAATATTCATCCTTGCTATGTAGCAGAAATGTCACATTTCTGAAAATTTGTACCCAAAGGCAATTAGAGAAGTAGATCACAAAAAAAAGACAAATTTAGGATCCAGTAAATCCTTCAGACATAATGTATATTTCAATATAATCACAATGCATATGTATTAGAAATATGAAACTTAAGAGTGTTTGGGGATAAATTACATTATAGATCTCAAAAAATGTGAAAGCTTCTGGATCTAATCACTCTTTCAAGATTAAATAGAAGTGACATTTCAATCTAATTTGGTTGTAAAAGGGCTACGATTCTAAAATTTGATGTCTGTGGATAATCTACACTATTGATAATATTGGCAAATGTTAGAGGTAAGGATTCAGTCATTCTTTTAAGATCAAACCAAAATCACAATTCAATATAGAATATAAGTGTACTATAAATTCAAAGAAAAGTTCTAGAAATAATCCACATAAGTTCCACTAAACATAGATGAATAATCACAGCATTACCTGTTGCTCATTTGGCGTTGATAAATCAATAAATATTCAGCGGAAAAAATCCCGTATGTCGACGAAATTTTTTTCCGCTGAATATTTATTAAATTCCACTAATAAAATGACAATGCAAGTTACCAGACAAATTTATTTTAAATATGTGGGCTGTGAATTCATGACTAATCTTGATAAAAACTCAATTTTTCTGATAACTTAATATTGCACTTTAGTTTTTTTGTGTCTCATTATTGAAAATAGTAATGACTTCATAAATGAAAAAATGCAATAATACAGAGATCAAAACTGGGGATATGATATTTAAATGAAAGTAACGGATTATATTTAGTAGCAAGCAATGGGTTACTTAGCATTAATAAGGAAAGAGTAAGCAATACAAAATGCATACATATATATAAGCTGCATTCAAAATATGTTTTAAAACTGTAAGAAGACCAGAAAAATATATGCTATATAAAAAAAAAAGATGAGACAAGTAACGAACTAAATAGAAAAACTGATATTATTGTAAAAACAGCAGAAAATAGGGAAATATTCCAACAAACAATATGTATATTCATTATGTCTCAGGTTAGAAAAAATATATGAAGTGTGAATAAAAAAGAAAAGAGAATTAAACTAATGTTGATTATTTTATTATTTTGCAGAACTATAAAAACTACAAATATTTATCATATTATTTAAAAATTTCTACACATATTATCAAAACATTAAAAGTATTTAAGACAAAAAATAATAAACATCAAAAACATTACTGTATTAAGTATTATTAGTATCTTCTTTTAGATATTTGGTAGAATTTTTTACCAAAAAAGTTTATATTTACCTTCACTGTCACCTGTCGACCAACAACCAACTCTTCAGCATCCTCACTGATGTCTTTAGCAGAATCTCTGCTTTCTCTTTCTAGAGTTGGCTCATTTGCATCTGCAGAATGTTCTAAAATACTACCTTCAATACGGCCTATCTCAATATGAAGCCTTCCAGCCACCTAGAAAAAAAAAACAGTGAATAAATTGCTTATGACATTCATTACCAAACAAGAGTGAGTTGTTTTACCTCTGAGTAGCACTTTTTTGTACACAATGGACTAAATGGACAGGTCACAAGGACCCCAAGAGCTCAGGGAAAGTTGAGTAAGAAAACCCATTGTGTAACTGTTAGGAAACAGGCTAACCAGTGTTTTCTTTAACATGCACAGGATATGGCTCTCTTGCATACAGGGCTTCACATCCCATTTAATGGGCCCTATTTTGGGGATAAATTATATTAATGCAAAAATGCAGGGTAATCAATATTTAATAAAATTAAAATTTAGATCTATGGGGAAAAAACCTTATTATGGAAAAAAAAAAGTGCCAATAAGGAACAAGAGATTCGTGAACAAAAACTGGACTCAAAAAATGCCATTAAGGGTCACTAGTTAAGAGAAAAAAAACCTATCATCTCTCACAAGCCTGGATAAGAAAAGTATACTTCCTTTAAATAAGATTTTCTCAATTGTCATCTATGATGCTTTGCACTCAATGGGCTAAATGGCCATATCACAAGGAACAAGGGCTCAGAGAAGGTTGGGGGTAGGGGACCCACTGAACAGCTGTTAGAGGAAAGATAGTAGCCTCCCAGTGTGTCAAGGCTATCCAGTGTATTCATGCACAGGGTATGCTATCATGCACATGAGGCAATGGCTTTACACCCTACCTGACACACAGATGCCTTTCCAAGCCCACAGATGTTCCCTTTCTCAATGAATGCAGGGTGGTGATTTAGTGGAGATAAATCTCAATGCTGGCAGAGGTAGGACTCAAAGATGAGAACTGTCGAATACAAGCCTGGCACACTACTGACTGAGCCAATGCTGCCCCAAATTTATTTTATGGGCATTTGATTAATTATAAGCAATAATACATATGCCACATAGTTAATATGTAATTCACATAATAAATGTTCAGATATGCAGGTTATTTCATAGCTTTTTTTGTCAGTTGTCAGTTATAAAATCAAACAGAAATTCCACAAAGAAAAACGTACAGGCTTGGAAATTCTGGTTATTAATATAAAATTGATAATATTATTGTAACAGTGTTTACCTACTTTTGAGTTATGAAAGGGTTAAACTGATAGGGTCCTTGTGATGGTTTGCCTTTAAGTTTTATTCCCCAACCAATTATTTTTTATTTTCCTTACCTTTGGTTCTGTAATTAGATAATTTTATTTTCAGACTGGAAACAACTCCTCCTCTAGCTCACAGTTACTGAAGCATAACTCAATGTCTCTGGGCTCTCCTGTCAGTACACTTACTCGTGCATAGGTCACAACACATGCTTTTATGCTACCATGGTTCAATCAGCATGCATGCATGTTCACTTGCTTTTATGCTACCATGGTTCAATCAGCATGCATGCATGTTCACTTGCTTTTATGCTACCATGGTTCAATCAGCATGCATGCATGCTCACTTGCATGTAAATGGGTGGCTTAGTCAAGCAGTTAATGAGTAGTTGAAGTTAATATCATTAGTTACAAGATATAAATTAATAGTGAACTACATAGTATATTAGTATAGCTTAGTATCACTGTTCATATCGTGTGCTAGTTGGTTTCTGCACCTTTCTGTCAATTTTTTTTTCGGGAGATAAAAAAAGAATTTTCATTATATTGGACGCCTTTTCAGTTAATATTTATAAAGCAGTAATATTACATAACTAGTATAATCATGCATCTATTTTTGGACCGTGAACATCCTTATCTAATACTGCTTGGTTAATATGAGAATTTAATTAGAAACCTTCCTGGCATAGTCACATTGCTTGGCACACAAAAATGAATCATCCAGGGATTGATAAATTTTGATTGCATAGCTTTACAACCTGTAAAGCTTCTGTGATAAGCAGCTGCTTCAGGGGTAATTTATTTAATTTTATTATAACCAGATTTTGTAATTTTCGTCTGATTCAAAGTGCTGGTATAGCAGTTAGAAAATCTAGATACTTTTTCAGCAGTGTTATACATTAAGTCTCACTGACACAGAGGTCAGACAATTACTTTTTCAATGGGTTATGCCTGAACAAGTTACATAAGGAAGGAGTAGGTAGCTTTCACAGTGCTCTTATTTTATCATAAAAAAATGCAAAATACTTTAACCATTTATAAACTTCTTCCTTTAACATCATCAACATTGGTTGGTTGGTTGTTTGCAGTTTTATGGTACAAAGCAACTAGCATCATCAATTAAAAAATTTGTCTGCAGAGTAAAATAATCAATGTTAAATAATAAGTTTTTTCAGACATTATTTAACAGGTGAAAAAACTTTCCAAAGCAATCAAGTTACTAAAGATTTGCATAATATCATCATTATGTCACATCAGAAGCTAACCTATTCATTTTATTTAAGCATTCAATTATTAAAATAAAAGTATATCTAGGTCTTCAATGATAATTTATATTAACATACCATTAGGTCAAAAGGTGGCCTTGAAAAGATTTTATATAATGTACTGTTCAATTTTAAAATTTTATTGGGATGCATTTAACATGATGATTTAAGAAAAACACACTAAACTCTATAAAATCCAGCCCCTCTTGGGGATTAAAAGTTGCCAGATTTTAAAATTTACTGGATTTTACAGAGGAATACCTAGTGGATGAACAGTTTTGATCAACATTTGAATGAATATTAAGCACTAATAATTGAACTTGTTTACATCTGTAAACATTTAATGACAAAAGATAGTGCTAGTGGTTACAAATGTAAATAATAGTTCATTTTTGTCAGTTGTAAACAAATGGTATTAAACAAAGCCACAGCAAATGTTGTCATGCACTGTAATATGAATTTTAAAAGCACATCTAGTAGTCACTGTTGGATTCACCTACTATAGGAGGGCAGTTTAAAGAACATTCAAATATAACAATGTATTCAGTAACTGTTCTATATGTACTTTTATGTCATTAATGTTGAAGATTAGATATTGTATTCCTGCATAAGATTGTTCCTTCCTTCTTCACTTTCTAGTCTTTTTAAAATTTGCAGTTTTTTCACTAAATTAAGTGTGACATGCTTTTTCTTCTAGCTTTTCATTCTGTATTCGTGTTTACTCATCATAGTTGAAGGATGGGGTAGAAAATTTTGGTATAAACTAGCACAAGTGTATTCATTACTACATCTATTTGCTACCATAACTTCCCAGGTTCGAGTCCCAGCTGGGTCAGCGTTGAGATTTATCTCCGCAAAAATTCCCCACCCTGTCCACGGTCAGTAGGGGACACCGATGGGCTTGGAAAGTCCGTCGTCCGTCGGATGGGATGTTAAGCCGTGGCCCCGTGTGTGGGAGAGCCATACCCTGTGCACGTTAAAGAACATGCTGGATGGCCTTGATGGGAGGCTACCATCTGTCTCCCAACAGCTGTTCCAGTGGGTCCCCTCCCCCAACCTTCTCTGAGCCTTCGGGGTTCATGTGACCTGGCCATTTAGCCCATGGTGTGCAAAAAAGTGCCGCTCAGAGGTAAACCAACCCAACCTACCATAACATGCACAAGTGTATTCACATTTTCAGTAATTACCACTGATAATTGCTTATATCCAACAATGGCATGTTTGATAGTGGTGAAAGTGAAAAATTCTTAAAGATAAATGTCATCATAGATGCAAGTGCCAGATTATACATATTTCTGGATTGTAAACTGTGCCAAATTTTAAAGAGTTTACTGTATAATAAGAAAATAAAATGGAATAGCTACCTCTCCTTGCTGACTAATGATTGGAACATGATAATCTAGTTTCACATCATGAAATAAAGAATCTAAGAACACATTGGCTACTCCTATAAGATTATGATTCTCCTGTGACTCATAAAAAGGATCCATGCCTTTGGGTGGGCCTTCATCCTGCAAGAAAATAAATAAATAATAAATGTGCATTTAATTGATTTTTGTAACAAATAAATATATATAAATCTTAATACAGTTTTTACTAAAATTGAGAAAAATAAACCAAATAATTCCACTATTATATCAATAATAATACTGATATTTATATTAGCTGTATATTTTTATTATGACCTGTTACCTGAAATAGTACAAATAATAGCAGGATGTGTCATGCAATCAATATGACACTGTTTACTTATGTCACTATTTTCTAGTAACATCATTAAAAAATGTATGACAGTCTGTATATTCAAGCAGGTTCTACAGTATCAAAACAATTTTGATAATAAATTGTTAAAATGATAATTTTTATATTAGGTTGCTTAGATTCGATTAGATTGTAACCATTAATGGTTAGGAACAGCATATGAAAATAAAATGTCTGCCCAAGGATTAAAACTGTAGTGACAAAGAGACAGAGGCTAGGGGATATTACAACAGATTAGAAATCTAACCATGGTGAAATGGTATCTCACTTGACAGAGTCCAACTTAATCGACATCACAGTGAAAATTTTCACCTCAGTTACTAAGAATAAATAACTGTAGTAGTGTCTGGAATACACTAGTACTGGTTACTGAACAAATGCTAACTGGAGGAAAGTAATGTATTCTGATGAATTATGCTTCATAAACACCAAGACTAAATATATTAAGTAAGCCAAATGAAAACAACCTCAGTTGTGTGACTCAATCATGTAGATCTTACAGTATCACACTATAAATTTCAGATTTTATTGTCAGAAAGCTGAAAGCATTATGCACCATCATTTACTAATCTCTGCACAATCTAAGGCCACAATCTCCCCCTTGCAAAGCTCTCCTCATAACATTATCAATAATTAAAGTGAATGATAGTCAAATGAAGCCTTATTTATATAATACCTCTTAGAAATGGCCTATTACAGAGAACAGTCATTATGTTAACCAATTTTTCAGATATTCCATAAGAGGGTTGGGTTGTTTTACCTCTGAGCGGCACTTTTTTGCACACCATGGGCTAAATGGCCAGGTCACATGGACCCCGAAGGCTCAGAGAAGGTTGGGGGGAGGGGACCCACTGGAACAGCTGTTGGGAGACAGATGGTAGCCTCCCGTCAAGGCCATCCAGCGTGTTCTTTAACGTGCACAGGGTATGGCTCTCCCGCACACGGGGCCACGGCTTAACGTCCCATCCGACGGACGGCGGCCTTTCCAAGCCCATCGGTGTCCCCTACTGACCGTGGGCAGGGCGGGGAATGATATGCCATAAGATATTACTATTTTACACAAATATTGACAATCCCCTAAATCAAAAGCATTTCTAAGATCAGCAAAGCTGGTAACTGTACGTTTTTGAAACCCTGAACATTTCTCAAGAGTTTGACCAAAGAAAAAAAAAGGTCTATGCAGCTCTACAATTTCCAAAGTCATTACTGTTCGTTCATCTAGAAATTGTCCATCAGCCAAATGCTGAATTTTATTAAACGCAATTATGCAAAGAACCTACCAGAAAGAGAAAGCAGACTGATGCCTGTGCAATTACTACAAGAACTGTGATAAGCTTTTTCACAAATAGAATGCCTTTAGTAAAATCCTTAAAAATGAAAACTTTATTAAAGAAAATATTCAATACTTCCATCATCCATGTGAAAACAGAATAATCTCCATCTTCCAGAAATTCAGCAATAATTTTTTTATCTACCCCTAGTGACTTGTGTATTTTTAATTTAAAATATCCAAAGCAGCTTCAGATCATAATATAGAACATTAAAAGCAGTATTACATCTATGTACATTACAAACTATAAGAGAAGAACTAGCAATAAACATGTCAGTCACCATGTAGCAACCTGCACTGTACTGCATAGGCTTCTATTTGGAATATCCTTGAAATGCTCACTTCATTTTTCCACGACAGAATCCTTACCTTCCACCTTTATCCCTCAATCCCCACACACCATTATGTTTTACCAACACAGCCCATATATTATTTTAGGAAACTAATACTAGTAGAACTTACCTTCATAGATAACCCTTTTTCTTTTCGCTCTTGATACATTTCTCTCATATCTATAAGTTTATTTTCTAACTTCTCCATTGACCATACTTGACCTCCTTTATTCTTTCTTTTTACAAGAATAGCAGGCTCACTTACAAAGGCTCCTTTCTGAAATGATAATACAAAAATTATTTTGTATATTTTGATTACAAGCAAAATGATACATATTAAATGGTCATATAAAAATAAAAATTAATCTCCAGAAACTAGAACAGAAAACTAGTTATTTCTTACAGCAGTGGTTCCCAAACCTTTTCAGGTCATGGAGCACCTATATATCATGGTGCTCTTTGTACAACACCATGAAAAATTGATCTTTGTTTTTCATACAATCATACAGATTAGGTAAAATATTACTAACAAAAAAAATACCATATTATATTTATGGGCTGTACATCTCAACAAACAAGAATAAAAACGTTATTAAATTAGACTTAACAGGGATGAAAGGTAAATAATAATAAATGAAATATACCTGAGGGTTGAGCAAAGACAGACCTATAATAATCAGTTGACAGCAGGTGGGATATTTAATAACAGAAAAAAATTCTGGGCTCTGTATTCAGTTTGTTTCTGTGTTTTGTAGTTTACGATAGTCATTGCAAGAAAAATGTTAAATTTGAGAAAATTCTATACATTAGCCTAATTTTTTTCAAATTGAGAGAAGTTCACCATTATTTTGTTTCTGTGACAAAACACCTAGATTCAGCTTGCAGAACACTGGTGTTTCACAAGAACATAGTTTGGGAACTGCCATCTTACAAATCAGCAGTATTTTTAGTGATATATATTATAAAATGATAAAAGTCATTGATAAAATTAAGTCAGTAATACGATAAATAGTTTTTGGACAACTATACATATCTTTACATATATCTTACCATTCTTCTTGCTTAAGGAGAATGGTGGTATGCATTCTTCCCACAAAGGTTAACATAGTTACTCACAATAGTGCAAGTAGATTTCATTTCTTAACGGTATGCTTCAAAACATGGCTATGTGTGGGAAACCTTGGAGAGGCAATCACTAAACTGAAGTCATTTTGCAGGGGTAATAAAGTGAAGTCTATACTGACGAAAGTACACTGTCCCAGTGTTTACTATTTCAACCTATATTTTTCGTTAATAGCGAATAATTTAGAGGCTTTTAAATGTGAAATAAATATTAATATATCAAAATATCTGCTGATTCCATTGTATTTAAGGATTAGAGCCTTATTTGAAAACAAAAACTAATAATAAGATGTATTAAAACAAGGGTTGTTATCTAGTATTATGCATCGAAACTAATTTTAGTTCTTAAAATTAGGAGCAATTTTTTAGAAAAATGAAATTTTCACTTATATTTTAATTTTCATCACTCAACTTGCATATTCTAAACCCAGATGCCAAATTTAAGAATTTTTTTTAGAATAACATATATTGCAGATTCAGAGTTACTTTTAAAATTCATCAAGTGTAATGACGAATTTTAAAAGTTATAAGTCTTTGCATGATGCAAAGATTATATGAGGTATGAAAATTTTGTGTCTGCAATATCCATGACAATAGATATAATATTAGAGGGCTCCCACATTCAAAATGTGGTAGGAAAAGAGTGACTTTTGCCAGTTACAAAATAAAGATTGTTTTCCTGTAAGTTGCATTGTTTTAACAGGTGGTTTTCCATTCTGTTGATCATTAAAGTTGTGGTGCAATCAGAGGAACAGAATACTATTTCAGCTTGAATCAAAGAGTCAAAAGTTGACCTTATCATGTAACTAGAGTGTGTTGTTAAAAGCTTCCACTTAAATATAAGGGGATATTTTTTAAAGTTGCTTTGGTTATGCAATTTAGTCTCTTTTTCTGAGTAATTGATGCTCTACTAATCTAGTATGAAGATATCATTACTTTTTCTTTCTACTACCCACATAACACTACCATCGATTCAATAATATCAATTTTTGCAACTTTGTTTGAATGCGAACTTCTGTGGGATGATAAAATAAAAGGAACATACATTAGATTCTATATTATGCTACTCCAGCATTGTAAAGTTAAGTGATTAATAGATATAAATTGATTTTTAAAAATTTTTTCATGAATTTATATTAACAGATTTCTGGTACAGTGTTACTAGTAAGACATTTTTCTGTAGTGGTGCAGTTAATGATTTCTTTTATACTTTTATGTTCTTACAACTGAGCATTTAAAAAAAATAGTGAAATCTTCCTTAAAAAAATCCTCAATTTTTAGTTACACAACTACAGTTTATCCCTTTAGATACCAAGCTGTTTGAAATCTGCATACTTGAGGTTTCATTTCTAATGACAGGGAGTGCTAAGGAGAGTAAGTGCTTTCTCTCTTTGGATGATTAACAAGGGTACTGAGTAACAAGATCAGAAGTAGACAAAGGCAACTCCAACCACAGCTGTCTTTTGGGTAGGCTTTAAGAGAATACTCATTCACATCTACTGTAGGTGTATGGGTTTGGTCTTAATTACTACCAGAGGCAGAACTGGGAAAACGGATTTGTGCCTTCCAAATTCTTATTTTAACTCCTACTTGATCTGTTGTGAGATATGTAGTATATATATATTCCTGATTTTGTCTTCTAAATATATTTTTGGAAATACTGTATTCTGCCACCACTAAAGGTTGAAGCCATCTACACTGGAAGACTTCCTCCAATGCAGGATTTGACGATGCCAATAGAAGCAAAGAGTTCAGGTGCCTGCGATGACCTCTGCTCAGAATTATCCACCAGCTGATAAACATATCCTGTGAATCTATTCACTTGGGGCTGTCAACCCACAAACAAACAGAAAACAGAGTGGAAGATTTTCCCTCCACAGAAGCCCACCAGTGCAGCAAAATCAGGATCCATAATCAAGCTCAGAGCCATATATCTGTCCAGTGGGGTTATATGGTCAGCACCAGGACCCTGTGTGATTGACCACTCCTCAGCAGGGTAGAAAAAAAAAAGTAGCCATAGTTGTCCAGATCAGTAGGCCACACTAATCTGGCAGCCCTCTCCTTCCGTTCACTTCCACAAGAGAGTATCTCTTTTGAAAGGTACTAACGGTCTGCACCACGAGAAAGCGGGGTCAGACATTAGGTACTAGGCCTGGCCGGTTCTATGCATCATCACAAGGGATTGGTGCATAGCTCTCCTTCCAGTGACTACCTAGCTACCATTTACATATACCATACAATAAATATTATACACTCTCATATGCTGTACAATGTTGGTGACAGGCTGCTGTCAGACCTCTGTGAGAAGCAGCTGCTTGAAGTTAGTTTGTTTTTTATTTACTTTATTAAAATTTTATTAATTTTTATTTATATTTTCTGCAATTTTATATTATTGTAATAAATGGAAAAAATATATTTAAAAATTATATTCATAATTGTAATAGTGTTGTTTTGCTTGTTTTACTATAAGTGTGATTGAATTAGCAGTTAAGCATATGCAATAATGAATAATAACAATGTTTATAAGAACAATATAACATTCATAAAGCAATTATTTACCTATCAAATATTTTATGATATAAAAAAAATACAGATATCTACCCATTGCTAAAAAAACCTATTTACTGTACCAGTGAAATTATTCAAGGTGTAGCTGCTGAACTTGGAAATAGTGCTGTGTGTCTCTGGCAAAAAAAGCAAATCAAATCTAGCTTTTCCGGGGTTTTCCAGCTTCTTATTCAAATAATCCTTCACTGCCATTGAAAGTCAGTAACAGTATACACAAAGCATAGTATCTTAGAATCTATGAACATCTAAAGCAGGCATGTGCAAACTCCAGCTCACATGAAATTGGAAAATGTAAAATAGTTTTTCTTAAATCTGGCTCTACTAAAGTGCATAATGTTTTAATCAGATGAAAGACATAAATTTTAAAAACACCATATAGCTGACTAGCTACAACATCATTGAAGCCAAAGTTTAGCATCTACTTTCTGGGATCCAGTGCAATCCTTCACTTATTGCTTTGATAGGTTAGCTTTAGTTTTGACATTAAAATAAACTTTATATTAACATTTAATCTTATTCTTATTATTTTGTACCTGTACATGTGACCAGGAAAAATGTAATACACAAAATTAAAATTTTTACGCTCTTTTTCTTTGCACCCACTTCCAACTACAGTGGACCTTCGTTATAGTGCTGCTCGCTATACCGCGCACTCGGTTATAGCGCGGGCGATGTTCACGATAAGTTCAAACATGTTAATACAGGTCCGTGCGGCTTTAGTGAGTATCGCATTTTATTGTTACTGCGTATTGAGTAATTGTGTATGTATTGAGTTCCTGCATATATTTTGAATAGTGTTTAATTATTGTATGCATGATGAGTAAAAGAAAAGCTTACAGTGTGAAATTTATTGTGCGCCACCGCGCCGCTCGGTATAACGCGGTTCACCTTATAACGCGGGTGTTGTTTCCCGCCCGACATGCGCGTTATATCGGGGGTCCACTGTACTGGCCTACAGCAAACATAATCAGTCCAATGCCAAAAACGTTTGTGTACTACTGATCTAACACTTCACATAAAACCACACAGCTAAGTAGAACCTAAACAGTGATTAGTTTTTAAATTTTTTTCAAAAAATTACAGGACATAATTTACTTTTTGTGTATGCCAATATTATTACATTAAAAAAGAATAACCAACCCATTATTATTAACTTTCAAAAAGTCAGGTGAAGTTTATCTTCACCTAACAAGAACCTTTTCTCAGCACAGTATTAATATTGCATATACCTTTCTGTTAGGGCTCAGGTTGGCAGCAGGAATTTGCAGTGTAACTTTAAATTCTGTTTGCTTTCCCATTTCTTCAGCTAAAAAGTTTGCTTCCCGAACCAAGCCATTAGCTCTTACAATGTCTTCTCGAAGTTTAGCAAGACTTTTCTTGAAGAGCTCATCTCTGAAAATAATGAACAAATCTATAATCTTAATATAAAACAGAGATTTATCAAACATTCATTACAAACAAAAGCATTTTGCTTGCCAGAGGCTTTGTTACAATTTTAAGATGTTTGAAGTTTCACCTGTCTGGGCAGTTCATTGTTTACTATTCAGAAAGATGAATTTTATATATTCTTTCAAATGTATTACTAGACTATAGGCAGATGCATAACATAATTGACAAAAGAAGACACTAAAACTCATCAGTATAAATGATTAATTTTTGGTTTTCAGTGACTGCTTTTAAAAAATTCTTTAGGGAGATCAGGCTGTGCAAAGAACAAGAAAGCGAGTCTCCAGTGAGTGCAGGAGCATCAACACTGGACTTTGAGGACTGGAAAAAGATAGCCTGGTAGGTCGAATCAAGGTTCCTTTTGCATCACTGATGGAAGGATTAGAATTTGATGCACTCAACATGAGGCCATGAAGCCATCTTGTCTGGTACAGGTTGGTGATGGCAATGTGATGGTCTGGGCAATGTTTTTCTGGCATACATCAGGCTCCCTTATACCTATCGAAGGACATCTGAATGCTACAGCATATTTGAACATCGTTGTTGGCCAAGTTCATCCCTTCATGGCTACAGTTTATCCTCACTTGGAGGGACACATTCTGCATGATAATGCACCTGATCACAGGGCACATATTGTCAGCATATACAGTCAAATAAGAATAATATGACCACCTACCATAGTATATATATGGTAGGTGGTCATATTATTCTGATATGATTGTGTATGCTTCCTGGAACATGCCAACGAGTTTTCTTTGCTTCATTACTCTGCACAGCCTCCAGATTTAAACCCTGGGATGAGGTGGTAAGGGCTGTTTGCAGCAAGACTGTGCCACTGTCCAATTTACAGCAGCTGTGTGACACAATCATTTCCACATGGTAAAACATTCCTGTACAATGCATCCTGCATCTTGTCAGTTCCATGCCCCGATGAATTCAGGCTGTTTGGAAAGCCAAAGGAGGTGCAACATTACTAGGTAGGTATTCCTAATAAACTGATATCTCAGTGTGTATCTGAGAGAGAGAGAGTATCTCTACTATATATATATGGGAGAATTTATCTCTCAGATATATAGTATTAGTCAAAGACATTAATATAATAAAGAATATTATAGTATTAATCATGAACTTCTAAATGGTAAGAGCTAGGACCACCAACTTCAGTATTCAGTTTCTTCTCCTTGTAACTTAGAGCAATGTAAGAATTGAAACAACAAAAATTTATTCCTCCACCAAAACCAAACAAACTTCCTCTGATCTTGTCTTCAAACAACATAATAGCTTGTCCTCCTTTCAATCTTTCTCTCCATGTCTTCAAGAAAAAGAGGAAATCCAAAAACTATTGCCAAGCCTAATGAGTTATATCGCAAATGAAATATACAGATGTGGGGAATATCATGGGCTACCTCAAATTATGTCCCCTCCTTCCCATCATTACATAATTGGGCTGAATTCTTTTATCTCAGAGCTGCAATGGGCTAAATGGCCAGGTCACAAGGACCCTGAGGGCTCAGAGTAGGTTGCAGGCATCCCTGCACAGCTGTTAGGAAACAGATGATAGCCTCCTGTCAAGACCATGCAGTGTGTTCTTTAATAAGCACAGGATATGGCTCTGCTGCACATGAGGCCATGGCTTAACAACCCATCCAACATATGGAGTCCTTTAAAAGCCCATTAGTGTCCCCTACTGACTAAGGGTAGGATGGGGAGTTTTACAGAGATGAAGCTGAATGCTGGCCTAAGTGGGACTCACACACCTAAAAACTGCAGATTGAGTCTGGCATGCTATTGACTGAGCCACCTTGCTCCTCCTTCCATAAAGGGAACAGAGATTCTCAAGGGGTGTCAACAGTAATGAGTTTGATTATGAAATGAAAGCTGGTTAGCACATTATACAGTCTTATTAAATAACCGATGGTGATATACAACCCACTTATGAATCATTAAGCTTAAAACAATCATAATGGGGAAAAAATTGTTACAATTTATTAATTAGCTTTATGAAAGAATCGTTTATTTATGTATAAAAGCAAAATAATTAAAATGGTTCTCACCTGAAACACATGCAGTAAAAAAACTGTACAGATGCTTTTCATCATGCTTTACAGAAATGCCCAGAAACCAAAGCCAACAAATTAACCTAAGGTGAAAATATATACAAAACCCAGAAGAATAACAAAAGAACATGCAGCATGCAAATTAAAAGTAAAACTAAAAATTAAAACCTATGAGGTTACAAACTATTGGATTTCATACATATTATCAAATATTAATACAATGTTGTAAACAATATAAATGAACAAAAAATGTATATTTAAAGTTGAAAAGTGCTATTTATATTACAGTCTATAGTAACAGAATTGAAATTGCATATTGCAATATTTATGGTTAACGATGAAACAGACTTGCAAAGTTTTAAATAAACTCTTCCAAGCAACTGTTTCCTACATTTTTTATTAGAATTTGTGTTAATGATAAAAAAGCAATTTGAATTACTAACAATTAAGTTACTTATGAAATTACTTTGAATTAAACAGAATATTTCAATTCATAATAATTGTAAAAAAACATACGAATGCAATAAAATATTCCTTTAAACATAATGCACATGAGAACATTTAAAACAGCTTACCTGTCCTGAGCCCATTTTTCCATTTTTGACTGGACAGTTGATCCTGGAGTTCCAGCTGGAGTAAGCTTACCAAGACCAAGAGGATCAAAAGGTGTATATGGACCATATGGAGTACTAGGTGACATCTGACTTCTAAGAATCTGAAGCTGGCGTTCATACATCTGTCGTTGCTTTTCTAAAGCATCTAGGATTGAGAGTAATAGAAAAAATTTAAAATATTTAAATTTCATATTGTTTATCATAGTCTGTTATTTTCAAGCATTCAAAGTAATGTTTATCTTTTTAAGTTTCAATTTGCTTACAAAACATATAATTTAGATACACTTTTAATCTCTGCACTCATCAGAAATAAAATATGAGCTTAGCCAGGTATACAAAGTTTAGTCTTTGTACACCTGGCTAAGAGTAGTCTCATTGTATTTTGTCTTAAAAAAAGAAAAAAAAATCCCTTAAAAAGTTTTGAAATCAAATGTTACTAGGATGATTCATAAGTCTGTGCATTTTTCACCTTGAAAAATGCACAGAATTATGAATCATGGTTTAACATTAAGCCATCCCCTTAATTTCAATTTGAATTTATGTTGTTTTATTATTAAAAATGAAATTCTCTTTCATTTGGCAGTAGCATCACTTATATATATATCTGTTAGTTACTGCAAGAAAACGTTCTAAAGTTCAGTTGTTTTTCGCTGAAAAAATAATCTTGGCCACAAATTCATGCATTTTGAGAAACCTGGCACTTTAAGGCTTAAAGGAAGTTTCCATCTTTTGCTAACAGCTATCTAGAGAGAGAGTACCTTCTCCTATCTAATTCTGAGCCCTTGTGGCATAGTCATTTAGCCCATTGTGTGCACAAAATACTACTTAAGAGATGAAACAACCCAGCCATTGTTTAAACTGAAATTTAGAAATGCTCTTACTTACACTGTATTTACATTTTCAATATTTTTCACAAAGATCTGAAATTGAACTGTAGCTGAGAAATTACATTGGTGGAAAAGGTTAAATTACAAATATAAAAGTTGACATAGCAACATAAGGACTTGAGATTTTTGTGAAAATCAGGTGATATATACATCAGACCATGACAAAGAAAATATGTAAATATGAGATGCATATGAATGGATGGCCAGGAATAATGCTTAGCACCAAAACTAAAAGTCCTTCACTGGTGGTAGCAGAAATGCATTGTTCTGATGATTAGTAAGAAGTAAGATCGACCCTGATTGCCATGCATATTGCACAATGATCATGCATGCTGCTGACAAGATGACAGATGAGGTCAGATGGAAATAAAATCACTGTTCCATTAAGACAGACTGCAGTTCTAGGAGGTTGAAGAAAATTACTAACTTTACTCTCTGCTTGAACAATTCCTTTGTTTAATTCCATCATTATTTATGAAACCAAACACTTAAGACTCAAGATATTATGTAAAACATCTGGGGTCAAAGTGCAATCTCCTGTTATCCTGCTTAAACAGGCTACAGTTTCACTATTTTGCCAATTTATCATAAAGCCCAAGTTTATTCTTTAATTTATTCATCCTGACTAAAATATTTTTAAATCTATGTATAGTTAAACCTTCATATATCATTTAAATTCTCATCTACTTAAATCCATTTTATTAACAGGAATGCAAAAAAAATCATTTTGAATAGCACAGTTTTAGATAATGTTGCATTTAAAAATATGAACATTTCTGTTAGTGAGTGTTTAAAATCTTTCTTTTTTTATGTATCTTTGTAGATATCTATATATAATATACATAACCTTTTAAATCTATATTTTATAATATTCTTTTTCTCCCTTTAACTCTCATTATATGCATTCATTTAATTTTTTTTTTGCTTTCTAAGGCATGGATATTTGTGTTGTTTTTCTGCTAAGGTTCTACCATCCTCTCAGACCTTCTACTATGGCTTATAAACTGAAAGGCTCCTGTCAGACCTCTGTGGCAAGCAGCTGCTTGAGGGGGTATTTAGTTATTTTTTTACTTGTTACGTACCTAAATAATTTAAGCACTGATATGTATATTATTCACAAGAGAAAGTGTGTTCACACTTATTTAGCTTACACTAAAAAAGCAGTGTATGCTCTTATAAATGTGGCTGATTATCTAATAATAATATAAGCAAATATGATTATTAATTTTATTACACTTTTTATATCTAATAATAAGCCAATTAAATATTTACCAAAAATTAATCATGCAGCATATTACTTTAATATCATTTATATTGACCTTTTATTTTACTTACTGTGTTTATCTTCTTCATGTTGTCTCTCTAGTGATGCCATAGCAGACTGAATGGGGTCATCAGAAAGCTCATTCATCATCAGTTCCTCCCTTGCAAAGTCATAATCAAGTAGTCGCTCTGGAGTCTCAGGACTGTTTAAAGGTAGGGCTGTTACAAGAGGAAAATGAAATAAATATTAAATATGTGTATAGCATGTTTTACCTTGAGTAAATTATAATTCAAACTGATTAATTACCATCATATTAGTATATTATCAATAAATTGCTAAACAAATGACAACAAAATTTAGGTGTTTACTATTAATGATAATTAGAAAACCAGAAACTTTACAATTAAAGTCAATTTTTTTGTTTTATAAGACATAAAAGTTAAGCAACTGTAAAGAAACAGGAGTCTGAAAAAAATAGTGTTGGTTTTTTATTGCACCCTTACTAATTTCCAAATTTTTATTCATTTGAAATATTAAGTTAAAGCTTATACTTGTTATTTACAGTGTAATTCTTTTTATATTAATATACATTATATACATATATTATATTTATTTACAATGTTACATTAAATTTAACTTTTATGACATTAATAACAGATTGTATATACATTGATCAAGTGCTAATAAGGTAAAGATGATTTACATATCATCTCGCATCAAATGAAAAGCTGTATGATGAGGTCAGCAATTTTATAACAAAATACCAAAAGTAAGTACTAATAGCTATTATAAACTTTAATCAGCTGTGTAGCTTTCAAGGTTGTTAAATTCAGCTACAAAATAACCATGCCAGCAATATTGGGAAGGAGAGGAAATTATATAAATAAGAGCATTTTACTCTTATTTACAGCAGGTAGGAAGATTCTCACATTTCCTTCCAACAATGCATGCTGATGTCATGCTTAATAGTTTCACAGAACACATCCAACTGAAGAACATATTAGTTGATTAATTGAATTCCTATAATTTTCCAAATACTTGATTGCCTTGTCCCAAATTTCTCACACAGGTTTCCCCCATGCCATATCATGTTACACTAAAAATTAAAACTTTTCTATCACAGAACTTGATTTCAAACCTCACATTAATTCCCCCTATTTTTATCATTTAATGTTTCAGATTTTAACCCTTTTCAACCCTTTCCTCTTCCCATATATTTCTCTGCTTGATCCCAAATTTATCATGTAGGTTGCTCTCATCTTATATTAAAATTCAAATGTCTAGTCAGAGTAGAACCCAAGTTCGAATTTAAAACCCATTTCAAGAACCTGTTGAATTTCATAGTATTGCACATTTGAACAGGTTCAGACATTCATAAGTGCAGGAACTGTATTTATTCATTTGTGGCTTATTAGTGTGTATTATTTAGAAGTTAAAAAAGAAAGTCATAATTCTTTAGTATTTTGAATGTTTGCAAGTATGAATTATTTGCAACTTGACGATTTGTAAATTGAGATCCACTTAGATAATGCATTATTTTCTTATTTTAACCTTTAGTTCATTATATGAGTTGTAATAGGAGTACAAAAACAACAAAAAAATTCCTTATACACCTAACAAAATAAATAATTACAGTATATCATCATCATCATCAAGCAGCCATGGGCTACGGAGGTCCAATAAGACCGCGCAGTTTAACTCTCCAAGCATATCTGTCCTGAGCTACATCTGCTGCATCCAGCCACTGCACACCAATTCTAACAAGGTCCTGTTTGACATTGTCTGCCCACTGCATCCTAGGTCTCCCCCTCCTTCTGAGGCCTCTAGGCACACTATTCATAACCCTATTCGCCAATCTATAATTATCCATACGGGCAACATGGCCAAACCAGCGGAGTCTCTCTCTGCACAATATGCTGCTTAAAGGAGGTTGCAGACTCCTTTGCCTAACCTCATCATTAGTTACAAAGTTGAACCACCTAATGCCCAAGATGCTGCGTAAGCATCTAGTTTCTGGTTATCTTGTTTACAAAGTATCCATGTTTCACTACCATACCTAACCCTAGAAAGAACCAAACTATTATACAGTCTAATTTTAGTGTTTAGGTGTATATGCCTATTTCTCCACACTCTCCATAGATTCTTAAAAGTCCCGGCAGCAATCCCTATTCATCTGTTAATCTCATGCCACACATCACCAGTATCTGTTACATAGCTCCCAAGGTAATTAAACTGTGACACCTGCTCAAGACTGCAACCATTCAGACGAAATGAATCACAACCTGCCTGACCAATTTTCATCACTTTACTTTTCTCTCTGTTTATAACCAAACCTACTCTACTACCAGTCTCATCAACAGCATGAATGAAAGAGTTCATCTCATCAACATCATTTGCCAAAAGGGCTAAATCATCAGCATAATCTAAATCAGAAATTTTCATATCTCCAGCCCATTTAAGGCCAAAATCTTTCCCTTGAAGTGAATTTCGCCTAACATAATCAATAACCAAACTAAAGAGAAAAGGAGGCAAAATGCACCCTTGTTGAACACCAGAAATAATGCTAAACCAATTGCTACAAGACTTACCAACTCTAACACATGACTCGGTGTTATTATAGAGAGCTTTCATTATGTTAACTAACTTGTCTGGTATACCATATGATCTCACAACCAACCACAA
Source organism: Ryuthela nishihirai (assembly GCA_038380435.1). Lineage (NCBI taxonomy): Eukaryota > Metazoa > Arthropoda > Arachnida > Araneae > Heptathelidae > Ryuthela > Ryuthela nishihirai. The sequence goes on from JAWZYU010000022.1 coordinate 8,352,209, forward strand.
ATTATGACGATCAACAGAGTCGAAAGCCTTTTTGAAATCAACAAAGCTAGCAACCAAAGGTTTCTGAAACTCTAAACATTTCTCAAGAATCTGTCTAAGTGAAAATATCTGATCCACACATCCCCTACCACTTCTGAATCCACATTGCTCATCACGCAATTTCCCGTCAACCAGATTCTTAATTCTATTAAGCACAATCATGGAAAGAACTTTACCTGGAACGGAGAGTAGGCTGATACCCCTATAGTTATCACAAGAACTGCGATCACCTTTTTTGAAAATAGGGATAATAATAGCTCTGGTAAAATCTTTAGGAACCATGCCTTTATCATAAAAGTTATTCAAAATTTCAGTCATCCAAGTGGTAACCGAAACATTCCCAGCTCTGAGCATTTCTGTAGTAATTTCATCTACCCCTGGGGATTTATGAAGTTTAAGTTTAGAAAATTGCCAAAATAACTTCAGATTGTGTTATAGGGCCAACATTAAAGCCGCCAATGCATCTATCATCATTACAAACAATGGGAGTAGAACTAACCACATTGTTTAGAACATCACTGAAATGCTCAGCCCACCTAGCCATGACAGAATTCATGGCTAGGTGGGCTGAGCATTTCAGTGATGTTCTAAACAATTCCCCTTCTATAACCTTACCTTGTTTATCCTGCAATCCTTGTATGCCTGTCCATTTTCTACCACATAAAACATTAACTATCTGGTACAGCTCTCTGCTGTTGTGCTGTCTAACTGCTTCCTCAGCTTTGTCAGCCAAACCATCAAGCCAAAGATTCTTATCAGTAGCTAACTGATCCTTTACACGTTTATTAAGCTCTCTGCAATCCTTTCTATTAGGACTAGTAGGGTTCTGATTAAGGACATTCCTGCAGTTCCTTCTTTCTGAAATAAGCTCAAGTGCCATCACTTAAATAATTCTGTCTCCTCTGCTCCATTTTTCCTAAAAGAGTACTGTTAGTTTCCAAAAAAGCCTGTTTAAAATGGCCCCATTCTTCCTCAACTTCAGTATTAAGCAAACCATAACTGTCATAATGACTAAGTAACCTATCATGGTAAGCTTTAGCTATAACTGGGTCTTTCAGAGCTTCAGTATTAAAGGTAAATTTTTTTAATTTAGCACAACACTTTTTAAGTTTAAGTTGCAAGACACTTTTAACAAGGTAATGGTCAGATCCAATTTCATCCCCCCTATATGACCTAGTATTCCTAACAGAACTAACCTATTTGCTGTTAATTAATATATAATAAATCATATTCTTATGCAGCCCATCAGGTGAAACCCATGTGTACTTATTATGTCACGATGTTTGTAATAAGTGTTAGTTATTCTGAAACCATTGAGTTTACTTACATGTAGGAGACATTGCCATTGCAGCTACCAATACCAAAAGGGCCTATCACCCCTCCCCAAAGGTCAGAGTCAGTACCAACTTTGGCACTGAAGTCACCTAGAACAAGGGTAATATCTCCTTTCTTGATAGAATTCAAAATATTGTGAAGTTGTCCGTAAAACCTATCCTTCTCATCCTCATCAGCATCCTCAGTGGGGGCATAAGAGCAGATAACATTCAAGTCTTTAATGCTTGTCTGAAATTTTGCTGTAAGAAACCTTTCATTAATGCACTCATATCCTAGAAGAGCATCACTAGCATGTCTGCTGAGCAGCAGACCCACACCTTGGTGATGCTTTCCATCCTCCCTCCCTGTAAAGAGAAATTTAAAGTTATTTTTAAGTATCTCACCTTTACCTGTCCATCTGGTCTCTTGCAAGCCTAGAATATCTAGGTTATAGCGCTGGAATTCCTGCATGAGGACATCAAGAGAATAATCTCTATGTAATGTCCTCACATTCCACGTTCCTGCAGAGAGAAAATGATTAGTAGGATTTTTAAAGAAATTAGGTTTATTGAGATTGGTAGGACCAACAATATCAAACAGCCCCCTGATCGCAGGCATGGGGCAAAGACCTGTTTCTCCTCTGCTAAAGGCTGAAGTCACCGATGCTGGTAGGAACTTCAGGCACCACCTTTTCAAGTGGACTTTTTCAAGAGCCATATGGCCTGCCTGAGACACATTACTCCAGTTTAGGCTTGACGATGCCCAACTAGCTAAGTAAGGTTCAGGTACCTGCAATGACCTCTGATTAGGATTATCCACCAGTTGATATAAGGTATCCCATGCCTCTGTTCACTTAGGGCTGGCAACCCAGAAGCAAACAGAAAACACAGCAGCAGATTCTCCCTCAACAGAGGCCCATCAGTGCAGCAAGTCCAGGATCCATAATCAAACTCAAATCCATAAACAAGTCCAGTCTAGTAGGTATAAATGGTCAGCACATTGCAAATGCCATATTTTGACCTTTAAATCTACAAAGAGATACAATAGAGTAGTTTTGAATAATTAATAAATCAGTTACTTCCCTTATAGTAGAAATCTTTGTTACTTCTGATTTCAAGCTAGTCTTAAATCATAGAAGCTGAGAACCAAATGAAGACTTAAGTTGAATTTATATTCTTTAGTGAGAAGCTCTGCAGCTTCGTTTAACCCTTCATCAGTTACTGCTTCAAAAAGTTTTGGATGTAGGGCGATGAAGTTGTCAGTGATCTCATTGTGGTTTGCTCTCAAAACACGATTTTAGTAATCTTGTTGAGTAGGTAAAGAAGCATTCTATCTCCTTTGAAGTGAATATAAATTCAGTAAGTGATTGAACGATCAATATGCTTTAGGTGTATTTTCTACTTTTTAGAACAAATATAGGAAAAAAAGTATTTTTTTATATTTTTTTTAAAATTTTTCTTCATCGCTAAAAATTGCAATACCTACAGAAACTTTCTTTTGATATACGACTCATGAACATTGACATATATTTTCTCCATTTTTTTTTTCTTTTGTTTGTTGTTTTTTTTGTCTCTTTAGCCGTCCCATGGCCGAGTGGTTAGCACGCTTGGCTACTGATCTAAGGGACCTGGGTTCGAGCCCCGGGTAAGGCATGGATGTATGTGTCGTTTTTCTGCAGAGGTCCTGCCATCCTCTCAGACCTTCTACTATGGCATATAAACTGATAGGCTCCTGTCAGACCTCTGTGGCAAGCAGCTGCTTGAGGGGGTATTTATTTATTTATTAATTAGTGACAAAATGAACAAAAATTAAACTTTTGTTTGTTGTTGTTTTTGTTGAGTTGTGTTTGAGAATACTCATAACATTGGAGATGCCATGAGCTTTAATTTGAGATATAACTCGTTAAGGTCAACATCCACAAAAAATTCCCCCCCCCTTTATCAGGGAGAAAGATGATGGGGGAAAAATCAGAATAGTTTTGACTGTCATCATATGAGTTTTCAATTGACATCTAACACATAACTGTAGGCCCTCGCATTCAGAAGATATAGTAGAATGACTTTCACATTTCACATTTTTTTGGGGGGAAAGAAAGCATGGGTGGTCAATTTTTAATAGCTTGTGACACTACCCATGTCAGAAGCTTTCATTTGAGGCACATCTTGTTACTTTCAGCACTTACATATAGCGGAACAATTATTTTCATATTTCCCTATAAAACATGGGCCATTTTTTTATAGCTTATGACACTCCCTTCATTACAAACTTTCATTTGGCACACAGCATGTTACTTTCCACACTCACATTCGGTAGATATAGGGGACAATTGTTCTCAGACTTCCCCCTTTTTTAGGGTGAAAGAAAGCATGAGTGATAAAATTTTTATATCCTGTGACACTCTCAGCATCAGAAGCATCATTTGATGCATAGCTTGTTACTTTCTGCACTTGCAATCAGGCGATATAGGGGAACAATCATTTTCATATTTCCCTTTTTTAAGGAGGGAAGGAAGCATGAGGGGGTCTACTAGGATTTGAATTTGGGACCCCTGATATAAAAAGAGTGAGGAAACAAATTCACTTATTTAAATCTGTAAAACCAGAAAGAAGCATGGGTGGTTCCTTGCATTGTCATATTACACTATAAAAATAAATATAATAAATAAATACCCCCTCAAGCAGCCTCTTGCCACAGAGGTCTGACAGGAGCCTGTCAGTTTATATGCCACAGTAGGAGATCTGAGAGGATGGCAGGACCTCAGCAGAAAAACGACACACACATCCATGCCTAATCCGGGGCTCGAACCCAGGTCCCTTAGATCAGTAGCCAAGCGTGCTAACCACTCGGCCACGGGACGGCTAGTGGTATCAAATTTTAGTTTAAAAACCATAAAGGAATGATGAACAATTCCCCTTACATTACAGGAATGGTGAAAAATTGTTCCTTCCATTTAACACCTAGCTCCTATTCACAGACCATACAATGAACACAAATATCTTTAAATTCAGCTTTAAATAGTTCACATAGAACAATATTGCTTTCAGTCAGTTAGTTACTTTTTTATATAAATGGAATTCAGAGTAGTCATATAACTTATATATCATATACTTTATCAAATCTATCAAAATAAAATATCATATATTAAAATATTTTATCAAAAAAATAAGAACTAAGAAAATTGCTATATTTACATGTACTTCACACTAATAAGCTCAAACTACCAAGTTGAATTCTTGCAAATTAAGCAAATTAGAACGTTACACAAAATTGCATGTACAAATAAAATGGTAACACATGAATAACTTATGATATTTCAAAAACAGATTTTAGAGTATTTTGTATTAAAATTAAAAATATAGATATGAAACAAAACATTAATACTTACAGCTGGATTTTGGGCAGTTGACTCTGAAGAAATGGTTATTGCCCCACAGAACTCTATCTCCATGTCGCAATTGTATTTTGTTAGTAGTTACTGAACCATTTACACATGTTCTGTAAAAGATTGATCTAATATTATATCAACTTTACTTTTACTGCTTTAATAAAATTATCCATATTCAGAACTCTGAATAGTGTGCAATAGAGTAGTAGAATGCATTGTTATAAAACTTTAACTGAATAATACAGAAATTATAAAACTAAATTCATTAATATATTTGGTTCTTTAATAACAACTGGCCTAAGGCTCATGGTTATGGCAAATGAAAAAAAAAACACTTTTAAAAACAGACAGAAATAGTTATTTAATATGTTTCTTAACATCACAGAGAACAGCTTACCTGCACATAGCAATATGATTAAGCTGTTCCTCCAATTGATGGCTTCTATAGTGGCCTATTGTCTCACTTCTCAAAGAGAAAAATAATAAAAATAAAAGCCTAATATATTAAATGTTTGCAGCAATTGGAATAACCTGAGAATGTCAGGTTACAAGCCTAGCACATCACTAATTGGACTATTTGCACTCCTAATCGTAGCTGGAGAGATACAAATTTCAGTAATGAAAAAAACAACATCCTAGCATTATGCATATTCATGAGTACACACTAAAGGTATAATATGTTCATTCAGTGGTTTGAAAGTTGGATAGTTCTAGTTTAAAGCATACAAAATGAAAAAAAAAGTTCACTTACCTTGCACCCTCCACTGGCACAAGTACCAATTCCGAATTTTCAATAAGAATAGTGCAATGTAGGGGCATTATTCCTAATCCACTCAATTGAATATCCTGATTAACTGAAGCTCCTTCATGACCCACAACTGTTTTTTCCTAGGATACATTATTTTTGTGAGCATCCTATACTTTCCATGGGAATATATAAAATCTGCTTTAGCACTCAATCCAACTAACTTAAAAATCTATATTAAAATCTACATTAATAAGACAGGGGGAAGAGATTAAATGTTTTTAGAACACAGAAAAGTGTACATCCTGCTGCAATATCTCTTTAGTTATGTCATTTTACAGAAGAATCAATAATAAAATAAGCAAGCTTTTTTTTTTTAATGTCTGACTGCCCAATAGCTGGTATTTGCATTGGTGCAGTTGACAGGTTGCCAGTGGTTGTGAAGTTCGTTTCACTCAGCCACCAAAAATTTTCACTCCTTTAAAATTTCATTTATAAAGGAAAATATTCTGAGTATTGAAATTCAGATTTTGATGTGAAAATATATTTAGAGGCATACCTCATTAAACATCTGGGTTAGGTTCTTAGAAAATGCGTCATGAAATTAATGACAATTTCCCAAAGCCTCCCACATTATAATGAAGAATGAAGTCTAAAAAAAGTGTGAAATGGCCTTCTGAAGAGAAGGCTATTTAACAATTTTATTTATAGAGATGAAAAGAAGACATCAGGCTTTAAAGTGTCAAAGAAATGACTCACTCTCCTTTTTGAGCGAAATCCTGAGGGCAATATTAAACTACAGCCTCTACTCTTTTACCATTCATTCAATCCTAGAGTACTTAGGAGGCCTAAATATATGACTATTAGATGACTGCAGAACCTAATATTTCTTTTTAAAAAAGAACCTAACTTGAAAAGTCAGTGAAGGCACTGTGTTATTAATGATGATCAATGGAAACTTCCCATTTGTTACCACTATCATTACCCACCTCGTAATGACTTCTTCAGCTTTTTTCAAAGTTAGTCATAATTACATTTGTTGATAATTCTTTATTAAAAACTTATTTTTAAATTTTAAGAAAACTTTTTTTAAATTCATTTTATTGTGTAACTTTTGCATTAAGATAAGACAAATTTTTGGACTTTTTTTGCTATTTGATACTAGTTGGAAGAAAGTATATAGCTCAGGACAGATATGCTTGGAGAACTAAATTGTGTGCTCTGGTTGGACCTCTGTAGCCCATGGCTGCTTGAGGATGATGATGAGGAGTTGCTTTTGATAAACAAATAGCTTTCATAAATTGGAGTATATCAATCAATCAATAATGCCTATATATTGATTATTAGTGATTAAGTTTAATTTATTAATATAAAAAAATGCAAGCCATGGGCTTTGGTATATAGTTGACCTAAAAGAATTATAAATAAAAATAAATATAAATACCCCCTCAAGCAGCTGCTTGCCAAAGAGGTCTGACAGGAGCCTGTCAGTTTATATGCCACAGTAGAAGATCTGAGAGGATGGCAGGACCTCAGCAGAAAACAATACGAACATCCATGCCATATCCAGGGGCAAAATATATACACCAGTCAATGCCATCAACTTGAATTTGCAAATTTATTATTAATGCTATTTTCTGATTGATATGTCATTTTCATGCTGTTAGACTGTCATTTAACATTTCTAAAAACATTGTTACTTTGTTATCTATTAAAAGAAAATACTGGTTTGTCAGAAAGTTCATGTATTTGAACATGGAGTTCACTACCTGATATTTTGCGACTTGCAGAGGAGTGCAGTCACTCCCTTAGCATCAATTACAAAGTAGATATTGTACTGGATGCACATGTTGCTTATCAAGTGAAAACACTTCCTTATGGAAATTTTAAGAACAAAATGATATAAAAAAGTGCATTTACAACATTTAATGCTGTACCTCAGATGAAGCAACTAAAATCACTTTAGATGTGTATGGATTGGATTGTTTTACCTCTGAATGGCACTTTTTTGCACACCATGGGCTAAACGGCCAGGCCACAAGGACCACGAAGGCTCAGAGAAGGTTGGGGGAGGGGACCCACTGGAACAGCTGTTGGGAGACAGATGGTAGCCTCCCTTCAAGGCCATCCAGCATGTTCTTTAACGTGCACAGGGTATGGCTCTCCCACACACGGGGCCACGGCTTAACGTCCCATCCGACGGACGGCGGCCTTTTCAAGCCCATCGGTGTCCCCTACTGACCGTGGGCAGAGTGGGGAAATTTTGCGGAGATAAATATCAACGCTGACCCAGCTGGGACTCGAACCTGGGAACTACAGATTACGAGCCTGGCGCGCTACCGACTGAGCCACCCCCGCCCCAGATGGAGAAGGACTGGACATTTATGTGTATTCCCAGTATGGAGAAGGACTGACATCATCAAAACATTCCAAAAATGACTCAAGAAATTTCATTAAGGAAACTTAAACTTAGAACATGATCTGCATTTTGGATGACCTTCTTTAATGATGAAATTTTAACAGTAGTCTAGAATAATTCACAGTTACTTCCAGAAATGTTTCCTATGTCCATAAAAACTAATGATGATGATCTCAAATATATGGGGGATGGTGAGCAAACACGATGTACAGATTCCTCATCTTTTGACAGGAATTGAGCAAGTTACCATGTGTTTTGCTGCTCAGCCATATGCAAACCAAGCCACTTTAGACAAAAGTTAACAGATGAGAAATGAGTTCTCTACTATAATGTAGAGAGAAAACAGTAGTTTTAATTGTGTGGTGAATCCCTCCTTCCATCAGTTAAACCTAGATTACACCCAAAAAAGTGATGCTATATGTTTGGAAAGATTATGAAGGAATCCTTTATTTCAAAATGCTACACCAAATGAAACTATAAAAAAAATACTGTATTCAGTTAAACAGTCTGAAATTACAAATTGTATGAAAGGTTAATCCTTGGCAAATTGAAAATGTGTAATTTTTCACAAGACAATACTTACGCCCACTTTGCAATCAGGAAGGAGCAAACATCTAAAAAATTTCTGCTCCTTCCTGATTCTCTCCCCCCCCCAGAGGGAACCACCTTATCGTGGTGGTGGTGGTGGGGGGGGGGGGGGGCTAGAGGGCCTTTGTGAAGTTGAGGGCTCTGCTGACTGGTATTGGGGAGTATCTGGTCAGACAGGGCACCAATGGAAAGACTGGGCCTTAGTGAAGTTGAGGGCTCTGCTGACTGGTATTGAGGGTACCATGGTTGGACGGGGCCCTGATGGAAAAGCCTGGATAGACCGGACTAAGAGTTCCCACCACAGGAGCCGAGGCAACTTGGATTGTATATCCTTGTTTGTGGCTAACTGGGGTATAGATTAAATTTAGGTTTTGACCGATGGATGAACTTTACTTCTATAGTACTGTTTACCATAGGTAGTTGTGGGGTGAGCTGCATCTATATGGTGCTGTCTTGCCCTCGACCATAGGAGTGGAGATTTTGGCCTTATCCCTATAGATGTAGTGCAGTATTGCAGAGAATCTGGGTTTTGTCATTCAATTAAATTTCCTTCCTGATTGTAATAGTTCTTCTGATGTAATAGTTCCCAGAAAATGACTCATTTAACTGGGAACTATTACTTCATTTTCCTTATTCTTCAGATATTGCTCCTTTTGACTATTATCTATTCAGGTCATTTTAAAATTCACTAAATGTACAAAAATTTCAGGATGTGAAACAACAAATACTGGAATTTTTTAAAACAAAATCTCCAAATCTTTTGAAAAGAAAATATTGCAGCTACCTAAAAGATGGGGAAAAGTCATAAATGTAGATGGACAATATATAATTAAAATAAAAAATAAATAAATACCCCCTTAAGCAGCTGCTTGTTACAGAGGTCTGACAGGAGCCTGTCAGTTTATATGTCACAGTAGAAGGTCTATGAGGATGGCAGGACCTCAGCAGAAAATGACACAAACATGCATGCCTTACCCAGGGCTCGAACCAGGTCCCTTAGATCAGTAGCCAAGTGCACTAACCACTCGGCCAAAAATTTAAAAATTTGCTTTAAAATATATTCAGTTAGTTTTCCCATGCTGATTTCAGCTATTTAATGTCACTCAATGATAAAGTCTGTAATGCAATATGTAGTAGCATGCTTTAATTGGTAGTAGCATGCCTTAAGTGGCTTAGTGGTTAGAGAAAACCACTATGCCACTACTGTTCCAGCAAGGCAAATTTTGTGTGTTGTGTTAGCTCTAACTGAAGCAGTAGTCAACAGTGATTTCAGTCTTAGTAGGGCATATCCTTGTATGAGAAGATTCTTCTCTGTCCTGTGTGTTGCAAATGAAAAAGTTATTGCACCACAACATAGCATTAAGTTATAATCACTCAACTGTACAAACTTAGATTTTGGCTTTTGATACTCACAGTGAAATAAGTCATTAAATAATTGCTTTAAGGCAAAATATATATACAATCCAGTTATCAAATACATTTTTGCAATGATTTAGTTTTACAAGAAGCTTCCTTATCATTAACTTTAGCAAAGACAGTTTTCAAATTTTGGGCTCTATTAAATTTCTTCTTTGAATCTCTCCAATAAAACAAAATTTCTGGTACACAATAAATTATACAACTCTTTATATTTAATACTGGTTTTAACATAATTTTAAATAAAATTGCTTTAACACAAAATAGTAAGCAAAAAAAGTTCAAATATGAATCAACCATTTACACTTTACCCCAAATTTAACACATTTTCGTAGCTTATTCAAGCTGCATACCAGCATTATTACTATGATATGTATTCACAGCTTGTTTTGGTTAAAATCACACACTGTTGCATTTTCCTGTTGTCTCATGTCACAACATTTCACCAATTCAAGAATCAGTGTTAATAATTTAGTACCTAATTATTCCAAGATTTCTGGTTAATAGTATAACTATTGTGAATAACAACATCCAACTATAAAATGTTATTTTCTTTTCCCAGAACTTCCTACAGTTACTCAATGATTTGCATATAGCAGGAAAATGAACAAAACCCTACCTTTAAATAATAGACTAGAAGCTCATTCAATGATGGATCAGCATTTAGGTTGACTAGATAATATTTGTCTTTTTCTACTTTAATTCCTGAAGCTTGAACAGAAATACCCATTTTCTCAAGAGCTTGCTGGCGTTCCTGAAATTTAGTTTTTAATATTTCTTAGTTAAAGTTTAACAAATCAATGCTATGAAACAATTTTAATTCACTGCAATAAATTAGATTTGCTTTACTGAAAAATATCAATGTTATTTCAACTGATAGTGAGTAAACAGATTTACGGGGCCATGGGAAATAAAAATTTCATCAAATTTAAATAATACCATCTAAAAATTCACAGTATACACAAAGCATGGAGAAAAAAAGATGGGGGAAAGAAAGCAAAAAATGAAGTTGAAAAAATATTTAAAATAATTATTTCAGACATTTTTCAATAGTTCTCTATAAATTTTTACATAGCTTTTAAACTTCATTGGAAATGAATTTCATGGTTACTAACTGAACAGTAAGCATTTCCAAAGCTTTTTATAGTGTAAAATATTAATACTTTTCTTTTTTAATTTTTTTAACTATTTTGATATCTGCTATGATGGTCCACCCATTCACTTTTACTTAACTAGTTTTACTTTATTTGGGGCAGGGGTGGCTCAGTCGGTAGCGCGCCAGGCTCGTAATATGTAGTTCCCAGGTTCGAGTCCCAGCTGGGTCAGCGTTGAGATATATCTCCGCAAAATTCCCTGCCCTGCCCACGGTCAGTAGGGGACACCAATGGGCTTGGAAAGGCTACTGCCCGTCGGATGGGACATTAAGCCGTGGCCCCATGTGTGGGAGAGCCATACCCTGTGCACGTTAAAGAACACGCTGGATGGCCTTGACGGGAGACTACCATCTGTCTCCCAACAGCTGTTCCAGTGGGTCCCCTCCCCCAACCTTCTCTGAGCCTTCGGGGTCCATGTGACCTGGCCATTTAGCCCATGGTGTGCAAAAAAGTGCCGCTCAGAGGTAAAACAACCCAACCTAATTTACTTTATTTACAATATATTTATCATTTTGGGAATTAAGTTGGACTTAATCACATTTCTTTCTTCTGATCCACTAAAGGAGTTGCATATGTGCAACTCCAACTTTTAATTGACAGCCACTAATGCGCACGTTTAGGATACACTCCCTCTTGCATCATAGCTAGGGTGAGTGCACAATCATCAGATTATGCAACTGTTTTACCCAGCATGCAACACATGTCTTAGTTGTATGCTGCATGTAATACTAAATGACATTAGGTCATGGAGTGAGTAGTGTTAGTAAGAGGAAGGATGTTGGTAGAGATGGAACTTTTAGTAGCTCTGACTTTTGTATTCAACAGTATATATGGTGAGTCTTGAATTTTTTGGAAATAAACTTTGTTTGTTATATGAATATTTTGACTTTGTTATTTTTTCTCTTGAGCAATGATAATTGATTTTGATTAAGATATAACTTTAATAAATTTACAATCTTTTGATTTCTTACTCAATAAGTAATGCCCATATACCTAATGAACCCTAATTTAACTTTATTTGGCAAGTTAATATTGCTTGGTGCCTGATATGCTATCGGGCCACGGCTTAATGCCCTATTCAATGAATGGTGGCCTTTCCAAGCCCATCGGTGTCCTCCACTGACTATGGGCGGGGCAGGGAGTTTCGGAGAGATAAATCTCAAAGATAACCCGCTGGGACTCGAACCTGGGAACTGCAGATTATGAATCTGGTGTGCTACTAATTGAGTCACCCGCATCTGGAGTTTTCATTTAATTTGGATCAGTCAAAAGGCCCAAAGAGAAGAAGTTTAACAATCTTTTGGAGCATTCCCTGCCTTAACCTTTTTTGAAATTATCCTGTTTTTACAGTGAAATAATTTTTTGTGGATTAGGTTGTTGTCTACATTTGGCAATTGCTACTAACTGGATCCATTCATATCATATCTGAAGTGAAAATATATAACTAAAATTTAAAGAAATTAAACTCATGAAAGTTAAGTAATCAAATAAATACAAAATGTTTAATGAAATTTGTCAAATAGTTAAAATACAGTAAATTTTGTCTTTTTACAAAAATATGTGTATAATACTTTACCTATTTTTTATTACTAGAATTAAATTGCCTTAAAAGTCAATTGCAAGGAGAAGAGATTAAGAGTTGACAGCAAACTGAAAATGCTAGATCTTAGAGTGAGAGAATAACTAATTTTTTTGGAATGGATGGAAGTTTAATCTGACCTTGAGTATCAAAGGTTCAATGAGATGTTTTATGGGGTTTTGGGATTATAGACTTACCATTTGAATTGAGGCTGAGTTGCAATATACATAAAGTATGTTCTTCTTCACTGCCCAAGTAAAAAGTTTTAATTAAAAAACAAAAAATTTCCTGATGTGAAAAAATTTATAAAATCTTACACTGAGATGCCAGTTTATTAGATACAACACCCCTCATCACATGAATGGTTCACTCCAACACATATGTCACATGACTGGGGTATGCAGTATAAATCAGGCAGACTAGCTCTGAGCATCAGTTAAGAGTTGGATTGAGTGTCAGAATGAGCTTATCAGGCAACCTGAGTGACTTTGAATGACACATAATAGTTGGTGTGAGGTGTGCTGGTTCTGGCATCTCCCAAATGGCCATCCTCCTGGGATTTTCATGCACAACTATTTCAAGGGTTTATCAACAGTGATGCATGAAACAAAAAATTACCAGTGATTGGCAATCCTGTGGATCAGAGGGATCAAATGAGACTGGTGAATATTATGCAAGAGAATGAAAGGGCCATAATCAGGCAAATCACACAGAATTAAACATTGGTGTGCAGAAGGTCATCTCCAAACGCACCACATATTAGACATAGTCATGAATGGCTACAACAGCTGCTGACCATGTCAAGTGCCGATGTTGTCAGCTAAGAACACAAAAGTGCATCTCCAGTGGGCATAGAAGCATCAACAGTGGACTGTTGAAGACTGGAAAAAAAGTAGCCTGGTCAGATGAATCAAGGTTCTTTTTCCATTGGGCTGATGGAAGGATCAGAATTTGGTGCAAGAAATAATTAATTAGGCCATGGAGCCATTTTGTCTGGTTTGGTTTGCTTTACCTCTGAGTGGCACTTTTTTGCACACAATGGGCTAAATGGCCAGGTTACAAGGACCCCAAAGACTCAGAGAAGGTTGGGAGAGGGGATCCACTGGAACAGCTATTGGGAGACAGAAGGGTAACCTCCCATCAAGGCCATCCAGTGTGTTCTTTAACATGCACAGGGTATGACTCTCCTGCACATGGGGCCACAGCTTAATGCACTATCCAATGGACGGTGGCCTTTCCAAGCCCATCGATGTCCCCCACTGACTATGGGCAGGGCAGGGAGTTTCTGAGAGATAAATCTCAACGATAACCCAGCTGGGACTCGAACCTGGGAACTGCAGATTATGAATCTGGTGCGCTACTAACTGAGTCACCCCCATCCCCCATCTTGTCTGGTATCAACACAGGATGGTGGTGGTGATGGTGTGAGGAATGTTTTCCTGGAACACATTAGGCCTCCTGTTACCCATTAAAGGGCAGCTGAACACCATGGTGTATTTTGTACAACATCGTTGCTGGCCAAGTTTATCCCTTCATGTCTAAAGTTTATCCTCACTTGAATGAACACATTCTGCATGATAATACACCTGCTCACAAGGTACATGCTGACAAGTTTTCCTTGCTTCATTGCCTGCACAGTCCCCAGATCTAAACCCTATTGAGCATCTTCAGAATGAGGTGGTAAGGGCTGTTCACAATGAGATGGTGCCACTGTCCAATTTACAATCATTTCTGCATGATACAACATTCCTGCACAATGCATCCAGTATCTTGTCAGTTTCATGCTCCGACAAATTTGGGCCCATTCTGAAGGCCAAAGGAGGTGTAACATTAGGTAAGTGTGGCTAATAAACTGGAACAGTTTACACTACTTTATAATTTGGAAATAGTTCACTCCAGTTATCCCATAAAAATCACTGGAAGGAATTGTTTCCAAATAGGGCATTTCCTGTGGGGCCTACAGGGACTGTTCTGTAGTTATTAAAGATAATTTTATTATGAAAATCAGCTTCTAGTAACTGCTTTAAGCTGGAATGGTTCATTCTACTTATACTTTATATGATATGAAGATAACAAAGTCTGCAAATAATCAGAAAAATTCTCTGCTGAAACCAGTTTTGACTCTCCACTCAGTCCCTAATTTCCTTAGCTATAAACTTCTTACTCCTATTCTAGTCATGGCCATAAAGTTCAATTGTTATTTAGCTTTCTCTTGGTGAAATTAATTTAAAACATAGTCACCAGAATGAACGAATCATTGGAAGTGTACATGTTAAATGTACATGTTAAAATAAGATGGAAACAACAATTATCATTAGCATCAAAATCAATCCTTATGAGAATACTTCAAGAGTAGTAATATATAGGTTTACAGATGGCCATACATCAAATTGGTCATTCAGCATCTTCTGACCTATTAGAACATAGACTTCTATGAAAGGGAAATGTTTCGCTACTTACCCAGGCAGAAAAATATATTAATATTAATAAATACAAAGGAAGTTTCATCAAAAAATGGAATAAAAAATTTTCTTATATGAGATAAATCAAGAAACAATGTTGTTACCCATCCAAAGTTTTATTTTATTCCAAATAAGAGTTATTTTTTTATGTTTGCAAAACACTTTTTACTTTATTACTGCTTAATTTAATGTATTAAACATGAATTAAAACAGTAATTTTATTTCAAAGAATGTAAACTATATTTAAAATGTTGCTACAAAAGTTTAAAATGAAAGAAACATTTTTATTGTAAGTTAAAAATTAAATGAACACTGCTTTACTAAGTGTATATAAAGTACAATACTTTTTTACTGTTTACACTACTTACTTGATGTATTATTTCTGTTCTCCGCAATTTCTCTTCCCATGTCTGTGTCATTTCCTTCATAAGCTTCTCAGATTCTAGCAAACGCTCATTGAGGTCATCTTGTTGCTGAAAAAAACAGGATATTTTATTACATATGCCTACATATTGCAGTGCATGTATATATTTACTATATCAAAACATACTTTAAAAATAACAGTAATGAGTCTTACTAGTCAACAGTACTAGGAAAACTTCCAATTTAACAAAATGCTCATTTAACTTTTATCGTTATTTATATTTACCATGGAAGAACTTCAGCTGTAATAACTCACAGACAAATATTTAGCTGAACTTATAACAAGTGGAAAATGAGTGGATGAGTCAGATACAACTATGTCCTACTGGTTAGATGTCATATGGTCCTACCATCTGAATTTTGGATCCTTGATTATATATTTATACTTAGAATATAATAGTTTTATTTCAGAGCAAATGGCACAAATATCGACAACAAAAGAGGAATCCAGTTTCTACAGAAAGATATTATTTATTTTAATAGCAAGCTCAAAAATAAAGTGTTATCAGTGAGAAATTTAACTACAAAAAGTCATAGAAAATATCCTGTAGAATTTAGAACACTTAAAGAATTAGCAAAAATATTCGGTTTTGAAATGAATGGAGTGTGAAATATCGTCCACTTGCTATGTGAGATATTTGTTGCTCATTTTTCTACCAAGGTGAGAAATTTTTTCTTGCATGACAGACGTAGTATAAAAGTGTCATTTAGGAGCAAAATGTAATAGTCAAGCAACTATGTGATAATCTGTATGTATTCAAGAAGTTGTTGGATCATACTACACTTGGCTCACACCTCAGTTTTCCTATTGTTCACTACCCTTCACTTGTTCATTAGAGAATTCTGGATTTTGTTTGGCTGTGTGTGTGTGACAAAGGCAAATTTTCAGTTCACATTTCTTTTACTGATCACTATATATATATAAATGAAAACGTTACTTTTTAAATTCATTGGGAAAGAAAGCTTATCTTTTGTTCTCCCCTGGGAAAGTTAATGTGTATAGAGAGTATTTTCCAACTTGTGCATAACTTTTGGGAACAACAAGGTTGTGCCCAATGGAGTTGAAAAAGTATAGGGAGCAAGGGTGCTACAAACACATCATTATTTAGCACCTAATGTTGTACATTGTCTTCCCAATAACAAAAACACAACCCAGGTATATAACACACCTATAACAGTAGATATTAATTACACTCAGTTGTGTGCTAATGCTGAACCCCAGTTGATGAAATGCAAAGGAACCTCAGATATGACAAGAATTCTCAAATATTTATTGCAGTTTATTTTATCCTACACAGTGATGATCACAACAAGTACTGAGAGTGGTAATTAGTATGGATAGATGTACCAGCACAGTGTAAGAAAAATATACACACAAGCACATTTGAAGACACCAGGCACACGAGTGCTATACGCAATGCCAAAGGTTGAACTATTGTAAACAATGCACTTCATTTCACCTCAAAAATAAGTCTATTGGACTCAGGTTTGGCAGCCAGTTAATTGGGACCTCAAGACTACAATTAATTTATTGTAGATTATATTATTACAGAAGCCCTGTTGTACACCCATAATGGTGTGAGCTGGCATGCCATAAAGCACAGGATATGCAATGAGTATGGCTAAGAGCACATCATCCATCAGGTTGTCTAACTCTGCATTCAGGATGTGCAAGTACTGTTGACTGCCAAGACTTATTGGCAACATATATAAGCCAAGGATAACATTCTATGATGACAGACAGTCAGTTTACTATCCAGACAGCGATCATAAAGGAATGTTGGTAGTAAATGATCTGTGTACAGTGAAAGTTAATATCCACACATGTGCTGGTTGTGGAAGCTAAGAACTCCATTTCATGTAAAAGATGGCTCATCTGCCATCAGAAGCCTGCATAGAAAATTGGGTTGGGTTGTTGGGTTGTTTTACCTCTGAGCGGCACTTTTTTGCACACCATGGGCTAAATGGCCAGGTCACATGGACCCCGAAGGCTCAGAGAAGGTTGGGGGAGGAGACCCCACTGGAACAGCTGTTGGGAGACAGATGGTAGCCTCCTGTCAAGGCCATCCAGCATGTTCTTTAACGTGCACAGGGTATGGCTCTCCCACACACGGGGCCACGGCTTAACGTTCCATCCGATGGACGACGGCCTTTCCAAGCCCATCGGTGTCCCCTACTGACCGTGGGCAGGGTGGGGAATTTTTGCGGAGATAAATCTCAACGCTGACCCAGCTGGGACTCAAACCTGGGAACTACAGATTACGAGTCTGGCGCGCTACCGACTGAGCCACCCCCGCCCCTAGAAAATTGGAGTCACTTGTCCACCTATATAGCAGCTACTCAAAGAGTGTACAAGTGGTGGGACATCTGCTGGTAGTCAATGCCTGTACCATTGGATATGATATAAAAATACATAATCATGTAATGTATGCATCACAAGATGTACCCAAAAATTGATTTACTAATTGTGTTCACACACCCATGGTGCTTTTCAATGTGGTGGACATATCAAGTTTCCAGGACATGAGATTCTAGTCTTCCACAGCAAGAAATGCTCATGGATTGATCTGTCATTAATTCCAATACCATTCACTATCACAGGACTAGTCTCAATATTTCTCATGTATTCTCTTAACATTAGATGCATGTTGGCTGGTTCTTTATAAGTTTACTGTTTGTCACATCACAGCTTATGATCAAACTCACATGTAGAATGAATTGTTGCTTTTACTAAAACCCTTTTACAACCACACTATTACACAAATGTTGGGTTAACTGTGAATACACAACTTCATGTCAGTATCACTAAATTCTTTGCATGCAACTTAAAAGCACTCTGATATCTACTTTTTAGATCAGATTTTGACTATTGACAAACCATGTATTAAATTGTGTATTAATTCCATAATGATGTGTTTGCTCCAAATAGTTTTGTACACATTTTAAAATGCCCTATAGAACAGTATTTCTTTCCATGCAATGGCACACCTACTACTAGATTTACATCTTCATTACACACTAAAAGTAATGCATTTTTATAATAAAAAAAATCTGTTATTGATAGCACTAAATTACCATCATTTCATAATTTACTCTCATTTTCAGTGACCTGCATCACACAAATGGAAAACCTTTCTACTACTGTTTTTAAAATTAAACAACTTAATCACAAGAGTATCACACAATAATAAAAAATAATATACATACAAAATCTATCAATTCTTGTTTGAATAAATGTATATATATCATTTACATCTACTGAATTTATATTTCAAGACTTTTCTGCTATTAATTTTCAAATTTATTTAGCTTAATTTCAGATTTCTCCCTATGAATGATGTGAATGATGTGGCACACTTAATGCCAGCTTGTAGGACAGAGGTTGAAAATACATTGCTGCAGAGGCTTTAAAAGAACCTTCTTACAATACAGAAATATATATACATGGAATGCACATTTAATATAATAATACAACATGAAATGCATATTTGACACTGCAATGGTTTTAACTAGCCTAAAAGAGTCAAGCTTTGCTGCCAAATCCATAAACATTACTTTATTAAGTCGCAAGACAAATTGTTACACCACTGACATTTACTAAATTACACTGACTTACTGCTGCATTTTTAAGTTGCTCTTTGAGCATTTCAACCTCTTCCCTGAGATCCCTGATAATGCGTGCATTTGGATCTTCATTAACAACTGCATGATTCACAATTCTCTTGGCTCTGTCTGCATACCGTAAGGTTGACAATGTCTCATCATAGTTATCAGCTGCTGGACTGATTGTAGCAACCATGACAGTTTTGCTGTTACCACCAAGATTGTCCTATTAGGGAGAAAAAAAATAGTTTGAACAAAACAAATCTATGATTCATATATAATAAACTGGAAATACATAAATACGTAACATTACTTTTAATTTACCACATATTTTAAAAATTTTTAAAGGTGGTATTATTCAAATCATCACTTTCTTCAAAATTCACTTTAGTTTATTATTTTAACCTGTAATTCATTTCAGTCCACAATTAATAAGCAATAAAAATTTATTCTTCACCCATGTAAGACACTACTTATAACTCACTGATTACAATCCAGTTGTTGTATTATTTTAATCATGAGTGTTCCAGTTTCCTTGCTTAGATAGCTCAAAAACAATAATAGTAATTCAGATCTGTGTGTAGAGGATCATATGGAGGGCATTCAAAACGTTCATGACATGCAACTGTAGTTTTGTTTCTTTTCTCTGAATTTCCATGTGTCTGTATAGTTTTGCACTCTTTCCTTCAAAGTTAATGAGCTACGACTTGTTTACAAGAGCTTGTCTAAACTTGTCATTGTGTGTTTTATGTGCGATGTATTGTGTGCGATGTATAGCAAATGTGCGATGTATAGCATTCAAGTGCAATGTATTAGAATTTCATGTGCGATGTATAGCAAATGTGCGATGTATAGCATTCAAGTGCGATGTATTAGAATTTCATGTGCGATGTATAGCAAAAAGAAGTGATGATATAAGACCGTATCATCATTCCTCTCTTCACTGGTGGAGTGTAAAGTTCAGTCTGCAAAATCTATGCATTGCTGCTATGGAGCCTAATAATGACGGAGAAAGATTTTACATTTACACAAGGATGCAGCTTGGGGACTAAGAAAAAAAAAATCATGCGAATTTATCAGTAGATGGGAATCATGCCTGTTCATATGCCACTGTTATTGGATAGATGTGCAAATTCAGAGAATGACAGAGCTTTGAAGAACAAAGCAAGCCATAAATGAAAGAACCATTGTTGCTCATTATTATATATAACATTCATTTATATCATAATTTATTATAGTAGCATCTTATAGGTACAATAAATTAATACATGCCTTAAGCAACCATGTGAGGACAGAATCTCTGTAAGGCACAAACTTGTCCTTTGTCTTGCCACATGACTGGTCAGCAAGCTTAGAAATCACCAAACCCAATGTAGTTAATGACCTAAACAAATTATAACAAAGACAATAATAAAACAATTATTCAATTCTAAATGACTTGAGCTACTCCAATAATGTAATTATTTCTTTGCATTACTGTCACTCAAGGAGCATAACTATAATTTGAAAGTAAAGAGTAATTTATAACATTTTTTTTGTAGCTTTAACAAGTTTAGATCTATACTCTTTAAAACAAGGAGAAACAGAATTCAAATTCTTTAACACTAGACTAGCAATGAAAATGGACATAAAAAAAATGAAAGACACGAGTAGGTTTATCTAAGCTACTAAACAACACTTAAATAAGTGAAATAATTAGCTAAAATATTTGAAAAAAATTTGTTTTTGCCTTGAACGTTTCTGGGAGATGTAGGTTTATATCCTACTCAGTGCAAAACTAAATTTTTTCAGCTAATTATTTCAAATGTTTCTTGTTTAAGGGCATTTTCCTGTGGTACTTTATTACTGAACATTTAAACCTAATTAAAAATAATAATATTAACAACACCTCTAAAAATGCAACCAATCTGTTCAAAATGTGCCCTAAACTACGATGATATTATTATTATTTTAGTGAGAAACTTGAAGTATATTGGAGCTGACAGCAATATATTAAAAATAACCATTCTTTGAAACTGAATCATTAATCTAATTGAATCCTTCAATTTATATCTATAGAAAACATTCATACTTGAAAGAATTAAAAAACTTTGTAAAACAAAAGTATCTTCAGTTCAGATTAAAACCATAACCAAAAAACTGCCATGTGAAAAAACTCATTCAGTTGTGTGAACAATCAGAATGGCACGAATACCAGGATTAGTCAAGTGTTTATAATGGCAGCATGAATGACAACCCTTTTTTTATTGTCTTCATTCTCTGAATTTTGTCAATATATTAAAAATGCAAGTTTGATGCAGCACATCCCTCTCACAACCAAAGTTAAGACATTACTGGCATAGTAGTTTAGCCTTAACTGGCATAGTGGTTAGGCAGCTAGCGACTGTTCCAGCAAGGCAAACTTTGTGTGTTGTGTTAGCTCTAACTGAGGCAGTGGTCAGCAGTGACTTCGGTCTTAGTAGGGCATGTCCTTGTATGAGAAGGCCTGTATTAAGCTAGGAGTAGCTTCTAGGATTCTTCTCTGTTCTATATGTAAAATGTTTGTGTTAGCTCTAACTGAGGCAGTGGTCAGCAGTGACTTCGGTCTTAGTAGGGCATGTCCTTGTAAGAGAAGGCCTGTAAAACAGTAGCTTAGCAGTAGCTTCTAGGATTCTTCTCTGTCCTATATCTAAAAAAAGAAAAAAAAAAGAAAGAAAAAAAATTTATTGTGCTTGATAGATCAGATGGTGAGAGCCTTTAACATGTAATGTGCAATGACTTGTTGGCTCAAAACTGTGGAATTAAAAAAATAATTCATTAATTATTTAATTTCCTACTTGTTGATGTTTGATCCCTCCTTTAATCTTTCCCCTACAGCACCAGTCTTGACTGCTCTTTCACTACCAGCCAAATCCACTAGACTCATCTTGGACACTTTTTCACCTGTCACCTACAAGGGTAAAAAACTCGTCATTCATTTTAGCTACATTTTCGTTTTCATGTAAAAAAAAACAGCTTCATAACAAAGTTATATTTGCAAACAGTACAGAAATGTCAACATATAGAAGAGGAAAATGAAGATTTACAAAACAGTGTTTTGAAAATAGTTTGAAATCTAAAGAAGCTGAATAATCACAAAAAGTCACACTTGAAGCTGTGAACCTCAGATTAGTACAAATATTATTTGACTGGAACAAAATGTTCTCATTAATCCACTGATACCATGTTACACCTTTAAAAGTCACAGGTTTGAATGGATAAATTTTAATCTCACATAAACACCTAATTCAGTCAAGAAATATCTGTCACAAGTGATTGATCTATTACAGAATGATACAACAGAGGCTGATAGAGAGCAAGCTGCTATAAGCCTGACTTGTTACTGGGTGAGCCATCCCCATCCAACATTTTAAAACAATTTATATATTTTTGGTACTTACACAGTGTTTCATAGCTAAACAAAGTATTCTATTGATTAGATAAAACCTAAAAAAATGATAAAAAATATTCTGATCAGATGGAGATCATATTTCACATTCATGAAAAAGCTGATTATTTGTAGTATTTTTTTTTAGTTTCCTTAAAAGGAAATTTTATGTAAAAACAATAAAGTTCAATCAGCTTATATTTCTTTTCAACTATGAAAAAACTATTCAATATTAGTACATGGTAGTGTGTATTGTAAAATCTACCTCATCATAATATCCCTTCCTAAATGGTTGCTTGGAATGCTTTATGCAGTCAGGCCAAAAGTGTTCATATTGATCATTTGAAGTGGCATTGGTTACCACACATTTCTATGGAGCTGGCACATTTAAAATACTGTTTTAGGTCTTTCCAATGAGCAGAATACACTGTTTATGCCATTCTGTTAAATAGTAGTGAAAGCAACTGAAATGATGTTCCAGCAAAAAAAATTAATAATAAATATCATTGGGTTAACAAGACTTGTACTGAGTACATAGTACTGTGAGTACCTGCAAGTTTTTCCTGATCACTTAACCTATTAAAGGATGATCAAACAAAAGAGAAATTTTCTCATTATTGAAATTATAAATATATATAAAAGAAATAATATATATATAAAAAACAAAATATATATATATAAGAAATAAAAATATATATATTGTTGAAGGAAACTATAAAGTACTATATCACAATATAAAACATAATGGAACTGCCAACTGTACATTTAACATGAGTAAGACACAATCCTCCCCACTTTCCCCATAGGTGTCTCCCCATCCAATGCTGTTGCTCCTGAAAGCTACACAAGAGCACTGTCAAGCAAAGAGATGAGACTGAACAACAGGCCAACATAAATTAATCCAGATCTCATTTCCTATCCCACAGCTGAAAGCTACCCAAAAGATGTGCAACTGGCATAAGTTATGTTACGATTTTGCAGTCATAAGGGCAATTAGCCCTGAATGGCATTCCCTTTCCAGCTGCAGCACAATATGAATTAAGAGAAGACACAACCAAGTTTTCCTAATTAAAAATATTAGCTTGGACACTGAATTTTTGCTTTCAGGCAGATTTCTAACATTATTTTTGTTTCCTCAATTAAAAGAGAAAGTTTAGAAATGTCATGCAAGGTTTAGCCCTGGTAGTCACATATGACATGGTGCCACTGACCAATGGGAATATGTACTCCTGCAAACCATTCCTTGTTGTTTGTTAGCTTGTGTTAAACTGTATATTAAGATTTTTAGCTGGCTAGAAATGCTCTTTATTAAATTTACAATACTCTACATCTTTGTAGAGTATGATCGTTTAGGGAAATGAAAGATCTTTTTTTCCTACCATCTTTCATGTTCACAGAGAAAAACCTTTAACATTCCTGGAAAAATTACCTTAAAAATGTTAAAAATTTGGCAAACTGGTCAGAATGGGTTTACCATGTTTCTTCTACAGCTATCACTATCCATTCCAGAGATATTTGTTTGGATATTGATTTACTACACCATGTCTATGTACACTGGTAATTTTAAGCAGGATTCTTATAATAATACTTACACCACTGAAAGAGTCTGTGACAGAACATGATAGGGTGATGGTGAAGACAGCATGGGATCTACTGGACTCACTGTTCATATTGGTAGCAGCTACTGTTCTTGACTTATTACCTTCTGCCATCAGATTGCTAATTTCCTATAAATTAGGGTAATCAGTCATTTGTTTCACATGAAAACATATTCACTAAATAGATAATCATTATATGTGCCACAAATAAAAAGGCTCACATAGTATTGCTTTTTATATTTCATCCTCAAACTTATTTTGTTAAAGACAAATAATTAAAAAACAACTTCACACTTCCATAGATGAATATGAAGATTGCTATCAGTAGTGGAAATAATCTGAACTACAGTATGTTATAAATTTAATTACTGGTAAAAAATACATATCATTTTATGGCACATTAATCATAAAAATTATCTGCATTTTCATAATTTATCATTAAAAATTCAGTACTCTTTCTTTTGGTATATTTGTTATATCAAATGAATTCATACCAAAGAACCAAACTTTAAATTAAAGCTTTTTGGTATTTAATCAAAACTGGTATTTAAAAAAAATTACATTTCTGTTTGCTAGTTACTTCAAGATTCTTAAATTCAGTTGTTTTGCTGTTGGAAAAAACGTTCAAATTTAGTGTGGCACACAAGTTCAAGTTCATTGTTGAAAGCCTGAATCATTAAAAATGAATCAACTAAAGGTAATGCTCACTGCCATTGGGTATGGTAATTTCTCCAATTGAAACTACATTCATAACTTTATAAAACCTCAACAGACTTTTAATAAAACTATCTTAATACAGCATTTGATATATTTATTATACATAGTCGAGTGCAATAATGCTCCAGCTATCAGCACCGAGGTAGCAGGTTCAAATCACGGCGTTGGAAGCAAATTTTTTTAGCAGTCCCATGGCCGAGTGGTTAGCATGCTTGGCTACTGATCTAAGAGACCTGGGTTTGAGCCCCAGGTAAGGCATGGCTGTTTGTGTCATTTTTCTGCTGAGGTCCTGCCATCCTCTCAGACCTTCTACTGTGGCATATAAACTGACAGGCTCCTGTCAGACCTCTGTCAGACCTCTGTGGCAAGCAGCTGCTTGAGGGGGTATTTATTATTTATTTTTTTATATTAGAGAGTGCTGTAATGTAGTTATTTCTAAAAGTCTAACAAGTCATTTTTGTATGGAGAGTAAGAGTGAGAGACAAAAATTTTGGAGGGAAGTGAAGAAAGAAATTTAATACCACTAAAGTAGAAAGGAATATATTCAATTAGGTACATTTTCTTTTTATTTACTTCTGATAAAGTAATTACAAGTAAAGAATAATAAACAGCTTAATTTTAATCTTAATCATCTAAAATTTTTACTATTCTAGAATTTAGACTGGATTGTGAGCTTTCTTTCCCTAAGTGCCTGGAGAGCACAATATTTGAGTTACTGTTTGATAGTCATCAACATTTGTGTGCGATTGAAATCGATATTTGTGTCAATAAACATAAGTTCAATTATTTGTTTATATATTTACAAATACTAATTAATGACAAAAAATATAATGAAACTTGAAACAAGATTCTAATTAAATATTATGAACACTACAACATATTACCTGTTCCATCCCCTCCCCCCATGATTGAGATGCATAAGATTACCAGCAGGAAACCTCTCTCTCAGTATTCACATGTTTGCTTGTTATATGCACTGTCACTTGTACTCATAATTTCATCCTATTACCCACATATTCCTAAAAGTCCCTCCCAAGCATCAAACAACTTCAGTAAGTGAAGCAGCATAAGATATTATCTCTATACATAATACTGAAACATTTATTCAACAGTCAAAGTGGAATCCATATAAAAAAAAAATGTTTGTCTGCATGTGTTAAAGACCTTAAATCCGAAAGTTAGTATTGCTAAAGTCTTTTTCCTATGGGGTCTGATGAATGGAATTTGGAATGCATCTCCAAATTTTACCAAGAAATACAGTTTCACTTATGCTGATGATTTCTAGAAAGGCAACCATTGACACTGTAGTAATAGAAAAGTCAGTACACACTTACAAATAGATTACTGAGAAAAGTGTAATGTTATTACCTCAAAGGAAGAAACAGCTAGAGTTGATAAGCCATCAACATAAGGTCCCAAAATGTTATGTTCCCTTACTCTCAGTGTCTGTTTAGTGCTACAAAAATAAAAACAAAAACAGTATTCAATATTCATAAAATTAAGTTTATTTATAAACAAATGGAGCTGGGTTGGGTTGGGTTGTTTTACCTCTGAGTGGCACTTTTTTGCACACCATGGGCTAAATGGCCAGGTCACATGGACCCCGAAGGCTCAGAGAAGGTTGGGGGAGGGGACCCACTGGAACAGCTGTTGGGAGACAGATGGTAGCCTCCCGTCAAGGCCATCCAGCGTGTTCTTTAACATGCACAGGGTATGGCTCTCCCATGCACGGGCCACGGCTTAATGTCCCATTCAATGGACGGCGGCCTTTCCAAGCCCATCGGTGTCCCCTACTGACCGTGGGCAGGGCGGGGAATTTTTGCGGAGATAAATCTCAACGCTGACCCAGCTGGGACTCGAACCTGGGAACTACAGATTACGAGCCTGTCGCACTACTGACTGAGCCACGGCCACCCCAAAAAATGGAGCAGTCAAATTACTGTTACAGTTAAGTGTATGATTTAGCTACCATAAAATTTGATAATTTAAAAACAAACCTTTAATAAAATCTGAACATGACAAATATTTTAAAGCACAAAGTTCTTTCAGTAAAATACAAAGTTCTCTGTATTATAATGAACTTTTACATCAAATATTTAGTAGCCTGTACTACAATTATACAGACCACTGGAAAATCTTTTTTGAACACGGATATTAAATCAATTTAATTTTATCTATGTGCAGTAGCAGAAAATATTTAGATCAGATGATTAATGTTCAATTAATACTTGATACATGCATCATTTGGTACAAGTGCTACTCTGCAGCATGATGTTACTAAGAAGTAAATCAAATGGAATATTATTGTGATAAATCAACTATCATGACAGTCTAACATTTTAGCTATAAATCAAATAACAAATATTCAGTGTATATAAAAAGGTATTACAATAAATTATTACTATTATTTACCCTTTTGGATCAAGTAAATCATGAACTTTTTCATTATATATTTCCATGTATGAAACTTCCA
Organism: Ryuthela nishihirai; assembly: GCA_038380435.1. Lineage (NCBI taxonomy): Eukaryota > Metazoa > Arthropoda > Arachnida > Araneae > Heptathelidae > Ryuthela > Ryuthela nishihirai. The sequence goes on from JAWZYU010000022.1 coordinate 8,379,530, forward strand.
CCTTGTGGTTCTTTGTTGGATCGTGATCAGAAGCAATACGTTCAAATAATGCATCACAGAGTCGAGGAATTAGTCCTTTGTTATCTTCTGATCCCATCATAGTAAATGATTTTCCTGATCCTGAAATTGATCAGATTATCTTAAACCTCCATTTCTGTAATTACTTAATACTAAATTAAAAAGGAACAATTCAAGTCATTTAAAATTGTTAAAAGTAATAATTCAAGAGAGCAAATTATCATATTCTCAATAAATTCAATACAATCTTTCATATTCAGTGTAAAAAAAAAATCTGATATTTTAATGCTAAATAAAGTGGCTTTACAAAAGTGTTAGCATTTTAATCCTTTACTTAGTACTTGCTAAAGAGGTCATAGACATTTTCAATCAATATAAAGTGCACTAACTACTGATAGCCCTATCACTTAGCCTATTCACTCTTTTTAACGGCAATATGCTTATATAAATTCCTTCAAATGTTCTGCTATTTAACTTACAGAGGATAGACCTACTAGTTGAAATTATCCTGTTACTGTAACTAGATGTTTGAGTTTTTGGTGTAATGGTTAATCAGGGCCAGATAAGGGGGGGGGGAAGCCAAGGGGACCATACCTCCTCCATCTTTGAGAAATTCTAGTAAGAGTAAGATAGGGAAAAAATATTAAACTTATGGATATTTCACACATTTTTTCAAGAAAATTTTTAAAGATCTCTAAATTGGAAGGTAAAATGAAAATGTTATATTGCACAGGAAATCCAGTCTTTTGCACCCCCCCCCCCCCCACACACACACACACATACACATTTTTTTTTCTCAGTCCAGGCATTATTAGGGTTAACATGACACAGATCCACTCTTTTGAATGACAGATTGCTGGGCGGGGGTTCACTAGACCCAAAAAAATTATCACATATTATTCCTAATAAATCAAGATGGTTTATTTTAAATTGTTAGGGATAAATTTAGAACATTTTCTAATGCATTAATTACTTTTCTAAAAAGAAAACGATAAAAATATCTAATTTTAGATTATCCAAAACTTGTATAAAGCACTACTACAGAAAATCAAAAGTATGCAAAATTCTCACACAAAACATAAAACTCAGTAGTTAAACAAATGAACTGAAATTCAAGTGTTTAAAAAGAAATTTTCTACATGAAGGCTTCTTGCACTTTGAGCAAGTACACCTTGCATTCCTGTTCTCTTTAGGTCTTTTAGTGGAGTAGGGAGCCCCTCACTGCAGGGTAATTTCACCATGTTCTTACAACGCCTTGAACCTTGTGCACTAAACATAACTGACACTGAACTTTTTTTTCCTTTCTATTGTATCACTAGCCAACTGCTGCAAAATTATAATTATTTATTAGACTTTTATTTCTACTTTCACAGCATTATTTCATACCTTGTGATATTGGTAGGCTGCAAACACATGGAAAAAGTTTTTATTACAGATTTGTCAACAACTATTACTTATTATTACTACACTACCCCCCCCCCCCTCCATACATATACCAGCCACAATTATTAAATTTTATATGCTTCAAAAATTAAAAATAACATCCCACCTGTTTGTCCATAAGCAAAAATGCACGCATTGTAGCCCTGGAAGGCATTATCCAAGATATCTGCCCCAAGGCTGTTGAACACTGTTTCTTGGCTGGCATAGTTTGGATGACTCTTGTGGAAAGACCAAAAGCAGTGATCAAATGCAAAACTCTGTAAGCCAAAAGAAATATATATTAGAAAAATGATCAATTAAGGCGATTTAAATGTTAAAAACATCTATGAAGTGAAGACTCTTTCTATGAAAATAATGAGCAAATTAATACAATTAGCAGGGAGAAAAAAGTTGAGAATATCTCTTTCTTATGTTTTCCTACTACATATAATCTTGTACAAACATTAGTTTGAGAATAGTGCTAATGCCTAAACTTTGGAATTTCCAACACCAAAATGGCAAAAATTTTACTTTTCTTACAATATTTATTATTAGCAGTTTTTGGAACAGAAAGGTTCAGGTGAATTGCTAAATTTTATATCAGGAAAGGAAGAAAGGCATTGTATGGGAAAGAGAAATAACTTCTATATGTGGAGAGGTTAACTCTTTGTTTGACAACCCTTAATCCATTCAGAGCAGAGTTTCTCTCAATGATAAAATAAGGGGAAATTCACTTACAAAGATTCTGCTGGCATTAATTGTGTGCAGAGTAATACTGAATACTCAAGCCTGTTATTAGAAATCCTTTAGTTTCTATGATTATGTGCAAATGGAAAAAAAAATGTTATAAGTTAGTGAAGCAAGTGTGAAAAAACTTTTACATAAAACAATTGATAGAGTAGTTCAACTGAAGACTAAACTCAAAATAATATCATTTTGAGATGAAAATCAGAATTTTAAGATCAATAAAAAAGGAATGGTAAAATACCATGAAAATGTCACAAAACCAAAAATGAAAATTTAATAAATTTGTTTGGATTATGTTGTTTTACCTCTGAGCGGCACTTTTTTGCACACCATGGGCTAAATGGCCAGGTCACAATGAACCTCAGAGAAGGTTGGGGGAGGGGACCCACTGGAACAGCTGTTGGGAGACAGATGGTAGCCTCCTGTCAAAGCCATCCAGCATGTTCTTTAATGTGCACAGGATATTGCTCTCCCGCACACGGGGTCAAGGCTTAATGTCCCATCCAATGGACAGTGGCCTTTCCAAGCTCATTGGTATCTCCTACTGACCATGGGCAGGGCAGGGAATTTTGCAGAGATAAATTTCAAAGATGGCCCAACTGGGACTCGAATGTGGGAACTACAGATTACGAGCCTGGCATGCTACTGACTGAGCCACCCCCATCCCAAATTTGTTTGGGACTTTTAATGGATTTCTATTACAAACAGGACATAATATCCAATTAGGTTTTGCTTATTTTGCAGGGTAATGAGTTGGTGCCATTGATAAAATAACTGAATTATAACTCTACCTAAGTAGACGCATGTTGAGAATCAGTTTTCAGTAAATACTAATTTTTATTAATGGATCGAAATATTTTGTGGAAATGACACAAATAAAATATATTTTTTTTCATTATTTTTTTCTCTTTTTACAATTGCCTTTTAAAAAGGAGTATATGTTGGGGAGGGGCTGCTGATAGCAATTACAGTTTTATTGGTTAGCTCAAAATGTAAGAAAAAACAAAAGATACATCAAAGAGATTTCTAGTGGATGTTGGCCTTGTTAGCATTGTTATTTTCATTATATATATATTATTATAGTGCACCAATTTACCTATTCAACATGATTGCCAGTGCCCATCTTCCTTTGAAGTGAATACGAATTTAGTGACTAATTGCACCATTGATATGCTTTAAGTTTATTTTCTACTTTTTAGGCATATACAGGATAGGTATTTTTTTTAAATGTTTTAATTTATGTTTTTTCTTTGTCACTAAAAATCCTTATCTTCAGAACTATCATATGATACATGTCTCAAAAATGAATTCCACCATATTTCTCCTCCTACTTTTTCTCAGGGGGAGGGGGATGAGGTAGATCATGACATTGATGGGAGGGGGCATAATTTGAAGCAATAAATGACAGACCTCATATGAGCTTTCATTTGACACCTAACTTGTAACAGTAGACCTTTGCATCTGGAAGATATAGTACAACGACTCACATTTCCCCATTTTTAGGGGAAGAAACAAGGGTTTGATTTGGTTGTTTGAGGTTTTAAGGTTCAATGGCAACTAAGACCATCTGCACCAAAAGGAAGCAGAAGGGGGGGGGGGGTATTGCACATAGCTCTCCCCGTGTCACAAGCTTTCATTTGATAAAAAATTTGTTACCTTTGGCCATTGCATTTGAAAGATACAGTAGAATAATCCTTCATATATTTCCCCCTTTTTTAGAGGTGAAAAGAGAGATGGGGGATTTTTGTAACCTGTGACACTCCCCATGTCACAAACTTTCATTTGATGAATGACTTGTTACTTTTTGCTCTTGTGTTCCAAAGATATAGTGGAAAAATGGTTTTCATATTTCCCCTTTTTAGAGGGGAAGGAAGCATAGGAGGTAAATTTTTTATACATATGACACTCCTCACATCAGAAGCATTCATTTGACACATAAATCATTAAGTTTGTCTATTGCATTCGATAGATATGGCAGAACAATTATTTTGACAAACACAGGAACCAACAAATGACAAGCCAAAAGTAATATAAAGATTGGTAAATATATATATAAATAAAAAAAACTTATCTTCATTAATTTTTTTTAAAAAGGAAGGAGGTACTTTCCTACATAAAGGATGGAGATAACCTAAAAGCTATATTAGTCTTGTCCTGGTTTCTCATACAACAAACAAACACTTACACAAGGACATGCCCCACTGGGTTGGGTTGTTTTACCTCTGAGCGGCACTTTTTTGCACACCATGGGCTAAATGGCCTGGTCACATGGACCCCGAAGGCTCAGAGAAGGTTGAGGGAGGGGACCCACTGGAACAGCTGTTGGGAGACAGATGGTAGCCTCCCGTCAAGGCCATCCAGCGTGTTCTTTAACGTGCACAGGGTATGGCTCTCCCGCACACGGGGCCACGGCTTAACGTCCCATCCGACGGACGGTGGGCTTTCCAAGCCCATCGGTGTCCCCTACTGACTGTGGGCAGGGCAGGGAATTTTGCAGAGATAAATCTCAACGCTGACCCAGCTGGGACTCGAACCTGGGAACTACAGATTATGAGCCTGGCGCGCTACCGACTGAGCCACCCCCGCCCTGCCCCACTGGTCTGAGGTGTCAGGTATGCTAACTATTAAACCAGGTAGGGCTTAAATTCCTATCTTTTTATAAAGTAGAAAATAAAATAAAACATCTCGATGGTGCAATCAGTCACTGAATTCGCATTCACTTCAATGGAAGATAGGGCAGTAGCAATCTTGTTTAGCAGGTAAATTGGCATCATCCTTTGACGTGAATGCAAATTTAGTGATCAATTTCAAAACAGATGTTTTAGCTTTATTTCCTACTTTTTAGGGGGCATATAGGAAGATAAGTTTTTTTAATTTATTAATATTGTTTCATCACTAAAACCATCAATTTTCAGAAACTTTTATTTGATATATGACTTATAAACATAAACCACACTTCTCCTCTCCCATTTTTTGGAGTTGTGTTTGAGGTAGCCCATTACAATAGAGATATCAATCACCTTAATTTGAGATGCAACTCATTAAGGTTGACTCTCTCTTCCATCCCCTTTTGGAGAGAATGGTGGGGTGCATAATCTGAGGTAGCCTACGATAGTTCTCATATGAGCTTTCATTTGACACCTACTTATAACTGTAGGCACTAGCATTCAGAAGATATAGTAAAAGAATGACTTTCCAATTTCTTCTTTTTTAGAGGAGTATGTTTTTTATTGCACACAACATTCCCCATGTTACAAGTTTTCATCTAATATATATATAGACGATTTTGAGTGATTGACTTGTGGCTAACTTGGGATCACACTAATTCTAACTATGATGCAGAAATGGCAGAGATCTTAAAAACTACACCTAGGGGTAATCTGAGTCATAGATCTGAGGAAAAATCCAAAGTTTGTCCATCAATGTGTCCTTCAAGGTCAAATGAAGGTCACACAGAGGTCAAACCATGATCTATAAATGATAGAAACGTGAAAATTGGGGTCTGAGGCTGTTTCAGGTTGTAGATGTCAGAAACGTTACGAAATTTAAGATCCGATGGGTCCTTCAAGGTCAAAGGTCAGATCTATTGGTGCTAGAGAGCTAAAAATTGATTCCTAGGAGTAATTTCAGTCATAAATTGCAAAATTTTGGATGTGATAGGCATGTCAAGATTAAGAGTCAAATATAAATCTACCTGTGTTAGAAATCTAAAAATTGGTGCCTGGGGGTATTTTGCGATATAAATATCGGATTTTATGCTAAATTATGGATGCAATGATTCCTTAAAGGTCAAGGGCCAAATTCGATATAGCAGTGCTTGAGAGCTAAAAATTAGTGAATTCAGGCAGTAAAACTCAGAGATAAGAATAATTTTTAGATCTGGTGTCACATTCAAGGTCAAATAAGGGGCCGTAGTAATGGGTTAGAAATCAAAAGGTCCTGAAGGTTTCGATTGATTTCTAGTTTGACATACAATTTGTTACGTTTGGTCCTTGCTTTTGAAAGATATAGTAGAACAATGTTTTGCACATCTTCCCCATTTTTTGAGAGGGGAAGAAGACTTGGGGAAGTGGGTGGTAATTTTTATAACTTGTGACACTCCTCATATCCCAATATTTCACTTGAGGAACAGCCCATTACTTTTCACCCTGGTATGTTCCAAAGATATAGCAGAACAAATTTTTTCATATTTCCTCTTTTTAGGGGAAAGAAAGCATGGGGGTAAATGTTTTATGCCTATGACACTCCCTGCTTAAAGCTTTCATTTGACACACAAATCATTTTGTCCATCAAGTTCTGAAGATATGGTGGAACAACTCTTTTCGCAAATCTCCATACTGACAAACCAACAAATGATGAGCAAAAAGTAATAGGATGATAGGCAAAATTGAGGAAAGTTTGAAACTGTGGAAGATTTGAAAGCAAATAATTTTATAATTGTAGAGTTTAGAGAGATACTGAGGAATTTACATAAAAGAAAACATGCCACAATGTAGTCACTAAATAAAAGAGTAAGGTTCGAATATCCTGAGCCCTGTTTGCTTAAATGTGGTTTAAAATTTTCACTTATTAGATACAAAATGAATGAGATATGTTTTCTATAATGATTTTCATATAGATATTGAAGAATTATTATTTCTGAGCCAATGCTGCAAACTGAATGCAAAATATGGCTGGAAAATTTCAAATGCATAGAATAGAGTTCTTGATAGCATTATTTTCAAAAAATCAAATAGACAGTAAAGAGATTTAGAGCTCTTCATAGTATTATTTTCAGTGCCACTTATAGTAAGTCAACATGTGTTGATAAAGAAACTATGGAAGGATAGAAACAAATTATTTAATATATAAAAGTGAGGATTATTATGCCACTAATCATGAAACTGTGCTCTTTTATCAAACACAAAACAACATATCCTACACTTAAATGCAGAAAAATAAAACAGAAATAAGCATTCTAAAAAAATTCCCTTTGAGAAATTTTAAACAAGGAAATGAAGAAGGTATCAAAATAAACTGTTTTAAAGGCCTATATTACAATGGCAGATCAGAATGCATAATATTTAGATCCTAACTGAATGAGGAAAACTAATTCATTTGTCTAGTAATCAGGATGTCTGTCTCATGGCACTTGCCAATATATGATTGCAGATATGGACATGAATGCTACTTCAATTTGGCAAAATGTATTTCCTCTGACAGGGCTTGTATAGCAATGATATAGATAATGTAGGAAAAATTTATTTCTGAAGAAAATAATTAAAAACAGTAAAAGTTTAATTATTAAACATCATGTGATGCCATCATTGTACACTAGATGGCAGCACCAGTCAAGAAATAAGTATCTTTAATGATGTAGTAGTGGATAATTAACAGAGCTCATTAGTGAACCTTACTGAATTAATGAAACAACTTTCAGTTCCTGATGCTGTGCTTACATTTCATAACAAATAGTTGGCAGAAATGCCTTCATGTAAACTTAAATATTTATTCAAATAATGCTATTTTAAGTTGTAGATACTGTATTTTTACATCTGATAATCAGTTTTAAAGAAATGTAATTCTTGAAAAATTTAATAGAAAATGTGTGTTCCACTCTTGGGTTAGCAATGTGAAAGAGAGCATTTCTAATCTTACCCCCAATCCACTTCCTAGAAAGAAATTGTGTCTTCAGTCTTATTTTCTGCTTTATACATTTTAAGGATGAAATGCAATTTTCATTTTTAAAATTTCCTGTTGTGACTGAAAGCTGTATAACTTCTTTTGGACAAAGAAAAATCACAACTTTTAGAAACTAAAACACTACATTTCTTTCATATGAATTCATATTAGTGCATACAGGGTATGCACAGGCAAACCCTAATGTCTTAGAAAAAGTGATCTCATTCTCTAGGACAGGAAGATGAAGAAACCTTAATCTATTTTAGTCAATTTAGATTATCCCATTATCTGGTTAAAGATATAGATAATGAAAATTGACTATGTATACATCTGGTTCTCATTATAGCAAAAATTTAGCATTTTGTGCCTCATTTTTTAAGTTTCCATTTTTTTAAGTTCAGTTGTTAATTTTTATAAAAAATGAAATTTATTTAAGGGTTAGTTCATTTAGTTTGTTTGATGAATAAAAATAATGTCCTTTATGATTGAGTATTCAATAAATGTTCCCCAAAGTAAAAGTAATACTCAATCAATGATTGAGTATATAATATATGTTCAATGTTGAATGGGAATTGGAATGGGAGTAAGATTAGAAATTGCTATCTTTCACATTGGTAACTCAAGAGTGGAAAACACATTTTCTATTAAATTTTTCAAGAATTACATTTCTTTAAAACTAATTATCAGGTGTGAAAACACAGTATCTACAACTTAAAATTACATTATTTGAATAAATATTTAAGTTCACATAAAGATGATTCTGCCAACTATTAGTAACTTTATGATTGAGTATTCAATAAATGTTTTTAAAAAATAAAAAACAATTCCCTGGGTGCAAAACCTAATGAAATGTGCTATATACACCTACACTCGTTATTTAACCATAATTAGAAGTATAATTGTTAAAATACGGTATATTAGATATCACATGAGTTTCAATTAAAAATCAGTTTCCTATATTTTGAAGCTACAAAAGAAAAATCTATCCTTACCTTTGGTTTTTTTCGGCTATACATATAAATGGAAAGGGGCAGACAAGATGTGGAGCATTCCCCATGAAAAAAGAAGTGAATTATTAATATCACATGTTGATAGTCATGCTATAAATTACACTAAATATAAATGAATGCATATGAAAATTATTTCATTTGCTTACCATTTTTAAAACAACAATATACTGTTATAAACAATAGAGATTCTAAGAGTTCCACAGCTTTTAACTACCAAAACAAATTGTATTCACTTATGAGTTGAAATTTCTTTATTTAATATTTAACAGATCTCTTTTTCCAGTAATCACCAGATCTGAATTTTCAGCAATCAATCTGGTGATTGCTTGAAATTCGACTAATTCAAATTGATGTAATTTTGCAAAAATGCATTGATTTTCGGATTCTAACTATTATGAAATCAATTGTATGACAGTATCTCTGAAATTTGTACATCAATAGATATATTTTTTAATTAATAGTTAAGGTACAGGTTGAAGACATTTATAACACACTAAGGTACAGGGGGCTTGTAAATGGTAGCTAGGTAGTCACTGGAAGGAGAGCTATGCACCAATCCCCTGTGATGATGCATAGAACCAGCCAGGCCTAGCATCTAATGTCCAACCCCACCTTCTTGTGGTGCAGACCATTAATACCTTTCAAAAGAGATACTCTCTTGTGGAAGTGAACAGAAGGGGAGAGCTGCCAGATTAGTGTGGCCTACTGATCTGGACAACTATGGCTACTTTAATTTTTTTTTCTACCCTGCTGAGGAGTGGTCAACCACACAGGGTCCTGGTGCTGACCATATAAACCCACTGGACTGGACAGATATATGGCTCTGAGCTTGATTAAGGATCCTGATTTTGCTGCACTGGTGGGCTTCTGTGGAGGGAAAATCTTCCGCTGTGTTTTCTATTTGTTTGTGGGTTGACAGCCCCAAATGAATAGATTCACAGGATATGTTTATCAGCTGGTGGAAAATCCTGAGCAGAAGTCATCGCAGGCACCTGAACTCTTTGCTTCTATTGGCATCGTCAAATTCTACATTGGAGTTCTACTTCCATTGTTTGCAATGATGACAAATGCATTGGTGGTTTTAATGTTGGTCCTATAACACAATCTGAAGTTATTTTGGCTATTTCTAAACTTAAACTTCATAAATCCCCAGGGGTAGATGAAATTACTACGGAAATGCTTAGAGCTGGGAATGTTTCGGTTACCACGTGGATGACTGAAATTCTGAATAGCTTTTATGATAAAGGCATGGTTCCTAAGGATTTTACCAGAGCTATTGTTATCCCTATTTTCAAAAACGGTGATCGCAGTTCTTGTGATAACTATAGGGGTATCAGCCTACTCTCTGTTCCAGGGAAAGTTCTTTCCATGATTGTGCTTAATAGAATTAAGAATCTGGTTGACAGTCAATTGTGTGATGAGCAATGTGGATTCAGAAGTGGTAGGGGATGTGTGGATCAGATATTTTCATTTAGGCAGATTCTTGAGAAATGTTTAGAGTTTCAGAAACCTTTGGTTGCTAGCTTTGTTGATTTCAAAAAAGCTTTAGACTCCGTTGATCATCATAATTTGTGGTTGATTGTGAGATCATATGGTATACCAGACAAGTTAGTTAACATAATGAAAGCTCTCCATAATAACACTGAGTCATGTGTGAGAGTTGGTAAGGCTTGTAGCAATTGGTTTAGCATTACTTCTGTAGTTCGACAAGGGTGTATTTTGTCTCCTTTTCTCTTTAGCTTGGTTATTGATTATGTTATGCGAAATTCACTTCAAGGGAAAGATTTTGGCCTTAAATGGGCTGGAGATACGAAAATTTCTGGTTTAGATTATGCTGATGATTTAGCCCTTTTGGCAAATGATGTTGATGAGATGAACTCTTTCATTCGAGCTGTTGATGAGACTGGTAGTAGAGTAGGTTTGGTTATAAACAGAGAGAAAACTAAAATGATGAAACTTGGTCAGGCAGGCTGTGATTCAGTTAATCTAAATGGTTGCAGTCTTGAGCACGTGTCACAGTTTAATTATCTTGGGAGCTATGTAACTGATACTGGTGATGTGCGGCATGAGATTAACAGACGAATAGGGATTGCTGCCGGGACTTTTAAGAATCTATGGAGATTATGGAGAAATAGGCATATACACCTAAAGACTAAAATTAGACTGTATAATAGTTTGGTTCTTTCTAGGGTTAGTTATGGTAGTGAAACTTGGACACTTTGTAAACAAGATAACAGGAAACTAGATGCTTTTGATTCCAGATGCTTACGCAGTATCTTGGGTATTAGGTGGTTCAACTTCGTAACTAATGATGAGGTTAGACAAAGGAGTTTGCAACCTCCTTTAAGCAGCATATTGTGCAGAGAGAGACTCCGTTGGTTTGGCCATGTTGCCCATATGAATAATTATAGATTGGCGAATAGGGTTATGAACAGTGTGACGAAAGGCCTTAGAAAGAGGGTGAGACCTAGGATGTGGTGGGCAGACAATGTCAAACAGGACCTTGTTAGAATTGGTGTGCAGTGGCCAGAAGTAGTAGATGTAGCTCAGAACAGACTTGCTTGGAGAAGTAAATTGCACAGTCTGGTTGGACCTCCGTAGCCCATGGCTGCTTGAGGATGATGATGATGTTTGTGTTATTGCATGCTTGAGGGTAACACCCTGTTCTTTTTGATAGGTAGTCATAATCTTTGATACAGTTCCTCATGTTACACCTAATATTTCCACCAATCTGGTTACTGAACCTCCTGCAAGACGCACACCAATAATCATTCCTTTCTGGAAGTCACTGAGATCTGACATTGTCGACAATTACACCACAACAGCTCTTTCACCTGTGCCTGTGGCACTGCTACATGATAGCTGACATCATACTTCTCCCCTTTATATACCTCACATTGCGGGTGACATCATTCTGTGATATGCATATGGCGCATTGCATGTACTCCAGTCACCATTGGTGTTTCCATTATTTTGATAAACCCCTGTATGAAAAGTGTATAATTACTATAGAGCAAAAAAGCCCTTATATCAAATAACTAAAACTGTAACTAAAGGTTTTTTAAACTCTGTAATTTCTAATTTATTCAAACTATTTATAAAAGTACAAAATGTTTTATTTGACTAGTGCTCTAGAACAGTGGTGTCCACCTTTTCCCTTACAGAGGCCTTATTCAAAGTTAGATTCGTTTCGTGTTCCGTATTGAGTTATTCGAGAAAAATTAGTATGTTACATTTTCCATATCTTGTTACATGTAAAAGGAAGTCTGTAATTGTATTTAGCATACATTTGACTGCACTGGACTGCATTTGGCACACTTTTGGTCTGGTATGTGCATATTGGGTATAAAATAATAGGTAAAAGAAACAGAATTCACAATACCAACTGTCAATTTCAATACTCACAAATATTAGCCACAATGAGCGCCACAGTCTTTTAAATTCGTTTATTTCCATATTTTAGCGTCGAATGTACATGGTTCTTGAAATAATTACCAAAATTTAAAATACTATTTTAGTTCACTTTAACAGGCCATAGATTGGACACCACTTCTCTAGAGTGTTAAAATTATTCTACGAATAAGGCTCATGAAACCTGCGGTGCATTATTTTATAGTCAATGGCTATGTCCACACTTGTGCGTTTTACGTGCGCTAGACGCATGCGCAAAGGCATGCCTCAAATCAGTTGAACGGCGCGGTTTTCGGTGATGCATGCAGTAGCGCACTTCAAGGTAGTAGTGCTTCCACCAGTAGTGGATTTTTGTTCAACATTCCGTGCAACTTCGTAGTTTGTCTGGAAGGTTTCGTTCTGTTTTTGTAATTATTGAGCTTGTATTTTTTGCTTACCACGTCGTCAGATTGGGTTAGGGTTATTTTACCTCTGAGCGGCACTTTTTTTGCACACCATGGGCTAAATGGCCAGGTCACATGGACCCCGAAGGCTCAGAGAAGGTTGGGGGAGGGGACCCACTGGAAAAGCTGTTGGGAGACAGATGGTAGCCTCCCGTCAAGGCCATCCAGCGTGTTCTTTAACGTGCACAGGGTATGTCTCTCCCGCACACGGGGCCACGGCTTAACGTCCCAACCGGCGGACTTTCCAAGCCCATCGGTGTCCCCTACTGACCGTGGGCAATGCGGGGAATTTTTGCGGAGATAAATCTCAACGCTGACCCAGCTGGGACTCGAACCTGGGAACTACAGATTACGAGCCTGGAGCGCTACCGACTGAGCCCCCCCCCCACCACCACCATGTCGTCAGAACAAACAATGGCCTTTATTGCAGATTATAGGTTAAATAATTCTTCAGAGATATAAATTATTAAATTAACTTAAATAAGTTGGGTTGGGTTGTTTTACCTCTGAGCGGCACTTTTTTGCACACCATGGGCTAAATGGCCAGGTCACATGGACCCCTAAGGCTCAGAGAAGGTTGGGGGAGGAGACCTACTGAAACAGCTGTTGGGAGACAAATGGTAGCCTCCCGTGTTTTTAACAAGGCCATCATGCGTGTTTTTAACGTGCACAGGGTATGGCTCTCCGACACACAGAGCCACGGCTTAACGTTCCATCCGACGGACGGCGGCATTTCCTAGCCCATCGGTGTCTCCTACTGACCGTGGGCTGACGGAGAATTTTGCGGAGATAAATCTCCACGCTGACCCAGCTGGGACTCGAACCTGGGAACTACAGATTACGAGCCTGGAGCGCTACCGACTGAGCCACCCCCGCCCCAATTTAAATAAGTAAAAATTAAATAATTCATCAGATTATAGGTTTAAATATTCATCAGAGACATGAATGAATCACCGGTAGCCAAATATCCAAGTGTGATCGCTAATTTCACTTCAGCTGGTATTGCTTCTCTGAAACGAGTATTTTTTTTTTTCGATCTTCGGCTCCACCATTCCCAAAAGCATGTAGAACTTTGTTCTAGACATTCGCGTAAAGTTCTTAAAAAGAACGTTTTCATTTAATTCCAATTACCTCATTATTCCAAAATTCCGCGTTTTAAAATAATCTTTCATCCATATCGATCGCCGGTATTTTTCACGTCTTTTTCAGCACTTATACCCACTAACATAGCAGCATCAGTTACGTCCATTGCAACTTCACGTCTACACTGGTGAAAAATGAAAACTATTTCACGCACAGGTATAGACAGTTGAAGGCATGCGCCCAACGCATTCCATCTAAGGCATGCGCTAGACTCAATAAATAAAAATAAATACCCCCTCAAGCAGCTGCTTGCCACAGAGGTCTGACAGGAGCCTGTCAGTTTATATGCCACAGTAGGAGATCTGAGAGGATGGCAGGACCTCAGCAGAAAAACGACACACACATCCATGCCTAATCCGGGGCTCGAACTCAGGCAACACCACCTAGAGGTGGTGTTGACTCAGGTCCCTTAGATCAGTAGCCAAGCGTGCTAACCACTCGGCCACTCGGTGTTGAAAAGCAGAATTGAAAGTTGAAAGTGAAGTTGAAGATGAAAGCGCACAAGTGTGGACATAGCCAATGGCTAAAATCCTATTTTAAAATATTAATACAACTGCATTTGTTTTTTATCAATAGCAGCTTTAGGATTAGAGGTGCAGTTGACTGCTTATACAAATACTTTTCTGGATGCGGAAAACAAAGGATTAAATCGGGTTTTTTAATAAAAATTGTTTTTATAATTTTTTTTGTATGTGTTCAATATAGTTACGATACAAAGAAGCCCCCACACACACTTTGAAAATACTAATAACAGAGGAACAGAGGCAAAAAAATATTAAATGTATATACATATATTTTACAAGAAAATTTATTATCTACCACTGAAACAGAGAGAAGAATTAGATATTCGAAGGGTGTTCCAGTTCTATCCAGTCACTTGCCCTCTATTTCATAGATGGGGGCCTATTAGAGCTACTAATTATTAGAATTTTTGTCTCTCGATTCTTTGCCCAATTTTTATTTTCAAGCAAGTTATTGTTTTCACTTTGCTACCTGTCGGTCTGTAGACATTCATCATTTTTTGTTTCGAAAGATAAACGAAAAATTCTTTTTTATGTTAAATAGAAACTAATAAAATATTATGATTTGCATTTTTTGAATTAGCCAAAATTTTGCATTTTCACCATTAGAAGGCGCTAAAGTCGAAAAATGGCAAAAAAAACTAATAAAATTGCAAACAATTTATGCTACAAATTTGATTTTTAGATAATAAATGGGTTAAGAGGTTTTTACATTGGCAGCAGTGATTTGTCTCCTCTCCCATGGTGCGGGGAGAGGAAACAACTGTTTTGATAGGTAAATAAAAAACTATTTTTTTGAATTTAATTCGCATTTTGCAATAATTTTAATTTCCATCTATTTAGAGGACACTAAAGCTGGAAAGTGACAAAACCTTTTCTCTTTGAAAATGATCATTCTATATTTGCCAGAGGCAATTTGACGTTCTAGAGATTCCAGTTTTTTATTAAGTTCCAACAAAGTTTCTGAAAGTATACATTTTTTAAAAACGCTCTTATTAATATCCGAATTTTATGAAAAAGCAGTATTGGATTTTTTGTGTGTTTGTGCGTGAATTCTTAGCAGCGTGATGAAGCCTGCTAATGAATGATGGATGTCAAGTTTATATTTGGTGTCCCATTTGACAGAACAGAACAGGAAAGTTCAATTGTCTTTCTCTGTCTCTCCGGTTTTTTAAATTTCGATCTTTTGGCGGGCCCCAGGTGAAGAAAATTTGAATTGTTTTACCTCTGAGCGGCACTTTTTTGCACACCATGGGCTAAATGGCCAGGTCACATGGACCCCGAAGGCTCAGAGAAGGTTGGGGGAGGGGACCCACTGGAACAGCTGTTAGGAGACAGATGGTAGCCTCCCGTCAAGGCCATCCATGCGTGTTCTTTAACGTGTTCTTTACATCTTAGCGTCTTACATTAGACATCTTAGCGTCTTACATATAACATCTTAGCGTGTTCTTTAACGTGCACAGGGTATGGCTCTCCCACACACGGGGCCACGGCTTAACGTCCCATCCGACGGACGGCAGCTTTCCAAGCCCATCGGTGTCCCCTACTGACCGTGGGCAGGGCAGGGAATTTTGCGGATAAATCTCAACGCTGACCCAGCTGGGACTCGAACCTGGGAACTACAGATTACGAGCCTGGCGCGCTACCGACTGAGTCACCCCCGCCCCCGGTGAAGACAATAATCGAAACCAGATATGGGGAAAAAAAGGAGCGACAAAATTACGTGTATACCAGCTATTACATAAACGGTATTTGTCGCCATTTTAGCACTATATATTACTTATATCGGTATTTTAAACTTCTCTGAAAGTAGTTGTATCATTTTATTTAAAAACTGGGCATTTGCCAGAATATCCTGTGTTTATGACGCAGGAGAATTCTTAGACAATTAAAGAAACAGTACTTGTCAAGGACATATGTGGAATGTGGTGATTCACAGGTAATTTTATACAACATAAAAAGCTCACTACACTATTATTATTAGGTTTGCCTAAGACAAAGCCTAATGTTAAAATAATGCACCAGCCGTATCAGGCAAAAAATCCGGACAAACATGTTACATATTTTTTCTTACTTAAAGCTACTTCATGAATAGTTTGCATTGTGGTTCGGTAGACCACAGATTAAAACGTGTTAGAATGCGAAGAGCATTCAACGAGAATGTCAAGATGAAAATGTAAGTTTTAACGGAAAAGATTTGCATCATTCATACCTGAAGAAGAGTGGAATTTTAATCTATCTTTCTTTAATTTTTCGTTTGTCCTCTTATTTTTCCAATGCATTGGCCTATCGTAATGAGTTATGTACTAAATGGTTTTGAGGTATGGAGTATCAAATGCTACAATAAATTAAAATAGACCTATCTCTTATATGCCCCCAAAAAATAGAAAATAAAAATATAACATATCAATGATAAAGTCACTCATTGGATCAATATTAATTTCAAAGGAAGATTGTGTGCTTGCATTTTTTGTGCAACTGATGAGTAATCAGTTTTGGCGCCCTATCTTAATATGAATTCAGTTAATTGAATTGGGTATGTATGTACTTTATTTGAACTAATTCAGATAGATTAATTTCTCATACATTCTTTTTGATCACGAAAAATATTCATCGTTAATGTAGACGTACACTATCGATTTAGAAGACGAAATTTAAAAGAAGGATATTTATGAACTGAATATCAATTAGAAATTAAGCATTTGTATAGCACTTAGTGCTTTATTTGGTAAAAAAATTAGTATTTTATATTTTATGAAACAGTGTACTTAAGAATCAGCTGTATTTAGCCTACATAATATAGTGTAAAAAGTTAAAGTTATTGCTAAAAATGAAATAAAACACTGTTTTTAATAGTCTCAAAAATTCAGTCTAGAAAAGTCAGATCTCACTGCCGATTCAAAACAGGATTCATTTCATTAAGGTGTCGAGAGACAGATTGAACTCAATGGCAAGAATATAATTTTAGCGAAAGAATATGACTTGTTACAGATGACTATTTTTTATTAATATATGAATTTACTATTATCTATTTATTCTTGAAAATAAATGATACCAATTAAAATTAGTTGATTTTTACTTTGGAACGAGAGTCTAAAAATCTCCATTGACGCTGTACCACTGCTACTTCATAATATGAATTACATCTACATACATAAAAAAAAAACTCAATCCGTACGGTATGAAACCGAGTCTATAATAGTGCAAAACGAAACTGGTTGCATTTTCTTGACAATGTAAAAACCGAGTCTATCACCATGTAAATCGAAATTGGTTGCATGTTTTGACCGTGTAAATCGAGGGATAGGTATATTTCAACACGAATCCAACTCAAAAAGAATTCTATATCTAAGAACAAAACAGTTGAATGTCTACAAACGGATTAACAGACGAAAAAATTTTAGAAGAAATACTGTACTTCCAAAATATTCATTATTTCTAGGAAAAATAACCCGAATTTAGTTTCCGGAACTTTTGCCATCCTGTGAAGTCATAACACGGCAAAGGTTTTATTTTAAATCTTACAACTATCATAGGTGGTTCAATATGGTTGGTTACTCATCATAAGAATCTGACATTTACATTTTCTTTTATCATGACGTCTATGTTTAACTAATAGAAAAAAAAATAGACCATTCATGCTTGAAAGAGTAAACTGCCACTAATCATCTCGAAATACTTCCGCTATTTATTAATGCACCGTGAAATTCGGTAAAAACAAAACGCGACACAACTGTAAGCCTACTTTAAAATTCACTTACGACTAACTGTTCATTTCGAGTGATATCCTTAGGTAGACTACGGTGCATAAAACTTACAAAACGCATAAAAATTAGTGATAAACACAAAGGTGCGTATACACTTATGAGTACCTGCTCGTTTCGAGTGACATACTTAAGTAGGCTACGGTGCATAAAACTTACAAAACGCATAAAAAATAGTGATAAACACAAAGGTGCGTTTACACTTATGAGTACCTGCTCGTTTCGAGTGACATCCTTAAGTACACTACGGTGCATAAAACTTACAAAACGCATAAAAATTAGTGATAAAGACAAAGGTGCGTATACACTTATGAGTACCTGTTAGTTTCGAGTGACATCCTTAAGTACACTACAGTGCATAAAACTTACAAAACGCCTAAAAATCAGCAAAAAGACATTTCATATGAGAAAATTTTCGTTGAAAATATTTTTCAACGAAAATTGTTCTGCTACTGAAATTAATTCAAACGATATTCTCTGGCGATCACGGTAGCATTTTCAAACTACACGTGGATGAATAATTTCCGTGGGTCCAATGAAAGAGAAAAGATGAGCCAAAAATAGAACTTTTAGTCAAAAAGCCATAAAAGGTGACCTATAATCGTAAAGGCCCCGCTCCCGTTGTTCCACGGCGCGTTCCCTCCGCATCGGTCGTTGCTCTGGGGTTATTCACTTCGATTTCTAGACATTCCGACACCATCCACAAGAAAGAAAAATCGAAAAAGCATAGATATGTCGCAAAGGCAAAAGGGGAAAAGAAAGGAGTATTCAAGAGCTCTGGAACATTTTTACACATTAGTTGTAGAAAACCATTAACTTAAAGGCTATGCAAAGTATAAATGAAAGAAAACTAAGAGAATAACATATCGCCTCTAGTAAATATAGAATGCTAAAGTTTGTAATTTTCAAACTTTTGAACCCTCTACGGTGGAAATTCGAACTAATGGATGATTCAGAAAATGCAAGTAGTAATGTTTCATTTTAGCCGTTTCGTGGCCGAGTGGTTAGCATTCTTGGCTACTGATCTAACCGAGTGGTTAGCATACTTGGCTACTGAACTAAGGGACCTGGGTTCGAGCCCGGATTAAGGCATGGATGTGTGTGTATCGTTTTTCTGCTGAGGTCCTGCCATCCTCTCAGACCTTCTACTTCGGCATATAAACTGGAAGGCTCCTGTCAGACCTCTGTGGCAAGCAGCTGCTTGAGGGGTGTATTTATTTTATTTTTAATATTTCATTAGACCTATTGAAACCCAAAAACGAATATTTCATTTGTCTCTTAAAACAACAACAAAAATACTCACAAAAAATGGTTTCCCACTCTCCCCGAACAACCAAATTTCTAGCATGAACAAATTCTTTATAATAGTCGTTTAAAGTTTGCAATAGTAGTATTTCATTATTAATTATACAACGTAAAAAGTATTTGTCTCTTATTTCTTAAATTTAAAAAGCTGCTTTTCTCACACCCCTCTGAGGAATTGAAAAAAATTATGAACAATCCTCTTCCTCGAGCGAAAGTCTTGTACGAGGATTTGAAGACGCGTTTCATCTTCCACAACCCAAACACAGTTCTCGATTTTTCTGGGAGTTGTATATAATAAAACATCTCATCCCCTGTGACAATGTCTGTTAACCGTTTGGGGACTCTAGGTTCAGACATTGCCAGCATCTCCATGCACAAGTCGACTCTTGCCCTTTTTTGCTGTTCTGTCAGTTTGTGGGATACCCATTTGGCACAGATCTTACCGAACTTTAAATCTTGACGAATAATTGTTTTCACACTGCCAATCGATACACTGATGACTATTGGGTTTTCTTTAATGGGTTCACAAACAGCAGCGATGGTTCTCTCGTTCACGGCCTCCTTTGGTCTTCTTGCATGAGGGAGGTCTTCGAAGCTCTGCGCGCCAGGCTCGTAATCTGTAGTTCCCAGGTTCGAGTCCCAGCTGGGTCAGCGTTGAGATTTATCTCCGCAAAATTCCCCGCCCTGCCCACGGTCAGTAGGGGACACCGATGGGCTTGGAAAGGCCGCCGTCGGTCGGATGGGACGTTAAGCCGTGACCCCGTGTGCGGGAGAGCCATACCCTGTGCACGTTAAAGAACACGCTGGATGGCCTTGACGGGAGGCTACCATCTGTCTCCCAACAGCTGTTCCAGTGGGTCCCCTCCCCCAACCTTCTCTGAGCCTTCGGGGTCCATGTGACCTGGCCATTTAGCCCATGGTGTGCAAAAAAGTGCCGCTCAGAGGTAAAACAACCCACAACAACTCGAAGCTCTGCCGTCCTTTTCTGAATTTGCGCACCATTCCATAACAGTGTCATAAGAACATACATGATCTCCATATATTCTGCGGAGTGTATAAATCGGTATGAATTTTTTTCGCCTTATCCCTAAACTGCACTCTTGTGAAAAGGCAAAATATTTCTCAGCTCCGTAGCAACAACGCACTGACAGAAATTTACGCGCCGCCGGCGAAGAGAGAAATGATGATACGGCCTTTGTTTTTAACACGTAATGACAAGTTTAGACATCAGCGTCTAAACTTGTCATTACGTGTCCGCAAAACTCCCCGCCCTTCCCACGGTCAGTAGGGCCACGGCTTTAACGTCCCATACGACGGACGGCGGCCTTTCCAAGCCCATCGGTGTTCCCTACTGACCGTGGACAGGGCGGGGAATTTTGCGGATATATTTTGGGTATTCTTTTATAATAATCCTGTGTTTATCTGCGAAAGAGATACAGATAAGGATAAACATAAATGTTAACAAACATACGTATAATCTAGCTTCTAGCTAAATTTTTAGAACTTCGAGTTTTACAGCTCTGAATCGGAATAAATTTATAATTGAAGATATAAAGTCCAAAAGATGGTGTCAGGAAGTAAGAACTTTCGTATGCGTGCAACCAAAGGAAGGGAAAGGAGACATCAGCCGATACCGTCTCGGTTCGCGTGCGTCTATTTAGGCTTCTGTGACTGGACCAGCGCTGGCGGAACCGACTACTTATCTTTCGGCCGTAAAGCGACACAAATGTTTTGGACTTCCTGATGCCCAACACCGTGATGGCAGCTTGGCTGTCACCTGTTTTGCTACCAACCCACAAACATCTGCACAATTCATTACATTTAATGGGGTGGGCACGCCTTAGTATAACGCTACTTGAAGCAATACTTTTTCAAAGCCCGTTGTACAAAACAGAAAAGCTAGACTATCTACTAGTATTTGAACTTCCGGCTTTAAATATCGAACATATGTTTTCCTAAAAAACATATGTTCTCTTTGGATAATTCTTATTTTGCTAACTTCAAAATAATTAATAAGCATTTTTAACAAACTGTATTTAAAAAAATGGCTAAGATACATCGAAATATTTAGTACAAAAAATGATCTATATTAATATATACAATAAATTAAAATATTTAAAAATATCTATCTTCCCATACGGGCCCTAAAAGGAAAGGTTGAGTTGTTTTACCTCTGAGCGGCACTTTTTTGCACACCATGGGCTAAATGGCCAGATCACATGGACCCCGAAGGCTCAGAGAAAGTTGGGGGAGGGGACCCACTGGAACAGCTGTTGGGAGACAGATGGTAGCCTCCCGTCAAGGCCATCCAGCGTGTTCTTTAACGTGCACAGGGTATGTCTCTCCCGCACACGGGGCCACGGCTTAACGTCCCATCCGACGGACGGCGGCCTTTCCAAGCCCATCGGTGTCCCCTACTGACCGTGGGCAGGGCGGGGAATTTTGCGGAGATAAATCGCAACGCTGACCCAGCTGGGACTCGAACCTGGGAACTACAGATTACGAGCCTGGCGCGCTACCGACTGAGCCACCCCCGCCCCCCTAAAAGGAAAGGAATGAACCAAAAGTTCTTTCGGATTTTTGGCAAAAATTCAAACTCAAATATTAAATAGTAAAAATAACTTTAATCAATAATGGTATTCACCATTTTATTCGATTATCTATCTAAAGCCATCTGTCGGCCATCTTCATTAACATGTCGGTGTAGAACCGATCAAGGTGGTTTTTGATGGCCTCCAAAGTTTGGACTCTTTACAGTTCAAACAGTTTTGCATCGACCAGAATAAATGGTAATCTGAGGGTCAAGCGAATATGGCGGGTGGCACAAAACATCTCAACCCAACTGCAACAATATTTGCCAGGTGGTCAAAGACACATGTGGTCCCGCGTTGCCATGGCTGAACACAACTCCTTTGCAATTCTCCAATTCCGAACGTTTTCCATCGATCGCTGCCTTCGGCCGATCTAGTTGCAAGCAATACTGATCTGAATTAATCATTTGATTGCTTAGCAAAGAGCTCATTGTGAATGATTCCCTTCCAATCCCACCACACACGGAGCAGGACCTTCTTTAGATGCAGGCTGGCCTTGGCCTTTTGGTTGCGATAATAGAGGCACCTCGCTCACTCCAGGATCTTTGTCTTTGGACGTTGTTGTAAATGGTTGGGTTGTTTTCCTCTGAGCGGCAGTTTTTTGCTCACCATGGGCTAAATGGCCAGGTCACATGGACCCCGAAGGCTCAGAGAAGGTTGGGGGAGGGGACCCACTGGAACAGCTGTTGGGAGACAGATGGTAGCCTCCCGTCAAGGCCATCCAGTGTGTTCTTTAACGTGCACAGGGTATGGCTCTCCCGCCAAGCGGCCACGGCTTAACGTCCCATCCGACGGACGGCGGCCTTTTCAAGCCCATCGGTGTCCTCTACTGACCGTGGGAAGGGCGGGGAGTTTTGCGGAGATAAATCTCAACACTGACCCAGCTGGGACTCGAACCTGGGAATTACAGATTACGAGCCTGGCGCGCTACCGACTGAGCAATTCCCCGCCCCTTGTTGTAAAGGATCCATTTTATATCGCCCTTCAGTAACCGCTTCAAAAATGGGTCATTTTCGTTGCCTTGCAGGAGCGAATGACAAGCAGAGACACGATCCATTAAATTTTTTTGCTCATCGATGCGCCACCCACACACACATCGTACAGATTCACGTATCCAAGCTGCTCCAAATGCCTTACAACTGGTGTTTTGTGATAGTTTTAGTGTCTCTGCAATCTCCCTTGTGGTGCTGCGCTGGTCAGTTTGGATTAATTTGGTGATTTGGTCGTTATCAACCGTGGAAGGCCTTCTTGAAATGGGCATTTTCCAGGGAGAAATTCCCAGTTCAGAACTTCGCGAACCACTTCTGATACGTTCGGTCGTTTACAGATCGTCTCCATACACTGCACAAATTTTTTTCGGATTTGTGTTGCATTTTTACCCTTCCGAAAAAAAAAAAGAGCATAAGATGGCGAAAATGCACCTTTGTATCTCCACTTTCAAACTGACCCTAAGCGAATATCACTCCCCCAATCTGCATGTTTGTTTTTCAGAACAAGCTAGCAACTGTTCCTGTCGAAAGCACACTATTTATAGCTGCTAATGCACGCGGTTGTGCAGATTACGTCTAGTGAAATCCCTTGGGAAAAATTCGAACGAGCTTTTGGTTCAACCCACAGGATATAAAACTAAAGCATGTCGATGGTGCAATCAGTCACTGAAAGTGAAATCAATCTTTTTAAAGTCAAATTAATCATTCATCTCAAGGGAAAAAAGAACGCCGGCAATCTTGTTGAGTAAGTAAATTGCGCCTAATCTTCCTTTGAAGTGAATACAAATTCTGTGATTGATTGTTGCACTATCGATATGCTTTAATTTTATTTTCTACTTTTTAGGGCGCATATGAAAAGATAGGCGTTTTCAAAATTTTTTAATTTATTTATAATTTTGCTTTTTCGTTAAAAACACCTATTTCAGAAATTTTCTTAGGTTACATGACTCATAAACATCGACCATATTTTTCCTTCCCCTCTTCTTGGAGTCGTGTTTAAAGTAGCCCATGACAATAAATATATCACAAGCTTTAATTTGAGATATAACTCGTTAAGGTCCACCCCACGAAAATTCGCCCCCTTTTTGGGGGAGGAGGAGAGAAGGGGGCAAAAAACGGGCTTGCTTTTATGTCTTTTTTTTGTGCATTCAAAATAGTCTAGGACAGTCCTCATATGAGCTCATTTGACAACTAATGCGCAATTGTAGACCCTCGCATTCCGAAGATGTAGCGCAATGTTTCCCAAATTGGGTGATATCACCCCTTGGGGGACGATGGAACGATTCAGGGGGTCGGTAGTAGCCTCGGGTGCATCTGGGTGGCGGTGGAAGCATAAGGAAAGAAGGGAAGATAAGAAAATTTTGAAAAACGTTCGTACATGTTTCATCTGTTGTGTAACATAGAGTCAAAGTCGTAGTGATTATTTTATTTTCCAACACATAAAATTATCCTTCGTTATCTTAATTTTCTGTGTGTAATGCGAATGTTACTATGGTTGATTTTAATAAATAATTTTATAATTTGAAGCCTTATTTACAACATCATTTTCAATGTCTTATTTACAACATCTTTCTTTACTATCGTTGTAGGACGTAGGTAGAAATATAGATACATAAAAGAACGCAAATTTGTCACTGCATCTTTCGGTTTGTTCGCTTAAAGAAGGTAGATTTCCAGGGGGGTGCTGAGTAATTTTTTTTCTGAAAAGGGGGAGGTAGGACAAATAAGTTTGGGAACCTCTGGATGTAGCGGAACAATCGTTTTATATCTCCTCTTTTTTCAGGGGGAAGAACTATTCCCAGCTGGGTCAGCGTTGAGATTTATCTCCACGAAGTTCCCCGCCCTGCCCACTGTCAGTAGGGGACACCGATGGGCTTTAAAAGGCTGTCGTCCGTCGGATGGAATGTTAAGCCGTGGTCCCGTGTGTGGGAGAGCCACACCCTGTGTACGTTAAAGAACATGCTGGATGGCCTTGACAGGAGACTACTTTCTGTCTCCCAACAGCTGTTCCAGTGGGTCCCCTCTCCCAACCTTCTCTGAACCAACCAAACTGTTACAGGTTAAAAAAAAAACAGAGGATGTTTTTTTTTAACCTGTAACATTTGCATCTCACAAACTTTTATTTGACGTGGCGCCTATTATTTTCGGCTCTCGCGTTGCGAAGATATAGCAAAATAATCATTTTCATATTTTTCCCTTTTTAGCGGGAAAGAAAGCATAGGGTGTCATTTTTGTATAGTCTATGACACTTCTTCGCGTCACAAGCTATAATTTGATGCATAGCATGTTACTTTCGACACTCGCGTTCTGGAGAAACAAAGGAACGTTGCTGGGTTGTTTTTACCTCTGAGCAGCACTTATTTGCACACCATGGGCTAAATGGCCAGGTCACATGAACCCCGCGAAGGTTCAGAGAAGGTTGGGAGAGGGGACCCACTGGAACAGCTGTTGGGAGACAGAAAGTAGTCTCCTGTCAAGGCCATCCAGCATGTTCTTTAACGTACACAGGGTGTGGCTCTCCCACACACGGGACCACGGCTTAACGTCCCATCCGACGGACGACAGCCTTTTAAAGCCCATCGGTGTCCCCTACTGACCGTGGGCAGGGCGGGGAACTTCGTGGAGATAAATCTCAACGCTGACCCAGCTGGGACTCGAACCTGGGAACTACAGATTACGAGCCTGGAGCGTTACCGACTGAGCCACTCCCGCCCCAATATACAAAGGAACAATCGTTTTCATATTTCCCCCTTTTTAGGGGGAAAGAAAGCGTGGGAGCCAATTTTTTATAGCCTTTGACACTCCCCGCGTCATAAGCTTTCATTTGGCACAAATATCATTAGATTTGACCGTCGCGTTTCAAAGATATGAGGAACAACTGTTTTGAGAAATCCACAAACCAACAAATGACGTGCGATAAGCAATAGGAAGATAGGTAAATAAAAATTAAAACATGGGATATTATACAATTTTTTGGTTAATGCGAAAAAAAAGGAAATGAATTTGAATAAAAAGTAAACATTTAATTCAGACACAGTACAATGAACTCATACAATTATACGTTATTGAGCATTTTGCACATATTTTACGTGAATTTTGTGCAAGATGACCTAGTGCAAGGATGTGTTACGTTTTTCATCGAAAAACCAAAAGTTGGGTTGGAGAAGGGGATCTACCGGACAGTTGTTAAGAGAAAAATGGTAGCCTTCTGGAACGCTACTTGTTTACATTGTGTGTGTTTTTAATATGCAAAGGGTATGGCTCTCCTGAACACGAGGGAATAACTTAATGTCCATCTTAATGAAGTTCGGCTTTAAAAGTCCATCAATATCGCATCAGGATTATAAAGGATAAGTGCAGAAAAAATCTCAAAGTGGGACGCGAACTTGGAAACATCAATTTACGAGTCTGAGCGCTATAGTCTAAGGCAGTGGTTCTCAACCTTTTATGCTTCACGTACACCCTGGAAATGTGTATGTAACTGGCGTACCACTTCTATAGATAGATAAAACTATAGTTATAGTATAACAATGGTTATTTTTACTTTGTTACTAGATCTAGCGACTTTTGAGCTCTCACGGCGTACCCCAAAACATTTTACCGCGTACTCCACGTTGAGAACCCCTAATCTATGGCATTCCCCGTTCTCTTTTAATATATATTAAAAGAGAGCGGGAATCTCAAAAATAGTGATCAAAATCAATTTTTTGATAAAAACAAACTAATATTTAGAATGCTAAATATTTTTCCTATTTATATAATTTTTATATACGGCGTACCCCAAAACATTTTACCGCGTACTCCACGTTGAGAATCCCTAATCTATGGCATTCCCCGTTCTCTTTTAATATATATTAAAAGAGAACTTTTTAAATATATATTAAAAGAGAGCGGGAATCTCAAAAATAGTGATCAAAATCAATTTTTTGATAAAAACAAACTAATATTTAGAATGCTAAATATTTTTCCTATTATATAATTTATATATTTCCTTTATAATTTCCCAGGCTTCATATAAGCTTTAAATAATCTTTTTATATCAGGAAGCCATATCTTTCACCAATAACTTTTCTCCTTTTTTATCACTAATTTTCACCCGTCGCTTTAGTGCTTACCTTCCAACTTTTTTTCTACTACTAATCTTTCTTTTCGAATGTCAGTCATAATTCTTTTCATTAATGTCAGCCTCATTAGAAGAATTCGCCCATTTCAATTCACTCAAAATTCCTATGCAATTACAGGAAAAAATATTTCAACATTTATCTGTTGAAAGCAGCTTCCAGAGGATTTATCTTACACACGAATTCCTTTCAGAATTTAACGTTCCGTAGAATACAGTTTATTTAGTTTTAGTCAACGCCCAAGTTTCACTTGAATAAGTTGCTATACGAAATATGTCTCTTTTGTAGATCGTCGGCTTAATTGGCTGTGAACTGCCACTTCGAAATCACATTTGTTTTGTTTCTTCGAAGGAAATACAGTGCAAAGAAATTCTACACATTAATACCTTGAGAAATAAAATTCTTAAATTTAATCTGGAAAAATCATACATAAACGATAAACAAATTCTAAAAAAAGAGATTGCTGATCTTTTTGGGCAGTGCCACATTTTAAAATTCCATTCAATAAGACTGGCTTGTTTGTATAAGCTTGAGGTAGCACTTATATGAAAGTGAGGTGTACCCTTTTTGGCTGCAGAATGGGCTAAACAGTTGGGTTGTTTTACCTCTCAGCGGCACTTTTTTGCACACCATGGGCTAAATGGCCAGGTCACAAGGACCCCGATGGCTCACAGAAGGTTGGGGGAGGAGACCCACTGGAACAGCTGTTGGGAGACAGATGGTAGCCTCCCGTCAAGGTCATCTAGAATGTTCAGGTTAACGTGCACAGGGTATGGCTATCCCGCACACGGGGCCACGGCTTAACGTTCCATCCGACGGACGGAGGTCTTTTCAAGCCCATTGGTGTCCCCTACAGACAGTGGGAAGGGCGGGGAGTTCTGACCCAGCTGGAACTCGAACCTGGGAACAGCAAATTACGAGCCTGACGCGCTACCGACTGAGCCACCCCCGCCCCACGGACAACGGGAAAATTTACAATTCCATCTTTGAAAGTTTATTAACCTATGGATGCGAAACATGGATAAGGACTAAAAAACTGAAAGATTACATCAGTGGATATCGAATTTTAGAGAAGATGCTGTCAGAAAACCAGATTAGTTAAAATTAGAAACAAGGAAATTTTCAAATTATGTAAGTTAAAAAAAACCCGGTGAATTAGAGGATTTGCAGTTAAAAAGTTGAAACAGATGGACAAGTAAGAAGAATGACGGAAAATAAGAGGCCGATAAGCATTTCGAAATAGGAACCGAAGGGAAGAAGAAGGGGAAGACAGGAGAAAATGGATGAATGGAGTGAGGAAGGACAACGAGACGTTCTGAAATAGGAAGACAGCTATAGTAGAGAAGAATGGAGGTTAAATTTCTAGACGCAAGCATCCATAATTAGGGAAACGCCTGAAGATGATGAGAAGATTTAAAACAAGTTTTTTACCTGAAAATTTGTCTTGAGCCGCGGGAGGGCACTAACTACCGATCTCTTATTTTCTCTCCAATCCTTTACTGCTCTATTGAAAACTAAATGTATTATTCCTATATCTACTTTTTTCCTCCACCTCTACGACAGGTAACTTTGCTACCTCAATTCCGGAAACATTTCTGGCTATGTTGCTGGTCAAGACAATACGGCATGTTTCTTTAAAATATAGTGTAATACTTCATGAGCATTTAACATCCATCCAGATTATAATCAAAAGGATAGGGCACGACCTGAAGTTTTAGAAAGCAAGAAAAAGGGTTTAGAAGATTAAGATGTAACAAATGAATCTGTACATGTATTAATTTGTTCCTAATTCGTACATAACATGAAATTATAAATTTTACCAAAATATATAAAACGCATTGTACCTATATCAAATCGTATCTGTATCATTGTACTTATAAAAGCTTTTTTTGTTTCAAGCAACTCAGAACTTTAATTAATTTTGATTCCTTACTTCTAGAGTTCGGTCCTTATATTCTTATACAAGGATATAGCTCTCTAAGTCTGAAATTACTTTAGCTAACCAGTTCCTCAGTTATATGTAACGGAAAAAGATACACCGAAGAGCCAAAACATTATGACCAGCCCGTCTTTATGCAAATCAAAGCAACTGTAGGTTAAACGACGGCGCGTGTGAAGGTCAAAAAACAGTATATAATAACATCTGATACTGAGCTGTGTTTATCACAATTATTATTGTCCTTCAGATGGGAAAGGCAGCGGACTTAATGAGTTTGACAAAGGCCAAATTGTAATGGCCAGACGACTGGGTCCGAGCATTTCCGAGACAGCAAGGCTTGTGGGGTGCTCACGGTCAGCCGTGGATAGTACCTTCAAAGTATGTTCCGAGGAGGAAAAAACCACGAACCGCTGGCAAGGTGTGGATCAACCAATGGCTCATCGATGCTAGAGGTGAGTGAAGGCTATCCCATATGGTACGAGCCAACAGAAGGGATACTGTGGCGCAACTCGCCAGTAATTTGAATGCTGGTGACAGGAGTAATGTGTTACAAAACACAGTGCATCGAACCCTGCTAAAAATAGGGCTGGGTAGCCGCAGACCGCTCCGAGTGCCCATGCTAACCTCGGTTCATTGTCGAAAGTGCCTACAATGGGCTCGCGAGCATCAAAACTGGACCTTGAATGATTGGAAGAAGGTCATCTTCCCCCGCAATCAACATGCCCATCCACATGGTGCAATCTCGTTTCCTGTTGTACCATGTAAATGGCCGGGTACGTGTGCGTCGTTTACCTGGGGTAATTTTGGCACCAGGATGCACCATGCGACAAAAACAAGCCGGTGGAGGAAGTGTAATGCTTTGGGCAATGTTCTGCTGGGAAACCCTTGGTCCAGTCATTCATGTAGAGGACATTCTATTATACAGTACATTCATGTAGAGGACGTCTACCACCTACCTAAGCATCATTGCAGAGCAAGTATATCCTTTCATTGCAACAGTATACCCTCTAGTAGTGCCTTTTTTCAGCAGCGTGCCACATTGCCTTGATTGTTCGAGAATGGTTAGCAGAACACGAGGAAGACTTCCAGATATTGCCCTGGCCACCAAATTCCCCAGACATCAATCCAATCGAGCATCTGTAGTTTGTGTTGGAACAGCATATCGGATCTGTGGTGGCTCAACCACATAACTTACAAGAGTTAAAATATCTGCTGGTAACGTGTTGGTACCAGATATCACAAGACACCTTTAGAAATCTTGTAGTGTCCATGCCACGCCGAGTAAGAGCTGTTTTGGCGGCACGTGGAGGAACCAACATCATATTAGGCAGGTGGGTTGGGTTGTTTTACCTCTGAGCGGGACTTTTTTGCACACCATGGGCTAAATGGCCAGGTCACAATGACCCCGAAGGCTCAGAGAAGGTTGGGGGAGGGGATCCACTGGAACAGCTGTTGGGAGACAGATGGTAGCCTCCCGTCAAGGCCATCCAGCGTGTTCTTTAACGTGCACAGGGTATGGCTCTCCCGCACACGGGGCCACGGCTTAACGTCCCATCCGAAGGACGGCGGCCTTTCCAAGCCCATCAGTGTCCCCTACTGACCGTGGGCAGGGCGGGGAATTTTGCGGAGATAAATCTCAACGCTGATCCAGCTGGGACTCGAACCTGGAGAACTACAGATTACGAGCCTGGCGCGCTACCGACTGAGCCACCCCGCCCCTCTGTAACAGTCAACCTTTTGTCAACTAATGCGATAGATGGGTCAGATACATGAACCTAAGCGAAGGACAAGACTGCAGGAGACCCACTGAACAACTTATTTGACGAAGATGGTAACCTTCAGTTCCCCTTCTTTCCTTATTGCACACTGAGATGGTTCTCTTGCACATGGCATTACAGTTCAATGTCCATGGAGACGGAATCCTCTTCGGTTTTAATCGAATTTTAATTGAATCAATACAGGATTTTTAACAATAATCCTCTTTAGATTTATCAAGGTTGCTTTTCTCGCTGAGGACAGACAGCAAATAAATGGAAAATAAATAATTATGTAGGCATGGCTGGGGCCTCGAATCAGATAAGCGACTGGCTGAAGAGTGGACTTGCCCCAAATTCTGGGATCAAACCTGCGATCCTTTATACTAAATAAATAATTATAAATATAGTACAACACTAACAGAATTAACTAAATGAATACTGAACAGTAAAGCTCAAAACTACACTAGGTGGACAAAAAAACTGAACCCTTCCTACAATATCATGTAGGATCAACACCTCCTATAACAGAAGACCGATGGACCAAGTCATGACGTCATCGTCAGTAGTCCTGAGTCTAGATAAATATTTCTAATTTAATTATCGGTGTGCTGTTATTTATACTAATGTTTATTTATAAATGCACCTTATTCAGAAGAAAAATTATTTGTATTTATTAGAAATTATCATAATGCAAATATATACGAATAATTTACCTTCTAAATATGATATATTTGTAAATAAACCTTAATATAAATATTAGTACAGAAGTACACCAGTAGCAATAATACAAATAGATATATAAGAATTTTCTAGATTATAGGACTACTAATGTAGACGTCACAACTTAGTCCACTGGCCTTCTTGTTGTAGGAGGTACAGTCGCTCAAAAAAAAATCAGAACACTATGGTTGATTACAGAATTCAGAAAAAATATCTGGCAACGATTATTTTAGAAATTAGTGATCTGGCAACCGTACACGAAGGTTGCCAAATCACTATTTCTAAAAAATCGTTATCAGATATTTTTTCTTAATTGTGTAATAAACCATAGTGTTCGGATATTTTTTTTTGAGCGACTGTATTGCTTCTGAAGTCACATGGGTTGGTAGGATACCCATATGCCTTCAGAATAAATTGAAATCGACGTGACATAGATTCGATGAGTGTTTGAAAGGTGTCTGGCGTGATGTGAAGGAATTACTCTTGCGATTGCAGCATATAGTTCGTTCAGGGTAAAAGACAATGGAGTGCATGCCCATAAGCGAGTACATGCCACAAATTTTCGATACCGTTCAGATCAGGTGACTGGGGTGACAAAAGACGATGACTGAATTCTCCTTCAAATCCCTTATAAACAAAATTTGCACGATGGATTGTTGCATTAGCATTCTAAAATTGTCCATCTCGACCATAATAAAAATGAAGCGTAGGAGAATGTACGTGTTCAGATATATTGTTTAAATATAGTACGGGATTATGTCGATCCGTCAGATACATTTGTGGATCCAATCTGTGCCATGTGAACATTTCCCACATCATGGGTTGGGATGTTTTACCTCTGAGCGGCACTTTGTTGCACACCATGGGCTAAATGGCCAGGTCACAAGGACCCCGAAGGCTCAGAGAAGGTTGGGGGAGGAGACCCACTGGAACAGCTGTTGGGATACAGATGGTAGCCTCCCGTCAAGGCCATCCTGTGTGTTCTTTAACGTGCACAGGGTACGGCTCTCCCGCACACGGCACCACGGCTTAACGTCCCATCTGACGGACGACGGCTTTTCCAAGTCCATCGGTGTCCTCTGCTGACCGTGGGCAGAGCGGGGAATGTTTGCGGAGATAAATCGCAACGCTGACCCAGGTGGGACTCGAACCTGAGAACTACAGATTACGAGCCTGACGCGCTACCGACTGAGCCATTCCCGCCCCTTCCCACATCATGACTCCCCCTTCAACAACTTTTACAGTGGGTGTGACACATAAGGGTCCCGGTCTGAATGAAAACAAAAGTTTAATTCTTTACGCACGTTTTTAGTATTGTTTTTATTGATCGATTAGTCAAACTTTATTTGAGAACCAAAGTAATCAATTCTAACAGTATTTTCGCAAAAATTATGAAAAACTACATTCAGGACATCGAAAACAGACTTCACAAGCTGCTGCTCAGACTTGGCAATTCTTATATTTATGACAAATATTAAACTCCTCTAAAAGAAGGTGAGGGGGTGGCTCAGTCGGTAGCGCGCCAGGCTCGTAATCTGTAGTTCCCAGGTTCGAGTCCCAGCTGGGTCAGCGTTGAGATTTATCTCCGCAAAATTTCCCCTCCCTGCCACGGTCAGTAGGGGACACCGATGGGCTTGGAAAGGCCGCCGTCCGTCGGATGGGACGTTAAGCCGTGGCCCCGTGTGTGGGAGAGCCATACCCTGTGCACGTTAAAGAACACACTGGATGGCCTTGACGGGAGGCTACCATCTGTCTCCCAACAGCTGTTCCAGTGGGTCCACTCCCCAACCTTCTCTGAGCCTTCGGAGTCCATGTGACCTGGCCATTTAGCCCATGGTGTGCAAAAAAGTGCCGCTCAGAGGTAAAACAAACCAACGTTAAAGAACACGCTGGATGGCTTGACGGGAGGCTGCCATCTGTCTCCCAACAGCTGTTCCAGTGGGTTCCCTCCCTCAACCTTCTCTGAGCCTTCGGGGTCCATGTGACCTGGCCATTTAGCCCATGGTGTGCAAAAAAAAAATGTCGCTCAGAGGTAAAACAATCCAATCCTGTAAAAGAAATTATCTATTAAAATCTCCTGATCAAAAAGGCATTAAATTTTTCCAAAAAACATGCTCTAATATCTCGGCTAAAAAGATAAAAAAAAAAAGTACGATGAACTTAGCATGTTTTTGTTTGGAAATTCAAGTGTTATAACTTTTTTTTTTATGTCTATATATACAAAGTGCTATATGATCCGACAATTTTTGAGTGTGTGTGAATTCTCTTTCCGCGTTGTCTATACTTGAACATGAAAGTAACGTAATCTTTGAGACGAAATAGCTGTAAATACGACAAACAAGAGAAACGAAATGTTTTCTATCGGAAAGTGGGGAATGTTTTGTTTCGTCGAAAAGCGGCGAATTTTGAAAAAGAGAGGAACTTCCTTACTTGATGACACTGAAGGAAAGATTAGCAACAGAAATTCCACAAAATTAAGATTCCAAATGCAGTCTCGAACGATATGCTCAACAGTGGATCGAAAGGTAAACGGACTCTAATACTAAAAGTCTGTTCCAGAAAAGTTTCAGATTACAAAATGTTAGGGGAAAAGTGAAACGATAAGAAAAAGGTGAAGCTCAGAGGAAAGAAGGAAAACTTAAGACAGAATATATTTGCAGTTTCACAATTTAAAAAGTTCAATTCTTCAATTTAAATATTCTAATCCAAAAGAAGCCGTCCCGTGGCCGTGTGGTTAGCGCGCTTGGCTACTGATCAGAGGGACCTGGATTCGAATCCTGGGTAAGGCATGGATGTTTGTGTTGTCTTTCTGCTGAGGTCCTGCCATCCTCACAGACCTGGGGCGGGGGTGGCTCAGTCGGTAGCGCGCCAGGCTCGTAATCTGTAGTTCCCAGGTTCGAGTCCCAGCTGGGTCAGCGTTGAGATTTATCTCCGCAAAATTCCTCGCCCTGCCCACGGTCAGTAGGGGACACCGATGGGCTTGGAAAGGCCGCCGTCCGTCGGATGGGACGTTAAGCCGTGGCCCCGTGTGTGGGAGAACCATACCCTGTGCACGTTAAAGAACACGCTGGATGACCTTGACGGGAGGCTACCATCTGTCTCCCAACAGCTGTTCCAGTGGGTCCCCTCCCCCAACCTTCTCTGAGCCTTCGGGGTCCCTGTGACCTGGCGATTTAGCCCATGGTGTGCAAAAAAGTGCCGCTCAGAGGTAAAACAAACCAACCCAACCCTCACAGACCTTCTACTATGGCATATAAACTGATAAGCTTCTGTCAGACCTCTGTGGCAAGCAGCTGCTTGAGGGGGCATTTACTATTATTTTTGGGGTTCTCTGGCCTGCGGGACTTTGAAAAATTTTCATACGACCCAATGATATGAAAAGTTGTCCATCCTTGGTCTACATAGTTTAGGCTAAAATTTCAAGATATGTCGATATAGAATTGCAGATATTATTTAAATCTTTTTTTGTTGAATTTCAAATATAAATCTTTTTCATAAATGAATTTATAATAAATAATATATATCCTACAAATTTCCTATATGATAAACAGTAACCTGATAAAATTTGGCATTTAAGTTTATTAATGAGACCCTAATGGAAAGTTTTGATCCACTACCTTGAGGTGCCCCACTTCTAGTTAATACGAAAACAATGCTAGACTTCTTCTATTACTGCATGCATTGAGATCAATTTTATATTTAGGTATTATTTTTGGAAAATAAGCAAAATATTATTTAATTAAAAACACTACTTTTAAGGCAAACAACTTTTACAATGATATTCGTTTACACCAATGTTTCCCAAAGTGGGTGATACCGCCCCCTGGTATCGCCCGGTAGTAGCCTCGGATGCAATTGGGGGGGAGGGGAAGCATAAGGAAAGAAAAGATAACGAAATTTTGAAAAACCGTTCGTACATGTTTCATCTGTTGTGTAACATAGAGTTAAAAAGTCGAAGTGATTATTTTATTTTCCAAATTAACACATAAAATTATCCTTCGTTATCTTAATTTTCTGTGTGTAGTGCGAATGTTATTATGGTTGATTTTAATAAATAATTTTATAATTTCAAGCTTCAAGGTGTCTTATTTGAAACATCTTTCTTTACTATGTTATAGGACATAGGTAGAAATATAAATACATAAAAGAACGCAAATTTGTCACTGCATCTTTCTGTTTGTTCGCTTAAAGAAGGTAGATTTTCAGGGGGGGGGGGGGCGCTGAGAAATTTTTTTTCTGAAAAGGGGGCGGTAGGACAAATAAGTTTGGGAACCTCTGGTTGACACAATGTTTCAATAGTAATAATTCCTATTTAGGAGCTTTCATCTTTTATCTGCATTTATTTTATTAAATGATGTAAATTTGATAAGATTTAAGAGAACTTCGATGTCTAGTATGTTAATTACTCTGTTAATCGTTTCATAAATATGAATGATGTTTCTCTTACCTTAAGCCTAATGGGATTAATCATTATTGCTGAAAAAAAGACATCCCCTAACGTATTCAAATTTCCTTCAATTGTTCCAGAGTTCGTATTTCTGCACATTTTAATACAAAACCTTGAATATATGAATTACATACATGAATATACTACGATTCATTAATCTCAGGAAGAAACATTCGATCAAGTAAGAATACTTTTACCAGAACCAGTTTTCGCTCGTGGACAATTTCATGTTTGTGGTAATGAGAAACAAATTGCTAACTTTCGTGGGGATACAGAAACTCAAAGAATATTATTGATGACTACAGAGGGTTGGGTTGTTTTATCTCTGAGCGGCCCTTTTTTTGCACACCATGGGCTAATTGGCCAGGTCACATGGACCCCGAAAGCTCAGAGAAGGTTGGTGGAGGGGACCCACTGGAACAGCTGTTGTGAGACAGATGGTAGCCTCCCGTCAAAGCCATCCAGCGTGTTCTTTACGTGTACAGGGTATGGCTCGCCCGTACACGGGGCCACGGCTTAACGTCCCATCCGACGGACGGCGGCCTTTCCAAGCCCATCGGTGTCCCCTACTGACCGTGGGCAGGGCGGGGAATTTTGCGGAGATAAATCTCAACGCTGACCCAGCTAGGACTCGAACCTGGAAATTACAGATTACGAGTCTGGCGCGCTACCGACTGAGCCACCCCCGCCCCACTAAAATCCCGGGTGGTGTCATGGACGTTTGTGTGTATCTAAATTAAATTCCACATACTCATACAAGTGGGGGCGGGGGTGGCCAGTCTCGTAATCTGCAGTTCCCAGGTTCAAGTTCCAGCTAGGCCAACGTTGAGAGTTATTTCCGCAAAACTCCCTGTCCTGTCCACGGGCCCCCCGATAGGGGACCACCTTGTCATGGTGAAGGGGCCTAAGGTTCCTCTGAGAAGCTGGGTACCAGCTCGTCGGTGTCTCTACCGTGCCTTGCAACCACGATGGAGGGGCTCACTGACTGGGATTGAGTCCCCAGTCAGGTGGGCTTATCGGCCGACCCCGGCGAAATCCTTGGCCGCCTTGGTGCCCTGATGGAGTGGTCCTCATTGGGGACCTGCTGACTGGTTTGGGTGCCCCGGTCATGTGGGTTCTTGATACTGCTGCAGCGAAGTCTTGGGTCACCTTGGAACCCCCGATGGAGTGCCCCTTGTTGGGGGCCAGCTGACTGGGATTGGAGTCCACAGCCAAATGGGCTCATCGACTCAGCCGCAGCGAAGTCCTTGGTTCATGGCATTGCTGGGGGGGGCCGCCAGTTGGTATCCCAGATAGAGAGGACGAAATTGAGGTCTCTGCGACTGGGAGTGAGATCCCTGGTCGACAGGCTTATCGATGGACCAGCCGAACTAAAAGTCCCCTGCAAGCCCTTTTGGCATTCCAAGATTAGATATTTATATTGAATGATGTGGTGGAGGATCTGAAGGTGCCTTTGTGAAGCTAGGTACTGGCTCGTCGGCGTCTCTAGAGTGCCTCGCGACCTCGATGGAAGGGCCGGCTGAGGGCCTGACTGGGATTGAGTCCCCAGTCAGATGGGCTCATCGGCCAACCCCAGCGAAATCCTAGGCCGCCTTGGTGTCCTGATGGAGTGGCCCTCGTTGAGGTCCTGCTGACCGAGATTGGGTGGCTCGGTCAAGTGGACTTATCGACTCAGCCGCAGTGAAGTCTTTGGTCGCCATGGAGTGGCCCTTGTTGAGGGCCTGCTGACTGGGTTTGGCTAGCCCGGTCAAGTGGGCTCATCAACTCAGCCGCAGCGAAGTCCTGGGTTCGAGGTATTGCTAGGGGGCTGCCGGTTGGTGTTCCAGATGGAGAGGACGAAGTCGAGAGTCATGGCGAACGGGTGTGGGGACCCCAATTAAGCGTGGCTCCGATGGGAAAAGCCAACCAGGTGTCTCCACCATGATAGCTTCCCCAATTGAAAAGTTAGGAATTGCTGTTGATTGGCTTACTAAATTCAAAATTTTACCATCACAGATGTGACTAAGTTTGGCAAATAGATTTGGAAGGAAATTTCACTGATATGTTTGGCTTTACATTTTAGGCAACGCTCAAAATTCGAAAAGACCTCTCACCACACCTCAATGATTAAAAATCCAGACTAGCATGTTTTATCAGTAAGGTCACGCTCCAAAGGACAGGTCATTTCCCTCCTGTTTTAGAGCAGTAATGATATTATTGAAGGTTCTCTAGAGTGTGGATGGTGGTTAATGACAATTCCCACAAGAGGTAGTGCTGTCTTGAATAGCGGAGCATCGAGTCTTGCCTTACAATACTACAATTGTCCTGTCCACGGTCAATAGGGAACACCGATGGACTTAGAAACTCCGCCGTCCATAGGATGGGCATTAAGCCATGGCCGCATGTCCCTATGCACGTTAAAGAACATGCTGGATGGCCTTGACGGAGGCTACCATCTGTCTGCCAACCGCTGTTCCAGTGGGTCCTCTCCCCCAATATTCCTGAGTCTTTGGAATTTTGTGACCTGGCCATTTAGCCCGTTGTGTGAAAAAAAGTGCCGCTCAGAGGTAAAACAACCCAAACCAACTCATATAAGCACTATATTTTCCACAACAAACTACCAAAGTGGAACAAAAGACGGTAAAAGAAATGTATCCCATTATTGACCATACATGAAAAAAGTTCCCTTTCTTCAACTCAGAAATTCAAACTTTGGGCGACTTTTTTAGTCTTTCACCAGATTAATTAGAACCAAAAACAATTTTAGGTTCCAAAAAGTAATGTGATGTGAAAAGTATTCAAACTTTTGGCGAAAAATTCAAACTTTGGGCGACTTTTTTAGTCTTTCACCAGATTAATTAGAACCAAAAACAATTTTAGGTTCCAAAAAGTAATGTGATGTTAAAAGTATGTGAAAAGTAATGTGAAAAGGTATGATAGTCCAAAAGGCTAAAATCAATTTGCGGCCTTAACGCAATTTTCAGACCACAGAAGAAAACAGCTAGATAACGTGCATACCGAAATACCAAATTATTTTCGTCTTTCTGATGTCACTTTACGCGATTTTAAGCACACTAAATATATTTGTATTTGATGTGTTTCCTTATAATTTCTACCAGAAACCATGTACCGTTCCATATTTTTAAAGAAACCCCTATAACCATCTCTACAATTTACTAAAATGACATTTTCCTGCCCATTACAATCGAAGACTCCAATAACGTTTAACTACACGCCTGATTTGTCTCATAACGGTACTATTATTGCGTGTATACAGCATGTCATGGCTACATATTTCCATCTAACAAGATCAGGAAAAATATATTTAGAGTAAGAATTTCGGATTCCTTTCCTAGTAAGCAAAAAACGAAGAAAACACGACTATGTGCTGTTTAGGCATGACCAATATGAAATTTATAGTATCCTTTATGAATAACGTTCGTCGGTATCTACATATTGTCAGGCCAATTACAATTCACATTCAAGTGCACTGAGTCACAAACGAGATCAGCCAGTAACATAGTTTTCGAGGAAGTATTTAAAAAATCAATGTACAACCGCAACTTGCAGAGCGTGGCACTGCGCACGCCTAAAACTCACTCTCTGCAGCTCAACTGTGAGAGTCAACTTTTCCTACATGAAGCGAGTCCACTTTGCTCTTTACAACTGATGCATAGCTAGCAAAGATGTTTATGTTGTTGGTTGACAATACAGGTGCGTACTAAACGAGTGTGCGTTCGCTCTTGGCAGAGACTAGGAAGTAGGTCACTCGTTCAGCTAGTGTGCTTATATGACGTGGGCCAGGTCAGCCGTTGACTCACTCTTTCCAGGTAATCAAAAAGGTTTAAAAATAAAATAAACATCTTTTACCATGACTTCACATCACGTGTTACTTCTTTACATCCTACTCTAACGTCAGTATTAATTTTCTTTCGCATACGCACATCAGATGCCCCAATGATTCTGAAACTAGCACTTGAACTAAATGAATTGATCAACAATCCTCCTACCCTTACTATTTTCAACACTCATAATCTTAATATCGGCACACTTTTCTTTCCGAATCAGCGGTTCTCAGTTCCGGTTGATATTCTCCTCCTGAATCAGCAAAACATTTGCTGATTGAAAAGCTACTGATATAAGCAACTGGAACTTTGCAGCCAGGTGATGTAATATTTCAAAGAATTTAAGTAATGTTTTAATACCAGGAAAACATCAGTCAGAGTTTTGATGTTTTCCTGGGTTGTTTTATCTCTGAGCGGCACTTTTTTGCACACCATGGGCTAAATGGCCAGGTCACATGGACCCCGAAGGCTCAGAGAAGGTTGGGGGAAGGGGACCCACTGGAACAGCTGTTGTGAGACAGATGGTAGCCTCCCGTCAAGGTCATCCAGCGTGTTCTTTAACGTGCACAGGGTATGGCTCTCCCGCACACGGGGCAACGGCTTAACGTCCCATCCGACGGACGGCGGCCTTTCCAAGCCCATCGGTGTCCCCTACTGACCGTGGGCAGGGCGGGGAATTTTGCGGAGATAAATCTCAACGCTGACCCAGCTGGGACTCGAACCCGGGAACTACAGATTACGAGCCTGGCTCGCTACCGACTAAGCCACCCCCGCCCCTGTTTTCCTGGAATTACAACATTACTCAAACTCTTTGAAATATTACATCACTTGGCGGCAAAGTTCCAGTTGCCTCTAGCTGTTATGCAATTCACATTTCAATATGCGATCATCTGTAACGAGTAAGGTACTACTTCTGACACTTCATCATATTAGGAGTAAATGCTTTATGGCCCAATGAAACCATTGTTCAAGAAAGATCTTTGCAGCGCAACTCATGGAAATCTGGAAGAAGATTTGACAAAGGCAGATATCCAAAAAGCCGCTTTCAATAAGGCCGAAGTGTAAAAATAATTGGACGACAGTCCCGAAAGGCATGAAACAGGGTTGAAGTCACGTGATGCATCATTAGCGCCTCTTAAATCACGGTTACTAAATTAACAGCCTAATTCATGGTTGTCCAGTTCCGGCCTATGGACCGCATCCTACCTTTGAGTGGTTAAACTGAAAGCAACCAGAATGATTCTATAAAAACGTTATTTTATTACTAATCTTTGTGGATGTGGCCACCTTAAAAGTACTCTACTGATTTTATACACATATCCCAAAGTCTCTACCATGCTGGAGAACGTTGCTGGAAATCATTTTCTGCAAGTTTTTCAGTATTATTGTCTCATTACTCTAAATGTCATCCACTGGTTCAAAGCGATATTATTCCAGAGTTTTTGAATTTTGAGAAAATGAAAGAGTCACATGGTGCCAGATAAGATGACAAAGGCCGACATCCAAAAAGCAGCCTTCAAAAGTACCGAAGTGATGAAGGGTTGTTGTTTTACCTCTGAGCGGCACTTTTTTGCATACCATGGGCTAAATGGCCAGGTCACATGGAACCCGAAGGCTCAGAGAAGGTTGGGGGAGGGGACCCACTGGAACAGCTGTTGGGAGACAGATGGTAGCCTCCCGTCAAGGCCATCCAGCGTGTTCTTTAACGTGCACAGGGTATGGCTCTCCCGCACACGGGGCCACGGCTTAACGTCCCATCCGACGAACGGCGGCCTTTCCAAGCCCATCGGTGTCCCCTACTGACCGTGGGCAGGGCGGGGAATTTTGCGGAAAGAGATGAAGGTATTGAAACTGAATGTATTAGGCCGACATCGGCTAATGGCATGACGAAGAGTTCTGAAGTTACATGATGCCTCAATAGCGTATCCTGATAGTTATTTTTAGTCAAAAATTGCCTGACCTAAAGCTAACTGACTGCAAAAGCATTGTTATGATAAAAAAAAAAGATTCTTCACTCAAGCAAAGTTCATGACGACGAAATTCTACCTACTCATATAAGTATCAGTTTGGAACATCCACGTACTCATCTGGTCTTGTAGCGCGCGACTTTTTCATGTTCCAAAACTGGAAAAATCACTGGAACGATCTCATTTTGAACCAATTGAAGACCTTCTGAGCAGTGTGACAGCAATACTGAAGACTTTCAAAAAATGATTTCCAGGAATAGTAGAGATGTTACACTATGTTTAATAAGAGGAATAAAGTAAGGTAGTCAGAAGGAAATATTTTGAAGACGACCACATCCACTAAAGGTCAGGGATAAAATACTTTTTTGCAGAATAAGTTTGGTTACTCTATTTTCAAACTTCATATGTGACGATAAATGTTCCAGTTACACAGTAAAACTTTTACCAAATCTGAA
This sequence comes from Ryuthela nishihirai, assembly GCA_038380435.1. Taxonomy (NCBI): domain Eukaryota; kingdom Metazoa; phylum Arthropoda; class Arachnida; order Araneae; family Heptathelidae; genus Ryuthela; species Ryuthela nishihirai. The sequence goes on from JAWZYU010000022.1 coordinate 8,421,785, forward strand.
AGCACATTCACATATGAAGCAGTTTCGCCAAACTGTTGCATGAAACAGACATGTTGAAAGAGCTACATCTGAGTGAGCTTCCATGAAAGTTACGTCTCGCTACGCAGCATGGTTTTGTGCGAGAACCAGACCTTAAAACTTGCAAGTCTCTTTGGTCTGTGATTTTCATGAATGGTCATTTTCACCCCAAGAAAGCAGGAAGAACATTGTTTCAGAAGAAAGGACAGTTGGTAATGCTACCAAGCTGATACTTAAATCACAATGTAGTTCCTCCATTGATGTTAGAAGTTGAGACAGATTTGGTATTATTAAGGGATGAAATGTTAGTGGTTATATGATGATAACTAATCCCCTGTCTCGCCTTGGAAGATCTGGATGATGAATAGCATCCCAGGCAGGCAATACATCAGCCTGTTAAAGTGGAGCAGAAAGGGGTTTGGGTTGTTTTACCTCTGAGAGGCACTTTTTTGCACACCATGGGCTAAATGGCCAGGTCATATGGACCCCGAAGGCTCAGAGAAGGTTGGGAGAGGGGACCCACTGGAACAGCTGTTGGGAGACAGATGGTAGCCTCCGGTCAAAACAATCCAGCGTGTTCTTTAACGTGCACAGGATATGGCTCGCTCGTACACGGGGCCACGGCTTAAAGACCCATCCGACGGACGACGGTCTTTCCAAGCCCATCGGTGTCCCCTACTGACCGTGGGTAGGGCGGGGAGTTTTGCGGAGATAAATCTCAACGCTGACCCAGCTGAGACTCGAACCTGGAACTGCAGATTACGAGCCTGGCGCGCTACCGACTGAGCACCCCCGCCCCAGTAGAAAGGATATGAAGGCTGTTTTCGTAATGTAGCGGAACATTTCTGTTGAGAAAAAAGTAAAAGCTTTTATATGTGGCAATCATAAGATATCGTTGTGATGATCAGCTCTAAATTTGTGAGGAAAAGATGATTTTTTTTTAACATGAATATATATTTACAATTGATTCGTCGTCCACTTTTAGCTAAAATTTATCAGTTCTTGGAATTATTTGATTAGCACTAAATGAAACGGGACGTTCCTTTCAAATTGAGCGAAGTTCGCTAGTTTATGGCTTTCTAACTGTAGAATTATTTGTCTTTCTAACTGCAGTTTATGTCCTATAACTGTAGAAATTTCGAACTAACGGATAATTCAGAAAAATTCCGATTCTAATAGTTTATTAATACTTATTCAACCCAAAAGAAATTTTCAATTTATTCCATAAAACAAAAATACTTCTTTATCTTTTTTCTAAAATATATCAAAAATACTTTCTATATCTTTTTGATGTTTTTTACGATCAGGCACGAGTCTGGTCGGAAAGCGCTCCCGGTGCAGTCTTTGGGCTTCCCTCGCATTCCCGTCCGCAGCTCTGTACGTGAAATGCATGTCCGCTTTCATGAAACAATCCATCCGTTCTGCAATCCACGGTAGAAATGACGACGAGTGCGAAAACCAGTGCTTAAAAGTGTTCACTGGAAAGCGCCCTCTAGCGCTTCACCGCTTCAGTTCCGGCCATGCATTGTATGACGAAAGGTGCTTGTTTAGGTGTGTTCTATCACCCCTTAAAGTTTGGCCCAAGAGTTTTGAATCACCCTGTATATTTTAATATACATACTGTTCATATGTGAAACCTTCCTTTGCAAAATCCTTCCTTTGCAAAATGAAAAGTTGGCAACAGAGTTCAAGTTCAGTTCAAACATATCTTGCAAGGAAAGTTTAGGTTGATTAAAAAAGTTACAGTTGGTTGCATTGGTTGAATCAGCCAATCACGTATCGTGGGTCGCTTCAAAATGGTGATCCACATTCTACAGTTCTACAGCGATTTTATTTCGGCGCATGTGCATTTGTGTCATCGCTATAATATATAATGCCATGATTCTGGGCGGTGGTCGTAATGGAAAAATTCGCATTCTATAAACTGAGGCAGAAGACTGATTCACAAAGTAAATGCTGTGATTGTCTGCATAAATCATCAAAAAATTACCACAGAACGAATATAAAAATATTATATTGATTTAGATGTGATAAAAATTACTAAATTTAAAAATCGTTTATTATTTCTTCGAATTATTTTTGGTGGGGTAGTGCCCCAGGTGGCCTAATGGTCCCAGGCCGCCCCTGATTTAGCTTAATCCAATAGCTCCCAAATACACAGATATTAAGGTTTTGCTCAATGCTATAAAGCTGAATAAATAAATTAAAAATAATTCAATACATAAAAATATGCTAAATGACTAAATTTGTATATCGCAGTATTCGACGCTTTTAATGAATCAAAGGGCAAATGAAAAACTCGAGAAATGTTACCTAACATGATAGATGATGAAAGAAAACTCATAAAATTGCGTTTCGAATATGGAACACTGTTATAGGAAGGTACACATCCTACAATCAAGTGACGTACCCAGGGTGAAATGCTACAGCTTCCCCTGTTGAGAGTTTGAATAAAATATAATTAATTCTCCATCCCATTAGATTTGGGTTGTTTGGGTTGTTTTACCTCTGAGCGGCACTTTTTTGCACACCATGGGCTAAATGGCCAGGTCACATGGACCCCGAAGGCTCAGAGAAGGTTGAGGGAGGGGACCCACTGGAACAGCTGTTGGGAGACAGATGGTAGCCTCCCGTCAAGGCCATCCAGCGTGTTCTTTAACGTGCACAGGGTATGGCTCTCCCATACACGGGGCCACGGCTTAACGTCGCATCCGACGGACGGCGGCCTTTCCAAGCCCATCGGTGTCCCCTACTGACCGTGGGCAGGGCGGGGAATTTTGCGGAGATAAATCTCAACTCTGACCCAGCTGGGACTCGAACCTGGGAACTACAGATTACGAGCCTGGCGCGCTACCGACTGAGCCACCCCCGCCCCTTATGAAGTTAGGAATGATACAGAAATTGTGCACTATGCTTAGTGATGCGAAATATTGGCTTAATCAATGTACCCAAACGGCTCGTCAGAATTTGCACGTTAAATTGTGTTTTTATACATTAAATAAATTCCTTTGCAAAACAAGTTTTAATTATAAACAATGCATATTGGGACCCATAGTGATTCATGATGCAAAGCTTTGAAACTGTATTATTTGTTTTGCATGAATGCACTGAATATTAATCTGTGACCTAAATTACGCACTATGTGATATCATCTCATGGAGGCAGGAAAAATGTAGTTGGCCCTGAACGACACGCGAGAGCGAAATTGCTCAAAATCTGGAGCAGATGAAATTGCTCTGGCGTTTCCAGAAAAGAATGCTTTGAGAATGAATAGCTTATGATTAAAATTGAACTTCAAGTCATAAGATATAAGGGGCGGGGTGGCAGATTACGAACCTGGCGCGCTACCGACTGAGCTCCCCCCTCCCCCCCTAAAAAAAAAGCATAATGCAATGTGATTTTAAATATAGATACGGTTGCACATGTTAAGCACATAGTTTAGATTTTTGATTGATATGTGTTTTGTCATTTCCACTTTCTGAAAGCATCATTAGTCTTCTTTTTTTAGAAGTATTTAAATACTTTTAGCTCATTTTGGAAAAAACCCAAAACAAAAAAAAAAAAATTGAGAGATCTACTGAGAATTACCAACTTCAAGTTTAGGAAAAATATTTTTTTCCGTAGTAGCTGAGCGGGTACTCACCTGTCCCTTGAGCTTGACTGGTGAACAATTGTCTGTTTTTGATCCACTTCTATTACACATTTAGTGCCCAGTTCAATTTCTGCGATTAAAAAAAGAAAAACAAAAATTAAATTCCTATATTCGTAGTATTATCTGTTCATTAGAATCATTACTTCTAAAATAAAGATTAAGTTTCAGCAAATTTAGAATTCAGAATGTTTTTGAAACAATTTAAAACACACTGAAAGGCAAAACAGGAAAAGGAACAAATTCTTTTAATTTTGGGCTCGGATGCATAGCTTTTGAAAACAAAACACAAGCTGCAAAAATGAAGTGTTTGAGATCGGAAAAAGGCGTATGAAACAGGATCACATAAGAAACGATGAAAACGAAAAAAATTAAATATAAATGATAAAATAAAAGAATATGGAATGATGGAAAAGAACAACTAGGAGAAATGACGAAGGGAAATTACCCAGCGACACATTCCACTATAGACCAGGCAGAGACTCCTTGGAAGACCTGTGAGAAGACGGAATGAACAATAAAGCCGGAAAAAGGCAACTTGCTTAATCTTTGAATATGAACCAGAGCTTTAATATATTTATAATCCATTAAGTTACGTTACACTATAATAATCTATATACTGTCCAGATAAATTAGTCGAAACAATTTTTGTAACATGAATGCCACACCAATTATGGGCCTAATCAAGATACGGTATGTGATGGAATAAATAAAAAAAGAAAAATACCCCCTCAAGCAGCTGCTTGCCACAGAGGTCTGACAGGAGCCTGTCAGTTTATATGCCACAGTAGAAGAATAATATAGCATTAAAAAAAATAAAAAATACCACCTCAAGCAGCAGCTTGCCACAGAGGTCTGACAGGAGTCTTGTAATCTGAATATGCCATAGTGAAGGTCTGTTAGTTAAGCGAGACCTCAGCAGTAAGCAATGCAATAAATAAAGCATCCCTATCTTATGCGGGGTTCGAACCCAGTTCCATTTGTTCAGTAGACAAGTACGCTAACCGCTCTCACCAGGACTAAATAATCTCAAGCAGCTGTTTGCCATAGAGGTCTGACAGGAGCCTATTATTTAGCCTTTTGAAAATTCAAAAAGTTCTAAATAAATTTTTTGTCCAATATTTTCATCTGAGTAGTTAAGAATTGAATCGGTACTAATTTCCTGAACTCCTAATTTTTATTATTATAAACGTTACAATCAATGGGAATTCCTTTTTCAGACTTACCCACAAGAAAATTTTTTTAACGACAAAAATTACAATATTTTGACAGTCTTCACAATACAATTGAATTATTTATATACATATTATTATTAATTTTATAATTGTAGCCAGTAGTGTGTTGCAATTAAAAATTCAAAAAGTTCTAAATAAACTTTTTGTCTAATATTTTCATCTGAGTAGTTAAGAATTGAATCAGTACTAATTTCCTGAACTCCTAATTTTTCTAAAGATGTAAAAAAAATTTCTCGTTTAGTTTTATACAATTTGCAGTTTAGTAAGATATGGTTGATTGTTTCTGGTACTTTGCATTTATAACAATTTGGAGATTCTATAAGTTTGTATTTAAATTTAGTGTAATTAGTCGTCGTCGAGTTTGTTTTGAGTCTAAATAATATTTTTTGTTGTTGCCTTGAAAATTCTAAATTTTTTATTTTATTTATTTTTCTTGGATTAGATACTCTTAAGTTATCAAAAATTGCATTATTCTTAAAAAAATCTTTCTGTTTGTTGAAATTCAATTTTATATTTAATAATGTTAATAAATTGGTATGTTTCTGTTATTTCATTTAGATTATGTGCATCATTTGCTATTTTGTCTACTATTTCATTTTCTGGTATTCCGATATGGCTCGGAACCCATTGCAGTGTTATTATATTTTCATTACATTTTAAATTATTTGTATTTAAAATTAAAATTTGTGAAATATAAAAGTTATAGTTTGTATATAAGAATTCTTGTTGTAAGGTTACAACAAGAATTCTTATGGACAGTTTATGGACAACAGGTTCCTTTGGAATCGGTGTAAATTACAATATTTGAATTTTTAATATTTCTTGATGTCCTTTCTAATGCTTTAAGTATAGCAAAAATTTCTGCGTGTAAAATGCTTGTGTTCGTTGATAATTTAAATTTAACTGATGTTTTTGATTTCGGAGCATAAATTGCAGCAGTTACAGAGCCTGATTCATTATAGACAGAACCATCTGTGAAACATTTTTCGAATTTTTTATATTTTTCTTCATTATAAATATTAAATAAAATTAAAGCATTTTTGTGATATGTTTTTTTGAAGTTATTAATGGAATTTCTGATATGAATGTTGGTTTATAAAATGTCCAGTCATCAATGATTTCTGGAATGTCCCCTTTAAAGTTTTTTTTTTCAAGTTTTTTTTTGAAAGAATTCATAATATTCTGTATCATTTTGTAAAATTTGTGCACGTGGTCTATCTTTAAAGTTAATGTAGAATGGGTGGTTTGGAAGTTTATAGTATAATTTTAGCATATATTTTAGTAATAATATTTTTTGTCTTATGTGAAATGGTGGAATTGCTGTTTCCTAAATTAATGCAAGGGTTGGACAAAAAATTGGTACTAGTTTACGGCTAACGTCTTCTATCTGCTGTAACCGTCTCTAAAGCACCGATTGAGGGATTCTAACATATCGATTGCTGTAATACGTATAAAGGCATCCACAAGATGTCTCTGCCATACTACTGTTACTAAACATTCTATCAAATATGAAATATGTACACAGAGTTTGTTCAACGGGAAACGAGTGGTTCAAAATTAGAGCCAGCTTTCATAGCACCTCGGATTTGCTTTCTGGATCACAAACGCAAATATTTTTTGATCAGATGATTATTAGAAGGCGTACGATCTTATATATATTCTATTTCATTGACACAAAATGTAAGGTTAATAAACCAATGTATGTACATAACTAACCGTTTTACCCGACACCAATTGAATCTTTAACTCAATTAAACTCTGTTCATAAATAACTACATATTTTAAAAGGGTATGTAAATAATTCCTTCAATATTAATTTAATTTTTTAATGAATTTCTTGGAAGACACTGCTGCTTTTAAAAGTTTAAACCTTCATACTTGTTTAAATTTCTGAAAGAATATTGTTTAAAATCCAGATTTACATAGATTTGATTCAGATATTCAATACACTTATAATCACATTTTCCTATAAAACTCTTATTTCAAAAGTTATAGAGCTTGGAAGTTAGCGTCTCATTGACATAACATGGACTGGGGTGGTCCTAATTCATTTATCGTTCAGTATATATACGTAGAAGACAAACTTAGTCCTCTGTATAAACAAGATTCTGTTATCAACCTTTGGACAAATCCGATCTGAAAGGAGCTCACTGTTCAAAACAGGTGACTGAGTAAGGGTATTAAGCAATCAAATGTTTAATACTCAGAGTCTGGATGTATTTTTTCAGTCTAGGAACTGCTTTGAAGAACTTAAACTTTCAAGAGCAGAATTTTTCAAACTCTTTTCTTGACAGCCCCTCAAAAAGGAATAGCATTTTTGAGACCCTTAGACTCCGAAAAATCCAAAATGATAACGTACATAGAATAAATATAAAACATAATTTTAGTATTCATGCATTTTATTTAATATAGAATATTTGTTAATGAAGATAATTAGATTTAATTTCAGTTAAATATTCACAAGACTGGAAAGGGCTACGAAATAAAAATGGCATGGATTTCAGCATTCGTACAAAAAATTGGGTTCTTTCAACATTCACTAAATCGACTTAATAATTATTGAGATACTATAACTTGTTTATGACGCGAATGCATTTAAAAACGAAAAATTTATTCTTTCATTTATAGATATTTCAAAGTTAAAATTTATTAATGTGCTGTGGTCTTTTCCAAAGACTTGTGGCCCATTTGAGAGCTGTGACGCATACTTTGGAAAACGCTGTTCTAGAGGACACAACCAACCTCGAACCTTTACGTAAACACATATTTGTGTTTATAACATAAAAAATCCGAATATACCACACATACTTTTTTTACAGAAGTAGGTATGCTTGCAAAGAGCACAAAAATAGCATTAAATTGGACGATACTACATTATTGTTAAGGTTAACATGCATACCTATACGACCACCGATTGTGGCAAATGCGGGAGGAAAAAGGCTCTGTCAGATAGGATTGGGTTGGTTTGGGTTGTTTTACCTCTGAGCGGCACTATTTTGCACACCATGGGCTAAATGGCCAGGTCACATGGACCCCGAAGGCTCAGAGAAGGTTGGGGGAGGGGACCCACTGGAACAGCTGTTGGGAGACAGATGGTAGCCTTCCGTCAAGGCCATCCAGCGTGTTCTTTAACGTGCACAGGGTGTTGCTCTCCAGCACACGGGGCACAGCTTAACGTCCCATCCGACGGACGGCGGCCTTTCCAAGCCCATCGGTGTCCCCTACTGACCGTGGGCAGGGCAGGGAAATTTTGCGGAGATAAATCTCAACGCTGACCCAGCTGGGACTCGAACCTGGGAACTACAGATTACGAGCCTGGCGCGCTACCGACTGAGCCACCCCCGCCCCTCGGGCATTTATTGGTGCAGACTGTACGGCAAAGCAGAGCTGCAAGAGTTCGTCAGCTGAGATGACATACATACGTCCATCCATCCATCCATACATACAAAATCCTCATCAGTCATGGGCTACGGAGGTCCAACCAGACTGTAATGTTCCTCTTCAGACGTGTCTGTTCTGAGCTACAGCTGCTGTATTTGGCTACTGTAAGCCAATTCTAGAAAAGTCCTGTTTGACATTGACTGACCATCGCATTCTAGGTTTCTCCCTTTTTCTATAACTCTTAGGCACTGTTCATAATCCTGTTTGCAATCTGCAGCTATACATACGGGCAACATGACCAAACCAACACAGTCTCTCTCTGCTCAAAATGCTGCTCGAAGGAGGTTACTGACTCCTAACTTCATCATTACTTAGAAAGTCAAACCAACTAATGCTCAAGATATTGTGTAAGCATCTAGAATCAAAGGCATCAAGTTTCTTGTTATCCTGCTTACAAAAATTTCATGTTTCGCTACCATACCCAATCTTAGTAAAAACCAAACTATTATACAGCCTAATTTTAGTATTTAGGTGTACACTAATATTTTTCCACACTCTCCATAGATTCTTAAAAGTCCCAGCGGCAATCCCTATTCTTATATTTATCCCATGCCGCATATCACCAGTATCTATTACATAGCTACCATGATAATTAAACTGAAACACTTGCTTAAGAATTTTGCCATTCACTTGCCATTCAAAGCAACTGACGCACCATTAAGCCTGACCAATTTTCATCACTTTAGTTTTTTCTCTGTTTATCACCAATCCTACTCTATTACCAGTCTCATCAACAGCCCTAATAAAAGAATTCATCTCATCAACATCATTAGCCAACAGGGTCAAATCATCTGCATAACCTAAATCAGAAAGTTTGAAATCTCTAGACCAGTGGTTCTCAACCTTTTATGCTTCACGTACCCTCTGGAAATGTGTATGTAACTGGCGTACCCCTTATATAGATAGATAAAACTGTATAGTATAATAATGCCAACTTAGCGACTTTGTTATTAGATCTAGCGACCCTTGAGCTCTCCCGGTGTACCCCAAAAACTTTTACCGCGTACCCCACATTGAGAACCCCTGCTCTAGACTATTTAAAGCCAAAATATTTCCCTTGCAAAGAATTTCACATAACATAATCAATAAACATACAAAACAAATAAGGAGATAAAATCGCTAGTGGGACCCCTGTCTTACCCCACTAGCGATGCTAAACCAATCGCTGTAAGACGTACTAACTCACACACGACTCAGTGTTATTATAGAGAGCTTTCATTACACAATTTATCAAGTATTCCATATGATCTACGAATCAACCACAAATGTTGATCAACAGAGCCAAAAAGCCTTTTTGAAATCTATAAAGATAATAACTACAGGTTTCTGTAACTGTAAACATTTCTCAAGAATCTGCCTAAGTGAAAATATTTGACCAATACATCTCCTACCACTTCTGAATTCACACTGTTCATCACGCAGTTGTCCATCAACCAAATTCTTAATTCTACTAAGTATAATCATGCAAAGAACTGTACCTGGAACAGAAAGCAAACTAATTCCCTATAATTATCACAAGAACAGCGATCACACTTTAAAAAAAAAATAGGGACAATAATAGCTCTAGTAAAATCCTTACGAACATCTTTATCATAAAAAAATATTCGAAATATCAGTCAGTCATTTAATAACACAAATATCCCCAGCTCTAAGCAATTCAGGGATGATTTCCTCCACCCCTGGGGATTTATGCAATTTTAATTTAGAGATAGCCAAGCGACTTGGGAATGCGATATAGGACCATCATTAAAGCAAATAATGCATCTATCCTCATTACAAATAATGGGAGTAGAAATAATCACATTATTTAAAACATCTCTGAAATGCTCAGCTCACCTAGCCATCACAGAATCCTTACCTTTAACCACCTTGCATGTTTCCCTCCCCATGTGTACCTGTCTGTTTCTTCCCACATAAAACGTTAACAACTTTAAATTGCTGTTTATCTGCTTTGTTAGCCTAGCTAGATATCAAGCCAAAGATTCTTATCAACTGTTAATTGATCCTTTACACGTTTATTGAGCTTGTTGCAATGCCTTCTGTTAGGACAAGTAGGGTGTTGATTCATATTAATCCTGCATTTCCTTCTTTCAGAAATAAGTTCCATAGCCTTATCACTCAAAAATTTTGTTTCCTCTGTTCCCTTCACTCAGAAGAGTACTACTGGTTTCAAGAAAAGCCTGTTTAAACTGATCCCATTCTTTCTCAATTACAGCAGTAAGCAAACAACGATTGCCATAATAACTAAGTAATCTATTATGATATACTTTGGTTATATCTGGATCTTTCAGACCTTCAGTGTTAAAGGTTATTTTCTTAACCTTAGCACAACATCTCTTAAATCCATTTTAACGAGTGCCGAGTGGTTAGCACGCTAGGCTATTGATCTAATGGGGTTCTAATTGAGATTGAACCCCATTAGATCAATAGCCTAGCGATCAATAGCCTCATTAGAACAATCTATTCTATTGAGGCAATAGCCTCAATAGAATAGATTGTTCTAATGAGGCTATTGATCTATTGATCTAATGGGGTTCGAGCTCCGGGTTAAGGCATGGATGTGTGTCGTTTTTCTGCTGAGGTTCTGCCATCCTCTCAGATCTTCTACTATGGCATATAAACTGACAGGCTCCTGCCAGACCTCTGTGGTAAGCAGCTGCTTGAGGGGGTATTTAATTTAATTAAAAATGTACAGAGAATTGAAAACTTTGAAATTTTGGAACTGTACCTATCACGATACATAAGACGAAAAATAATTCAGCCAGATAGTGTATACGTCTAACTTGTAGTTTCTGATAGTTTATATAACTTACACAGTGTAGTGCATTAATGTTCTGTCCTACGGTGCCTTCAGTTTTGAGAAATGGCCCGCTGGTGAGAAACACTGAAAGCCTCAGATCTATATTATGCGAAATCAAATAAATAAGGACGCATTTAGTTAGTAACATTGTAGTATTGTTTCTTTTAATTCTCTTTGTGATTCTCTGCTGGATATAAAGAAACTCATTGCTTCTGATGTTAGAAAATTTAAGCACCAATTTCTTTGAGTTCTAAATAATTTTTTTTTAATATTTGTACATTTAATGTAGGTATACAGATCCCATAACCGAGTCCATCCCCCTCCCAAAAAAAGAGGAAAGGGCTAGTGACTAAATCGAACCAAAATGACTTGGAGCCCAGTTCTGGTATAAAAAATTTTCTTTCCATTTCAGGGGTCTTTAAAAAATTTCTTGAAAAAATAGTTGTACTATATACATAGTCGTATCAGAATAATATGATCACCCATGGAATCACATTGTACCCGCCCAGGCACATCACAGAATGCACGTGACAAGGTCGACCATACAAAGATATAAGCGGCAGGACAGGACAGATGAGCCATAGTGCGTAACGTGAGCACGATGGCCAAAAAATTTGATGGATGTTTAAAAAGGAATGATCATCGGCTACCGCGCCAAGAGTGGGAGCATCTCGGAAACAGCAGACTTCATGGGCTGTTTGCGAGGTGCTGTAGCAAGGATGTACCAAGGATGAACCGCTGGCTCACCGAGTACCTCCAGACGTCATAACTGTGGTGCCCCAAAGGCCATCAACCCCAGAGGAGAACATCGCCTCCGTCGATTGGTTGTTGGATTGGGTTGTTTTACCTCTGAGCGGCACTTTTTTGCACACCATGGGCTAAATGGCCAGGTCACATGAACCCCGAAGGCTCAGAGAAGGTTGGGGGAGGGGACCCACTGGAACAGCTGTTGGGAGACAGATGGTAGCCTCCCGTCAAGGCCATCCAGCGTGTCCTTTAACGTGCACAGGGTATGGCTCTCCCGCACACGGGGCCACGGCTTAACGTCCCATCCAAAGGACGGCAGCCTTTCCAAGCCCATCGGTGTCCCCTACTGACCGTGGGCAGGGCGGGGAATTTTGCGAACCGTCGATTGGTAAAAGGCAATCAACACACAACAGTGCAGCAATTGACCACTCAAATGAAAGCTGGAGCGCCCAGGTACGTGTTCCCGATAACAGAAGAGCGAACCCTGTTACACATGGGTCCCTGGAGTCGACGTTGCGCAAAGGCACCAATGTTAACCAAGGTCCATCGGCAACGACGCCTGCAGTTCGCATGGGACTACCGTCATTGGACATTAGAAGAGTGGAAAAAAAGTTGCCTTCTCCGACGAATCGAGGTTTCTACTCCACAGAAGTGACGGGCGGTGGCGGATACAGAGTCAAGACACATGAGAACCAATACCCGGACACGTTTGTCAGTCAAGTACAGGCAGCGGTGACAGTGTGCATGTCTGGAGGATGTTTTCCTGGTATGACCTGGGACCGCTGGTACCACTGGATGTGTCCCTGAACACTAATGACTACCTGTACGTCCTCACTGACCACATGCATCCCTTCACGTTGGATGTTTACCCTGGTGGTGATGGTATCTACCAATAGGACAATGCGCCCTGCCATATCGCTAAGGTGGTGCATGACTGGTCCTAGGAACATAACAGCGATGTCTCTGTTCTCCCTTGGCTGGCGAAATCGCCCGACCTCAATCCCATAGAGCACTTGTGGGACCTTTGGATCGACATGTTCGGCGTGCGGACCCACAACCATGTCATCTCTGGAACCTCCATGCTCTACTGGAATCCGAATGGGCACGTGTCCCTCTGGCAACCTTCCAGGGCCTCATTGCGTCCATGCCACGCCGTCTCGCCGCTGTCATCCGGGCCAAGGGTGGTTATTCTCATTATTAGGTAGGTGGTCATATTATTCTGATACGACTGTATATGTTTAATATTTTTTCGCCTTCATTTCGGTTGCTAACATTTCCCGAGGAGGGAGCATTCCCCTCCCCATATCTGACCCTGACTTAGTAGTTAACGTGCTTGGCTCAGATCAAAAGGACCTGGATTTGAGATTCAGGATAATGAATGATGTTTCTTTTCTGCATTGTCTTTCTGCTAAGGTCTCGCCTTTCTCACAGACTGGGGGGGGGGGGGGATGGCTCAGTCGATAGCACGCCAGGCTCGTAATCTGTAGTTCCCAGGTTCGAGTTCCAGCTGGATCAGCGTTGAGATTTATCTCCGCAAAACTCCCCTCCCACGGTCAGTAGGGGACACCGATGTGCTTGGAAAAACCACCGTCCGTCGGATGGAATGTTAAGCCGTGGTCCCGTGTACGGGAGAGCCATACCCTGTGCACGTTGAACAACACGCTGGATGGCCTTGAGGGAGGCTCCCATCTGTCTCCCAACAGCTGTTCCAGTAGGTCCTCTCCCCCAACCTTCTCTGAGCCTTTGGGGGTCCATGTGACCTGGCCATTTAGACCACGGTGTGCAAAAGAGTGCCGCTCAGAGGTAAAACAACCCAAATCCTCACAGACTTCTCTATGGCTTATTACATTGAAAGGCTCCAATTATACTTCTGAAGGAAGTATACATATTTACCCAAGCCTAAAAAAAACTTAGTATTATTATTCGCATAAGTAAATATGGAAAAGGAACTATAAAAGGGTACTAAAATCTCTTTTGTTGCAGCAAAATGTGATGTATTGAATCTATCACATAAATGCTACAGAATGCAAATTTTTAAAAAAAATATAGCTGAAAAATAGTTTTAAGTTTTTTGCGCGATTTTTTCATACCTCTAGCGATATCTCTTAGTAAAAAGACCCAATGGTTAGCTCATAAAAATACCGGTTACGTTGAAACAAACTTCAGAAAGACAGAAGTCAGCCGTAGATAAATGAAGTGTGTGAATTTGAACTGGTTCTATGACTTTCTGTCATACTACTGGCTGCCAATACACTTCAACTCTGTGAGTCACGATACGGATCTAGATCGTGTGTCAGGCAGAAAGGGATTAGAAGCATTTTCTTACAGACTTCATCTAAAAAATCCGAAAAGTGAATATTGTCAAATAGGTTTGGCACGATTTATTTATAAGACTTAACCTGCTAACTGTACTCGCTTAACTGTGAAAAGAATTTCAGAAACTTCAAAGAATAAGGGTTGGGTTGTTTTACCTCTGAGCGGCACTTTTTTGCACACTATGGGCTAAATGGCCAGGTCACATGGACCCCGAAGGCTTACAGAAGGTTGGGGGAGGGAACCCACTGGAACAGCTGTTGGGAGACAGATGGTAGCCTCCCGTCAAGGCCATCCAGCGTGTTCTTTAACGTGCACAGGGTATGGCTCTGCCGCACACGGAGCCACAGTTTAATCCGACGGACGGCGGCCTTTCCAAGCCCATCGGTGTCCCCTACTGACAGTGGGCAGGGCGGGAAATTTTGCGGAGATAAATCTCAACGCTGACCCAGCTGGGACTCGAACCTGGGAACTAAAGATTACGAGCCTGGCGCGCTACCGACTGAGCCACCCCCGCGCCCGATCTCGTTCAACACTTGCAGCAATTTCCACAATAGGTATATCGATTTTTCTTCTAGACTTCTCAGTAAATGTTTGTTCCGGTTGAGCTCTAGTGGCAATCTTTTACCATTGATTGAATACAATGATAATAAATTGATAGGACCAATATTTTCCACTGATTGAATCACTTCCTTCATCATTTGTTATTTTTCTCATTTTCTGAAGTAGTTTAACATTGGTCCTTCAATATCAAAGTAAATGCCTACAATAAGCACCTTATTCGAAAAACAATTTTATGCGAAATCAAATTGTTGGAAATAACCTGGACAGGAAATTTTCATCTCTTAACAACTGTACAATAGAACTACTCTTGCACAAATACGAGTCAAATACGGTCGCTAAAATCCATTTTGTGCATAAAAATGTCGCTCAGAAGTAAAACAACCTAACCCAATCCAAATGTTTGATTTATTTTGATTCAACTAGTTTCGATCAGGGACAAAACCATGCAGGTGCGATAACTGCTAATCTTCGGGTTTTTAATGCTTTAAGTGATTTATAATTTAAAAAAATAACATATACACAGAATATTCAATAAATACTAAATACACATTTACCTGTTCAACATAGAAGTCAATAAAACAATAAATAAAGTTCTGTGGAAAAACTGAGTTTTTGCCAATGCGCCAGACTCGAACCCACGTCTCTTCAAGATTCATGCCAGTGTTCTAACCACTAAATAAGCACCGACTATTATCGTCATGAGAACAGAAGAGACGTGGGTTCGAGTCCATGTATCGGCAAAAACTAACTGTTTTTACAGAACTATGTATCTGCGAGAAAGTTGCACAACACATACACATAAATATTTTGCACTTTTTTTCTAATTTCGCATTTATACATTCGATAGATCAAATGTTGGACAAAGGCAATTTCCATTTTTCTCTTCTTTTGGTGGGTTGGGTTGTTTAACCTCTGAGGTCACTTTTTTGCACACCATGGGCTAAATGGACAGGTCACATGGACCCTAAAGGCTCAGAGAAGGTTGGGGGAGGGGACCCTTGTAATAGCTGTTGGGAGACAGATGATAGCCTCCCGTCAAGGCCATCCAGCGTGTTCTTTAACGTGCACAGGGTATGGCTCTCCCGTACACGGGGCCACGGCTCAACGTCCCATCCGACGGACGGTGGCCTTTCCAAGCCCATCGGTGTCCCCTACTGACCGTGGGCAGGGCGGGGAGTATTGCGGTCTTTTGCTGGGGATATAACTTGTAATTATTTACTATATCAGTAGTATAAGCTAATATTTCTAACTAGGACAAATAACTTAAGCAAACCTTACATTAAATGAATATACAAAAAATGTATACATGACGGTTTTAAAGCTGAAGAGAAGGCGGGGTGTAAAGGAAGATTAGCAGTTATCGCACCTGCATGGTTTTGTCCCTGGTAGAAACTAGTTGAATCAAAATAAATCAAACATTTTGATTGGGTTAGGTTGTTTTACTTCTGAGCGACATTTTTATGCACAAAATGGATTTTAGCGACCATATTGGATTCGTATTTGTGCAAGAGTAGTTCTATTGTGCAATTGTTAAGATGTCCTGACTCCAATAAAAATGAGGGACACTTTTACTATACTATACCTAGCATTTTTTATTAAATAAAATATATATATATTTGAACTTGTGTGTAAAGTTTTAAATTGGTAACATCAATATTATGCTAAGAAAAGGTATAAGATCAGTGCTTTTATTTATTTACTCAATTATTTATATTTCATTTTTGATAATATGAATGGGGGGGGGGGGGGCGCAATGCTGTTAAGTTTGACATAGTTACAATTTTGCATTTTTCTTACGAAGGGTGTAGAATTTAGCCTATTCAATGTTACAGCTTCTTCAGCGTGTTTACTGCCTTATTTGTTTAAAATGGTTTTAAAAAATTTAATTATATCTCTTACCGAAGAACAAAGAAACTTTAGAGTTTGCAGAATGAAAATCCAAAACATAATTAAATAATTATATTCAGGTCCTGCCATCCTCACAGACCTTCTACTATGGCATATAAACTGACAGGCTCCTGTCAGACCTCTGTGGCAAGCAGCTGCTTGAGGGGGTGTTTGTTTTATTTTTTATTATTACAAATACTCCAGTTACCTTTCAATATTTTAAATTAAACATATTGCATTTAACACTTGAAATAATTTTCCTGAAAAATGGCGCCAGTGGCAAATCAACAAAAAAAATATGTGAGAATGCTTATATGTACATGATTGAAGAAAACGGTTTGTCTATGATGGTCTAGAGGTTATGACGCCTGGCATATTTCTGGGGTTCGAATGTCACTCAAAACAAAACCATATTTTTTCACCAAAATTATTTCAAGTGTTTCTTGTCAACAGGACATTTTCTGTGATCCTTTATCACTGAGATATTGTATTTATTTCAATAGCCTTTCAGACCTCTGTGGCAAGCACCTGCTTGAGGGTTGTGAGTTGTTTTACCTCTGAGCGGCACTTTTTTGCACACCATTGGCTAAATGGCCAGGTCACATGGACCCCGAAGGCTCAGAGAAGGTTGGGGGAGGGGGATCCACTGGAACAGCTGTTGGCAGACAGATGGTAATCTCCCGTCAAGGCCATCCAAGCGTGCTCTTTAACGTAAACAGGGTATGGCTCTCCCGCACACGGGGCCACGGCTTAACGTCCCATCCGACGGACGGCGGCCTTTCCAAGACCATAGGTATCCTTCCCTGACCGTGGGCAGGGCGGAGAGCTGCTTGAGGGAGTATTTATTTTATTTATTGTATTAATTAAAGCGCACCCCCCAAAAAACATATCCGGAAATTTGCCCTCCCCAAGATCAGTAAGTTATCTGAATTAAAGAAAAAAATATGTTAATATATATGATTGCAATGCATGGGGACGAGGATTGACTCAGTCGATAGCGCACCAGACTCGTAATCTGAAGCTCCCAGGTTCGAGTCCACCTGTGCCAGTGTTGAGATTTATCTCTGCTAAACCCCCATCCTGCCACGATCAGAAAGAGGAGACAGATGGGTTTAGTGGAAAGTCCGCTGTCCGTCGGTGAGAAGTTAGGTAGGTGGTACGGTGTGCAGGAGAGCCATACCCTGTGCACATTAAAAAATGTATATATTGAATGGGGCTACCATCTTTCTCCTAGTAGCTATCTAGTAGCCCTTCTTCCCTAAACCTTCTATGAGCCCTTGGAAGACCGTGTGACCTGGACATTTAGACCATTGTGTGCAAAAAAAGTGCAGTTCAGAGCATGGGCGTCCTCAGAGGGGGGTAAACGGGGCACTTGCCCCCCCCCCCCCCTCCCTCGGAATCGAGTAAAAAATTCCACAAATTATAATCGTAACAAGTTATACGTAATTAATTTATATACATATGTATGTGCTTTTTTATTGATGCAACACTGTATTCTATAATCTACTTGTGAAAAAAAAAACCTAAAAAGTTAAATAATTAAATAAAAATTTATTGATGTAATTATTTGTCTCCAAGCTTTGCCCCCTCCCCGGAAAATTTTCTGCGGACGCCCATGGTTCAGAGGTAAAACCTAACCTAAAGTTTTACCTCTCACTAAACCCAAGGTTTTTTTTCCTTTGGATAGATTCGGAAAAAAAATTTTGGTGCGCCACATACACTAACGTGGTCAAGATATTTGTGTCGTGGAGTGTATGTGTGACTGTATGTGTATGAAGGTGGGGGGGGGGAGGATATTTTGCTATATATATATACATTCAAGACAGTTTGTGTACAAGAGACTTGTTCTCTTAAGAGAACAAGTCTCTTGTTCTCTTAAGTTCTCTTGTTCTCTTAATTAACAAGGCAAACCACCTTTTGTGGTTAACCACAAAAGGTTGTTTGCCTTGTTAAAAACTACGCTATGTTCTTAAGGGATGCGATTGCTTTAACACCGTCAAATTCAAAAGAATGAAATCATTATAAACGGTCATTTAATACATCAAATTATTTTTGTCACAAGTTTATTGTATTTCCCTTTTAAAAGCCTATCCCAAAACCCAGGGCCGGCGTGAACTTTTGAGGGACAGGGTTCCAAAATTGTGCGGGGCCCGAAAACAAAAAAGCATTTATATGTACTTATAAATTACTTATTATATGTACGAAGTGCGGTACATATCTACATACAACTTATAGGAACACCGAGTATATTATAAACATTATATTATTTTTCTCGCCTTTTTCGCCTGGGGGCGGGGGTGGCTCAGTCGGTAGCGCGCCAGGCTCGTAATCTGTAGTTCCGGTTCGAGTCCCAGCTGGATCAGCGTTGAGATTTATCTGCGCAAAAATCCTCGCCCTGCCCACGATCAGTAGGGGACACCGATGGGCTTGGAAAGGCCGCCGTCCGTCGGATGGGACGTTAAGTTGGTTGGTTGTTTGGGGTTTATTGGCGCAACAGCAACTGAGGCTATATTGCGCCAAACAAACGATAAAAAGGGATAAAAGTCTCAGAACCCACAACCAAAGTTAAAAAGAACACGAACGAAACGCCACAAAAATGATATGTAAAACGGAGTAAAAAGAAACAACAAGAGTAGAAGTTAACAATAAAAATGGGTATAGAATACCGATTTAAAATCGCAAACAAGGGTAAAAACTAGAAAATATAGTAAAAATCAGAGACGTTGGGACGTTAAGCTGTGGCACCGTGTGCGGGAGAGCCATACCTTGTTCACGTTAAAGAACACGCTTGGATGGCCTTGACGGGAGGCTACCATCTGTCTCCCAACAGCTGTTTCAGTGGGTCCCCTCCCCCAACCTTCTCTGAGCCTTCGGGGTCCATGTGACCTGGCAATTTAGCCCATGGTGTGCAAAAAAAGTGCCGCTCAGAGGTAAAACAACCCAACCCAGCCTTTTTCGCCACAAAATCTTTAATTACGTCATCAAAATTGACTATTTCGCTTTCTATTGAAAGAATAATCATCCATTAGTGGATTCTGCGATTGGATTTAATTTTTCGCTTGGAAAATAACTGACATGCGCTCTGGTGGTGGGAGTGGAGCTAGAAGAACGAGGATACATTGTGTCGGCTGCTGTGTTAAAGACGAAAAATAGCGTCGTTTTTTACAATGAGCTTTTCGTGGACCGCGGGCCTTTTAAAGTGCGGGGCCGGGTTCCGGAGAACGGCGCTGAACCCGCCTCGCGACGGCCCTGCCAACACCAAATACTTCAACTGATCCGTTACTGCTACATGATATTTCTCAGTAAGTTTTTACGCTAGAAACACAAAATTAAACTTTTCTGTTAAAAATACAGAAATCAGCTTTATAAGCAAGGTCACCGAGTTGGGTACTTCTAGATGAAATCTAGAATCTTGTGCGAATTCTAAGTGAAATTTTACCCCAGGCCATAAACGTCTTAAGTATGTAAAATTTCCCTTTATATTTTTTTGCGATTCTCTCGTCAACCACTTCTTTTGCAAGTTGGATTTGCCCTCTGGGTCCTTCCGACCCAATTTCTTTTGGTCCGGAAAGCAGTCAATTTGAATTGCGATATCATAAAAATATGTGGTTCCGCACGCCTGCACTTTTGAGCCTTTAAGCAACGTCTAGTACTTTAAGTACGTTTCGAGTCACTCAAAAACAAACTCCATTACTTTCGGAGTAGTGACATAATTTTTTACTACACAGTTCCAATATCTTAAGAGCACATACAGTTGGGTTGGGTTGTTTCACCTCTGAGCGGCACCTTTTTTGCACACCATGACCTAAATGGCCAGGTCACATGGACCCCAAAGGCTCAGAGAAGGATGGGGGAGGGGATCCTTGTAAGAGCTGTTAGGATACAGATGGTAGCCTCCCTCAAGGCCATCCAACGTGTTGTTCAACGTGCACAGGGTATGGCTCTCCCTACACGGGACCACGGCTTAACATTCCACCCGACGGACGGTGGCATTTCCAAGCACATCGGTGTCCCCTATTGACCGTGGGCAGGGAGTTTTGCTTTTGCGGAGATAAATCTCAACGCTGATCCAGCTGGAACTCGAACCTTGGAACTACAGATTACGAGCCTGACGTGCTATCGACTGAGCCATCCTCCTCCCCCCCCCCCCCCCCAGTCTGTGAGGAAGGCGAGACCTTAGCAGAAAGACAATGCAGAAAAGAAACATCATTCATTATCCTGGATCTCAAATCCAGGTCCTTTTGATCTGAGCCAAGCACGTTAACCACTCAGGTTGGGAGAGGGGTTGTGCTGTATTGTTTTACCTGTGAGCGGCACTTTTGTGCACACCATGGGCTAAATGGCCAGGTCGCATGGACCCCGAAGGCTCAGAGAAGGTTGGGGGAGAGGACCTACTGGAACAGCTGTTGGGAGACAGATTGTAGCCTCCCGTCAAGACCATCCAGCGTGTTGTTCAACGTGCACAGCGTATGGCTCTCCCGCACACGGGGCCACGGCTTAACGTCCCATCCGATGGACGGCGGCCTTTACAAGCCCATCGGTATCCCCTACTGACCGTGGGCAGGGCGGGGAGTTTTGCGGTGATAAATCTCAAAGCTGACCCAGCTGGGACTCGAACCTGGGAACTGCAAATTACGAGCCTATCGCGCTACCGACTGAGCCACCCCAGCCCCTTGCACATACAGTAAAACCTTGATTGTAAAGGCGATAAACAGATAATTCGCGAATAATTCCAATTTTTTATTTCATTTGAATTTTAATGTTCATATGTAAAATATAAAAAAGTAACTAAAAGTAAACTAGAATAACTAAAAACATTAAATTTATTACGTCTAAAATACTTCCTATGTATAATGAAACAATTAGAGTACGTTTATACATCACGCACTTGTACCATTCAACTGTTATAACTTTCTATTAACGAATGTAGTAATAAATGTTTTTGTTAGTTTCAAAAAATTATCACGGATATTTATACGTAAATAATTTATAATAATAAAGCAGTTTTTAATAGTTATTAGAATTTTAATAATTCTGCTGATTATTTTTAAAACTAAACTTTTATGTTAAATATACAGCCTCCCACAAAGAACACCAGTTGAGTTGTTGTTGAGTTACCTCTGAGCGGCACTTTTTTGCACACCATGGGCTAAATTACCAGATCACATGGACTCCGAAGGCTCAGAGAAGGTTGGGGGAGGGGACCCACTGGAACAGCTGTTGGGAGACAGATGGTAGCCTCCCGTCAAGGCCATCCAAGCGTGTTCTTTAACGTGAACAGGGTATGGCTCTCCCGCACAAGGTGCCACAGCTTAACGTCCCATCCGACGGACGGGGGCCTTTCCAAGCCCATCGGTGTCTCCTACTGATCGTGGGCAGGGCAAGGATTTTTGCGCAGATAAATCTCAACGCTGATCCAGCTGGGACTCGAACCTGGGAACTACAGATTACGAGCCTGGCGCGCTACCGACTGAGCCACTCCCGCCCCACCAGTTGAGTACTAAGGAGACTATTTAAATCAACATAATGTCAGAATATGCAATGAAAATAAGTTTTGTCTATTCGATGAAGGAATTCATATTCGCCACCAATCAATTTCGCAGAATTTTTTTTTCATGGAGGAAAGTATGCAACGAAAGTACGATTTTATTTCAACTTCTACTTTTTACAAAAAAAATAAATAATTTAAATTTTTTATTTCAGGGGGTAAGTGTTCTTTTTTTTTTCATACTTTTGAACAAAAATAATATAAAGAGCAAAAAAGAGAACATTATGTTTATGGTTATAAATGAGTGAAGGTAGTTGTGTCCAACAATACCGGATTTCCTGGACATCACAGATATTATTACTATGATAAAGTGGACCTTTGGAAAGTTCTTAAGGAAGTAAATGGGCCATGGCAATGGTAATGAAGCAGGTACATGTATTGTAGAGGAAGTTCCAGCTGTGTACAGGGATAGAGTAGGGTTGCCAATTTTCTGAAATCGATTTTTACCTCCTTTGTCGGGTAACATTCACTAGAAGACCGAAGTCTTGGCGGTTTTTCGAAAAGGCTTGGATTGTTTTACCTCTGAGCGGCACTTTTTTGCACACCATGGGCTAAATGGCCAGGTAACATGGACCCCGAAGGCTCAGAGAAGGTTGGGGGAGGGGACCCACTGGAACAGCTGTTGGGAGACAGATGGTAGCCTCCCGTCAAGGCCACCCAGCGTGTTCTTTAACGTTGGGTTGTTTTACCTCTGAGCGGCACTTTTTTGCACACCATGGGCTAAATGGCCAGGTCACATGGACCCCGAAGGCTCAGAGAAGGTTGGGGGAGGGGACTCACTGGAACAGCTGTTGGGAGACAGATGGTAGCCTCCCGTTAAGGCCACCCAGCGTGTTCTTTAACGTTGGGTTGTTTTACCTCTGAGCGGCACTTTTTTGCACACCATGGGCTAAATGGCCAGGTCACAAGGACCCCGAAGGCTCAGAGAAGGTTGGGTTAGGGGACTCACTGGAACAGCTGTTGGGAGACAGATGGTAGCCTCCCGTCAAGGCCACCCAGCGTGTTCTTTAACGTTGGGTTGTTTTACCTCTGAGCGGCACTTTTTTTGCACACCATGGGCTAAATGGCCAGGTCACAAGGACCCCGAAGGCTCAGAGAAGGTTGGGGGAAGGGACCCACTGGAACAGCTGTTGGGAGACAGATGGTAGCCTCCCGTCAAGGCCACCCAGCGTGTTCTTTAACGTGCACAGGGTATGGCTCTCCCGCACACGGGCTAAAAGCACCGACTCGAAGCTGGGAACTACAGATTACGAGCCTGGCGTGCTAACGACTGAGCCACCCCCGCCCCTTCGAAAAGGCACTATTTGTTGAATACGAAGTTCCATGGGTTTTTAATCCTCGTAGACTGCACTACTCAATATTTTTTCAGATTCCATGCGAATTACTTCAGTTAATTTTCCGATTGTGAGGAATATAAAAATTCCGTTCCAACTCTTGGCAATGACAATTGAAAAAAGCAAAAACTTTATTTACTTCAACGAAAGTGTTAGAACATGTAATTGATCTCTCGAGAAAATTTATTAGGGATTTAACATATTGATATGAATTCAAATAGATGAAAACTTAGCGTGAGTTCAAAAATAACAACTAGTAACAATAAATCTAAAATAATATGATTTAATACAAAAGTATGGATAAAAACATGCACATAAACTAAAGATACCAATGTTTATTTTACGTGTGAACAAATTTTTAATCTAAGGAGAATCATATATTGTGAACACTTGCAACATCTCGAGAATAACCTTACCAATTCCTAATAATTAAATAACTATACACAAAATGACTTCCTTCTTAGGTTTTAATCCTCAAGTATTCCAAAACTGCGGCTAAGTGTACTGGTTTCTCAGAAACAGTTCTTTTCAGACGTTGATCACCATGCATAAGACGACGAATTCTTCGTTTCCTTTACCAACACGGTCAACACCAATAAACTAAACTGCTGTTTCTTTGCTTTCCTTTCATAATTCTGGAACGTTCCTCGCGTTCTGTCTTATGAGGATGTTTTCCTCGCAATCGCAGAAAAGGAAGTTACAGCTGTTTTCGTTAACTTTGGAGACAATCTCAGCATTTCGCAGCTGTCATCTGACATCAGGTTACAGCTGCCGCTAAAAGAAACTAGAAATAGTATCGACCCTTTAGAAAAATCGATCTTCTAACAATCGTGCTTTTTTGATATATATGTTACCGCTAAAGCTCGAAAGCCGTTAATGTGCACATTACCTAGCTAATCTGCAGATTAACTGATTTGCTCCGTTAACGTGCGGAATCAAGAGTTTTCCGCATTTTACATAGGAAATGTGCACATTAACGGCTTCCGTATCGTTAAAGTTCAAAAGTTTGTTTCTCTCATAGTGGTGAATCTCTTGAATATGAATCTTCGTGTCAAGTGATTCACTCGTCCGCATTATAAAAAACGCCCCGGATGAGCGGAGGCCAAGTGAGAACGAATCGGTAAAGTGATTCATTCTTGATAACGAATCACTAAAATGATTCGTTCTCACTTGGCCTGCTCATTTTGGGGGCGATTTTTATAATTCGGACGACTGATTCATGTTGACAGAGGGATGACCCTGGTTTCAACTCTACTCTCGGACACTAGATAAATAACATTATGTTAATTTAAGCGTACAGAAACGTTCCTGTTGTTCCAGCAAAGATCTTATTTTCACTTTAACGAGTGCCAGTAGGTAATGTGCAGATTATCCAGGTAATTTGCAGATTACCTAGGTAATTTGAGAAATGAAACAATTTTCGGCACGTTAACGGATCACCCTAGTTAATCTGCACAATACCTAGATAATCTGTAGAATAACTGATTTCTGCACTTTAGCGGTAACATATATATATACAAGAGCTGTTGATTTTATCGAACTTCACTGACAAGAGATATTTGTTTATACTAATAACCATCATTATTTTAATTGCCAGCTATTTAGTAAGGTCAGCACAAGAAATTGGCGTTGGTGAAACGCAAACGTGCATTGTATAATTCGTACTGGCGTTGGTGAAACGGAAACAGGCGTTGCATAATTCGTATTGGCGTTGGTGAAACGTAAACAGGCGTTGTATAATTCGCATTGGCGTTGGTGAAACGTAAACGGGCATTGTAGCATTGGCATTGGTGAAACGTAAACAGGCGTTGTATAATTCGTATTGGCGTTGGTGAAACGTAAACAGGCGTTGTATAATTCGTATTGGCGTTGGTGAAACGTAAACAGGCGTTGTATAATTCGTATTGGCGTTGGTGAAATATAAACAGGCATTGTATAATTCGCATTGGAGTTGGTGAAACGTAAATAGGCAATGTAGAATGCAAATTTCGAGGAATATTAATAGGTAGTGAAAAAATTTATAAAAGTAACAAAACAATTCAAATGACTTACTTAATAAATTAACTTAATAAATTTAACGATGTTTCTGCAGTTGAAACATATGAAATTACTCAACATCAATATCAAATTTAGAGGAAAAATTGTCTTGAGCCGGGTTGAATTGTTTTACCCTTGAGCACCTTTTTTCCGCACAATGGGCCAAATAGCCAGGCCACAGGGATCCCAAAGGCTCAGAGAAGGTTGGGAAGAGAGGACCCACTGGACAGTTGTTCGTAGACAGATGGTAACCTCCAATCAAGGCCATTCAGCATGTTCTTTAATGTGCACAGGGTGTCCCACACATGGAGCCACAGCATGTCCCACACATGGGGCCAAGCCCATCGGTGTCCGCTACTGACCAATGGCAGGGTAGGGAGTTTTGCGGAGATGGACCCCAGAGAAGGTTGGGGGAGGAGTCCCACTGGAACAGCTCTTTGGAGACAGATAGTACCCTCCCGTCAAGACTATCCAGCGTGTTCTTTAACGTGCACAGGGTATAGCTCTCCTGCACACGAGACCACGGTTTAACGTCCCACGACGGCAGCCTTTCGAAGCCCATCAGTGTCCCCTACTGACCGTGGGCAGGGCGCGGAATTTTGCGGAGATAAATCTCAACTGTGGCCCAGCTGGGACTGAAACCTGGGAACTGCAGATTACGAGCCTGACCAACTCCACCTAGCACGCTATCGACCCCGCCCCTCTTGAGCCGGGTGGACATGCATGCCAGTCCCAGCTGGGCCACCGTTGAGATTTATCTCCGCAAAATTCCCGCCCTGTCCACGGTCAGTAGGGGACACTGATGGGCTTGGAAACGCTGCCGTACGTCGGATGGGACGTTAAGCCGTGACCCCGTGTGCAGGAGAGCTATACTCTGTGCACGTTAAAGAACACGCTGGATAGCCTTGACGGGAGGCTACGGTCTGTCTCCCAACAGCTGTTCCAGTGGGTTCCTCCCCCAACCTTCTCTGAGCCTTCGGGGGTCCATGTGACCTGTCCATTTAGCGCATGGTGTGCAAAAAAAGTGCCGCTCAGAGGCAAAACAACCGAACCCAAATACCATGGATGAATTTTCTTTTCAATTTCTTCGTTCGTACTCTGTCAATGTACTTTCCTTTACACTAGTTCGCATTTCACTTAAACTGGAAATCTTTCGTCACTGCTAACTTATAAAAGATTAATGACAAATGCATATACGAGATACAAAAAAAAGCTCAAACCACTCTTTCACGATTCTTTTGCAATTTCTAAAATAATTTGGCACTTTTTCGACAGAATTTCGCACTTCTCAGTACTGCTTTAATTTTGCTTGAAGCATTACTCTCTTCTGTAATTCTGATTAAACCATTTCTCACTTCTGAACAACTGCTTTAATTACGTTTGCAGCGTTTCGCATTTCTGAAAGGCTGCTTTCTTTTTCTACGATTTCGCATTTCTGAAGTACACCAAACAACTGATCATCTGTGGGCGGTTTATCCGGATTGCGGGGTGGCACATGCATTGCTTAAAGGGTTCGGAAACAATAAAAAAAATTATTTTCCATTTAGAATAACCATCAAACATGAATTGTAAAATTTTACATATTTATAATTACTGCATGTATTTTTTTTAACTCTTGTATATCAATCACTCTTACAAACTAAAACTTTTAAATCAATCCATAAGCTTTATTTTAACTTTCTCAATGTATTTGCAATAGCATTAAAATGAAACGATGCAACTATCAAATGCTTTCATCTAATCGCAATTTCTGTAATTTCTTTAATAGTAACTGCTTCACATTAGAACAGTAAAAGCTTCCTATAACGATTGACAAGTTGAGGCAATGTCTCAACTCAAATACATCAAAAAGACCGCCTAATGGCATCAGGAAATAGATGGTTTATATTTTCATCAGAAACAGCGCAAACCAGGTTCCATGAATGCATTAGTGATTAGTTACTTTGAGTATAGCATTTCGATTCATGTCGCTTGAAAAATATGCATTTTTAACACATGGGGCGGGGGTGGCTCAGTCGGTAGCGCGCCAGACTCGTAATCTGTAGTTCCCAGGTTCGAGTCCCAGCTGGATCAACGTTGAGATTTATCTCCGCAAAATTCACCGCCTTGCCAAGGTCAGTAGGGGACACCAATGGGCTTGGAAAGGCCGCCGTCCGTCGGATGGGACGTTAAGCCGTGGCCCCGTGTGTGGGAGAGCAATACCCTGTGCACGTTAAAGAACACGCTGGATGGCCTTGACGGGAGGCTACCATCTGTCTCCCAACAGCTGTTCCAGTGGGTCCCCTCCCCCAACCTTCTCTGAGCCTTCGGGTTCCATGTGACCTGGCCATTTAGCCCATGGTGTGCAAAAAAGTGCCGTTTAGAGGTAAAACAACCCAACCCAACATTTTTAACACAAAAAGCTGTAGGAAAACAAAAAAGACAAAGAATCGGAAGAGAATCGTTTAATATTATGGTGCGTTGATTATCCACGCGTTTCGATTATCCATTTACTCATCGGTCCCTATTAACGCAGACAACTGGAGTTTGCTGTACAACCTTAAATCAGTTTGCGGCATTTTCCACTTCTGAAGCGCAGCTTTAATTCTATGTACAATATTAGCAATTTGAGAAGGAAAAAAAAAAGTCGCTTTGAAATCGAGTCATGTGCAGCAGAATGAAAAATAAATACGCCTCTTCTGAGAAAACTACCTGTCTCAAAGGGGCGGGGGGATGGCTCAGTCGGTAGCGCGCCAGGCTCGTAATCTGTAGTTCCCAGGTTCGAGTCCCAGCTGGGTCAGCGTTGAGATTCATCTCCGCAAAATTCGCCGCCCTGCCCACGGTCAGTAGAGGACACCGATGGCCTTGGAAAGGCCGCCGTCCGTCGATGGGACGTTAAGCCGTGGCCCACCCAAAGGTCTGATATGATATATCCCCGCCCCTTCGAAAAGGCATTATTTGTTGAATACGAAGTTCCATGGGTTTTTAATCCTCGTAGACTGCACTACTCAATATTTTTTCAGATTCCATGCGAATTAGGTTGGGTTGTTTTACCTCTGAGCGGCACTTTTTTGCACACCATGGGCTAGATGGCCAGGTCACATGGACCCCGAAGGCTCAGAGAAGGTTGGGGGAGGGGACCCACTGGAACAGCTGTTGGGAGACAGATGGTAGCCTCCCGTCAAGGCCATCCAGCGTGTTCTTTAACGTGCACAGGGTATGGCTCTCCCGCACATGGGGCCACGGCTTAACGTCCTATCCGACGGACGGTGGCAGGGCGGGGAAATTTTGCGGAGATAAATCTCAACGCTGACCCAGCTGGGACTCGAACCTGGGAACTACAGATTACGAGCCTGGCGTGCTACCGACTTAGCCACCCCCGCCCCATGCAGACGGACAACATTTGTTCAGTTAGCGGAGTTTGAGCGAAGTCGTATAGTGGGTCTTCGGGAAGCAGGTTGATCTTTTCGTCAAATTGCACAACGCGTTCGGCAAGAGGCATCGGCAATGGTTACGATGGTGGCATCAATGGTCAGAAGATCATTCGTACACTCGCAGACATGGTTACAGGCAACATAGAGTTACGGACGCACGAGAGGATCGGTGTATCAGGAGGGCGACGGTGGCAGACAGCTATAGCGTCACAAATTCGACCCTCTATCGTACCAAGGGTGTCTACAAGAACGATGCACAATCGTCTTTTGGAAGCAGGACTACGGGCACGTGTGCCGCTGGTACAGTTACCACTGTCGAACACGTTTGCAGTAGTGTCAACAATGAGCTCATTGGAGGGAAGAATGGCAGTCTGTGGTCTTCAGTGATGAAAGCCGATTCTGCTTAGGAGTGTCTGATGGTCGTTTACACGTCCGAAGGCGACACTGTGCATCCGCCAGCGGCACACAGGGCCCTTGCCGGGCATCATGGTGTGGGGTAGCGATTAGCTATCTCTCGTACGTGTCTGGTGTCGACAGGATGTCCAGCATTTGCACGGCCGATGCATGCCAGATTGGAGCTTGTATTGATGCTCGAGGAGGTTCAACACCTTATTAAAATGTGCCTTCTGTAAAATGCAATACTCATTAAAAGGTAAAATAAACATTGAATCACTTCATATGTAGGATCACTGTCCTTCCTCAACAAATTGTTTCCACTAAATAAATCTCATAGATTACGCTTCAATTGTTAATGGTGTTCTTTTTCAATTTCCCCCAGGGTAATTGAAATGACGAGGCCTCTTGTTGAAAACGATGTATTATTTCCAAGGTGGTAAGAAAGTTTACTAAATGATTATAATTTATGATAATTCGAAATAGTTTGGTAAAATCAACAGAATTTTCCGAAAAATGCCACTGCAAATTTTATATAGTGAGAAAAATTTTAAAAAAATAATTTTTTCTTCTAAAAAAAAAAGAGTAAAATCATTTTTTTTTATCGTAAACAAGTACCACAGGATAATTCCTTAATTGAATAAAATATATATTATGGTTAACGTGCTTGGCTACAGATCAAGGGGACCTGGGTATAAGGGGGGCGGAGCACGTCCCGCTCATAATCTGTAGTTCCCAGGTTCGAGTCCCAGCTGGGTCAGCGTTGAGATTTATCTCCGCAAAATTCCCCGCCCTGCCAACGGTCAGTAGGGGACCCTGATGGGCTTGGAAAGGCCGCCGTTCTCGGATGGGACGTTAAGCCGTGACCCCGTGTGCGGGAGAGACATACCCTGTGCACGTTAAAGAACATGCTGGATGGCCTTGACGGGAGGCTACCATCTGTCTCCCAACAGCTGTTCCAGTGGGTCCCCTCCCCCAACCTTCGGGGTCCATGTGACCTGGCCATTTAGCCCATTGTGTGTAAAAAAGTGCCGCTCAGAGGTAAAACAACCCAACCCAACCTGGGTATAAGGCATAAATGTTTCTTTATATTTGTATTTCTGATGAGATTTGGCCTACTTTACAGACCTTGGTCTGTGGTATATTACACATATTGACAGGCTGCTGTCAGAACTCTGTGGCAAACAGCTGCCTGTGGGAGAATTTTTTCGTATATACAGGGTGGTTATAAAATAAGTTTCCCTATTCAGGAGTCTATGGAGATGTGACGAACGGAGACAGCGCCCTTAAAATTGGTAGGTAACTTAATGAAAACATGCGGAAAGGAAAAAAATAATGCCAACTGTTGCCACCAGGGAGAAAAAGGGGCGCTGCAAGCTCAAGAAAAACAGGTGAGAAATCGATGTTTATTGGTTTCACGCACGTCTGTTATAGAAACTATTCAATATACTACTCTCCATAGGTGCAGAGGATATGCTGGAAGCGAAAGACTGCATGGGCCACTGTTGCTTAAAGCAAGTTGCTGTGGATTATCGTGGATTATTGCTGTGGATTACTTATCGTGTAATTCTGGCCTTCAGATCTGCAAGTGACCACAATAAACCGCCAATATGCCACCACAATAAACCGGTTCTTGAGACAGCCCCAAAGCCAGAAATCATAAGCCCAGGCCTGAAGTAAGTCTTGAGAAACAAAGCGATCATCGCTGAACATTTTATGAAGCAACTCCTTTACCTGCTAATATGTGGGGATGCACCATCTAGCATGAACACTGTAGTAGGGGCAGCACTATTGCAAGTGCGACTGCATTAGGTGACATTTTTGGGGGGGTTGGGTTGTTTTACCTCTGAGCGGCACTTTTTTGCACACCATGGGCTAAATGGCCAGGTCACATGGACCCCGAAGGCTCAGAGAAGGTTGGGGGAGGGGACCCACTGGAACAGCTGTTGGGAGACAGATGGTAGCCTTCCGTCAAGGCCATCCAGCGTGTTCTTTAACATGCACAGGGTATGTATCTCCCGCACACGGGGTCACGGCTTAACGTCCCGTCCGACGGACGGCGGCCTTTCCAAGCCCATCGGTGTCCCCTACTGACCGTGGGCAGGGCGGAGAATTTCGCGGAGATAAATCTCAACGCTGACCCAGCTGGGACTCGAACCTGGGAACTACAGATTACGAGCCTGGCGCGCTATCGACTGAGCCACCCCCGCCCCCGCTTCAGGAGCGAAAATAGATAGCGCCTGCCCTGACTTTGGTTTTCAGACACTGCCATTCCTGGAGGGTTGAAATCGCATGATGTTCAAGAGCACAGTAATGGCCACCTACTATAGTATAAAACACTGGTCCATCAGGTGTAGCTGCTCAAAGAACAGCCCAATGAAGACTGCACTGAAGACACACCCCAACTGTCAACATACAAGAGTTGGAGAGGCCATTCATGCTCAGCAGACAGAGATTACGCCCTCCCCCACCCCTATATGTAACAGTTGTGTTGACAGCACCAGTGAGAGTGAAGTGCACCTCCATCGGTCCATGGACTGCCCACAGCCACATGTCATCCACCACTATACGCAGGTGTGATGTTGCGAGTCACACAGCTGCATTTTCTAGATCATATGGATCATCTATAGGTACCATCGCACAAGCCGTAGCTTTTTGTAGACCATGTAAATGTGCCTGTGGACAGAGCAGTCCACCTGTCGTGACACTGCTCTGACAGTGCTGACTGATTGTATGTCACTTCCGGCAATGGCTGTCAGGTAACTGTCACCTCATTCGCCACGTCTTCTGCAATAGGCAGCCAACCTCTTCCTGGTACCACTCCCAAATCACCAGTTCCCTCAAAATTCTTTACCATCTTCCTTAACATCACTGACGTCAGGAGTCCTGTCCACAGACTTTTCCGACACCGATACTCTCGCATGAGAGCATTTGCATTGCTCTTATTCTGGTAGAATAATTTGATTAACAATGTGCTTCTTTCTTCGCGAGAGTCATATGGCCGTTTGCTTGTGGTGTGGACATTCCCACTTTCGTACATTTGTTTGTGCCGGAAACGTGTTATTATGCAAAGGAAAGCGATTAGAACACCTGAAACATCGATTTTTCTCCCCAGTGGCCTCTGTTAATAAATTACATCTTATACTGTTAAATCTAATATCAAAGGGATATATGGGCTTGGGGAAGTCGGTACCGCGCCAAGCTCATAATCTGTAGTTCCCAAGTTCGAGTCCCATCTGAGCAAGAGTTCAGATTTATCCGCTAAACCCCCACCCTGCCTTCAGTCGAAAAGGGGACACCAATGGGCTTGAAAAGATCGCCTTCCGCTGGAAGAGATGTAAAATTAATGTTTCCGCAAGCAGGAGCGCCATAACCTGTGCTCGTTGAAGAACATGCTGAACAGCCTTGACAGGTTTTCGTCTCCTATCAGCTGTACAGTGAGTTTCTTCCCCATTCTTCTCTAAGTCCTTGGTTCCTTGTGACCTGGCCACTTAGCCAACTGTGTGCAAAAAAGTGCCACTCAGCGTAAAACAACCCAATCTAATTCTAGTACCAAAAAAAATTAATGTGTCTAAATTTAAGGCTTGGGTTGGGTTGTTTAACCTCTGAGCGGCACTTTTTTGCACACCATGGGCTAAATGGCCAGGTCACATGGACCCCAAAGGCTCAGAGAAGGTTGGGGGAGGGGACCCACTGGAACAGCTGTTGGGAGACAGATGGTAGCCTCCCGTCAAGGCCATCCAAGCGTGTTCTTTAACGTGCACAGGGTATGTCTCTCCCGCACACGGGGCCTCGGTTTAACGTCCCATCCGACGGACGGCGGCCTTTCCAAGCCCATCGGTGTCCCCTACTGACCGTGGGCAGGGCGGGGAATTTTGCGGAGATAAATCTCAACGCTGACCCAGCTGGACTCGAACCTGGGAACTACAGATTACGAGCTTGGCGCGCTACCGACTGAGCCACCCCCTTCCCAATTTAAGGCTTCCTTTTGAGACTGAGGCCCAGACAAAATGATCCTTCTAATCAGTTCTCTTGAAAGGTCCTATCAGACGTAATCGGAAGGAGTGTTAGGGGGAAAACTTTCATTGTCCTACTCTTATGTTTCTGATGAGATCTTCATAGAATTGAGCAATTTCAAATGTACGTTTTATTTCTGAATACCACCGAAACGAAATTGTCTGATTTTGAATTGATTTAATCGAAAGACAGCTGAAATAACAATTTTTGGAATCACAAATGGTCTTTAGCTAGCCATTTTTTGCACCACACTTAATTCTATTTTTCTTGGCTGCAAGAACTGCACAGAACAGAGACTTAATTATAGAGGACTTGACCTTAAATGAAAGGTCACCTTAAATTCCACCAAAATGAAAAAACACCCTACTCTGGCAACACTTTTGTAACAAGTCCTGCTATTATTTTGCAATATTTCGTGTTACTTATACGTCTATTTTATTTGCAGTTCCTTTGATATTAGATACAACAGTTATAAGATGCAATTTAATAACAGAGGCCTTTGGTTTCTTTTACCTCTGAGCGGCACTTTTTTGCACACAATGGGCTAAATGGCCAGGTCACAAGGGTTGGGTTGGGTTGTTTTACCTCTGAGTGGCACTTTTTTGCACACCATGGGCTAAATGGCCAGGTCACATGGACTCCGAAGGCTCAGAGAAGGTTGGGGGAGGGGACCCACTGGAACAGCTGTTGGGAGACAGATGGTAGCCTCCCATCAAGGCCATCCAGCGTGTTCTTTAACGTGCACAGGTTATGGCTCTCCCGCACACGGGGCCACGGCTTAACGTCCCATCCGACGGACGGCGGCCTTTCCAAGCCCATCGGTGTCCCCTACTGACCGTGGGCAGGGCGGGGAATTTTGCGGAGATAAATCTCAACGCTGACCCAGCTGGGACTCGAACCTGGGAACTACAGATTACGAGCCTGGCGCGCTACCGACTGAGCCACCCCCGCCCTACCAGGTCACAAGGACCCCGAAGGTTCAGAGAAGGTTGGAGGAGGGGACCCACTGGAACAGCTGTTAGGAGACAAATGGTAGCCTCCCGTCAAGGCCATCCAGTGTGTTCTTTAACGTGCACAGGGTATGGCTCTCCCGCACACGGGGTCACGGCTTAACGTCCCATCCGACGGACGGCGGTCTTTCCAAGCCCATCGGTGTCCCCTACTGACCGTGGTAGGGAGGGGAAATTTTGCGGAGATAAATCTCAACGCTGACCCAGCTGGGACTCGAACCTGGGAACTACAGATTACGAGTCTGGCGCGCTACCGACTGAGCCACCCCCGCCCTACCAGGTCACAAGGACCCCGAAGGTTCAGAGAAGGTTGGAGGAGGGGACCCACTGGAACAGCTGTTAGGAGACAAATGGTAGCCTTCCGTCAAGGCCATCCAGTGTGTTCTTTAACGTGCACAGAGTATGGCTCTCCCGCACACGGGGTCACCGCTTAACGTCCCATCCGACGGACGGCGGCCTTTCCAAACCCATCGGTCTCCCCTACTGACCGTGGGCAGGGCGGGCAATTTTGCGGAGATAAATCTCAACGCTGACCCAGCTGGGACTCGAACCTGGGAACTACAGATTACGAGCCTGGCGCGCTACCGACTGAGCCACCCCCGCCCTACCAGGTCACAAGGACCCCGAAGGTTCAGAGAAGTTTGGAGGAGGGGACCCACTGGAACAGCTGTTAGGAGACAAATGGTAGCCTCCCGTCAAGGCCATCCAGTGTGTTCTTTAACGTGCACAGGGTATGGCTCTCCCGCACACGGGGTCACGGCTTAACGTCCCATCCGACGGACGGCGGTCTTTCCAAGCCCATCGGTGTCCCCTACTGACCGTACAGGGTGAGGAGTTTTGCGGAGATAAATCTCAACGCTGACCCAGCTGGGACTCGAAGCTGGGAACTACAGATTACGAGCCTGGCGCGCTACCGACTGAGCCACCCCCGCCCTACCAGGTCACAAGGACCCCGAAGGTTCAGAAAAGGTTGGAGGAGGGGACCCACTGGAACAGCTGTTAGGAGACAAATGGTAGCCTCCCGTCAAGGCCATCCAGTGTGTTCTTTAACGTGCACAGGGTATGGCTCTCCCGCACACGGGGTCACGGCTTAACGTCCCATCCGACGGACGGCGGTCTTTCCAAGCCCATCGGTGTCCCCTACTGACCGTACAGGGTGAGGAGTTTTGCGGAGATAAATCTCAACGCTGACCCAGCTGGGACTCGAACCTGGGAACTACAGATTACGAGCCTGGCGCGCTACCGACTGAGCCACCCCCGCCCTACCAGGTCACAAGGACCCCGAAGGTTCAGAGAAGGTTGGAGAAGGGGACCCACTGGAACAGCTGTTAGGAGACAAATGGTAGCCTCCCGTCAAGGCCATCCAGTGTGTTCTTTAACGTGCACAGGGTATGGCTCTCCCGCACACGGGGTCACGGCTTAACGTCCCATCCGACGGACGGCGGTCTTTCCAAGCCCATCGGTGTCCCCTACTGACCGTAGACAGGGTGAGGAGTTTTGCGGAGATAAATCTCAACGCTGACCCAGCTGGGACTCGAACCTGGGAACTACAGATTACGAGCCTGGCGCGCTACCGACTGAGCCACCCCCGCCCTACCAGGTCACAAGGACCCCGAAGGTTCAGAGAAGGTTGGAGGAGGGGACCCACTGGAACAGCTGTTAGGAGACAAATGGTAGCCTCCCGTCAAGGCCATCCAGTGTGTTCTTTAACGTGCACAGGGTATGGCTCTCCCGCACACGGAGCCACGGCTTAACGTCCCATCCGACGGACGGCGGCCTTTCCAAGCCCATCGGTGTCCCCTACTGACCGTGGGCAGGGCGGGGAATTTTGCGGAGATAAATCTCAACGCTGACCCAGCTGGGACTCGAACCTGGGAACTACAGATTACGAGCCTGGCGCGCTACCGACTGAGCCACCCCCGCCCTACCAGGTCACAAGGACCCCGAAGGTTCAGAGAAGGTTGGAGGAGGGGACCCACTGGAACAGCTGTTAGGAGACAAATGGTAGCCTCCCGTCAAGGCCATCCAGTGTGTTCTTTAACGTGCACAGGGTATGGCTCTCCCGCACACGGGGTCACGGCTTAACGTCCCATCCGACGGACGGCGGTCTTTCCAAGCCCATCGGTGTCCCCTACTGACCGTACAGGGTGAGGAGTTTTGCGGAGATAAATCTCAACGCTGACCCAGCTGGGACTCGAACTACAGATTACGAGTCTGGCGCGCAACCGACAACCGCCCCCCAACAGAGGCCACTAAGGAGAAAAATGGCGCTTCTGTTTGTGTAATCCACTTGTGAAAAAAAAATCCTAAAAAATTAAATAATTAAATAAAAATTTATTGATGTAATTATTTTTTTCCAAGCTTTGTCCCCCCCTGGAAAATTTTCTTCGGACGCCCATGTCCTCAGTCCAATTGTTCGCCACAATTAATACTATTTTACTTTGCTGCAAGAATACATAAAACATTCTATAAATAAAATGTCCTTTAATTACCCCAGGGACCAAAAAAAAAAATCAAAAACACAGCTCTATATCTAAAACCCCTAATATGGTAAAACTTTTATAATACAGTTCTGTTACTTTTCCCTGATATAGGTAGTTACTTTTAAACAATACAAGTATCTACTTTAAAAAAAAAACTATATGCATTTCAACTAACAGATTTCTTTGGGGGGGGGGGGATAACCGATTCTGATTATCAAGACGTCAACTTGTTATTGTTACGCTGAACTTCCTATTCTGTTCTGAAAATAAAGGCATGTGATGCAAAAATAAACTTGTAAAATACGATGTCCAATACGAAACTGACATTTTTAGTACTTAACGTAACATTTTAACCCGTGATTACTGAGTTGTGATTCACGTCTTACAAACATACCGAAATGTATTCTTACTGACACATATGAAGAATCATGTTCTTATACCCATTCGAAATCTATTAAAAACGCATTGTTTACGTCCACAGAATTAAAGCTAACGCTCCATCTTCTTTCATACCAGCAATCTCTTTATCCTGAATTTCATGTATCTTAGATTGAATCGCCCAGTTTTCTTTTCGACTGGTTTGACTCCCACTCATACGCATTTACTTTTGTTAACACTCCCTCGTTCCCTCGCTCAGCTTGACCAAACACAATAAATCTCTTTTTTAAGGCCTTTTTGCTCTGATTGTTAAAAATAGCTAGGAAAAAATGTAGTGCGTGAAGTGTTTGGAGATTGGGAACACAAGAGTATGACGCTATAAACATCCTGTGAGTGTGGGTCACGATTTCCCAACTGGTAGTAATCAATCTTATTTTATCCACTGAAAAGAGTGATTCATCTGTGTATTCTTCGGAAATTTTACACGATCGTGAGAAAAGTGACCAACTGATGGTTGCTTTTAAATAATTAATGAGTTTTGAAGCAATCACAATTTTACATGAAAAAACTAGTCTAGTGTTAAATTGATGAATGAAAAAATGTTATTTACAGATCTAAGCAGAAACAACGCATTCAACTGTGTTCACCTGAAACTTGAATTCAGATTTTTTTTGCCCATAACCAAGCCTATTAATAGACCATAGAAAATGAAAAAATGATAATAACAAGAAAACGTAAACAATACGTTGCGTACATCCATTTTTTTAAACCTTTTTGTTGCTTTATACATTTCCTCGTTGGATACTGAGTAGCTGGTGTCCTGTTCCAGTTAATGGATGGTTTTAAAACTGACTCAGCAAATATTGTCGACATCAAACTTAGAATGGTAACATAATGATATTGTGACACCTGATACATGCAAAAAATTTCCTTCAGTGGCGTAACCAAGGGTGGCTTATATAAGGTATATTTCTAAGGAAGTCCCTGAAAATCAAAGAATCAAGCCGTAATCCCCCTCACCGAAAGTTTCTGGATTTGGTTCACTTTCTGATTTGAATCATCTGCTGACAGAAACTATACTTTCAGCAATTCCCATACCGGTGGTGCTATGAATCCCAATTTTTCAATAAAAAGTAATTAATGTTCTAGTTATATGAAGGATTATTCAATGGTGTCATCACAAAAGAGTATAGTCTTGTTTACAATTCTCTACCGATGGAGGAATAGAAGAAGTACATAGAAAAAGAATTTACCATTGTACTGGAAACGATTTTTGAGTAATCTTTCCTTACTTAGTAGAGAAATCTTTCCGACTTCTAAATACTCTTGATTTCCATAATAAAAAATAAAACGATAAGTAAAGAAATATTCTATTTGCCCATAAAATAAATATGGTGGCTTTGCAAGCTGGCCCAGGAAGTATGTTTTTAAACAGTACCCTCTCCTCCCCAAGCCCATCGGGGCAATGATGGCTGTCGGTAGAGCGCCATGCTCCTAATCTGTATTTCCCAGGTTCGAGTCCCAGCTGGGTCAGGGTTGAGATTTATCTCCGCAAAATTCCCCGCTCTGCCCACGGTCAGTAGGGAACACCGATGGGCTTGGAAAGACCGCCGTCCGTCGGATGAGACATTAAGCCGTGGCTCCGTGTGCGGGAAAGCCATACCATGTGCACGTTAAAGAACACTCCTGATGGCCTTGACGGGAGACTACCATCTGTCTCCCTACAGCTGTTCCAGTGGGTCCCCTCCCCCAACCTTCTCTGAGCCTTCGGGGTCCTTGTGACCTGGCCGTTTAGCCCATGGTATGCAAAAAAAGTGCCGCTCAGTTCTTTGCTACTAATGGAAGAGTGCATGTGATGGGCTTGGGTTGTTTTACCCGAGGTAAAACAACCCAAGTCCATCACATGCACTTTTCCATTAGTAGCAAAGAAAAATGCCACTCCGCTTCTGATCCAAATTCTCTTTTGTTATGACAGAGATTGCTAAAATTATTTCTACTTTTATACTGGGCAGCTGAACCGTCCGAAAAATTACATATTTCCTGCAAATTTAGAATTAACTTCAATAAATGAAACTTTTTTTAAACAGGGGTGTCATGTTTAAGATACGCTGAAATAATTATTTTGATAGCATTTATATAGGAATTGATATCTGGTACAGCTGTATACCCACACCACTCGTGATAGTTTATATTTTTTTATATTTTATTTTTTATTTACTTTAATTTCTTTAACAAAAATTAATTAATTTTTTTATAACCTGGATTGGTTTTTCATATGCACCTATTGATAGTTTTGCTTGGTTTTGTGCTTTTATTGTTTCTCTGTTCTTTGTAAAGCGTTGTATTGATATTGTATTTGACAAAGTGTTGTGCATTGTGTGTTTATTGTCTTCGTTATTTCTCCATGTTATAACAAATTTGAATTTAAACACACAACTATCGGGCAACTACCCAGGATTTAGTTTCGTGGGGGGGGAAGCGAAAATGAGACTTTAGTAGGGTTTCTAAATTACTAAAATATTCCACAAAACAGGAAAGGTTTTGTATGGAATAAGATTCCATATGTTTTCTTCAAATCTATTTTTAATGTCGGTCATAAAATATGAAGTTAAACTAAAATTATCAGACACCAGCTTTGAATTTCAAAGAAGGTATATAAAGTTTGAGATTTCGTATAAGACGATGGGATTTCGGGAAGAGGAGAACCAGGGACGCCATGACAACTGGTACCATATGCATTTCCAAGAATTCTTGATATCAAACCAACTGTAGGCCTTCACACTGTAGACAACAGCCTTATTTTTATACCCATACAACCACAATATCAAGAAAATGGGGTGGGGGTGGCTCAGTCGGTAGCGCGATATGCTCGTAATCTGCAGTTCCCAGGTTCGAGTCCCAGCTGGGTCAGCGTTGATTTATCTCCGCAAAATTACACGCCCTGCCCACGGTCAGTACGGGACACCGATGGGCTCAGAAAGGCCGCCGTCCGTCGGATGGGACGTTAAGCCGTGGCCCCGTGAGCGGGAGAGCCATACCCTGTACACTGTCTCCCAACAGCTGTTCCAGTGGGTCCCCTCCCCCAACCTTCTCTGAGCCTTCGGGGTCCATGTGACCTGGACATTTAGCCCATAGTGTGCAAAAAAGTGCCACTCAGAGAAACAATCCAAATCAAGAAAATATTTATAAGATATCTAAGATGACTAATAGATATCTTTTTGTCATCTTAAATATCTTCTGCATATTTCCTGGATATTGTAGTTGTGTGGATAATGACCTCATAGTACAATACTTAAAGCCATTAATAGAGGAAATCTTGATCTTCGTCTGGTAGCTTAGCTGCCAGAACACATCATCAGGAAGCCGCATGTTCATATCCCACCTGGCTCATGACAATTTTTTCTCTATAATCAAGTCTCTTATACAGAGTGATTCAAAATTAGCGCAACCCGAAACGTAAATGCTTACTTTTTCGCGCCAACTGATCGCTATTAAATACAGATTCTAAAGTTGGCAACATTGCAGTCACTGACAATTGCAAGACTGCTTAATTCTCATGCTGTCAGTTGACGTGTTGCGTTGTTTTACCTCTGAGCGGCATTTTTTTGCACACCATGGGCTAAATGGCCAGGTCACATGGACCCCGAAGGATCAGCGAAGGTTGGGGGAGGGGACCCACTGGAACAGCTGTTGGGAGACAGATGGTAGCCTCCCGTCAAGGCCATCCAGCGTGTTCTTTAACGTGCACAGGGTATGTCTCTCCCGTACACGGGGCCACGGCTTAACGTCCCATCCGACGGACGGCAGCCTTTCCAAGCCCATCGGTGTCCCCTACTGACCGTGGGCAGGGAGGGGAAATTTTGCGGAGATAAATCTCAACGCTGACCCAGCTGGGACTCGAACCTGGGAACTATAGATTACGAGCCTGGCGCACTACCTACTGAGCCACCCCCGCCCCAAGATAGTGAATACCAAGTGCTATAGAGAAAAGTCTCAGCCCTCTAACGGTAAAAAAAGTTGAAAATTGCAAAGTTTTAAACGAATATTGCAATCGATGTATTTATGCTAAAAATCTGAACTTTTGATGATAGAATGGGTGTGAGGGGGCAATAATGAGTTGCCCCTCATACCCAGAGAGGTGGAAAACGCTACTGTTTTAAATATATAATTGAAAAATTCCTTTTTAGTAGTACTAATAAAAACTTATTATTTTCATTTTTCAAATCTTAGGTTGGGTTTGGTTGTTTTACCTCTGAGCGGCACTTTTTTGCACACCATGGGCTAAATGGCCAGGTCATATGGACCCCGAAGGCTCAGAGAAGGTTGGGGGAGGGGACCCACTGGAACAGCTCTTTGGAGACAGATGGTAGCCTCCCGTCAAGGCCATCCAGCGTGTTCTTTAACGTGCACAGGGTATGGCTCTTCCGCACACGATGCCACGGCTTAACGTCCCATCCGACGGACGGCGGCCTTTCCAAGCCGATCGGTGTCCCCTACTGACCGTG
Source organism: Ryuthela nishihirai (assembly GCA_038380435.1). Lineage (NCBI taxonomy): Eukaryota > Metazoa > Arthropoda > Arachnida > Araneae > Heptathelidae > Ryuthela > Ryuthela nishihirai. The sequence goes on from JAWZYU010000022.1 coordinate 8,463,557, forward strand.
GGCAGGGCGGGGAATTTTGCTGAGATAAATCTCAACGCTGACCCAGCTGGGACTCGAACCGACGACCGAAAAGCAATAGTAAGATTGGTAACAATACGTTGACCTCTGGCGGACAATTATTTTTGCTCCACGATAGGCTACATTTCCAGGTCATATGGACCTCTACGATTAGGTCAAGGTGACCACTCAGACAATTGCTCAGAATAGATGAGAGTTCCTAGTCAAGGAACTCAAGCATACTCTTCAGTACGCACAAAACATGGCTCTCACTCACACGGCTTCAAATCTCGTATCAAGAATAATGGCTTTTCCTCACACAAGGCGCAGTCAAATAAAGAAATTCGCAATGCTTGCAATGCAATCAAATTTCATTCAGTTGAGATGTTGGAACGTTACCGACTGGGTCAAGCTCAACGGTAGTCGCCATCTAAGATAGTGAATTTTGGGTTGTTTTACCTCTGAGCGGCACTTTTTTTGCACACCATGGGCTAAATGGCCAGGTCACATGGACCCCGAAGGTTCAGAGAAGGTTGGTGGAGGGGACCCACAGGAACAGCTCTTTGGAGACAGATGGTAGCCTCCCGTCAAGGCCATCCAGCGTGTTCTTTAACGTGCACAGGGTATGGCTCTCCCGCACACGGGGCCACGGCTTAACGTCCCATCCGACGGACGGCGGCCTTTCCAAGCCCATCGGTGTCCCCTACTGACCGTGGGCAGGGCGGGGAAATTTTGCGCAGATAAATCTCAACGCTGACCCAGCTGGGACTCGAACCTGGGAACTACAGATTACGAGGCTGGCGCGTTAACGACTGAGCCACCCCCGCCCCAAGATAGTGAATACCAAGTGCTATAGAGAAAAGTCTACAGCCCTCTAACGGTAAAAAAAAAAGTTAAAAATTGCAAAGTTTTAAACGAGTATTGAAATCGATGTATTTATGCTAAAAATCTGAACCTTTGATGATAGAATGGGTGTGAGGGGGCAACAATGAGTTGCCCCCCTCATACCCAGAGAGGTGGAAAACGCTACTGTTTTAAATATATAATTGAAAAATTCCTTTTTAGTAGTACTAATATAATCTTATTATTTTCATTTTTCAAATCTTAGGTTGGGTTGGGTTGTCTTACCTATGAGCGGCACTTTTTTGCACACCATGGGCTAAATGGCCAGGTCACAGGGCCCCCGAAGGCTCAGAGAAGGTTGGGGGAGGGGACCCACTGGAACAGCTGTGGGGAGACAGATGGTAGCCTCCCGTCAAGGCCATCCAGTGTGTTCTTTAACCTTGGGTTGTTTTACCTCTGAGCGGGACTTTTTCGCACACCATGGGCTAAATGGCCAGGTCACAGGGCCCCCGAAGGCTCAGAGAAGGTTGGGGGAGGGGACCCACTGGAACAGCTGTTGGGAGACAGATGGTAACCTCCCGTCAAGGCCATCCAGCGTGTTATTTAACGTGCACAGGGTATGGCTCTCCCGCACACGGGGCCACGGCTTAACGTCCCATCCGACGGACGGCGGCCTTTCGAAGCCCATCGGTGTCCCCTACTGACCGTGGGCAGGGCGGGGAATTTTGCGGAGATAAATCTCAACGCTGACCCAGCTGGAACTCGAACCTGGGAACTACAGATTACGAGCCTGGCGCGCTACCGACTGAGCCACCTCCGCCCCCCACAAGAGGTCTGACAGAGCCTGTCAGTTTATACGCCACAGTAGAGGGTCTGTGAGGATATATATTTATTATTTATTAAACGTTTAACATTGACATATTAAGCATTTATTTATATATATTTAACATTGTCTTAATTGACTCCGGGAACCTCATTAATTTCTCGCGGAATGCAGTTTGAGAAACCCTGCATTACAGCTCCCCAACCCCTCCACACAATGTACTGGCAATCAGAACAAGCATGAAACAAACTTGCTTCAAGTTGAAGATAATTTTTCAGTTCCACACTTACTGATAACAGGCGTAAAGGAATGAGCTTAGTTAGTAAAAATTTTTGGCATATTTTTACTTACTGTATAAAATGAATTGTAAGAAATGACATTAACGTTTTATTTACTGTAGCAACTGAATTGTAAGAAATTATGCAATCCTGCGCGTGTAACTCTTAATTTTAATGTTTCATCGTTTTTAGATGAAAATTCGTATTGACAAAACATAGCCTATTTTTTCCCTAAAGGAATCTTTCCTATATTCTTGGTACTTTTCAAAAAAGTATCGCCCTGAATAATGTCAAGAGTGTAGAAGATGCTGCATCTAACAACTCTAATTTTCACGAAGTATTAGATTGAATAGATAGAAAAACCCGTATTTTACTAGTTAACATGCATAATATACACATAATAAGCTATTCTTATATAAATATATTGTTTTTGTCATAATATGTTCTTTTGAGCCATAAACCTTATAATTTTCCCCGTGAACCAGGAACCTAATTCCCCCTCCCCATTTTACTACCTCTATTTCAGTAATCGAGGCGTTTTCCTGAAATGTAACCCCCACGAATAGCGGAAGCCTACTGTATATTAAACAGACGGATAGTTTATTATCTATGCCAGAATCTTCGCAATTCCTTTAACCTTACAAAACAATATTTGAATATTTCATAAGTCTCGTAGAATGTTATCTTTGCTAAAATAAAAAAAAAACATTGCCTTGTAACAGAAATCGCCACACGCTGCTGCTGTGATTATGCAAAACCAAAAAGGTAACAGAACACGTAACAAGACGAAAAAGTAGATGCAACTTGATAATAAAGCAAATGGTAAACACGACGACCAAAGAGTAGTGTTTTGTGGCAGCAATTGCATTGTTTCCGTCAACAGCTATGCTCAGTTGTGCAATGCGCACAAAGGCGGAAATGCAACCTCCGAGTACAGGAAACAATCGCAATATATGCTGAAATGGAAGTAAAATATTGACCAAAACAATTCCTTTCGAATATTTCATCTGATTTTCTGTTTCCCCATCGTACTACTGAACTCGCAAAAGTAAAATAGAAAAGTATAAGTAATAGAATTTAAGAGTGGTACAGCAAAAAATCTCTCTAAACGTGGAGGTTGGAATGCCATACCAAAAAAAATATGCAAAATTATTCACAAACATCAAATCAATATGCCATGTATTGTTTCACAAAGATGTCTTCGTCAAGAAACAGTCGAAGAAAAAGCCTTTATTCACATACTTCTTGTAAAATTATCATTTTCATCCAGCCCTCTCCGATTTTAACAAATCTTTGTATGTGTGCTTCACAGAAGAATTCAAGGATAATGGCTCAAAGTTCAGAAAAAACGTGATATTTTGGAACACAATATTGTTTTAAAATCGCCATTATTCCCGTCTTAATTAAGCTATGGAGCTCAAGTTAAGGGGACACATTTTCAGGGGGTACGTGCAGCATAAAAGGTTGAGAACCACTGCTATAAGTTAATGTGGTTGTATTAGTATTTTGGGTTGGGTTGTTTTACCACTGAGCGGCACTTTTTTGCACACCATGGGCTAAATGGCCAGGTCACATGGATCCCGAAGGCTCAGAGAAGGTTGGGGAAGGGGACCCACTAGAACAGCTGCTGGGAGACAGATGTTAGCCTCCCGTCGAGGTAGCCTAGGTTGGTGGAGGGGACCCACTAGGTTGGTGGAGGGGACCCACTGGAACAGCTCTTTGGAGACAGATGGTAGCCTCCCGTCAAGGCCATCCAGCGTGTTCTTTAACGTGCACAGGGTATGGCTCTCCCGCACACGGGGGCACGGCTTAACGTCCCATCCGACGGACGGCGGCCTTTCCAAGCCCATCGGTGTCCTCTACTGACCGTGGGCAGGGCGGGGAATTTTGCGGAGATAAATCTCAACGCTGACCCAGCTGGGACTCGAACCTGGGAACAGATTACGAGCCTGGAGCGCTAAAGACTGAGCCACCCCCGCCCCTTTCGTAAAAGAAAAAAAAAAGAATGTATAAAGAACAAAAAGTTTAACTTGGCAGCCCCCTCATTCCATTTCAGTATTTTATGTGGTCCACCATTTCAATTCAGTTCTCTATGCAGCCCTTCAACCAAAAGGTTTGCCCAGGCCTGTTCTAGAGACTCATTCAATACAGCATTTTTTTGGATTAGTGGGCCCCAAGGCTAAATTTCATCCAGTAATAAATAGGCCTTTTGACGTCAATTTTAGTCTTATTTCAATTTTAGAGGAAAAATTGTCTGAGCCGGGTGGGATATGAACCCACGACCCTCCTGGTCACATGTCAAATGTTACTAAATATTTACTTTGTAAAATTTTGCAATATTGTTATGAATTTAACGAATGTCAATTGAGCGCGAGTTCAAAAATAACATTCAGTAAAAATAATTCTAAAATAATGTAATTTATTACAAAAGTATGAATGAAAACATTTATATAAACTAAATTCAACCAACACAAATCTTCATCAGTATAAAAATAAACCTTCAAAAGAACATAGCACCTTATCACTATTCTTACTGACCTACTTAGTAAGAATATTCTTACTACTCACTTATTAAAATAAGGCTTTTTACAACATTCGATAAGTGGCACAATCATATTTGTGAACAAACCTGCAATCTATCAAGAATAACCTTACCAATTAAAAAAAAACTAAATAATTATAAACCAAATGACTTCCTTCTAAGGTTTTAGTCATCAAGTACTCCAAAACTGTGACTAAGTATTCTAGTTTCTCAGAACCAATTCTTTTCAGACATTGATCACCACGCATAAGAGGATGAAGTCTTCTTTTTCTTACTCGTTCACTAACAAGATCCACACTAATAAACTTATTTAACCTCCTACGCACACACCAAATAAAAACATTTCTTTTTTACACTAAACAATTTTACACAAAGTAGCAATTACAATACTAACAAATTTGTGTGATGGAAAACAGACTAAAACAAACTATGTTTCCTTCACACAAATTCTTCCTAATTACAACTCTCTTATTCTTTATTTTTAAGTTAAGTTCGTTCGAAGTGGTTAGTGACATAATTCTCACGCTGAACTAAATGCAAGCATCAAAATGATACATCACATCATGGTCTCATGATTACTTGTTCATCTGTCATAACAATAAATAAATAAAATAAATAAATACCCCCTCAAGCAGCTGCTTGCCACAGAGGTCTGACAGGAGCCTGTCAGTTTATATGCCATAGTAGAAGGTCTGAGAGGATGGCAGGACCTCAGCAGAAAAACGATACATAAGTCCATGCCTTACCCGGGGCTCGAACCCAGGTTCCATAGATCACTAATCTATGGGACCTGGGTTCAATAGATTAGTGATTCGATAGATGGTCTGGGTTCGATAGATTAGTGATCTATCTTGTTCTCACTAGCCAAGCGTGCTAACCACTCGACCATGGGATATGCAAAATGCATTTTATTCAGAATACTTGACATATTCTGACAATTTTTTTATTCGTATCTTGCTTTCATTTCTTGTAGAATACATATTTCAATAATATTAAACATTCACTACATATATACAAATCTCTTTGTGACAGCTTAAATGACCCAATGCTTAGTTATGCACAATGGTTTACTGCTGTTATACTTTGCTGTTTACATAACATGCAGTGATTACTTGTAAATAAGTTCACTTTACAGTAAATTTCTGAAATTTACTGTAATTGGGTAGTTACATACACAATCTTTTTATTTTTTCAATTTAAAACACTTGCAATTCTTACTCTTACAAATCAGCAAAACCATTTTATAAGAAGTATGTAAGAAGTTACCCATCCCATGGCTGAGTGGTTAGTGTGCTTGGCTACTGATGTAAGGGTCCTGGGTTTGAGCCCCGGGTAAGGCATGGATACATGTGTCATTTTTCTGCTGAGGTCCTGCCATCCTCTCAGACTTTCTACTATAGCATATAAACTGACAAGATCCTGTCAAACCTCTGTGGCAAGCAGCTGCTTGAGGGGATATCTATTTATCTTATGTATGGGTTGGGTTGTTTTACCTCTGAGAGGCACTTTTTTGCACACCATGGGCTAAATGGCCAGGTCACATGGACCCCGAAGGCTCAGAGAAGGTTGGGGGAGGGGACCCACTGGAACAGCTGTTGGGAGACAGATGGTAGCCTCCCGTCAAGGCCATCCAGTGTGTTCTTTCCCGCACACGGGGCCACGGCTTAACATCCCATCCGACGAACGGCGGCCTTTCCAAGCCCATCGGTGTCCCCTACTGACCATGGGCGGGGAATTTTGCGGAGATAAATCTCAACGCCGACCCAGCTGGGACTCGAACCTGGGAACTACAGATTATGAGCCTGGCGCGCTACCGACTGAGCCACCCCCGCCCCTTTTTATGTATGAAGTGAAGGCATATCATATATGTAAATGTCTACAGGTAACACAAAAATATATTAATAAGAAATACCAAGTATATATGATGGAATAACAAGATGTTTAATGTAAAGATAACCAAAATCTTCAATTTGTTAAACTTTTTATGTAAATTATTACTTTTAATGAACAAATCATATCTTCAAAACAAAATTTCTCCAAGGTGGGTTTTTTTAACCCCTATCTCCTGTCTATGTCTTGTATCCACATAAAATGCTGTATTTCAAAAAACTTAGGTATTATTTTTAAATGGCTTAATTTATAAAGTAGTTTTAGATATATAATTGTAAAAAAATTATGGCCAAACATTTGCAGTGATATATTAAATAAATACAAACTTTAATGCGATATATTAGCAAACAGCTTGAATAACTAATGATTCAGTGCACATTAATAGCAACTGCATTTCCAAAATAAAACTATGAAATTATATAGGGGTTTACTGCTGATTAATCAATATCTAAAATCTGAGGATACAACTGTGACTTAGATTTATGTAGAATAATTAAAAGTCTTGCTATATCAAATGGTGTTCTCAAAAGTAATTGTTTTTACTATTTAAAATATTGATATTTCAATGTAAGTAAAAGCTGTATTATGAATGCTTGCAGCAATGAACCTTATTCCATGATGAACTCATTATATATCATTTATATTTTACTATATGAATATATATTAATTACATTTCAGTGAGCACATTTTATATTGATAGACTTCCATGATTTTAATATCTTTCAATCATAGGGTGTAAAATTACAAATGATAAACTATTCACTGCATTTCTGAAATAATAACCATAAGGTAACTAATTAAATCTGTAGTGCTTGACTGTCTTTTAAGAATCAAAGCTCGTATGTTTTAATGAACGAAGACAACTATGACTTAGAAAATATATCTGTAAATGTCATAATTAGAACACAATCACATTATCTCATTGTATGGCAGTTGCAATATATAAATTTACTGCTGATTAATCAATATATGAATAACACATACAGTATATTTTCATTAAAAAAATTTAAGCAACATACCTTTACAACCTTATTCCATTTTTATTTCAATTTCTAACAAATATTTTTTTCTAGCTTATATTATATAATAAAAAAAACTGGGTAAGAGACTGTTGTAGGAAGGCATTTATCATAATTTCATATTACTGTTATTTAAATATTCTTCCAATAAATATCACATAGTAATATTTAAATAGCATTAAAATGCAGGCTGTTAACAGCGAAGTGAATACTAGTTTGATTTTATAAAATGTTATACCTTTCATACTTCTATACAAATTTGCATATATCTTAAAATATGAATCGCCTTAAAGTTTTATAATTGAAATACTGAATTAATTTAACTAAGAAAGAGAGAGATAAGAATATTTAAATGTACCTTACCTCTTCGATTGAACGGTCGAACTCTCACTGCGACTTTTACTTTATCACTGGCCATTATTCTCTAATTCAATGACTATCTTCTGATGAAGACAGTACAATTGCTACGAAGTCTCCAACACTACAAATTAACACGTTCTTTGCTAGAATTTACTACAGGATCTAAAATGTGCAACGAATACTTCAATATTTCCGTCAAGTATCCACCAATTACAACAGCGCCATATTTCAGATCTTGTGTTCATCATACCCTGCAGAATGTCAAGCAGTAGCAATGACAGCCGAAAGTCTGGCGACTGCAGCAGCTTCTCAAGCCTTCTGTATGCTGCAGGTACAACTAGTATGATGCTGCCATCTGGTGTACGGAAGTATTATACGGAAATTTTTGTCTTTGGTTGCCAATATGAGGTTCAGGACTGCAAAAGGTTCTCAACCTTTATGGTATGATGAGCAAGAAATACTACAGAGGAAAAAAATAATATTGTTTTGTTTCCTTTTGGATATTTTACAAGCATTTACGTTGCATTTGGTAAAATTCACCCATTTTTGTAGTTTGAGTACATGTTTGACTTATTTTCCGATTGTGAACTGAAGGATAAATGGATTCACATTAATTAGTAATAACTAGCAGATTAATCCCGTTGAAACTAGTCATGCTTTTTTGTTTGATTAAACTTGCAGTCAATATTTAAGGAAATAAATTAAAATATTTTTTGTTTTTATAAAATTTTATTCAAAATTTCTCACATTATCATCACGCAAAATGTTCAGTGTAAACAGTCTAGGATTAGAGGCGGGGGTGGCTCAGTCGGTAGCGCGCCAGGCTCGTAATCTGCAGTTCCCAGGTTCGAGTTCCAGCTGGGTTAGCATTGAGACTTATCTCCGCAAAACTCTCCGCCCTGCCCACGGTCAGTAGAGGACACCGATGGACTTGGAAATGCCACCGTCCGTCGGATGGGACGTTAAGCCATGGCCCCGTGTGCGGGAGAGCGATACCCTGTGCACGTTAAAGAACACGCTGGATGGCCTATGACGAGAGGCTACCATCTGTCTCCCAACAGCTGTTCCAGTGGGTCCCCTCTCCCAACCATCTCTGAGCCTTCGGGGTCCATGTGACCTGGCCATTTAGCCCAAGGTGTGCAAAAAAAATGTCGTTCAGAGGTAAAACAACCCAACTCTGTTGGTAATATTCTTACAGTTTAGATATTTTTTGTTAGGGGGAAGAGAGAAGAAATGCATGATAGGGAGCTAAACCCTATCATGCATAACTCCTGTCAATTGTGATAACAGGAGCCGTGTGTTCCCTTTTGCCGTCTTAGCTCTTTTCATTTAGGAGATTTTTCAGAGAGTAGAAACGTTGGAGACCAGATCCTCATGTTGCTTTATGATAAGAGGATTGGTTGTTTGGCTATTTTGGGTTTAAAGGCGCATCAGCAACAATGGCTATTGTGCGACAAAAAGGTAATAACCCCCTCAAGCAGCTGCTTGCCACAGAGGTCTGACAGGAGCCTATCAGTTTATATGCCATAGTAGGTGACACAGAGGTCTGACAGGAGCCTGTCAGATGCCATAGAAGGAGATCTGAGAGGATGGCAGGACCTCAGCAGAAAAACAACACACACAACCATGACCTTAAACCCGGGGCTCGAACCCAGGTCCCTTAGATCAGTAGCCAAGCGTGCTAACCACTCGGCCATGAGACGGACCACAGTTAAAAGAAAACAACAAAAAGACAAATGTAGAAAGATAAAAAAAAAAAGCAGAAAAAGTCTATAGAAGAATAAATATCTATATGCAAAAATACGATAAAACTAATCCAAGTGTAAAACACCCAGGTAAGATATAATAAATAGAATAAAACATATGATCATAATCTGTTAAAATATCCAGTAGAACGAAAAAGATCAAAGTTAGGGGCTAAAACTCAATCATCATTTAAAATATGTCCAAATGTAAGGGGCTCGGACATAAAAATCATAGAAATTAAAATAAAAATGAATTCCGAGGATAAAAGCAAGACATTTGATTAAAATATATTTGATTGTTAAAATGGTGTCAGAAAATTCACACTTGGGTTCGTTGTTATGATAAGAGGGAGTAGTATGCCAAATTTGATTATCCTATATCTTACCGCTTAGGTGCAGTTATTCCTCCGATTTCTTTAGGAGGGGATTCCCCCTACTAAAGGAGCAAACACTCATTAGATTTAAATCATGATAAGAGAACGCTATTATGCTGAATTTCGTTGTCCTACCCCCTAGTATTTTAAGAGGTGTTCTTAATCAATAAACAGGGGGAAATGGATAAACTCTAATATCGACCCGGCCCCCTGCCCCTCCAGAAACTAAGTCCCGGATACGTGCCTCCTTCCCTATACATTAGCTGATTGTTTATGCATCTTCCTTTCCCATATACAGTATATAATTCGATAATTTCTCAAAGTGATGGGAGCGGGGTGGTTCAGTCGGTAGCGTGCCAGACTTGTAATCTATATTTCTCCAGGTTCGAGTCCCAGCTGGGTCAGCGTTGAGAATTATCTCCGCAAAAATTCCCCGCCCTGCGCACGGTCAGTAGGGGACACTGATGGGCTTGGCCTGCCCACTGTCAGCAGGGGACACCTATGGGCTTGAAAAGGCCGCCGTCCAACGGTTGGGACGTTAAGCCGTGGCCCCGTGTGCGGGAGAGCCATACCTGTGCACGTTAAAGAACATGCTGGATGGCCCTGACGGGAGGCTACCATCTGTCTCCCGACAGCTGTTCCAGTGGGTCTCCTCCCCCAACCTTCTCTGAGCCTTCGGGGTCCATGTGACCTGTCCATTTAGCCCATGGTGTGCAAAAAAGTGCCGCTCAGAGGTAAAACAACCCAACTTATGCATCTTCGTCTCCCATATACAGTATATAATTCGATAATTTTTGAGAGCGACACTCGCTGAACTTAAAGAGGCAATCATTTTCTCATCCATCACTTATGCACGCTTCTACTTGATTTAATGAGTTATTAGTTTTTAAATTTTTACATGGTTTCAGTTTTAACTGTAGGGATAACATATTCCGTTTTTGCCCCCCCCCCCTCACCACCAATATTTCAGAAAAAAATGCAACGAATCAGATATCAAACCATTTTATTAATATATTACAAATGCAAAAATATCATACAGCTGTAATCACTTAAATAATTAACTTTTAATAATGATACTTTTCTAGCTTTCATTTGGGCAAGTTCGTTGATGATTCCTTCAGTTATTTCATTCTCTATTGAAATAATAGCAAGATAAAGGCTCTTATGGCCCATAATACTGTCTCAAGCAGTTTTTAATTAATTTTAATTTACTAAAGCTTCTTACCACGAAACAGTGGATACTGGTAGAATGAGTAATAATTATAGCATCACATTAATGTAGTCGCCCTATGCTCGCAGGATTTTTATCAAAAATTATTGAATTTTTCTTTATTTGAATTGTTTAATTATAAAAACTGTTGTTTAATATATTTATTAAATTTTTCGTCCCCCGTGCCTGTGCACCTGTTGAACTCAGGCATGGAGCCAGGATTTAGTATCGGGGGAGATGGGTATTTATGATCTGAATAGGGATGGTTCTGTTACCACTGAGCGGCACTTTTTTTGTACACAATGGGCTAAATTGCCAGGTCACAAGAACCCCGAAGGCTCAGAGAAGGTTCAGGGAGGGGACCCACTGGAACAGTTATTGGGAGAGAGATGGTAGCCTCCCGTCAAGGCCATCCAGCGTGTTCTTTAACGTGCACAGGGTATGAAGCTTAACGTGCACATGGTATGGCTCTCCCGCACACGGAGCCACGGCTTAACGTTCCATCCGACGGACTGCGGCTTATTCCAAGCCCATCGGTGTCCCCTACTAACCGTGGGCAGGGCGGGGAGTTTTGCAGAGATAAATCATAACGCTGACTCAGACTCGAACCTGGGAACTGCAGATTACGAGCCTGGCGCGCTACCGACTGAGCCACCCCCGCCCCAACTTGACCTGGCTATTTAGCCCATGGTGTGCAGAAAAGTGCCGCTCAGAAGTAAAACAACACATCACGTTAATGTATTCAGGTCACATGGACCCCATAGACTCAGAGAAGATTGGGGGAGGGGACCCACTGGAACAGCTCTTGGAAGACAGATGGTAGCCTCCCGTCTGGAACACTGGAACAGCTGTTAGGAGACAGATGGACGGGAAGCTACCGTCTGTCTCCTAACAGCTGTTCCAGTGGGTCTCCTCCTCCAACCTTCTCTGAGCTTTCGGGTCCATGTGACCTGTCCATTTAGCACATGGTGTGCAAAAAAGTGCCAATCAGAGGTAAAACAACCCAATGTTAAAGAACACGCTGGATGGCCTTGACGGGAGGCTACCATCTGTCTCCCAACAGCTGTTCCAGTAGGTCCTCTCCCCCAACCTTCTCTGAGCCTTCGGGGTCCTTGTGACTTGGCCATTTAGCCCATGGTGTGCAAAAAAGTGCCGCTCAGAAGTAAAACAACCCACAACAACAACCTAAAATGAACTTTACTGTGAAATCTATGCAGACTTTGAATATGAGAATTGCGCGAAGCATTGCACTGCCTCCCAGCTATAAATATCTTGATAGAATATGTGGAGCGAAACGGAGAGGATTTCAACTACCCGGATGTTTTTGATCTTAACTGCCAAAATGGAAAACCTAAATGAAAACAAATATTCAGAAGAACGAAAGCAAACGGTGAAAGCAGACGAAAATAACAGACTTTTCACTAAAAGATAATGCATTCGGCTCTGGATTTAAGCAGGGATTACGAAGGCTTCGAAATGTAGGGTTCTTGGTAATTTAACTGTTATATAGAGAGTATTACTAGAAAAAAAAAAGAAAAACGTATAAAGCGGTTTTTACAGTATGGCACAAAAGTATTTTTTTTTTATACCGTTACGAACTACGAGGAAGTATCCCCAAAGGCTTTTTATGCCGGAGCGGGGGTGGCTCAGTTGGTAGAGCGCAAGGCTCGTAATCTGTAGTTCTCAGGTTCGAGTCCCAGCTGTGTCAGCGTTGAGATTAATTTCGGCAAAATTCCCCGCCCTGCCCACGGTCATTGATGGGTTGGAAAGTCCGCCATCCGTCGGATGGGACGTTAAACCGTGACCCCATGTGTGTGAAAGCCATACCCTGTGCACGTTAAAGGACACGCTGGATGGCCTAGACGGGAGGCTATCATCTGTCTCCCAACAGCTGTTCCATTGGGTCCCCCTCCCCCAACCTCTGAACCTTCGGGGTCCATGTGACCTGGCCATTTAGCCCATGGTGTGCAAAAAAAACTTTTCGTGCGTAAGAATTTCGTGCCTGCAGTGAGCTTGGTGGTGCTGGTTGTAGTGGGACTGGAGGGAACGGAGTTGAGGGATCAAGTGGATCATATGACTGAGAAAGCGAAGGTGTAGATGCCTCCTCATCTGCTGTCACCTGTTAGCCCAAGGCAGATTGTTGAGGTTCAGGTTTTAAGCTTTCCTATTTCTTAAGGTCACCTCGGTAACGACCGTAAAAACTCTCTCTGACTCGGAGGCGCAGTAGTAGCATGTTGAATCTGGTCAGGGTCGGATCCCCCCCTCCCCAGATCACCCCTCGATTTTTTTCTAGATCCCACTTTTACACACAGTGGGCTAAATGGCCAGACCACAAAGACCCTAAGGACTCAGAGATGGTTAGGGGATTGGACAACTGTTAGGATTTGGTTTGGTTGTTTTACCTCTGAGCGGCGCTTTTCTGCACATCATGGGCTAAATGGCCAGGTCACATGGACCCCGAAGGCTCAGAGAAGGTTGGGGGAGGAGACCCACTGGAACAGCTGTTGGGAGATAAATGGTAGCCTCCCGTCAAGGCCATCCAGTGTGTTCTTTAACCTGCACAGGGTATGGCTCTCCCGCACACGGGGCCACGGCTTAACGTCCCATCCGACGGGCGGCGGCCTTTCCAAGCCCATCGGTGTCCCCTACTGACCGTGGGCAGGGCGGGGAATTTTGCGGAGATAATTCTCAACGCCGACCCAGCTGGGACTCGAACCTGGGAACTACAGATTACGAGCCTGGCGCGCTACCGACTGAGCCACCCCTGCCCCATCCGAAGGGGTACCCAGGTTTAAGTCCCAGCTGGGTCAGCGTTGAGATTTATCTCCGCAAAATTCCCGCCCTGCCCACGGTCAGTAGGGGACACCGATGGGCTTGGAAAAGCTGCCGTCCGTCGAATGGGACGTTAAGCCGTATCCCGTGTACGGGAGAGCCATACCCTGTGTGCACGTTAAAGAACACGCTGGATGGCCTTGACGGGAGGCTACCATCTGTCTCTCAACAGCTGTTCCAGTGGGTCCCCTCCCCCAACAATCTCTGAGCCTTCGGGATCCTTGTGGCCTGGCCATTTAGCCCATGGTGTACAAAAAAGTGTCGCACATAGGTAAAATAACCCAACCCAAATGGATGGCCTTGACGGGAGGCTATCATCTGTCTCCCAACAGCTGTTCCAGTAGGTCCCCTCCCCCAACATTCTCTGAGCCTTCGGGGTCCTTGTGGCCTGGCCATTTAGCCCATGGTGTGCAAAAAAGTGTCGCACATAGGTAAAACAACCCAACCCAAATGGATGGCCTTGACGGGAGGCTATCATCTGTCTCTCAACAGCTGTTCCAGTGGGTCTCCTCCCCCAACCTTCTCTGAGCCTTCGGGGTCCTTGTGGCCTGGCTATTTAGCCCATGGTGTGCAAAAAAGTGCCGCTTAGAGGTAAAACAACCCAACCCAACCCTATCCGAAGGACGGCAGACTTTCCAATCCCGTTGGTGTCTCCTTTCTGACCAGGGGCAGCATGAGGATTATGGCGGAGATATCTAAACACTGACACAGGCGGAGATATCTAAACACTGAACTACCCTGCTCCCTCGCAGAGAATTTTGTATATATTGCAAAAATTGTATATTAGATCGACTGAACTACCCTGCTCCCACGCAGAGAATGAATTCGAACTAATGGAGGATTCGGAAATTGCAAAAGATAATATTTATTGCATTTTCCTAATAAATATTATCTTTTGCATTATTCTTTAATGCAAAAGATAATATTTATATTTCTTTTTCTTTTTTATTATTATTTTATAGATAATATCTTAATATTTGCTTTTGAATAATTCTTTAATATCTATGTAACTGCAAACAAACTTTTCTCTTGAGACAAAAAAATTGTATTTTGCCATCTCTTTAGGCTAAGAGACAAATCGCTGTTGCCAATAAAAATAGAGCTCCGTGTTGATGCGGTTGGGTTGACTCTGAGCGGCACTTTTTTGCACACCATGGGCTAAATGGCCAGGTCACATGGACCCCGAAGGCTCAGAGAAGATTGGGGGAGGGGACCCACTGGAACAACTGTAGGAAGACAGATTGTAGCCTCCCGTCAAGGCCATCCAGCGTGTTCTTTAACGTGCACA
The DNA here is from genome assembly GCA_038380435.1 of Ryuthela nishihirai. Lineage (NCBI taxonomy): Eukaryota > Metazoa > Arthropoda > Arachnida > Araneae > Heptathelidae > Ryuthela > Ryuthela nishihirai. The sequence goes on from JAWZYU010000022.1 coordinate 8,478,758, forward strand.
GGTTATGGCTCTCCCGCACACGGTGCCACGGCTTAATGTCCCATCCGAGGGACGGCGGCCTTTCCAAGCCCATCGGTGTCCCCTACTGACCATGGGCAGGGCGGGAAATTTTGCGGAGATAAATCTGAACGCTGACTGAGCTGGGACTCGAACCTGGGAACTACAGATTACGAGTTGTGCGCGCAACTGACTGAGGCACCCCAGCCCCGAAAGGAAAAGGCAAAAAACTCAATCGAGCCGAAAAAAAATCGATTGGGAGGATTGAAAAATATGGAGCCAAGAGGCTTGATTTCCAATGGAATATAACATTTTCTCCTCCGTTTCACGGGTTTTTAAAAAACATTCTTGGAAAATAAACAAAATATTCTTTGAGTTCTTGGGATCCTTGTCTCCTAGCTGTTTAGCCCATTGTTGCAAAAAAGAAGTACCGCTAAGTGGTTAAAGAACAAATGAATTTTTATGAGTTGTCCTCTTCAGGGTGATTCAGATTACTACTTTGAGAATGAATAAGAACAGCTGACTTTTAGAGAAGAACAAAGAAGCGATTTATTGTCTTTCAAAGATCACTTGTTTCACGGCTGTGACCTCTTTCATTATGGCCTCGAATGGTTTACGCTTCTCCCAACGGTTAAAAGAATAGAAGCTAAACCGTAACCGAATATAGTGCAACAGCAGACGCAACTCAGACTATCATTATTGATATGTGGGTTTACCTGCGAACTCTACGGTCAATTTATCCGAGGAAATGCACGTTTTTCTCCTGTTGTGCCAGTTCTTATTTTTAATTCTCTTATTTAGTAAGCAAGAAAGTTTCTTCCATTCGCCGAAACGATACAGATCTACATGAGCTATCCACAAACATCGTCCTTTATGTCTTTGCTAGGTTTTATAAAATGCAGAAACGCGTATTTAATCCGGATGCCCTAGCATGGAATGATCCTTCGAAAAACATTCGGAGCAAAATCACTTAATTTATTAACAAAAAAGTTTTTCTTTTAAAAGGTGTATTAAATATATTTTACCCAAAAGGAGGTCGCTAATGGCAATAGAAAAAGCAGAAAATAAAGATCGATTGGATTGTAACCGTGTGTTTATCATACACACTGGGTTACACGGCCCAGTGTGTGTGATAACCAAAAATTTCAACACACACTGGGGGGTGGGGGTGGGGATGGCTCAGTCGGTAGCGCGCCAGGCTCGTAATCTGTAGTTCCCAGGTTCGAGTCCCAGCTGGGTCAGCGTTGAGATTTATCTCCGCAAAATTCCCCGCCCTGCCCACGGTCAGTAGGGGACACCGATGGGCTTGGAAAGGCCACCGTCCGTCAGATGGGACGTTAAGCCGTGGCCCCGTGTGCGGGAGAGCCATACGCTGTGTACGTTAAAGAACACGCTGGATGGCCTTGACGGGAGGCTACAATCTGTCTCCTAACAGCCGTTCCAGTGGGTCTCCTCCCCCAACCTTCTCTGAGCCTTCGGGGTCCATGTGACCTGGCCATTTAGCCCATGGTGTGCAAAAAAGTGCCGCTCAGAGGTAAAACAACCCAACCCAACACACACTGGGTTAAACGGCCAGGTAGCAATGGCTCCGAATGCTCAGAGAAGTTTGGGGGTAGGAGACCCACTAGACAGCTGTTATAAGATAGATGATAGCTTTCCATCAAGCCATCCAGCGTGTTCTTTAACGAGCACAGGGTATCGCTCTCCTGTATACGCTTAACGTCCCATCAGACGGACGGCGGCGGCCTTTCCAAGCCCATCGATGGACTCTCTGATCTACTCTCCGACCGAGTAGGGATAGATTTTCTGATGGACTCTCTTACCGAGCAGGAATGGACTCTCTGATGGACCCTCTTACCGAGCAGGGATGGACTCTCTGATCGACTCTCTTACCGAGCAGGGATGGACTCTGATGGACCCTCTTACCGAGCAGGGATGGACTCTCTGATGGACTTTCTGATTGAGCAGGGATGGACTCTCTTACCGAGCATGGATGGACTCTCTTACCGAGAAGGGATGGACTTTCTGACTGAGCAGGGATGGACTATCTGATAAACTCTCTGACCGAGGGTAGGATGGGAATTAGCGGATGTACATCTCAAAGCTGGCACAGGTGGGACTCGAACCCAGGAACTGCAGATTACCAGCCTGGAGCACTATAAACTGCGCAACCTCGGTTCCAAACTAGAGATGAATTGGAGCTCAGATTTTCGAGATCGAGAACGAAATGATAAGAGTCTGGACCTTCCAACACCAGGCTCTTAAGTAGAGCTCTGGGAGGGAGTGTGTGTGTGTGGGTGGGGGGGGGGGGAATCTTGATGTTATTTAAAAGGAAAAGTACTAGAAATAAGTCATAGAAACAGAAATTTGAAGAAAAAAATTATAAAACAAAAAGCGATTCGTTAATAAATAAATATCCACACTCTGTGCTCAAGCAGCGGCTTTGCCACAGATGTCTGACAGGCAAGTCAGTTTAATATGCCACACAGAAAGTTTGGGAGCAAGGGGAGACTTCAACAGAAAGACAACACAAAGAAATAATATATCGAAGCGTTATCTAGGGGGGGGGGGCAGTCGGTAGGGCGCCAAGCTCATAATCTGCATTCCCAGATTCAAGTCCCAGCTGGGTCAGCATTCAGATTTATCTCCGAAAACTCCCTGTCCACGGTCAGTAGGACACACCGATGGGTTTGGAAAGGCCGTCCGTCGAATGGGACGTTAAACCGTGGCCCCATGTGAGGGAAAGCCATACCATGTGCACATTAAAGAACACGCTGGATGGCCTTGACGGGAGGTTACCATCTGTCTCCCAACAGCTGTTCCAGTGGGTCTCCTCCCCCAAACTTCTCTGAGCATTCGGAGTCTTTGTGACCTGGATATTTAGCCCATTGTGTGCAAAAACAGTGCCGCTAAAGAGGTAAAACAATCCAACTGAATGTTATCCAGGACTCGAACCCCAGTCGCTTTTATCAGTATCTAAGAACACTAACCAGTCAGAGCCATGGGGATGATTTGATTTATTAATGGAAGAGAGAAAATACCCAAAAATAAAAGGTCGGAAAGGATGCTATTTTTAATTTCTAAAGTGCGATTAAAGGATTGAAATTATGAAGGTCTTGGAAAGGCCGCCTTCCGTCAGATGGGACGTTAAGCCGTGGCCCCTTGTGCGGGAGAGCCATACGCTGTGTACGTTAAAGAACACGCTGGGTGGCCTTGACGGGAGGATAAAATCTGTCTCCTAACAGCCGTTCCAGTGGGTCCTCTCCCCCAACCTTCTCTGAGCATTCAGGATCCATGTGACCTGGCCATTTAGCAAATGGTGTGCAAAAAAATGTCGCCCAGTCTGAGCGAGACAATAATAATTATTTGAGACAATATGCTATTTGGAGATTGATCCCGAATTTGTCTCTCTTCTAAATAATACAACTGAAATAATCTTTTTCAAAAAAAGAAGAAAACAACAAGTATAGATGAGTTCGGGTTCAGGTTTTGTCGAGCTCAAGCTAACACATACAACTTCGGGCTCGGGCTCAGAATAATTCAAATTTCAAAATTTCTTGTGAAAAAAATTTCTTGTTAAAATAATTGTGAAAAAAAAATTAGAAAAAATGCAAAATATCTTTTGATTATAATTTTAATCTTTTAATATGTTCTTAGTAATTAAAACCAAGCAGATTTTGATTGTTTTTCAGATAATCTTTAATTTTCCAATCAGAGTTTAATAAATGAATGGCTCTTTGGCTTATGACGTTGCTCACGCGCTTTCAGTGGAATTAACCTTTTTATTTTGTCATAAAATGATTATAATTAATAATATAAGAATAAAATATAAGAAATAATAAAGAATAAAATAAATGATTAACGACGTACATTACTATATATATGTCTTATGATGGGTGGGGCGGGGGTGGCTCAGTCGGTAGCGCGCCAGGCTCGTAATCTGTAGTTCCCAGGTTCGAGTCCCAGCTGGGTCAGCGTTGAGATTTATCTCCGCAAAATTTCCCGCCCTGCCCACGGTCAGTAGGAGACACCGATGGGCTTGGATAAGAGCCGCCGTCCGTCGGATGGGACGTTAAGCCGTGGCCCCGTGTGCGAGGAGAGTCATACCCTGTGCACGTTAAAGAACACGCTGGATGGCCTTGACGGGAGGCTACCATCTGTTTCCCAACAGCTGTTCCAGTGGGTCCCCTCCCCCAACCTTCTCTGAGCCTTCGGGGTCCATGTGACCTGGCCATTTAGCCCATGGTGTGCAAAAAAGTGCCGCTCAGAGGTAAAGCAACTCAACGTTAAAGAACACGCTGGATGGCCTGGACGGGAGGCTACCATCTGTCTCCCAACAGCTGTTCCAGTGGGTCCCCTCCCCCAACCTTCTCTGAGCCTTCGGGGTCCATGTGACCTGGCCATTTAGCCCATGGTGTGCAAAAAGTGCCGCTCAGAGGTAAAACAACTCAACGTTAAAGAACACGCTGGATGGCCTGGACGGGAGGCTACCATCTGTCTCCCAACAGCTGTTCCAGTGGGTCCCCTCCCCCAACCTTCTCTGAGCCTTCAGGGTCCATGTGACCTGGCCATTTAGCCCATGGTGTGCAAAAAGTGCCGCTCAGAGGTAAAACAACTCAACGTTAAAGAACACGCTGGATGGCCTGGACGGGAGGCTACCATCTGTCTCCCAACAGCTGTTCCAGTGGGTCCCCTCCCCCAACCTTCTCTGAGCCTTCGGGGTCCATGTGACCTGACCATTTAGCCCATGGTGTGCAAAAAAGTGCCGCTCAGAGGTAAAACAACCCAGCCCAACTTATGATGGGTCATAAAATATTTTCCCCAATTCGGGGTCGAAAAACTGAGCCCGAAGTTATGTCTAACAGAAACATCAAAGACTGGCTCATGTTCACATTATATTATTATCATTTTATTTTTGCTGGTTCAAAAAAAAGCGCTACATATGGATGATCCCATTGACACACCCTTGAAAGCAGTTTATGCCTCTGGCCAACAGCCAAACGGCAATTGTGCCGTATCTCATCCATCGAGTGGGCCAAGCGTAACCGTGACATAGAACATAAGGCCAATGTCCCACAGTTCAATTGACCTTATAATTAGGTCTGTAATGTCGCAAAATAAGGTCAGCGTAAGGCACAATATTAAGTTAATGTTTTCTGCAAATACAAGCTGCTTTTTACTGTGTTGTTTTATTCTTTTCTTCAAAAAGCTTATTGTTTTTACTTTGTTATTTGTCCGTCTGTAGATATTCAACTTCTATGTTTATAGATATAAATTATTTTTGGGTTGGATAGATGTTGATGAAGAAAAAAGGTTGGATTATTTTACCTCTGAACAGCACTTTCTTTTGGCATATCAGCATTGAGATTTATCTCCACAAAACTCCCTGTCTTGCACACAGTCAGTCGCCAGGCTCGTAATCTATACTTCCCAGGTTCGAGTCCCAGCTGGGTCAGCGTTGAAATTTATCTCCGCAAAATTTCCCCGCCCTGCCCACGGTCAGTAGGGGACACCGATGGGCTTGAAAAGGCAGCCGTCCGTCGGATGGGACGTTAAGTCGTGGCCCTGTGTGCGGGAGAGCCATACCCTGTGCACGTTAAAGAACATGCTGGATGGCCTTGACGGGAGGCTACCATCTGTCTCCCAACAGCTGTTCCAGTGGGTCCCCTCCCCCAACCTTCTCTGAGCCTTCGGGGTCCTTGTGGCCTGGCCATTAACCCACGGTGTGCAAAAAAGGGCCGCTCAGAGGTAAAACAATCCAATCCAATCTTACACACAGTCAGTAGGGGACACTGATGTGCGGGAGAGCCATACTCTGTGCGCGTTAAAGAACACGCTGGATGGCCTTGACGAGAGGCTATCATCTGTCTCCCAACAGCTATTCCAGTGGGTCCCCTCCTTAACCTCTCGTCAAGGTGCAAATAATGGGCTAAATGGTAAGGTCACAAGGACCTCAGGGAAGGTTAGAGGTCTGTTTTATCGTTATTAGGTGAGAGATGGCAGTTCCCCCAATAATGGGGGTAAAGGGAAAGGTTACAAGGGCCTCAGGGAAGGTTAGGGGTCCGTTTTACTGTTATTAGGTGAGAGATGGCAGTTTCCCCAATAATGGGCTAAATGGTAAGGTCACAAGGACCTCAGGGAAGGTTAGAGGTCCGTTTTATCGTTATTAGGTGACAGATGGCAGTTTCCCAAATAATAGGATAAATGGTTAGGTCACAAGGACCTCAGGGAAGGTTAGAGGTCCGTTTTACCGTTATTAGGTGACAGATGGCAGTTTCCCCAATAATGGGCTAAATGATAAGGTCACAAGGACCTCAGGGAAGGTTAGAGGTCTGTTTTACCGTTATTAGGTGACAGATGGCAGTTTCCCCAATAATGGGCTAAATGGTAAGGTCACAAGGACCTCAGGGAAGGTTAGAGGTCCGTTTTACCGTTATTAGGTGACAGATGGCAGTTTCCCGAATAATGGGCTAAATAGTAAGGTCACAAGGACCTCAGGGAAGGTTAGAGCTCCGTTTTACCGTTGTTAGGTGACAGATGACAGTTTCCCCAATAATTGGCTAAATGGTAAGGTCACAAGAGCCTCAGGGAAGGTTAGGGATCCGTTTTACTGTTATTAGGTGACAGATGGCAGTTTCCCCAATAATGGGCTAAATCGTAAGGTCACAAGGACCTCAGGGACGGTTGGGGGTCCGTTTTACCGTTATTGGGTGACAGATGGCATGTTTCCCCAATAATGGGCTAAATGGAAATGTCACAAGGGCCTCAGGGAAGGTTAGAGATCCATTTTACCGTTATTAGGTGACAGATGGCAGTTTCCCCAATAATGGGCTAAATGGTAAGGTCACAAGAGCCTCAGGGAAGGTTAGGGGTCTGTTTTACCGTTATTCAGTGACATATAGCAGTTTCCCCAATAATGGGCTAAATCGTAATGTCAGAAGAACCTCAGGGAAGGTTGGAGGTCCGTTTTACCGTTATTAGGTAACAGATGGCAGTTTCTCCAATAATGGACTAAATGGTAAGGTCACAAGTGCCTCAGGGAAGGTTAGAGGTCCGTTTTACCGTTATTAGGTGACAGATGGCAGTTTCCCCAATAATGGGCTAAATGATAAGGTCACAAGGAACTCAGGGAAGGTTAGGGGTCCGTTTTACAGTTATTAGGTGACAGATGGCAGTTTCCCCAATAATGGGCTAAATCGTAATATCAAAAGGACCTCAGGGAAGGTTAGGGGTCCGTTTTACTGTTATTAGGTGACAGATGGCAGTTGCCCCAATAATGGACTAAATCGTAAGGTCACAAGGACCTCAGGGACGGTTGGGGGTCCGTTTTACTGTTATTAGGTGACAGATGGCATGTTTCCCCAATAATGGGCTAAATGGAAAGGTCACAAGGGCCTCAGGGAAGGTTAGAGATCCGTTTTACCGTTATTAGGTGACAGATGGCAGTTTCCCCAATAATGGGCTAAATGGTAAGGTCACAAGAGCCTCAGGGAAGGTTAGGGGTCCGTTTTACCGTTATTCAGTGACATATAGCAGTTTCCCCAATAATGGGCTAAATCGTAATGTCAGAAGGACCTCAGGGAAGGTTGGAGGTCCGTTTTACCGTTATTAGGTAACAGATGGCAGTTTCTCCAATAATAGACTGAATGGTAAGGTCACAAGTGCCTCAGGGAAGGTTAGAGGTCCGTTTTACCGTTATTAGGTGACAGATGGCAGTTTCCCCAATAATGGGCTAAATGGTAAGGTCACAAGGACCTCAGGGAAGGTTAGGGGTCCGTTTTACCGTTATTAGGTAACAGATGGCAGTTTCTCCAATAATGGACTAAATGGTAAGGTCACAAGGGCCTCAGGGAAGGTTAGAGGTCCATTTTACCGTTATTAGGTGACAGATGGCAGTTTCCCCAATAATGGGCTAAATAGTAAAGTCACAAGGACCTCAGGGAAGGTTAGGGGTCCGTTTTACTGTTATTAGGTGACAGATGGCAGTTTCCCCAATAATGGGCTAAATGGAAAGGTCACAAGAACCTCAGGGAAGGTTAGGGGTCCGTTTTACCGTTATTCAGTGACATATAACAGTTTCCCCAATAATGGGCTAAATCGTAATGTCACAAGGACCTCAGGGAAGGTTGGGGGTCCGTTTTACCGTTATTAGGTAACAGATGGCAGTTTCTCTAATAATGGACTAAATGGTAAGGTCACAAGGACCTCAGGGAAGGTTAGGGGTACGTTTTACCGTTATTAGGTGACAGATTGCAGTTTCCCCAATAATGGGCTAAATGGTAAGGTCACAAGGACCTCAGGGAAGATTAGGGGTCCGTTTTACCGTTATTAGGTGACAGATGGCATGTTTCCCCAATAATGGGCTAAATGGTAAGGTCACAAGGACCTCAGGGAATGTTAGAGGTCCGTTTTACCGTTATTAGGTGACAGATGGCATGTTTCCCCAATAATGGGCTAAATGGTAAGGTCACAAGGACCTCAGGGAAGGTTAGAGGTCCGTTTTACCGTTATTAGGTGACAGATTGCAGTTTCCCAGTAATGGGCTAAATGGAAAGGTCACAAGGACCTCAGGGAAGGTTAGGGGTCCGTTTTACCATTATTAGGTGACAGATGGCAGTTTCCCGTCAAGACCATCCAGAGTGTTCTTTAATGTACGCAGAATATGGCTCTCCTGTACCCGAAGAACGCATATTAATGTCTCATCACGGCTGTCTTTCCAAGGCCATCGGTGTCCCCTTTTTTCACCAAGATGAAACGGTAGTCTCGTTTTATCAGAAGTCTCTATTCCAATTTAAAATAAAGTTTCCTTACCTTAAGGAGACAAGAGAACTTTCACACGAGCTTAAGTAGAAAACGAACTCTTCAAATACTAGTGACTAATTATTGCCAATCAAGCATTTATTTTTGCCAAACATTTATAAGTTTCACAAAAGTAACCATTAAATCCGAAATTTGACCTCGGACGTGTCCTTCAAGGTCCAATAAAGGTCACGTAGAGGTCAAACCATGATCTCTGAGTGCTAGAAACAAGAATATATGTGTTTCGGGTTGTACAGTCTCTCAAAAAAATATCCGAACATTTAACTGTAACCAGTTGATTACAGAATTGAAAAAAAATATCTGGCAACGACTTTTTTTAGAAATTAGTGATCTGACAACCTTCGTGTACTGTACACGAAAGTTGTCATATCACTAATTTCTAAATAAATTGTTGCCAGATATTTTTTTTTAATTCTGTAATCAACCATAGTGTTCGAATATTTTTTTGAGCGACTGTAGATGTCGGAAACGTTACGAAAATTAGGATCCAGAGGATTCTCAGAGGTCAAACACTAAATTTATATCTACCAGTGCTAATGAGCTACAGAATGGTTCCTGGGGATATTTTGGGTCGTAGATATCAGAAATGTTATGAAATTTTAAATCCAATGTGTCCTTCGAGGTCAAAGGTCAAATATGAATCTACCAGTGTTAGAGGGTTAAAAAAAAGGTGCCTATGGGCATTGTGAGTCGTAGATCTCAGTAATTCTGTCAAATTTTCGATCCGATGGGTCCTTCGAGATCAAAGGTAAAATTTCTTTCTATCGTTCAAGTTGGGGCGGGGGTGGCTCAGTCGGTAGTGCGCCAGGCTCGTAATCTTCAGTTTCCAGGATCGTTGGGTTGGGTTGTTTTACCTCTGAGCGGCACTTTTTTGCACACCATGGGCTAAATGGCCAGGTCACATGGACCCCGAAGGCTCAGAGAAGGTTGGGGGAGGGGACCCACTGGAACAGCTATTGGGAGACAGATGGTAGCCTCCCGTCAAGGCCATCCAGCGTGTTCTTTAACGTGCACAGCGTATGGCTCTCCACACACGGGGCCACGGCTTAACGTCCCATCCGACGGACGGCGGCCCTTCCAAGCCCTTCGGTGTCCCCTACTGACCGTGAACAGGGCGAGGAATTTTGCGGAGATAAATCTCAACACTGACCCAGCAGGGACTCGAACCTGGGAACTACAGATTACGAGCCTGGCGCGCTACCGACTGAGCCACCCCCGCCCCAGTTTCCAGGTTCGAGTCCCAGCTGGGTCAGCATTGAGATTTATCTCCGCAAAACTCCCCATCCTGCCCATGGTCAGTAGGGGACACTGATGGGCTTGGAAAGGCCACCGTCCATCGGATGGGACGTTAGGACGTATAGCTGGAGAGCCATATGCTGTGCACGTTAGAAAACACACTGGATGGCCTTGACGGGAGGCTTCCATCTGTCTCCTAGCAGTTGTTCGAGTGGGTCCCCTCCCCCAACCTTCTCTGAGACTTCGGGGTCCTTGTGACCTGGCCATTTAGTCCAAAGTGCCGTTCAGAGGTGAAACAACCCAACTCAAAATCGTTCAAGTTGGTGAATACGGTATTTCGAGCAGCAGAACTCATATATATATTAAGGATGTTCAGAACTGGTGTTGTGTTCAAGGTTAAAAGGACTGTTGGAGTGAAGGGCTAGAAATCAAGAAGTATCGAAGGCTCCGATTGAATTCAGTGGAAAATTTTTGAGTAGAATCTATATAGAGGAATTGCAACACACTTGGAGTGTCTTGACAGAAGTTTTCCTCATCTATCTTGGGCAGAGAAGCGGCCAGGCTCGTAATCTGTAGTTCCTAGTTTAGAGTCCCACTTGGGTCAGCATTGAGATTTATCTCCACAAAATTGTCTAGCCCACAGTCAGTAGGAGATACTGATGTGCGGGAGAGCCATACCCTGTGCATGTTAAAGAACACACTGATGGCCTTGACGGGAGACTACCATCTGTCTCCCAATAGCTATTCCAGTGGGTCCCCTCCCTCAACCTTTTCTGAGTGTTCGGGGTTCTTGTTACCTGGACATTTAGCCCATTGTGTGCAAAAAAGTGCCGCTCAGAGGTAAAACAATCCAATCCAATCCTTATGACCTGGCCATTTAGCCCATTGTGTGAAAAAAAAAGTACCGCTCAGAGGTAAAACAACACAGAACCTCACAATCTGTTATGAGTACCGACATATATTTGTCATCGTCAGCCAAGACCAACGAGATAGAACTACTAATACAGTATTCTATCGTGGTGCCATCTGTCGGACTCTGACAGTACCTATATAGTTCGTCTGCCCTTCATATGGACGTTGCTGTTCGAGACACGACTGAACCTGGGTTCGAGCCCCGGGTAAGGCATGGATGTTCGTGTAGTTTTTCTGCTGAGGTCTCGCCATCTTCGCAAACCTTCTACTATGGGGTATGAACTGACAGGCTCCTGTCAGATTCCTGTCAGACAACCAGCTGCTTAAGGGAATATTTTTTTTATTATTGTTTTTTTTACGTTCCTCTCAGACCTTCTCTATGGCGCATTATTCTAATAGTTTCCTGTTGAACCTCTGCGGTAAGCGGATAATTGAAGGAAAATCCTTTTTATTTTATTTTTGTAGAATCTTCGACAGAATCTTTTGAACACCTAAAACATTCATTAATAATTTGATCAGAGAGTTAATATTTTTCAAACATTACAAATTTACTTTTCATAATTGCAGAAAAGGAATTACGTTCGCAGATGTTTATTTACTCCCAAGTACTTTTGGGGCGGGGGTGGCTCAGTCGGTAGCGCGCCAGGCTCGTAATCTGCAGTTCCCATGTTCGAGTCCCAGCTGGGTCAGTATTTAGATTTATCTCCGCAAAATTCCCCGCCCTGCCCACGGTCAGTAGGGGACACTGATGGGCTTGGAAAGGCCGCTGTCCGTCGGATGGGACGTTAAGCCGTGGCCTCGTGTACGGGAGAGTCATACCCTGTGTACGTTAAAGAACATGCTGGATGGCCTTGACGGGAGACTAACATCTGCCACCCAACGGCTGTTCCAGTGGGTCCCCTCCCTCCACCTTCTCTGAGTCTTCGGGGTCCTTGTGACCTGACCATTTAGCCCATGGTGTGCAAAAAAGTGCCGCTCAGAGGTAAAACAACCCAACCCAACCCGAGAAGTTCATCGTAATCATGCCAAACTAGTAAGCGACGGTTTACTGCAATGATTATGATAGAATGTATTGCTTGTGAGTAGCACTAAATACCCTAGAAAGCTGTGTGTTTCAGCAACACCTCCTATAACAAAAAGCCAGAGGACCAAATTTATGATGTCAGCATAAGTAGTCCTACCATATACACATTTCTCATATTTTTTATTCTAATATTATTACTGGTGGAATCTATGCTAGTCTTTATACTAATGTTTATCTATAAATATATTTTATTAAGGAGAAAAATTATTTGTAATAATTAGTCTTATTATATTTTGTAATAAATACGAATAATTTTTTTTCGAAATAAAATATATTTGTAGATAAACATTAGTCGAAGAGATCACCAGTAATAATATTAGAACTAAATGTATAAGAATTATTTTTATGGTAGGACTAGCTAAGTGACGTCATAAGTTTGGTACATTGGCCTTCTGTCATAGGAGGTGTTGGTTTGAGAAACCTGTCCCGGGGCTCAGTCGGTAGCGCGCCAGGCTCGTAATCTGTAGTTCCCAGGTTCGTGTCCCAGCTGGGTCAGCGTTGAGATTTTATCTCCGCAAAATTCCCCCGCCCTGCCCACGGTCAGTAGGGGACACCGATGGGCTTGGAAAGGCCGCCGTCCGTCGGATGGGACGTTAAGCCGTGGCCCCGTGTGCGGGAGAGCCATACCCTGTGCACGTTAAAGAACACGCTGGATTGCCTTGACGGGAGGCTACCATCTGTCTCCCAACAGCTGTTCCAGTAGGTCCTCTCCCCCAACCTTCTCTGAGCCTTCGGGGTCCATGTGACCTGGCCATTTAGCCCATGGTATGCAAAAAAGTGCCTCTCAGAGGTAAAACAACCCAACCTTTCTCCAATATTTCGAGGGCCAAAAAAAATAGAATAGGACAGGATAGGTAATTGAAAAGTCAGTTCATGCCACCTCAAAAAATTATTTTCTTTATACGAAAAATAATAAGTAATAATAAACTAATATAAATTTTCTGAACCTTATCAAATATTTAATAAATTTAATGGGAGCATTGTGGCCGTAGTTGTTGGGCAATAAGAATAGAATGAGTAAGTTGAAATAATGCAATAAAAATAAATACCCCCTCAAGCAGCTGCTTGCCACAGAGGTCTGACAGGTGCCTGTCAGTTTATGTGCCATAGTAGGTCTGAGAGGATGGCAGACCCTCAGCAGAAAAACGACACAAACAGCCATGCCTTACCCGGGCTCGAACCTAGGTTCCTTAGATCAGTAGCCAAGCGCGCTAACCACTCGTCCATAATTGCAAATAAAATAAGTAAGTCGAAGATTGCATATCAAGTAATATAAGTTGACAAAAAATTATAAGGTGGATTCAGATATTTATTTAAAATTTCAAGTAAAAACTTGATTTTGTTTGCGGGCCGCTAGTTGGATAACTCTGTGCTAAACTGATCTTACGAGTGGTCTCCTCTGCTAAATACATTATATTTCTGAATTTAATAGTATGACAAATTATAATTTCATTTAGAGATAAACAGCAAATATAACGATAAATTATTTGAATTTTATAAGAGCAATAGTGCACCTTAGTTCTGGCACTGTTCGTACAGTAAAAACAGAGGCAATGAATATAGTTCACGTATATGCATTAAAAAAAATCATCCATTTACCAGGGTGCTTTTCATGGATCAACAAGGAGAAGTCCTTTACAAGTTGAGTCCATGCTTACTTCAGTCAGAATTGCATGCTAATGGCGGCAACAATTTCAAGTTACGTGTGGTTGGGAAACTTGTCCTCGCGACTGAAAATTTGAATGAATGTTTCTGCTAAATGACTAGTGGTCATGCACAAATGTTATTCATTATCTTTCGTATCTGTTGAAATGACATTCATCTTTTTTTCTGTTGCGCTGACTTTTTATAAATATATTGAGACATTTCTGGGAAAGTTTCTTTCAATATTTCTGTTTCAGTGCCTTTACTGTGAAAAGTAAAACCTACAGATTAAGCCATTGTACAAAATGTATTTACGTTGCAAAAAATTTCTGCAAATGTGCCCAAAACAGACCTGTCGTCGTATTTTTCCACCAGATGGCAGCACGTTCTTCGCATAACTCTGAATTCAAAGGGAATCTTTTGATTAATCGCTTAGAAGCTTGATGTGAAGCTTGCACAATGCTAAACGTTGAAGTACACTGAGGAGCCAAAACATCATGACCAGCACTTCTTTATGCAAATCGAAGTAACAGCAGGAAAACGACGATGCGAGTGTAGGCCAGACGACTGGAGCAGAGCATTTCCGAGACTGCAAGGCTTGTGGGGTGCTCATGGTCAGCCATAATTAATACCTTCAAAAAGTGGTCCAAGGATGGAAAAACCATGAACCACTGGCAAGGTGTTGGTCGACCATGGCTCATCGATACTAGATGTGAACAAAGGCTATCCTGTATGGCACGAGCAAACAGAAGGAATACTCTGGTGTGACTCACCCATAATTTGAATACTGGTGACAGGAGTAATGTGTCACAACACAGTACATCAAACCCGCTGAAAATGGGGCTGCATAGCTGCAGTCCCCTCTGAGTGCCCATGCTAACCTTGGTTCACTGACGATAGTGACACTGAAACTGGACGCTGAATGATTGGAAGAAGATAGTCTGGCCCGACGAATCTCGTTTCCTGTTGCACCATATGGATTGCCGGGTACATGTGCGTTGTTTTCCTGGGGAAGTGTTGGCACCAGGATGCACTGTGGGTTGAAAACAAGCCAGTGGAGGAAGTATAATGCTTTGGGCAATGTTCTGCTGGAAACCCTGGGTCCAGTCAGTCGTGTGCAGGAAAATATGGCGTCTACCACCTACCTAAACTTCATTTCAGACCAGGTACATTATTTCATAGCAACGGTATATCCCTCATAGTGCCTTCTTTCAGCAGGATAATGCACCATCCCACACTGCTTAGATTGTATGAGAATGGCTCGTGGAACATGAGAATTTCCAAGAACCATTCTCGAACATGTCTGGTCAACAAATTCCCCAGAGGTCAATTCAAATCGAGCATCTGTGGTTTGTGTTGGAACAGCATATCAGATCTGTGGTGGCTCAACCATGTAACTTAACAAGAGTTAAAGGATCTGTGTGTAATGTGTTTGTACCAGATACCCCAAGACACCGTTAGAAATCTTGTAGCATCCATGCCTCGCCAGGTAATAGCCGTTTTGGGGGCACATGGAGGACCAACATCATATTATGCAGGTGGTCATAATGTTTTGGCTCTTCGGTGTATATGCAAATATATTCTACAACTTTTAGCATCAATAAATCATATAACTAGAAGGGCTCTTTTATCAGATCGAATGAGCATTCAGTTGACGTCACGAAATTTGATCTAATGTACAATTACAATTTCAACAATTATTCCAACTCAGGGATATATTTTGGTTTATACACAAATATATTCAGGGACCTTTGATTTATGCACTATCTCGCCCAAAAGCTTTGAAAGTTAAAAATCTACCTTTAACTATGAGGTGAGTTATGCTATTCGTTCAATAGAAGTAGCAAGATTCAGAGAAAATAAAACGCAATTCATAAAATAGAAGAAGGCGAATAAGTGGGAAGGCAATTTGAGTCTAAATGTGGAAAGAGCTCATACTGTATAATGGTACATTTGACAAAGTTCACAGCTAAGAGATCAAGCACTGGACACAAAAGTTCCCCTAATAAGTACATGGTAAATCAAAAATAAAAGCAGACAGGGGTGCTATAATAAATATAGTAGCCAGAGGTAGAAATCAAGGCCAGAAAAATCTCTAAACGGACGGTGTTATTTTTTAAATTCCTTCACATGCATTTCTGATAATGAATGAGGCCCTATAAATTAGTTTGTGTACTCATATGAAAATTATTGACTTTCTCATTTAATGAACTAATTTCAGTCTGAGGAACATGGGATTTCAAGCTTCACCAATGGTTGAAGGTTACGTTACCATCTAGTTCTGCTAAGTTCAAGTCAATTTATTGCAAATTCTTGTACTTAAAATTTTTCAAACTAACTACTAGGAAGCCACTGACTTTGAGTTTATTGAGTTAGCAGTTGAAAGTGCTCTTTAATATGGTCATGAAATAAAACCAAAAAACTGGAAATAATGGAAAATAATTAAGTGAAATGTGTTTATTCGAAGAATTAGGTGCTTAAACAAACTGAGCTTTATTGATCCTGAGACCCTTATCGAACCAAGTTTAAGTACTCAGTAATATCATCTACATAGCTGCTCATAATATGAAAAAGGTCGAACAAAATTTCAAACATCTCAATAAATCCTTTTTGAAGTATTTCTTGTAGGATTTCTTAAAAAAGTGGAATTTAAGAAATTTTTCAGAGGATATTTAGAGTCCAATAATTCACATAAAAAAATAATAAATAAATATCCCCTCAAGCAGCTGCTTGCCACAGAGGTCTGACAGTTTAATACGCAATAGTAGAAGGTCTGTGAGGATGGCGGGACCTAAGCAGAAAAACGAAACGAAAATCCATGCCTTATCTGGAGCTCGCACCCTGGTCCAGGTACCGTTGATCAGTATCCAAGCACGCTAACCACTCTACCACGGACCTGCTGTTAAATTTGCATTGCTCAATGCAAAAGACTCTTGCGACATGCAAGTTAAACAGGCAATAAAAGCAGCTTCAGGAACATCCACTTCTCATTTTAATTTAAGAGTGCCTTTATCGAATGTTCCGGATTACAGCTTTGTTAAAATGCAAAGGAGAAAACATTTGGATGGCTGTCAGTGGAGAACCATTCGATAGATGGACGCAGGAGAGGTACACAGAGAGGTTTCAGATTCATGACTGTACCGGAAAGTATCATTTCCAGACCCGGTAGATATTTTTAAGTCACTGAAACATGCTCTAGAAGTAGGAGATAGAATATTCCCAGAGGAACAACAGTCAAGATAATCGCTTCCTGTTCCTAACTACAAGGCACAATAGAATGGATCAGTGCATCAATTTGCATCAGAGCTGTCAGCTGCCACAAAAATAGTATACAGGAAGAGGAAACAGGGTAATTATTCCATTATACCTTGAACGAAGCGTGCAGTTCGCACTGGACTACCGTCATTGGACAGTGAAGGAGTGGAAAAAGGTTGCCTTCAACGAATCGAGGTTTCTACTCCACAGAAATGACGAGGGGTGGAGGATAGGACATCAGACACAAGAAAACTAACACCCGGACACGCTTGTCGGTCAAGTACAGGCCGCGGAGGCAGTGTGCATGTCTGGGGGATGTTTTTCTGGTATGACCTGGGACTGCTGGTACCACTGAATGGGTCCCTGTACGCCAATGGCTACTTCTCCATCCTCGCTGACCATATGCATCCCTTCATGTTGGACGTTTACCCTGGTGGTGATGGTGTCTACCAATAGGAAAATGCGTCCTGCCATGGTATGACCATCAGGAACAAGAATGATTTCTATAGATTTGAACGCTAAGGTGGTGCGTGACTAGTTCCAGGAACACATTACAGCGATGTCTCCGTTCTCCCTTAGCCAGCGAAATTGCCCGACCTCAATCCCATAGAGCACTTGTAGGACCGTTTAGATCGACAGGTTCAGTGTACGGACCCACAACCACATCATCTCCGGAACCTCCGTGCTCTGCTAGAGTCCGAATGGGCACATGTGCCTCTGGCAACCTTCCAGGGCCTCATTGCATCCATGCCATGCCGACTCGCCGCTTTCGTCCGAGCCAAGGGTGGTTATTCCCATTATTAGATAGGTGGTCATATTATTCTGATACGACTGTGTATAATTTTTCATAAATGGAAAATTTCCTGATATATTATTTAACCGGAAACTTAATTTTATAATTGGACAAGTATTCCAATATATTCTTTGTTTCAAACGTAAATGTTAATATAAAAATTAAAAAAAATAAATACCCCCTCAAGCAGCTGCTTGCCACATAGGTCTGACAGGAGCCAGTCAGTTTATATGCCATCCTTTCCTCCTTAAATTACCTGAATTGAATCATTTTTTCCATGACATTTTGTTGTTCAACTTGCCAAAGTCCGTTCCCGTATTGTATTGGTTGTTAAATATTTTTCTACGATTTGTGAACTGACTCATTCATCGCTAGGCCATTGCAGATCGCAATAAAAGATTAAAAAGGCTTTAATTTCTTTTCAGTTTGAGAAATTCTCTTTATGCAGGATTGATTTTTTTTTTCTGTTTTATTTTCTGTACACAAAATGAAATTATGAAGGTACAATGGAATCAAAATAGTAATTTATTCAACTGATTCACTAACGCCAACAGCTGCATGTTTTGATATGCCCTCTATGTTGTGAACAGAGAAGGAGCATTAGAGTACATATTTGATTATTTGTGTATGCCGCTTTCTCATAAGCAGTTAATTTATACTTAGTGAGCTTTATATTTATTCTGTAATTTTTAGTTTAAAGAAGAAATGAAACTTCATGAATGGAATGATTATCAAACATTGTGAACTTTGCTGACGGTAAAAAGGTAAGGGTAAGTGGTCTTTGAAATTTGATAGAAGTGATATTTAATTGTTGAAATGTCAGTGAACGAAGGTTTCGTAGAAAGATGCATTAGATTGAATTCTAAGCAAGAGATGTATCAAGAAAAATATGCTTTGAGGTTTGATTGGTAAAGTATAGAGGGAATTTTTCTGAAAATCGTATGAAATTTTGATTTAAGTGAAATATTTATATATTACACAGATTACTGAAGAATAGTAAACTTTATGCTTTATTATAATTCGTAATAGAAAAATCTGATCATTTAGTACTTTTTGATGTTTAGTTTCGATATTTTTATTACTTTAAGAAGTTAATATTTTTATATATTTATTTAATATTTTTTGTAAATATAAATAATGGCCACTATTTGTTTATTGTTCAAAGGTTACTGCAAATTGGTATTTATGTTGGAAGTAAATCAGGCAGCTGGGAAGCAAATGAAATTTTGTGTTTAATTCGCACCTCCCTACTACTTTGTTTTACACATATACATGAAAATATAAGCTCACAATTCATCAAGGCAAAAAAAAAAAGACTAAAAAAAGTACTTAAAAACCATACTATATATTGTATATTAAATCCTAAATAAAGTACTAAAAAACCATAACTGTATATCAGGCATTAAATGCTAATCATTTCAAGGGAAAATAAAGAATATTCTACAGAGTTGGAAAAAAGGCAGTTCACCACCATTCTTCCCAAGTACATTTTTTTAAAATCATTATGTTTTAATTATTCTCCAACTAACATTACAGGCGGCTAAAATAATAAAAATAAAAACGTATACAGATAATCTCTGGATTTATGCAAGACTCAACTTATGGAAATATGACTATGCAGAAAACATTGAAAATAAGTTTTTAAAATCCAGAATTCTGAGTCTGGAAATTTATGTTAGCAAGTAAGCAATTTAGTTTCATGGAAAATCTACACTTGACAGGCTTTTGGTTACTCTTGACAAGAAAGGTTCAGTGGTGACCACAACCTTCAACTTTACCACTATTTCCAGTGGAGGTTCTTGTAGCCACTTCCCCAGCCCCATCCTTATTAAAAGTAAATAAATAAATATCTCCTCAAATCATCTTATAATTAAGCCAACATGCTACCACTATATCTTCATTTCACTATATCATATGAATAAGCCAATACTAGGAATAAAGATAAGTGAAGTTGAATTGTTAATGATTTTTAGTTCTTTATTCCATAATGAAAATAAAAAAAAGATTTATTTCACAATATTGCTATTAGGAGAGTTATGTCTCTTATATTGCAGCCTGAGATACTAAAACAATTCAATGGTAATGGTTCTTTTTATATATATCGTATAGTTAGTCTTAGGTATATTTACCACTATGGGAGAGTGATCCTTGGCTGATACACTTGCTGTAGTTGCTACTGAGGCTGAAGCTCTGTTGCTGCAGTGCTCTAACTGTCAGTAGTTCACCAGTCTTAAGAGCATTGCCAGGTGGTCGTTAGCACTGTCTGCTGATGTACACAATGTTCATCTGTTTAACACATGGAGAAGGTGTTTATCTCCATGTGCTACAGAATGACTTGCTGTGGGGCATGACTGCAGTGATGGTTTTACAATCGCTCATCAAACAGTAAAGCTGCAAGAAAATCTCTACTGTGGCCGTGCCACATAGCAAGTCATCTTGCAGCATGTGGAGATTAATACCTCCTCCATGTGTAAAACAGATGAACATTCCGTATATCAGTGGGCAGTTCCAATGACCACCTGGCAATGTTATTGGACTGGTGAACCACCAACAGCTAGAGCACTGCAGCAACCAATCATAAGCCTCATTGCGACTACAGTGAGTGTACCAGCCAAGGATTACTCTCCCATAGCGGTAAATATACCTAACCTTTAACTGCACAATATGTAAAATGAACTATTACCATCGAATCATTTTAGCATCTCAAGCTGCAACACAGGAGACATAACTTTTTATAATGGTGATATTGTGAAATAAATCTTTTTATTATTATTACTCATTGTGTTCTCATAACTCTTTATTCCATGATTTTTAAAAACAGAATTGTTGCACGAGTCAATTTATTTAAACATGCTACTATGTGAATTTTGTTGAGGGCACATTAGATAAGTATTGTTGTTAGTTTGTTTTTAATAGTTTATCCCAGGATTTTTAAATAAGACTGTTGCGTGAATCAGTATTTTTAAGGTATGCTAAGTCATGTTAATGCTAAATTATCTTTACTACCAGTATAATACTATCAGGGGTGGGTCAGTTGGTAGCACACCATGTTACTTATTTCCCTCTCTCTCTCAGCAACTGCAAAATTTTTATCTCACAGCTGATGAGCCAGTATCTTCTCACCCAGTGGCAGAGGGACTCCAGTTGTTCCTCTTAGGTATACCCTTCTCTCACTGCTCCTAACCCCTGAAACCTTCACAAATCTGAGATCCTCCTCCATTGTCTCCGAGTTGGTGTCATCTACAGCAACTCTATGCTTCACATACTTGGCAAAGCCTACAGTCCTAACTGTGCCACATGCAGCACACCTGAGACTGTATTCATTAAATTGTTGTCAGTTCTGTGCTGTTTATCATGTGATAAATTAAGGTTTCATACATCAGTATATGGTTCAAAAATAAATTTTTTTGGGTAAGCTAATTTTACAATAATACTAGACTGGTGAGCTTCTGCACAACAAGGTCAATAAATCTGGACTGGTCATCTTGTGCAGGTATATGGTGCTCTGGCCAACTTGTTTTCATAGGTTTATTTTCAAAACAAAAATAATTTCAGTTTTAACTATAATGCTCAGATGTGAAAAATCAAATGCAAACATTGTTACTGCTTCAGATTTGAGTTGTAAGCTCATGATATATTTCATACAAGATTGTGTAGTTAAACATGTTCAGTTTTTTTTCCAATTAGGTTTGTGGGTTTTAGAGCCAATATTTTTGACCTAATATGAGAACAGCAATTTTTTTTTACCTACGTAGAATTAAACTGGTTAGTGAGGGACAATTACAACATACACTAGAGAACAAATGGCCATGCCATCCCAGGACTTGAATCCGAATACTGGCAGGTGTAAAGTTCTACAAGCGAATGTTATATCACTGTGTCACCAAAGTGGTGTTATACAGTTGGTTGAGCTAGTAATATTACTATCTCAAGCAGCTATGGGCTATGGACGTCCAACCAGACCATGCAATTTAGTTCTCCAAGCATATCTGTTCATAGTCTGTAAATTTACACTGGTCGTATGTAATGAATAAGGAAAATTTAGTCACTGCTGTAGTGTATTGCAGAAAATCATTAATAAAATCTAGAAATTGAATTATTTTGTCTTGGTGTATTTTTTAAAGTGTGCCCACTGTTTTTCACTCTGCTAAAATTATAGTATCCCCATCTATCAAATTCCAACTAGCCGTCACCAAAAATATCCTCATTAATGTAAAACTTGGCGAACTCTGGAACACAGACGTTGTTCCCCTCCCCCCCAGTGTGGCGTCTGATCCCTAGGGGATATAACATACACCTCGGAAATACCCCCCCCCCCACCCTAAACACTCTCCTCTCTCATCGCCGATCCCCATCTGCCACCTGAACACCCATCAAACCCTTTAAAACACTTCCATAATGCCTCCTAAAATCAACGATTAATGTACCCCCCCCCCCCCCACACACAACTCTCAATAGCAATACTGATATGAAAACCATTATTCAGACCCTCGCTAACATAATTATCTTAACCCCAAATTTCAGTTTATGAAATTTATAAATTCACTAAAAGTACCCCACTGATTATAATTATGAATTACTAGCCACAAATAGTGAAGCTTCCCTCAACACTCGCTGATCTTGGTGATTTCCCATAATCCCACACCCTCTTCCAATCTCTGTCAAATGCAGATCACATTACAGCCACCTGCACATCCGCCAACCACTCCAATACTCGGAGCTAAGCCACTGATTATTCAATTTATGGCACCCCACCCCTCCCTTGCACTCAACAACCAACTGCCTCTCCTGCATTAGGTTAAGCTCCTCACTTCTCACCTGACGAAGCGCCAAAAAGATGGGCATGAAATGCGTGTCGTGGATCAAAAACTTTAAGTACTCTATGCTATCAAAGGTGTAATTGGTTATTTCCTACGGCAAGGTGGGTAGACCATTGGCAGCTGTTATCCTTCTTTTAATCTTCACTAAGGCGTCACTTGCCGGCAAGAATGTTGATTATTAAATTTGTCACCGAAAGCATCCTGGAAGTTCTTGTTACTACCCATCCTCTACGGCATGGTACGTAAATCTCTCCTTAATAACTGTTGATACTTGATAGCATAGTGTCATAGATAATTAAATAACTTTAATTTTACAACAACATATCAGAATAATACAAACAGAGACAACTAATCCAAATGATGCAAATTTTTAAAATGACACTTCCTTCCTGCAGTTAAGGAAACAACTGAAACTAAATAATCCAATGATTAAGCCATATTTACAATTTTATGGAGTAAACTGTTTTAACGAATATATGGTCTTGTCATTACATACAGTGAATGCAAATATACAGAATTCAATTAGAAATATTACAACTCAAACAACTGTATTATTGTCAACAATATTTTGGGAAGTGATGTAGGCAGATGGAAGTGTGCAAAGTTGCACACATCCATCTGCCTACATCACTTCCCAAACAGCACACAGATTCATAGGCTATGCATCAAATTAATGGTATTCTACCATAAAAAAAAGTTGCGAAAAACTTCTTAATTCCATAAATATTAACCCATAAAAGGGCTTCTTTATCTACACACACCGGCCATTGAGTTAGAAACCTTTATGCAGATGCATGTAAATGTCGCTTGCGCAGCATATATGCATAATACATGGTCATGTGCATCACCACATGATCTAGGCAACTATTTGACTGCTGCTCATCAGTAATCATCAGTAGTGTTGATCACAATATAAAAAACAAAGGATCATTTAGGGTTCGATAAAGGGCTCAGTGTGGGTGCCCGTCTGACTGGATTGATGATTTTAAAAACAGCAAGAATTTATTGGTTTCTCGAAAGGTGAGATATCTAGGGTTTTTAATCAGTGGAAAAATAATCTACATTGCTTGTCAAAGAGGCCTAAGTGTGGTGTGACAACAATCTGTGAGGAATGAGTTTGCCGTCGTCTGAGAAGGCTTGTATGGAGAAACAGGACTTCTTGTGTACAGCAATTGACTGAAGCATTCAATGAAGGCTGTTCCTGACCCATATCTCAGTGAACTATGCACAGGGAATTGAAGAGGATCGATATTAGCTGTCACATGCCTATACAGAAACCAATGATTTCTGTGAAGAACCAAAAAGCTCATCTACAGTGATGTCAGGAACACAGTGACTGGACACTGGAAGACAAAAAAAAAGTCGTGGTCCAACGAGTCACGGTATACCTTGTTCTGTACCAAAGGTAGGCAGAAAGTTTGATGGGAGCCTCATGAAGCAATGGACCCAGCTTACCTTATAAACACAACTCAAAGTTCTGGAGGCGGTGTCATGGTTTGGAGCATGTTCTGTCAGTATGGAACGAGTCCCCTGATATTGCTGGAAGGTCGGGTGTCCTACAAGGATTATCTGAACATTGTTGCCGATCAAGTCCATCTACAATGTTGACTTTTATCCAGCAGGTGACGACTGTTTCATGGACAACAATGCTACTGTCCATCGCACAGGATGTGTTCAGCAGTGTTTCCGTGAGCATGACAGTGACTTCCACTATCTTCCCTGGCCACCACAAAGCCTGGATCTGAACTCCATTGAGAATGTATGGGACATGTTAGAAAAACAGATCTGGGAGCAAAATCCTCTTCCGTCAAATCTGAGTCAGTTAAAGGATTGTCTTGTGAATGCCTGGTATGCTGGTGATGTAAAGGCACTCCAACACCTTGTGGAATCTACTAAATCGCATACATATTGCAATTCAGGCTAAAGGAGGTCCAATTCAATATTGAATAAAGGTTTCTAATTGAGTGGCCAGCATGTTTACATTTACCTTTTTGGAATACAACTATTTACTACAATTCGAATGTACAAAATCTCTTTGAAAATATCAGTATCCTGTTCTAAGCATAGTAAAAAATTGTCTTTTGCAGCAATATTTTAAATGTGAATTTTATTAGTTGAAAGGTTATTTAAATCATTTTACTGTATTTTTTACCTCTGCTGCAATTACTGAGGAAATATAGTATTTGAATTGTTTGAATCATTATACATGAATGAGAAAAAAAATAATTTCCGTAACAAAATAAAAATGATCAATTTAACATAAGCTTATTATATGTGTCAGTGAATTTCAGAAATATGCGAATGAATTTGTCTAATAAGCACAGCTTAAATTAAAGAAAATTCAGCCTGTTATAGATAAAACATTCATGAGATAGTAATGAAATGTATATTCACAATTTTGACAACCGAAGCTAGAGCCATCTTAACCCATTTCTTCCCAGTGTTGCGTACATGCAACACTTCGTGCTGCGTGTACGCAACACTGGGAAGAAATGGGTTAATATAGAGATATACCTAGCATTAGATGTCTAATATAAATGTTGTTGCAGTTTAAAATGGATGAGCACTGAGCATGAATTCAAGTAAAAATTGGTCGTTGATCACCACACACAAGACGACAAATTCTTCTTTATCAGCTTAAAAAACACAATCCACATCAATAAACTAATCAACCTCCTATGTACACACCAAATAAAAACATTTATTCTTTAGACTATCATGCACAGACTAAGGCTATTTACACCTCCTTTCAGATCTCCACAATTCCAACAACTCTATCTCTTCTATTTTTTTTAGATTGGTTCTGTATTCCAATTCGTT
The DNA here is from genome assembly GCA_038380435.1 of Ryuthela nishihirai. NCBI lineage: Eukaryota > Metazoa > Arthropoda > Arachnida > Araneae > Heptathelidae > Ryuthela > Ryuthela nishihirai. The sequence continues at coordinate 8,504,139 of JAWZYU010000022.1, forward strand.
GGTTAAAATAAATCTCTCGCAGAAACATACACGGACGTTCATGTCACGTTTGTCATAAACTCACTGCACTACATTCATCTGTCGTAACATTTACAATAATTTATTACTTCACTCATAATTAGCTTTTATTTCCTGCATGGTAATTTCACTTTAAACTTCTAATACATAAATGACAATCATAGCATTACCTGTTGACTTTTTAATGTCTATAAAATCATTATTTTTTATTTCCATCTCACTTAAGTGCAATATAAAAAGAAATAGATGGCACCAATTGTAGGCACTGAAATCTCTGTGATAAGTTTAAAGTCTAAAATTAGTGGAAAAAAGACAGAGCTGGCATTAGTTCAATGCTAGAATATTTTGGCATATTTCTACAGAGATGCGGGCTCAATTCCTGTATGTCAGTGAAAAATTTCCCACAAAATATTTATTCACTATTCTAATACATTCTTGAAATTCTGATTAGGTAGCTAAGTGTAAATCATATTTAATTCTCAGTGACAGCAATATGATAGTGATTCGAGTACTATTTTCTCCGGGGCGGGGGTGGCTCAGTCGGTAGCGCGCCAGGCTCGTAATCTGTAGTTCTCAGGTTCGAGTCCCAGCTGGGTCAGTGTTGAGATTTATCTCCGCAAAATTTCCCCGCCCTGCCCACGGTCAGTAGGGGACACTGCTGGGCTTGAATAGGCCGCCGTCCGTCGGATGGGACGTAAAGCCGTGGCCCCGTGTGTGGGAGAGCCATACCCTGTGCACGTTAAAGAACACGCTGGATGGCCTTGACGGGAGGCTACCATCTGTCTCCCAACAGCTGTTCCAGTGGGTCCCCTCCCCCAACCTTCTCTGAGCCTTCGGGGTTCATGTGACCTGGCCATTTAGCCCATGGTGTGCAAAAAAGTGCCGCTCAGAGGTAAAACAACCCAACAACCCAACTATTTTCTCCTTCATGTCAAATTATTATTAATACACTACCAATGATTTTATTATTATACCAACATAATATTAATCACTGAAATTTCAGTGTTAGTTTAAACTACACACAATATATTACAATTTTTATAAAAAAATATATGCTTAATTAATACAGTACATATTACTTCAGACAGTTCTTGTTGGAAATCTATATTGTAGGTAGTGCAGCAAATGATTGACACTAAATGAATGATAAATGATTGAAGTTTATGGGTACATTTGAAACTTGTCCCCATAATATTCTGCATTATAATTAAGGCAATTTCTGATGTATTCACTAAATGCTTATTGAATGGTGAAAAAAAATGGGGTAGGATGCCTTAAGAAACAAATATTCATATACATTGTTATTTTTGTTATTCATTTTAATTCAGAATTTGATATTTTAGTATATATTACATTTTGGTTAGACTCGATCTCATCTAATGATGAGCCACCCCTGATGTTAACACTCTGCCTGCCCAAATTATTATAAATACTAAATCATGTATTGAAGTACCATGAAACATGCCAGTGTATGCAAAAGTTCTTACTCGTGTTATTTTACATCACTATGAGGTCCTATAAAAGCTGTAAAGGCATGGAAGAAAGCATAGTTTTGCAACATGGGTAAAAAGGCTGATCTGACCAATTTCAGAAGAGGCTCATTGTTTGAGTGCAATGGGAGGAGCATTCTCCCATTGCAAGTAAGTGTTAGATAATCAAAGTATTAGATAAAAAAAAAATCAATTACTTTTATTTAATAATTCTATAAATTATCTCCAAAGTATTAGATAATCATATAATTTGGCAGGCAGGATATCTGTTAGTAACTGTAGCATAAATCTCTAAAGTTATTTTTCTGTTGAAAAAAAAGCTAAAATTGTATTGGCACAATTGTATGCATTGTGACAAGCCTGATACTTGAAGTATTAAACGGTGTCTTGTGTATTCATTTTGATGTTGGTTTTGCCAGATTTGCTAGCTTACAGAACTGTAAATTAGCAAATATGGTTACAAATTGTTATCCTAAAGAATTGAGTGAAAGGTTTAGCCCAGTGATGTGGATGTAAAACAGTTTATTAGAACGGACATGCAGTGGCTAAATTCAGCAGCTGTTGTTCAGTATGGAGATATTTTGGGAACTAAATTGCATAGTCTAGTTGGATCTCTATAGTTGCTTGAGAATTATGTATGTGTGTACACATACACACATGCATAATATATGAGTGAATATGAAAGAGGATTCATTTGTTCAAAAATTATTCATGGATCAATAAAATGCATATATCTCAAAAAACATATTTGGACAAATTCAATCAAATTTCACAGAAAGATACCAAGATGTGATAGGTCATGATATTTTTGGCCAAAATTATTTACACTTACCTTAAAGAAATGAATAAAAGAAAGTACATGAAAGAAGGAGAGGAGTGTTTAGAATATCAAATGTATAGTCAGTAGAGGATATGAATCCCTGTAGCACTAAAGCAGGCCTAACAATATCTAATCATGCCAAAAAAAAAACTTCAGATAATAGGGACAATCAAGCTCACTGAGCAATAAAGAGCAGTTGTGTGAAGTCTGGGAAGGAGTTGAAAAGTGGCAGTATGTCTCCTCAAGGTGGGGCGGGGGTGGCTCAGTCGGTAGCGCGCCAGGCTCATAATCTGTAGTTCCCAGGTTCGAGTCCCAGCTGGGTCAGCGTTAAGATTTAACTCCGCAAAATTTCTCCTCCCTGCCCACGGTCAGTAGGGGATACCGATGGACTTGAAAAGGCCGCCGTCCGTCGAATGGGACGTTAAGCCGTGGCCCCGTGTGCGGGAGAGCCATACCCTGTGCACGTTAAAGAACACACTGGATGGCCTTGACGGGAGGCTACCATCTGTCTCCCAACAGCTGTTCCAGTGGGTCCCCTCCCCCAACCTTCTCTGAGCCTTCGGGGTCCTTGTGGCCTGGCCATTTAGCCCATGGTGTGCAAAAAAGTGCCGCTCAGAGGTAAAACAACCCAACTCCATTTGTTGGATACCATATTCCTCAAGATTTTTTGCTGGTCAGTTTTGCTCTGTGTGAAAAATATCATCTATAAGAAAGAAATTATTACCTACTGCAGCAGCTACTTAAGCATGGGGATTGACATAAGGATCTCATCCTGATATCTGCATTCAGAGAACCTCCATCAAACACATGTTCTGTATGGCCACCCAATGGAAAATGTGGCCCACACGGTCAGGTCTCTACCACAAAATTCACTTCTCTCGAGGATATAGGGGGCTGGTTCTGATTTTTTACGCATAAAAACACAGAATTTATTTTTCTTTTTTATATCATATCTTGCTACACTAGAACTTGCTGTGCCATAATGGAATAGTTACCAGTAATACCAGTATTGTTTGCGCTGTGAAAATTCTATACTTATGGAATATAATTTCTCCAGCTTTCCCATGTATAATTTTGCTGCCGATTTCGACATATTAAACATATGAATAAGGAAAATATAAAAAATTAAGATATTAAATAGTAATTTAAAATAAATGCTAAAATATGTTTTTTTTTATTGTAATGCATCCTCTCAGATCTCCTACTGTGGCATATAAACTGACAGGCTCCTGTCAGACCTCTGTGGCAAGCAGCTGCTTGAGGGGTATGTATTGTATGTATGTATGCACAAGAATAGCAGATGAATTTAATGTCCTGTTATGCATATTCTCAGATTCTTGTGATAAACTTTCTACTGCTCTTCATCTGAATGTCGATCACGATATTTGATATATAGTAAATACTATTAAAATCCAGGGCTAGTAACAGGCAAAAAAATATGTTAAATGTATATATATTTAACATATTTTTGAAAAAATTTTAAAGATCACTGAAGCGGAGAGAAAAATTTTATACCGAACTGCGTTCGTGTTCGATCTTGCCACATCCCCATTTTTTTTCTTGCCACGAAGCACGCATATTTAATAAGTATAGTGCTTCCTGGTTGTCAGAAATGATTCCTTGCGAAAAAAAAGTTTAAAACGCTTGACAGAAGGAAACGTAGGAAAAAACAGAAACAGAGCGTACCTTTCTGGGAAAGCAACATAAGTAAACTACAAAAATGTTTAGAAGATTAGGTAAAAATGTTCTTTGAAAACGAAATACTGAAATACGGAACAAGTGTTTTTGCGAAATTACCTAATACCGAAATTGAAAGTAATATGCATGTGAAATGACCCGTTTGGTGTTCTGATTAACTGCGTCAAGAATCCGTGGAAAAAATGCCATTCAAGTAGCTAGGACTTCTCGCGGAAGCAAGCGAGCGGTAGCTGATGGCCAAAACGTGAGGTTTGTAGCTTGCGGGGCAAAAGATAAGGTACTTTTAAGGGTACTTTTAAGAAGGGTTAAAACAATTTCAGGAGGTTAATCGCCTATTCTACAAAAAAAAAATCCTTTTTCTAAGTAAGAGTTGTGTGATTCTTAAAGGTTTTTTAGTGCTGACTTCAGATCTGTAGTTAGATGTTTTCTATCAGAGATAGTTTTCGAGTTAGTCGTTTTTTCATTTTTAATTTTATTCCTAGATTTACGATGAATAATAATAGGGAAAAAAAAAGATTATTCTTTGCTTCCTTAGTATTAAAATGATTCTAGATTCAGACAGAAAAATGTACAGAATATTATACAGAAATAAATTGAATACAGAATAATTAAGTAACAAAAATGCCAAACGTAAATATTATACAGAAATTAATTGCATACAGAATAATTAAATAACAAAAATACCAAACGTAAATAATTTTTTTCTTTTATGTTTATCTGTGCTGTCTCTTTTGTGATTCCAACATAAATCAGCTAACATTGTAGGCATCTACTTCCTTTCATATCGCTTTTCAATTGTCGAAATATCTTTGTGAAACCTCTCATCGTGTTCATCGGAGACATCACTGCAGCTTTCCGGAAAGTAGTCCAGATGTGAATGAAGGAAGTGCACTTTCAAAGACATGTTTATCCTAAATCCCGATATGCATGTAGCATCTGGTTTATTATTTCTTTATAATCTTTAGACCTCTTTTTTCCAAGAAAATGGGGCGGGAGTGACTGTCGGTAGCGCGCCTGGTTCATAATCTGCAGTTTCCAGGTTCGAGTCCCAGCTAGGTCAGCGTTGAGACATCTCCGCAAAACTCCCCGCCCTGCCCACGGTCAGTAGGAGACACCAATGGGTTTAGAAAGGCCGCCGTCCGTCGGATGGGACGTTAAGCCATGGCCCCGTATGCGGGAGAGTCGCCCTCTTTTATCTATGCTTCTGGGGAGGAAGGATCACGTCCTGATAAGTCTCTCCTGTAAATTTTTTCTTCCACTTCCCAATTACCTATTGGTCAAGTTTTCTTTAAGTAATGGGATGCTCTGTCACGACTATCCCATTCCCAAAGGAAACAAAAAAATTTTGTGTTCCCTTGTTGCGTTCCCAGTATCATGACAATGATTTTTAAATCCCCACATATTTTTCAATTGAAATCCGTATATTTTATGGATTTGAGCATTATATCTAGAATCTCATGATTCTTTTGCCATAGTAGCATAGGCAACTGGAACAGAAGGCATTAAATTACCATTATGTGGTAAAACTGTCTTCAAGCTAGTTTTGGATGCATCTATAAAGAGCCTCCGATTTTGTAGATCACGAATAAAGCCTAAAGCTGTCATCAAACCGGCAATATCATTACAGAAAGTCAATCGGCCATCATGTGAGAAGAATGCAACAAAATTCCGTTCTCTATTTCTATATAAAGTTATACTTGTACTAGGTTGGAGAAGATTCCATTCTTGCAACCTAGAGCCCAGCAGTCAGCATTTTGTTTACTTAGCCCTAGATCACGAACCAAATCGTTCAGATCTTCCTGCGTTAAAAAATGTGGAGTTGAATCCATGGTGCCCTCGTAGGAAGGATCACTTCTTTCTGGAGGTGATTCACGTGCTTCACTCTCTTCACCAGTACTTTCTTCATCTGTTTCCTGACTTTGAGTTAGTGGAACTGGCAAAGTTTTAGAATGTGGTACTGCAGAAGGTAAGTTGGAATAATCAATATGTCTCTTCGATTTTCTACTGGTAAAGCCCTGGATACTAGTCATACAGAAGTAGCCATCTGTGGAATGGTCTTTTGGTTCCCTCCATATTATGGGCACAGCAAATAACATGGTGTTATCTTTACCCTTCCACAGTTTATTAGTTTCACATAGCAAGTTCACAACATATGTGAGGGGCCCACTGCTTATCTTGATCTTCCATTTTACATCCAAAGTAATGTTTGTATGTTCTCTTTATTATAGGTGACATTTTTTTTCTTGTGTCTTTCAAAGGTGAACTCTCCGCAAATATAACAGAAGTTGTCTGCCTTATTTTGACATTTTCGGTGGGGCATTTTCTGGAATACAAAAGAAAAAGAATGGAATAGAAGTATTCACAAACCTGTCGTGTTACCTACACAAATATTGTCATAAAATATCTTTACATAGCCTAGAATACAGTTTGAAAAAACTGATGTTAATACTACAAATATCTTGTCACTTATACGTTTTTAAATAAACTTTACAGAGACAGACTAATAGTTATCTAAACTAGGGGTTCTCAACGTGGGGTACGCGGTAAAATTTTTTGGGGTACGCTGTGAGAGCTCAATGGCCAAATCTAGTAACAAAGTCGCTAAGTTGGCAACACTGCTTTTTCATCTTGAACAAATAAATATAGGAACAAGCTTGATGTTGAAGATGACTTGCGACTCTACCTTAGCAAGATAACTGTGCAACCACTGATGAACTGTGCAAGCGTAAACACGCGCAACCATTTCACTGATTACCCAGTAAAATGTTTATTATTTTATAAGATTTGTTAAATTATATGTCATTTTTTGTGTTTATCGATATATGTAATTTATGAATACAAAGTTTAATGTATATATATATGTGTTTTATTTTATTCCCATTGTTATACTATAACTATAGTTTTATCTATCTATACAAGGGGTACGCCAGTTACATACACATTTTCAGGGGGTACGTGAAGCATAAAAGGTTGAGAACCACTGATATATATGTTTTATTTTATTCCCATTGTTATACTATAACTATAGTTTTATCTATCTATACAAGGGGTACGGCAGTTACATAAACATTTCCAGGGGGTACGTGAAGCATAAAAGGTTGAGAACCACTGATATATATGTTTTATTTTATTCCCATTGTTATACTATAACTATAGTTTTATCTATCTATACAAGGGGTACGGCAGTTACATAAACATTTCCAGGGGGTACGTGAAGCATAAAAGTTTGAGAACCACCGATCTAAACTATGAATAGAATAACAATCTACCATGTAAATTTAGGGTCTAAAATCTTGTGCGTATTTGTAATTCTGTAAATGTGAGTGGATAAATGTACCTTCAGTGATGTAAGAAAGAATGTTAAATGCTGATGATCGTAAATCGATATGAAATGATGGTGGATCAAGGTTTGGCATTATTAACATTTGGGTCTTTTTCGTTTTTTTAGATCTGTTGGTGAATCTTGTTTGATTAAATTATTGAGAACCACTGATATTGAGAACCACTGATTGAGAACCACTGATCTAAACTATGAATAGAATAACAATCTACCATGTAAATTTAGGGTCTAAAATCTTATGCGTATTTGTAATTCTGTAAATGTGAGTGGATAAATGTACCTTCAGTGATGTAAGAAAGAATGTTAAATGCTGATGATCGTAAATCGATATGAAATGATGGTGGATCAAGGTTTGGCATTATTAACATTTGGGTCTTTTTCGTTTCTTTAGATCTGTTGGTGAATCTTGTTTGATTAAATTATTCAAAGGAAGAAACTTTTATTAGTTTACCCAAAATTGTTTTGTAACTGAATTTTTCAAGTTGAGATAAAAAGTAATAGCAGTTAATGATGCATCATTGATGGACAGTTTTTGATTTAGACTAGCCTTAAAGGGCTGTAGACTTCTCTATAGCACTTGGTATTCACTATCTTAGATGGCGACCGCCGTTGAGCTTGACCCACTCGGTAACGTTCCAACATCTCAACTGAATGAAATTTGATTGCATTGCAAGCATTGCGAATTTCTTTATTTGACTGCGCCTTGTGTGAGGAAAAGGGGCCGATGGCCATTATTCTTGATACGAGATTTGAAGCCGTGTGAGTGAGAGCCATGTTTTGTGCGCACTGAAGTGTATGCTTGAGTTCCTTGACTAGGAACTCTCATCTATTCTGAGCAATTGTCTGAGTGGTCACCTTGACCTAATCGTAGAGGTCCATATGACCTGGAAATGTAGCCTATCGTGTAGCAAAAATAATTGTCCGCCAGAGGTCAACGTATTGTTACCAATCTTACTATTGCTTTTCGGTCGTCATTTGTTTGTGTTTTTCAAGACTGTTGTTTCACGTACCTTTCGAACGCAAGGGCCAAATTTAATGTGTTAGGAGCAAATAAAAGCTTGTCATTACGGACAATAAAGTTTCCTGAGCCACCGATGAGAGATAGTTCGAGTGCTACATTGCGATTTATAAGAATGCATGAATGTGTTTAGTTCAGAATGTTGGTATTTGTATAAAATTTTATCTTTCCTGTATATTGTTTAGAATTGTTACTTATTAATCTCATTTCATTACTTTTCATTTTGTTATAGATTGATACAAAATTTAATGTGTTAGGGGCAAATAAAAGCTTTTTACATGGGGTGTGTCAAAGGTTATTCAAAAATTGCCCGCGCATGCTTTTCTTCCCTTCCTGAAAAAGGGGAAATGGGAAAACGATTGCTCATCTATATCTTCGGAACGCGAGGGAGAGCAACGAGTTATGCATCAAATAAAAGTTTGTGATATGAAGAATATCACAGGCTATAAAATACTGCACTGTCTTCCTCCCAAAAAAAGGGGGTAAAGGTGCGAAGGAGTGTTCTATATCCTTCGATCGCCTAACGTTATAAGTTGTATAAATGAAAAATAAAAAAATAAATACCCCCTCAAGCTGCTGCTTGCCACAGAGCCTGTCAGTTTATATGCCAAAGTAGAAGGTCTGAGAGGATGGTAGGACCTCAGCAGAAAAACAACACAAACGTCCATGCCTTGTCCGAGGCTCTAACCCAGGTCCCTTAGATCAGTAGCCAAGCGCGCTAACCACTCGGTCACGGGACGGCTTATGCCAAATGAAAATTTCTGACACGGTTTCGGTCAGAAATTTATAGCGTATAACACTAGGAGTGTTATAAGCTATAAAAATTTACCCCTGTGTTTCATCCCTAAAAAAGGGTAAATATGAATATTGTTGTTCTATATTTTCCGAACGCGGGGCTCAGTTACGAGTTAGGTGCCAAATGAAAGCTTGACATGTGAGAATTGTCGTAGGCTACTTCGAATTCTCCCACCCTTCTTTCCCTTAAAAAGACAAAGGAAAACAATGGTAAATTCCCAGAGATTGAAGCCAGTTCGTTTTATCTGAGAGTAAAGTATGTGGACATGTACGGTGTCGTAGGCTAACTCAAAACATGCCCTTCTGTTCTTTTCCTCTAAAAGGAGGAGGAAAACGTGGGCCGATCGTTACGAGTCCTATGTCAAATGAAAGCTTCTAAAGATAGTTTAGTTTTTAATTTATATATTTTACTTTACCACCAGAAACACCTATCTTTTTGTGTGCGCCCTAAAGAGTCAAAAATAAAGCCTCGTAATCGTAATAAAGCTCGTAATCTGTAGTTCCCAAGTTTGGTCCCAACTGGACCAAACTTGGAACTGGGTCAGCGTTGAGATTTATCTCTGCAAAATTCTCCGCCCTTTCACGGTCAGTAGGGGACACCGATGGGCTTGGAAAGACCGCCGTCCGTCGGATGGACGTGAAGCCGTGGTCCCGGATGCGAGAGAGCTGTACCCTGTGCACGTTAAAGACTAACACTGGATTGGCATTGACGGGAGGCTACCATCTGTCTCCTAACAGCTGTTCCAGTGGGTCCCCTCCCCCAACCTTCTTCTGAGCCTTCGGGTCCTTGAGACCCGGCCATTTAGCCCATGGTGTGCAAAAAAGTGCCTCTCGGAGGTTAAAACAACAACCCAACTCATGGATTAGGAAAGATCTGGATAAGTCGGAATTCTTAGAATAGTAATGTTGTTGAAAAAACAGCAGTCATCACAAAGGTAGAAGTATGGATACAATCGATCAGTCGCTGATTTTAGGCGGTTAGTAGAAATTGGTTTATTTTACATAATGAAACATTGAATAGTTTTGTTTTTGCGTCGTTAATAAAATTAAATTTAATTTCACCGAGGTACCGAGTGGTTAGCGCGCTTGGCTACTCACCTAAGGGACCTGGGTTCGAGCCCCGGTAAGGCATGGCTGTTTGTGTCGTTTTTCTGCTGAGGGCCTGTCATCCTCTCAGACCTTCTACTATGGCATATAAACTGACAGGCTCCTGTCAGACCTCTGTGGCAAGCAGCTGCTTGAGGGGGCATTTATTTTTATTTTTTTTATTCACAATGATGAATGAATAGACCTATGAAATAAAAATATGACAGTCGTTAAATTTTTTTTGCCCTTTCAACGTTTATTAAATCGAGTTATTTAATTTTTCATTTATTATAAATCATATATGACGTGAAAGTGTTTCAAATAAATTTTTGTTATTTTGCATTTAGTGCGTAAATTTAGAGTTTAATTTTCATGTGCTTTTGCCATTTCCAAAGACTTCGAGACTCATACTTCGAAAAACCCAGAGTTAGAGCCCAAACATACTATCGCAAAGAGAATGGATAACAGCTTAGAATTGTTATCATTCCAAAGTAGCTTCAAAATACGGGCCTTTATTGTGAAAACTTCTTGGTGTTAGATTCCGGGAACCTCGTTCTCGTTTTCCTTCCTGTTAGCCATCTGGCAACAATTGCCATTGACAAGTTCCTGAACTGCTACCAACGCCACAGCTTACACATAAAAAACAATTTGGGATTTTTTCCTCGTAAACTGACTGAAAGTGCCTCGAATTGCGTAGTGGCTAGTGCTACTATTCCTTCAGGCACTACTGTTATGTTATTTGAAGCAGTAGTCGGCAAACTTGACTTCGGTTCTTAGAAAGCCTGTGCTAGGAGTAGCTTTCAAGAATTCTTTCCTAGTTTGCAGCAAAGAAAACGAACAAAAGTTGCATCAAAAATGCCAAAATTGAAACTTTTTCTAGGATCTACTAATAATGGGAAAATATATATAAAAAAAAAATTGTCTTCCTAAAATATAATCGTACGATGAATTCGTGTGCACTTCAAAGAAAGAAAGATAGTGCGCGGACGACTAACTTAACAGAAATTGCCGGCGCCCTATCTTCCCTTGAAGTGAATACGAATTGAGCGCGTGATTTCACCATTGGTTTTGTTTCTTTATAAAGATTGAAATTTTTTTGATTTATATTTTTTACTCTGTCACTAACAACATCTATCTTCGGAACTGCTATGACTCTTAAAGGTCGACTCCATTTTCCCTCGTTTGAGTCCCAGCTGGGTCAGCGTTGAGATTTATCTCCGCAAAATTCCCCGCCCTGTCCACGGTCAGTAGGGGACACCGATGGGCTTGGAAAGGCCGCCGTCGGATGGGACGTTAAGCCGTGGCCCCGTGTGCGGGAGAGCCGTACCCTGTGCACGTTAAAGAACACGCTGGATGGCCTTGACGGGAGGCTACCATCTGTCTCCCAACAGCTGTTCCAGTGGGTCCCCTCCCCCAACCTTCTCTGAGCCTTCGGGGTCCTTGTGAACTGGCCATTTAGCCCATGGTGTGCAAATAAGTGCCGCTCAAAGGTAAAAACAACCCAACCCAATGGAAATATATGATTGACGATAAAGATATACGTCAAGTCTATCAAATCCGAAATTAAAAAAACATATTTACAATATTTAAAAATTTATGTATACTGGAATAATTAAGAGCAGCGGTGTTATCCCTCGGAATCATATACGCTAAAATTAAAAAAAATATATTTGTACAAATGTTTAAAATATACAACTATTTTATTAAATGATGTGAAATAATAGTTATTAAATTTTAAATACTTTCTTAACTAAATTCTTATGATTGATACTGTTGTTAAATATTCAAACTTCCATAAAACTTGTCGGTAGCGCGCCAGACTCTGTTCTCAGGTTCGAGTCCCAACTGTGCCTGGGTTGAGAGTTTTCTCGTCAAATTTCCGTTCTGCCCTTGGTGCGAAAGGGGACACAGTTGGTCTTGGAAAAGCTACCATTCATATGATGGGACATTAAGCAGAGACTCGATGTGCATTTTAAAGAACACTGGATGGCCTCGACGGGAAGCTTCCATCTGTCTCCTAGCAGCTATCTAGTGTATCTGTTACCGCTAAAGCTCGAAAGCCGTTAATGTGCACATTACCTAGCTAATCTGCAGATTAACTGATTTGCTCCGTTAACGTGCGGAATCAAGAGTTTTCCGCATTTTACCTAGGTAATGTGCACATTAACGGCTTCCGTATCGTTAAAGTTCAAAAGTTTGTTTCTCTCATAGTGGTGAATCTCTTGAATATGAATCTTCGTGTCACGTGATTCACTCGTCCGCATTATAAAAAACGCCCCGGATGAGCGGAGGCCAAGTGAGAACGAATCGGTAAAGTGATTCATTCTTGATAACGAATCACTAAAATGATTCGTTCTCACTTGGCCTGCTCATTTTGGGGGCGTTTTTTATAATTCGGACGACTGATTCATGTTGACAGAGGGATGACCCTGGTTTCAACTCTACTCTCGGACACTAGATAAATAACATTATGTTAATTTAAGCGTACAGAAACGTTCCTGTTGTTCCAGCAAAGATCTTATTTTCACTTTAACGAGTGCCTAGTAGGTAATGTGCAGATTATCCAGGTAATTTGCAGATTACCTAGGTAATTTGAGAAATGAAACAATTTTCCGCACGTTAACGGATCACCCTAGTTAATCTGTAGAATAACTGATTTCTGCACTTTAGCGGTAACATATTCACTTCCTCAATTTTCTCTGAGCACTTGTGGTCCTTGTGACCTGGCCATTTAGCTCATTGTATGCAAAAAAAAGTGCCGCTTAGAAGTAAAACAACTCTAAATAAAAGTAAATACCCCCTCAAGCAGCTGCTTGCCACAGAGGTCTGACAGGAGCCTGTCAGTTTATACGTAGTTCATAGTAGAAGGTCTGTGAAGATGGCAGGACCTCAACAGAAAAACACATACATCCATGCTTTACCCGGGGCTCGAACCCAGGTCCCGTGGCCGAGTGGTTAGCACGCATGGCTACTGAAAACAACTCTGATTAACTTAAAATACTTTCTGAATATTTTTAAAATTCTGGATTTAAACTTTGATTAGATCTTGAATTTATTTTCAGTCAAAAATTTTCGTGCAAAACTTATTTTAGAAGTTATGGAGTATTGAATTTTGCTTTCTATTTATAATAAAAAATAAATATCCCTCAAGCTGTTGCTTGCTGCAGAGGTCTGACAGGAGCCTGTCAGTTTATATGCCATAGTAGAAGGTCTGAGAGGATAGCGGGACCTCAGCAGAAAAACGAAACATACATCCATGCCTTAACCCGGGGCTCGAACCCAGGTCTCTTAGATCAGTAGCCAAGTGCGCTAACCAATCGACCACAGGACTATAGCATGTAAATTCTCCAATGATTTCGTAGGTCCCTGCAGATTACATATTAAAATATAAACATTTTGGAAATTCCTTAGTGGATTGTAAAAATTAATCGCCTTCGTAAATCTTTTTTGGGTATTCATAAAATCTTTGCTATTCTATCCAGATGTTTACTACATGAGAGATTTTTTTTCTCTTCGAAGCCAAAAATACAGTCTCCATATATAATTTTTTGTAGCTAATGAATGTGTTTTGTAGGCAATTGAGAAGGATTGCGCAATCAACACTGCTGTCTTTTTTTGGTTGCAAAGAGTGTTCTTACGCAACCCCACCAGTAGTCAGCTGCGGCCAACAAGACTGACATTGTTATCGTTTTCAGCCGTTGGTGCCATCAGTGATTTGAATGTTGGCTAGTCGCCAGATGCACAAAGATGAGGTCGTTTAAGAGTGTTAAGACAATCGGCTCTTGCGTGAATCACACATTCATTATGATTGATATTTCCCGTACTTAAGAAATTAATGGGCGCAGTAATCTGTAAGGTTCAAAAGCCTTAAACTTTGAAATTAGCTGCGAAATAATCTGGATCATCTCTATGCGTATATTATATTTACATCCTTGAAAATACGAAAAACTTGTCTAGTCATCTCAAGCGGCAAGATTATTAAAATAATATAAATAAATACCCCCTCAAGCAGCTGCTTGCCACAGAGGTCTGACAGGAGTCTGTCAGTTTATATGCCACAGTAGAAGGATCTGAGAGGATGGCAGGGCCTCAGCAGAAAAACGACACATACATATCTATGCCTTACCCGGGGCTCGAACCCAGGTCCCTTAGGTCAGTAGTCAAGCGCGCTAACCACTCGGCCATGGGACGGCAGTCAGCAAGATTATTAGTAGTGCAATATACAGTAGAACACAACAAAAATAGAAAAACAGTGTTGTAGCATTTAAGAAACGTTATATATATATAAAAAGAGTTTGTCTGTTCGACTTCTCCTAATCGGTTGGAGCTTATTAAGAAGTGTGAAAAAAGTGCGTGAATCATTTTTTGAGCATGGTAAAAACGATGTTTGAACGTTTATTAAAAAAAAACTATTTTGAAAAAATATTACTTTTTTTTCAACTTAAAGTTACATACATTTTTAAAATTAAATAATTAAAAATATACATTATTAATACATATGTAAATTAAGCAAATGATATGTGAAAAGTGAAAGCAAAGTAACTTTAGTCTTTCACAGACGGAAATATAGTTAGTTTTTGGGGTAGAAGGGACAGACCTTTGGACTGTTGGTAAAAAATGAACTTCTTAGCAGTAATTTTTCTTAGAGAATTTATTTTGAATTACATTACCCTTTCGCGCCATTTTGTTGCACAGTGAAAATGAATTAAATAGCCAGACATTTCGCAGCCAATTTTTTGGGGAGAGCTAAATTTTGTGGGGCTGAAAACCTGACTGTTAATTACATTACGGTGAGATGAAGCTGTAGACAAAGTTTGGTGGTCTTAGCTACGACCGACTAGGAGGAGAAGTCGAACAGACAAACTAAAAAAAAAATAAAAATTTTAAATAAGAATAACAAAACAGGATAACACTCCTTGTCATTTTCATACATAAACTGAAGAAGAAAAAAAAATTAAGTAGCCATGCAGTGAATTGAACCCATCACCTTGAGGTCCAACATACCTTCCCATCATACAAAATGGCTCTTCACAACTCTGAGACAACTCACTATTTATGGGAAAATAAATAAAAAAAAAATTTACTTTTAAGTAGCAAAAAAAAATAAATATATATAAAAAAATATAAAAAAATGAACAATGAAAAAAATTTTTAATAATAAAAAAATAAATTTAAAAACAATAAAAAAAATTGAAAAAATATTTATAATAATAAAAAATAAACAAATAATAAAAAGTAAAAAATGATTATAATAAAATAAAATCGAAATTAGATAAAAGATTATAATAAAATAAAATTAATCCAAAATTAAAAAAACTCTAAAAATTCATACATCAACAACCATAAAAATCCACAACAATGAAGGGCGCAAAATTATAAAATTATAATAAACTCTAAAACAATATATAATATATATATTTAAAAACACATCACCCCCCAAAAAAACCAATAAAACATTAATTGAAAAATCTCTCACCACTAACCCAACAAAATTTATCTATTGAGTAAGCCTGAAGAAGGAACACTCATTGCTTGTAACGAATACAAACAAACAAACATTATATGCTACAACACTGTTTTTCTATTTTTGTTGTGTTCTACTGTATATTGTACTACTAATAATCTTGCTGCTTGAGACGACTCCAGGAATCCTTATCTAACTGAATCAGCTGAAATTAATCAAACTCCTATTTTGATATATGCTATCTGAAAATCTTTATCGCAAAGTATAATGACGAACTTCTGTTAGACTTCCTTCTTGAAATTGCTTAGCCCAGAAGTTGTCAAGCAAATTTTATAGCGTAAGTAGTGTTGTTTTACCGCTGTACTTCACGTTTTTGCTCACAATGTGCTAAATGACCTGATTATAGAAACCCCTAGAGCTCAGAGAAGGTTGGGGAAGCGGATCCATTGGAAAGCTGTTAGGAGACAAGCCTATTGTCATTCAACGTGTTCTTTAAATGTTCATAGGGTATGGCTCTCTCACACTGGGGGCACGGCTTAATCGAGTCCCATCGAAAGGACGCCGGCCTTTTTAAGTTCATCAATGTCCTTTTTTCTACCGAAGACAAAGTGGGGGGTTAGCCGAGATATATCCAATGCAAGAACTTGGGAACATCAAAATGCAAGCTTGGGGCTTTACCTGCTGAGACTCCCCTCCTCCTAGTGTTTTAGACAGCAATTGACAGTGTTATCCCTGTTTTGCATCTCTTAACTAAAAAGCAAAATAATAAAAGAAATAAAAGTACTTACGATATGTACACTAAAGTGTTAAATAATTGACAATTTGGATTTTAATTTTTATCACTATTTAAACCATGTTAATTGCGACGGAAAATAGGAAACTTAAATGGGTTGTCTTTTACCCTACGAAAAAAATTGTTTACGCCACTATCTTCGAAATTATTTTCAGTGCGTTTTATAAACATTGTGCCGGAGAGCCATACCCTGTGCACGTTAAAGAACACGCTGGATGGCCTTGACGGGAGACTACCTTCTGTCTCCCAACAGCTGTTCCAGTGGGTCCCCTCCCCCAACCTTCTCTGAGACTTCGGGTCCTTGTGACCTGGCCATTTAGCCCATGGTGTGCAAAAAAGTGCCGCTCAGAGGTAAAACAACCCAACTTTATAAACATTGCAGTTTTGTTTTATTTTTAATTTCTGCAAATGCACCCTGAGAAATAAATATTCCAACTCATATAGTCAGCAGAAGCAGCCGCTAAAATTAATATTACGAGATTTCTGCACATAAAAATGGAAAGTCAAACTATAATTAACCAGTGTTTACCCTTCCCTATAATAGGTGTTATTAATTACAGTGTTGTACCCAGAAAATTCGGATTTTGAGGGGGAGGACAGTTACTGACATGCCTGAATATTTTGTTTTCGTCGGTTATCTTATGGTTATTCACAAGCCTTCAAAGGAAGGTTTATAATCGCATAACTATTCTCCCTCTTTAAAAATTGTCTGAAGAACATCTCATTTACTCTCTCCAAGACCCTGATTCTTCAGAAATGGCTTTGATTGCTTTTCCTGTGTGATAAACAGTGTTAAAACTAAAGACAAAAGTTGCATTGTAAATTCTGACGTACCGATTTCATAACCATTCATAACGACGGTTAATCATGTACCAAAATCCTTTACATATTGGGGCGGGGGTGGCTCAGTCGGTAGCGCGCCAGGCTCGTAATCTGTAGTTCCCAGGTTCGAGTCCCAGCTGGGTCAGCGTTGAGACATCTCCGCAAAACTCCTTGCCCTGCCCACGGTCAGTAGGGGACATCGATGGGCTTGGAAAGGCCGCCGTCCGTCGGATGGGACTTTAAGCCGTGGTCCGTGTGCGGGAGAGCCCATACCCTGTGCACGTTAAAGAACACGCTGGATGGCCTTGACGGGAGGCTACCATCTGTCTTCCAACAGCTGTTCCAGTGGGTCCCCTCCCCCAACCATCTCTGAGCCTTCGGGGTCCATGTGGCCTGGCCATTTAGCCATGGTGTGCAAAAAAGTGCCGCTCAGAGGTAAAGCAATCCAACGTTAAAGAACACACTGGATGGCCTTGACGGGAGGCTACCATCTGTCTCCCAACAGCTGTTCCAGTGGGTCCCCTCCCCCAACCTTCTCTGAGCCTTCGGGGTCCAAGTGACCTGGCCATTTATCCCATGGTGTGCAAAAAAGTGCAGCTCAGAGGTAAAACAACCCAACCTTTACATATTGTATTCTGATAAGATGATATGGTGATGCATTACTGCAACAATTTAACTACAACGAATTTGATTTAAATGCCACGAAAGAGATTAAAAATAATAGCTCATTTGCCACGGAATATTTAGGCGAAGCTGACAGTGTAATAATAGGCTGAGAATGAGTAATAATAGGCTGTATGAAAGGCAACAAAAAGAAATCACCCATGCCCTTATCCTGGAATGGAACCATGACCTTGGAATTTTTTTAAAAATCCTATTCCACACACGATCCACACAAGCTTGGACTCAAGTGGATACTCATATTTATTTATTGCTTTCATATTGTTCAGTTTAGTTAATAAATAATTGTAAAATATATTTTTAATTTATATTTTATGTTAATGAATTAATGAGTATAAACTTTTGAACTAAAAGAATATGTAAAAGTGTGCTCTTTGCTTCGGATTTTTGCATTGAGCTATACTGGTGTTCAGAGTAGTGAATAAAAATCGATCTAAATCTATCCATCTATCTAATATTTATACGTATTAAAGGATCACATGAAGAAATCAACTTCATATAAAAGTATACCTTTTATAGTGTTTTACAGATCCTACCAGACTAATTGAGGGCGGGGTGGCTCAGTCGGTAGCGCGCCAGGCTCGTAATCTGTAGTTCCCAGGTTCGAGTCTCAGCTGGGTCAGCGTTGAGAATTATCTCCGCAAAATTCCCCGCCCTGCCCACGGTCAGTAGGGGACACCGATGGGCTTGGAAAGGCCGCCGTCCGTCGGATGGGACGTTAAGCCGTGGCCCCGTGTGCGGGAGAGACATACCCTGTGCACATTAAAGAACACGCTGGATGGCCTTGACGGGAGGCTACCATCTGTCTCCCAACAGCTCTTCCAGTGGGTCCCCTCCCCCAACCTTCTCTGAGCCTTCGGGGTCCATGTGACCTGGCCATTTAGCCCATGGTGTGCAAAAAAGTGCCGCTCAGAGGTAACCCAACCCAAAACAACCAGACTAATTTTGTTCTCCAGACCTGTGTAACCTGAGCTACAGCTGCTGCATTTGGCCACTGTAAGCCAATTCTAGCAAGGTCCTGTTTGACATTGACCATCGCATCCTCGGTCTCCCTCTTTTCCTGAAGCCTTTGGGCACACTGTTCATAATCCTATTTACAATCTGCAGCTATGCATACGGGCAACATGGCCAAACCAAGTAGTCTCTCTCTGCACAAAATGCTGTTCGAAGGAGGAGGCCTCATCATTACTTACAAAGTTAAACCACCTAATGTCCAGGATACTGCGTAAGCATATAGAATCAAATGCATCAAGTTTCATCTTACAAAGAGTCTATATTTCGCTGCCACAACTAACCTTAGAAAGAACCAAACTATTATACAGCCTAATTTTTAGTCTTTAGGTGTAATCCACTTAGATGTTTCGTGGAATCGAAGGAGAGAGCTCTTGGTTATGTGCCAGTAGCAAATGGTAGCATTTTTCAAACTTAAAGCTTTGAGTGTCAAATACATTATCCACTCTGTTACATAAAAATATCCTAAGAATATAGCTATTATTCTTTTGATCGCCTCCAGTGGTTCCACAAGTGATATCTTAACTATAGTTTGTTTTTCTCTTAAAAGTTTCATATTTGTGCTTCGGTGTTTTTTTTAACTACTATCTTTCCTGAGCCGGATATTTATATTTACTATATGTTGTCTTGAATCAGACAGCTATCATCTCTGCGGTCTATGGCCTCCTCGGTAACGCAATAAAACCCTTTTAAAAAAATTAAATAATTGTTATTAAATAATTGTTTTGAACTCTTGGGATTTGTTTCCTGTGTAGCATCCAGTGCCAAGATATCGAAGTCATCAGACAAACACAACTTGGAAGTTTGTTTATAATGGAAAATTTGCATGTTACTCTATGAAAAAGAAATGTCTAGTTGCAAACGGATTTCTGAATTCTTTGAGGTTGCGGAAGTTATCCGATTCATACTATACAGTGCTTGGAACACTGCCAGTTCACTTTTTGCTTAGTTAATGGATCAGCTAGATGCAACTTCCTGTGTGCTGGTAATGTGTGACCAATATTGAAATATCCATTTGATTCTGAGGACGAATTCAAGGAAGCAGATATGTGCTGCAAGTTAAAGCAGTGTCCAACCTTTTTATGAATAAAACCTTCCAACAAAGTGATAGGTCATTGGACTGTATTACGCGTATTTTAGTGTACGTAGCAACAGTTATAAAGTCAAAGTTTTGTTAAAATAATTTCTGCACAATTTTACAAGTTTCGGCTATTGGAACTTGATGTTTTATGCAGTTTTTTGGTTCAAAAGTTATAGTAATATTCGTAGAGTGGAATGAAAGTGAACATTTGTTATTCGAGGTTGTTTTTGGTTTGTTGATCTCCATTCGTGAAAATATTTGAGTAGAAGTATATGTAGCCCCTAATAAAAGGGGCTTGGGAAGCTTAGTCGGTAGCGTGCCAGGCTTGTAATCTGCAGTTCCCAGGTTTGAGTCTCGCTAATGCACGTGTTGTGCAGATCACGTCCAGTGAAATCTCTTGAAAAAAATCCGAACGAGCTTTTGGTTCAACCCATAGGAATAAAACTAAAGCATATCAATGGTGCAATCAGTCACTGATTTGGTATTTGCCGGCAATCTTGTTGAGTAAATCCTTCTTCCTTTGAAGGAATACGAATTCAGTGATTGATTTGCACCATCGATATGCTTTAGTTTTATTTGCTACGTTTTAGGGCGCATGTTGAGAAGATAGGTATTTTTAATATATAGTTTTCTCTGTCACTAAAAACACCTACTTTCAGAAACTGTCATTTGATATATGACTCACAAACATCAACCGTATTTTCCTCTTCCTGTTTTTGGCATTGTGCTTAAAGTAGCCTATGATATTGGAAACATCACAAGTTTCAATTTGGGATATAACTCGTTAAGGTCCACCCCGCGAAAATTCGCTTTTTTTGGGGGAGGAGAATGGTGGTGGGGGAAACAAAATTCAAAATATCTACGACGGACCTTATACGAACTTTCATTTGACATCTTAATTCGCAATTGTCGGCCCTCGTGTTCGGAAGATATAGCGAAACAGTGGTTTTTCCTATTTCTCCTTTTTTAGGGGGAGAAAGCACGGAGTCATTTTTTTATAGGCTGAAACACTCTCTGCGTCACAAGCTTTCATTTGACACATGACTTGTTACTTTCGGCCGTCGCATTCCGAAGATATAGCGGATCAATCGCTTTCATATTCCCCTCCCTTTTTTTTTTAGTGGGGGAGAAAGCATGGGGGGTCATATTTTGCATATCTTATGACACTCCCTGCGTCACAAGCTTTCATTTGATTCAGCTTGTTGCTTTCGGCACTCGCGCTCTGGAGATACAAAGGAACAATCGTTTCCCTATTTCTCCTGTTTTAGGGAGAAGGAAATATGGAGTCAAATTTTTTATAGCCTATGACACTCCCCTCGTCATGATATGACACATAAATCATTAAATTTGACCGTCGCTTCGAAGGATATTGTGGAGCAACTTTTGACAAACTGACAAACCGGTAGCGCGCCAGGCTCGTAATCTGCAGTTCCGAGGTTTGATTCCCAGCTGGGTCAGCGTTGAGACTTATATCTCCGCAAAACTCCCCACCATGCCCAAGGTCAGTAGGGGACACCGATTGGCTTGGAAAGGCCGCCGTACGTCGGAAAGCCGCCGTCCATTCCCGTCGGATGGGACGTTAAGCCGTGGCTCCCTGTGCGGGAGAGCCACACCCTGTGCACGTTAAAGAACACGCTGGATGGCCTTGACGAGAGGCTGCCATCTCTCCACTGTTCCATGGGTCCCCTCCCCCCAACCTTCTCTGTCTTCGGAGTCCTTGTGACTCTGGCCATTTAGCCCATTGTGCGCAAAAAAGTGCCGCTCAGAGATAAAACAACCAAACCAGTTACATACACATTTCCAGGGGGTACGTGAAGCATATAAATGTTGAGAACCACTGGAATAGAAATATATCGGCGAAGAACAAAAAAAAAGAATTATTTTGCATACAATTGGAGGGAGAGAATTCGAATTGGATTTCTGAAGATGTGCTTATAGAAGATAAGGTTAGATAAATAAGGAAGTAGAAGATTGGAGAGAGATTGCAAAAAATAGACTGAAATGATATGAATAGAATGGAAGGTGGAAGATGGCCAAAGAAAATATGGAAAAGGGAACATATTGGAAGAAGGAAGGGAAAGCGGATGGAGAAATGGTGTAGAGCAAACCCATATAACCAAAACTTAGTGAAGAGCCACTAGGAGTAAAACTATTTTTTAAGAGGCACAGAAAAAATTCTCTACTTAAAAGCGAAATCATACATTTCTAATGTGTAATGAATTAAAAAACACGATATTTTAAAAAATGAACAAAATATCTTGAATGAAAAGCAAAAATATACATTTTTAATAAGTTACAGTACAGAACGGTTAACACGAAATGCAAGGAACCAGTATAAAAATATCAGAATGTCGCGTTAACAGTAGAAGAATGTATTGCATTTTGTGAATCCTGACGCTATTCATAGCCTACGCAGATTTTGAGATTGAAATCGAGGCATACATTGAACGAAGCTTTCATTGATTAAAGAACTGGGCTTTGAGCTATTCCGGCCTTCATTATGAACCTTTTTTCCCAATCAAGGATTAATAATGGTGACAGTCTGAACGGAGCACAGGAAACTGCGTTCTGCTTAACAGACGACCTTTCTTTAAAAGGAAAGTCTGCTTCAGTCTTTCAAGTTTAATTTTTAGAAATTCCCGGATCTTTTTCTTTAAATCTGGTTACACTAATTTTAAATTGGTTAAATAATGGTAATTAATTATGGTGTTAATGGTTAAATGTTTATGGTTATAATGGTTAAATAAATTTTAATTGGTTAAATAATAATAATGGTTAAATGACAGCAATTTTCAATAATTAGCAAGAAATTGAAGCTGTTCAAAATTTATCAAACATGGTTGAGATTATATATAAATTTTGTGTCATCCGAAAAAGTTTTATGGAATTTTATTCGGCAGACGTATAAAATTTTCGTGTTATCCGTTTTGCCTTAATATAATACTCCTAAACATAAAGGGGCGGGGGTGGCTCAGTCGGTAGCGCGCCAGGCTCGTAATCTGTAGTTCCCAGGTTCGAGTCCCAGCTGGGTCAGCTTTGAGATTTATCTCCGCAAAATTCCCCGCCCTGCCCACGGTCAGTAGGGGACACCGATGGGCTTGGAAAGGCCGCCGTCCGTCGGATGGGACGTTAAGCCGTTGCCCCGTGTGCGGGAGAGCCATACCCTGTGCACGTTAAAGAACACGCTGGAGGCCTTGACGGGAGGCCACCATCTGTCTCCCAACAGCTGTTTCAGTGGGTCCCCTCCCCCAACCTCTGAACCTTCGGGGTCCTTGTGGCCTGGCCATTTAGCCCATGGTGTGCAAAAAAGTGCCGCTCAGAGGTAAAACAACCCAACCTAAACATAAAGATATTTTTTGGTGCATATGAAGTTAAGCACCAAAAAAATGTTTGGTCAAGAAATTTGAAAAAATGAGTCGGATTCAGTATACTGAGTGTTGTGTTTTATGTTCCCCGTGTTGGACGGGCCTAACATAGAGGAAGAGCTGATGGAGAGAAATAATGGAAAAAGAAGTTGTCCTCGCATTCCAGCGTCGGAGACCTGAGGAAAAAAAATATTTGCTATGTAAATGCATACAACCCTAAGGTAGAGAATAGTAAGGTAAGAATTTGGTGGAAAGCTCAATTTATTTTAAGCATGATGTGTGAAGATGACAGTAGAAACGGGGCAACTGAAAAGTGAAATCTACAGGTTCGAAGGTTAACAGCCTTAACTGTTAAGTGTGTGGGGAAAGTTGAATTAAATGGTTTAAATAAACTGTTATTAATGGTAGTCACCTGACTCATTAAGGCAGATAGCTTGAAAAATGTCGAACAATAATGTATCTTATTCATTCCACCACTAAATGTATTTTACACCTTATCGTAGAGGATTTTTCAAAAGCAGAAATAGCAAGGAAAGTGACCGTTGATCAGATTTAAATTAACTCAGTCGTCATTTCCAGCAGTATCAAACTTGTTTGCGTGCAAGTTTATCAGATTATGAATCATGGATTTTATTTAGGTTAACTGCAAAATGCCTTATGACTCTTAATTCCATTGTATTATTTATTTAGAAAGTTGTCGCCCAGGTAATTATGGCTGTGTAGCAGTTTATTTTATGTGCAATTGAAATTTATATCATAGTTTGCAGTGACTTCGTGTCATTTGGCAAGCAGCTGTTTTGAGTGGATATTTTTTTTAACCCCTTCCCTGCACTCTCAGAAAGGGAACATAGATGGGCTTGGAAAGGCTTTTTCCATTGGATGTGACGTTAATCTGTGACACTGTATTAGTAGGAGACCCATACCTGGTGCACTTCAAGTATACACTTAATGGCCTTAACGGAGGCTTTCATCTATCTCCAAACAGCTGTCTAGTGGTAGACCCCATCCTCTAACCTTCTTTGTGCTTATTGGTATCCTTTTGACCTTGCCATTTAGTCCATTGTGTGTAACAGTGCGCCCCTCAGAGGTAAAACAGTCCAACCAGTGTCATATACGTACGTACTTTTGCGATTGCTTCATCCCCTTATGTTGTAGTCATGAGCATACCTGACACGTGACTAGTCAAGTGAACATACGTTGGGGAACTTCTACGATATTGACTCAGTCGTTCTTGGGCAGATGTTGCGTTAGGCAGGCATTTTCTGAATGTTGCCAGTCGACTAGTTTCTAAGACAATAACACTTTGATGGCCTCTGATGCAGGGTATTTACGTAAATGTAATTGTTTGAGGCAGATTGGTGCACGGTCCATAAATATGGCATTTAGATTTTTCACTTCTCAACCAAGGTCTTTTTATAAAATAGCGAACTCGGCCACAAAATAGATATGTGAAAGTGTCCGATATCAATAGTTTCTTGCGTTATATAGTGAAATTAGAATCGATTGTGAAAAACCAATCCTTCAGAATAACTGTCTCCTAAACTGGTCACATTTTTAATATTCATAGCTTCTTAGGTGGGAAATACATCCATAAATTTCGCAAATTCAGTCAGACATGTGCAGGCTAGACCGTGAAGGGGAACATCATCAGGAGACGTGGGTTCGAATCCCACTTACGGCAAAACCAATTTTTTTCAGCTTATTATTTTATGAGTTCCATGTCTACAAGACACATCCTGTGATTATTTACTACTGAAATAGATGGTTCTACTTTGTAATTAAAAAAAGTGTAATATTTCAGAATATGAGTAAGGAATTTCTGTTTTGAACCACATCTTATTTTTGTTTCAAATAAAATCTGTAAAGTGATAAAATATATCTGCGTAGCACGCGATATATCCCCGTAATTTGAGAAATCATCAAAAAAATATTGCACACTTTAGGAAAGGTTTCGAACTTTGCATTGAATGTAAAGTGATCATAGTGTGGAGAAGGTTATATATCCAGGATCATGTAGCATAAACTGCAGGTGAAATTTCACACTACGTTTTGCCGAAAGCCCTTGGAATTGCACCGTAACATACTTGCTCGTAAACATACTTGTTGACATAGGATGGATGTGGCCAATTGCCAAGTTGTCTTCTTGGTTCTTGCAGCCAGCTGAGACATACATATGAACGCTTGCTTTGTAACGTTTTGTGTAACCTCGTTACTTCACTTTTTTGACTTCGAAAAAAGGTGAATGAAATATTTTGTACAAATGAACTATTTTACCTTCTGAAAGTTAGCAATGTACTCGTTTAAATGTTTATATACAGATATTTCAATGCAAAAGCAAAATGCTTTTCTGATAGCTATTAATAGTAGTTTTATAGCTGTAACTGTAGCATCAGTATTTGATGAAGTTGTAAAAGATATTTTAATACTTCAACAAATGCAAAAGATTCTTCGAGAAAAGCTTAAAATTAGAGCCCGTATTCATAAATGTAATTGCATCACTTAATAAATTTAAATAAATAATAATGTGAATTAGCATGACGAAAATTTGTACATGATACTACAGTGAAATGTCAATGTAACGAAATCGAGCGGGTGACCAAAATAATTCATTATACTGAAATGCAATGAAAAACGTGCTATGATAGTTATATATTGCAAAATAATTATTACGAAAGAAATTTACGCTATAAGTTCAATTCTTAAAAAAAAGTCGGCTTAACTCTCAGTTCTGACAAGAATCTCTCCGTGAATTCTTGAATGATTAGTAGCCTACAGAATATTTTGTTTGAGGGAATAGGTTTTGGTAAAATTGTATTTTTCAAAATCTTTGCTACGCCAGGAAGCAGCATACTGAGTTTGGCGGTTCTAACTCTTATCTCTTAGAAGCAGTTCCTATCGTTTTTTAAAGGGGTGAGGATGGGGATTTTTGGGGAGAAGGGGGGGGGGGCTCAGTCGATAGCACGCCAGGCTCGTAATCTGCAGTTCCCAGGTTCGAGTCCCAGCTGGGTCAGCGTTAAGATTTATCTCCGCAAAACTCCGCCCTGCCCACGGTCAGTAGAGGACACCGATATGTTTGGAAAGACCGCCGTTCGGACGGATGGAACGTTAAACCGTGGCCCCGTGTGCGGGAGAGAGCCATACCCTGTGCACGTTAAAGAATACACTGGATGGCCTTGATGGGAGGCTACCATCTGTCCCCCAGCCTTCTCTGAGCCTTCGGAGTCCTTGTGACCAGGTCATTTAGCCCATTGTGTGCAAAAAAAGTGTCGCTCAGAGGTAAAACAACGCAAACAACCCTTGGGGAGAGGGAAACACTTGTTGGTCCAAACCTTTCATTGGTCAGGGTTACGATTAATGAAAGCGGTATACTGAGTTTACCATTACTAGCGCTTACCATTTAGAAGCAGTTCCTACCACTATTTAAACGGGGGGTAATATTTTGAGGGAGGGAAAATTTTGGGACCCGGACTCAAATACTGGTCCTACCATTGTTTGAAAGCTGTATGAATGTTTTTTAGGGGAGGGAAACATTTTGGGTGTCCTGAAAAGAGAGAAACAGGAAAAATGAGAAACAAGCTAGATCAGGCGTGCCCAACCCGCGGCCCTGGACAGCTAGTAATGCGACCCATAAAATTGTAAAGTTTACGACATAAACTTTCAACATGATTATGTGATTTTCAGCGAGTTTTTGATATCCCACTAGTTTTATGTTGCCCTTTTTTAATTTTATAATAAAAAACGTAAGAAAATAAATGAAGTTTTATTATTTATATACATTAACTATATTATATATTTTTTATGTGCGGCCCAAAACAATTCACCTTCACTCAATGCGGCCCAGGGAAGTCAAAAGGTTAGACACGCCTGGGCTAGATCCTCTCAGATAAGGTTACCAGATGCTAGTATTCTAAAAGGTAGAAGAAAGGAATGACATGCTTTCAGTTCGTGAAATGTTTTTCCAATCAAGTTTTATTTGAAGTACCGATTAACAGTTTAGTCAGAAAAAGGCATAATTCTAATTACTCAGTACAATTCGAAATATATGACATGCCAATTTGTATTCGTACATGATATAAGCAATCGAGGGTTATTTGACCTTAAGTGGTAGTGATTAGTAACTGTCTGCTGTTGCCGCTCAGAGGTAAAACAACCCACTGCTGACCACTACTTCAGTTATAGTTAATAGAAACACACCAAGTTTGCCTCTTGGTCAAACTTGGCTTGAAAGCATGCGATAACAGCAGACATTGACAGCTTGAAAGCATGAGATAACAGCAGACAATTCATCATTATCATCAAGCAGCCATGGGCTACGGAGGTCCAACCAGACAGTGCAATTTAGTTCTCCAAGCAAGTCTATCCTGAGCTACATCTACTGCATCTGGCCACTGCACACCAATTCTAACAAGGTCCTGTTTGACATTGTCTGCCCACCGCATCCTATGTCTCCCCTTCTTTCTGAGGCCTTTAGGTACACTGTTCATAACCCTATTCGCCAATCTATAATTATTCATACGGGCAACATGGCCAAACCAACGGAGTCTCTCTCTGCACAATATGCTGCTTAAAGGAGGTTGCAAACTCCTTTGCCTAACCTCATCATTAGTTACAAAGTTGAACCACCTAATGCCCAAGATACTGCGTAAGCATCTGGAATCAAAAGCATCTAGTTTCCTGTTATCTTGTTTACAATTACTAATTAGTAATTGTCTGCTGTTGCAAGAGGCAAACATCGATGGGCCCCGTCATCGAACGACGGGGCCCATCGATGCTCCCTACTGACCGTGGACAAGGAGTTTTGCGGAGATAAATCTCAATGCTCACCCATCTGGGACTCGAACCTGGGAATTGCAGATTACGAGCCTGGCGCGCTACCGACTGAGCCATCCCCGCCCCATTGTAACCAGTTGTGGAATATTGTTATCATATCCTAGCGTTATCGTATAGAACGAAGGTACTGATATGATTGCACAGTTTTTACTCTTGAGCTGATGAGAGGTCGGTTGGTAGCAGTAATCCTTATCTGTTGCATTGACAGCTTGAAAGCATGCGATAACAAAGTATGTCCTCACAGTGCCCGAAACTTGATCACCAGTTAGTCACGTGAACAAAGTATGGATAAATTTCGAAGGTTACATTTATCAGCTGTTCAGCTTTTGTTGATTGAAGTAATGGTTGTTTAATGATACAAGTTACGTAGTAGGACATATATCAGGAGAAAATATACAAATGGATTGAAAAATTTATATCCGAGATTTTGACTAGTATTCAGTCTTAGAATCTTAAAGAAAGCCGAGTTGTCTATTATTTTTCGAGCATGACAAAATTTTTATGAGCTATTTTTCAAGAGTGACGTCGTTGAAACTGCTACGTATTATTTACTGATATTGTTATCGAAATGTGAAGCCACTTAACTATCAGTATTTAAAATTATAAATAATAAGTAAGATAATAGTATAAAGATAATAATATTAATTATTTCATACAGTTTGCAAAATTTGCTTCACTATACTAGAAGTTTAAAAAAAAAGACAAACTAAAACCCTTTTTTTTTTATAAATTGTTGATTGTTTTTCTAAAGAATTGCAATATTTTGGACACACTCTAATGCTATTTCTACTTGCACGTGAAAAGAAGAAAACTATTGAAGATTAAATTAAAAAATAAAACACAATATGTTACTAAACCTCTTTAAAGTTTTTGTAAAATTTAAATGTTTTGAATGATACTGTGCAACACTTTCACGTTTTGCACAGGAAGTTTCAACTGCGTGATATGGAACGGAACACCTCCTATAACAGAGGGCCGTACGACTAAGTTATGACGTCAGCATAGGTAGTCATGAAATCTAAACATTTCTTATTTATTTATTTCTATTTTTGTTTCTGGCATATTTTAATACTAACCGTTATACTAATGCTCATATATTTATTAGGGTCTACATATATTATTTAGAAACATACATGGCCGAGTGGTTAGCACGCTTGGCTACTGACTTAAGGGACCTGGGTTCGAGCCCCGGGTAAGGCATGGATGTATGTGCTGTTTTTCTGCTGAGGTCCTGCCATCCTCTCAGATCTTCTACTGTGGCATATAAACTGACAGGCTCCTGTCAGACCTCTGTGGCAAGCAGCTGCTTGAGAGGGTATTTATTATTTTTATTTATTTATATATTATTTATTATTAGGTCTACATATATTATTTAGAAAAAAAATTTTCGCATGTAATAGGATTATCATAATTCTAATAAATACGGTTAATTTTCCTTCTAAAAAGCATATTTGTAAATAACATTAGTATTAAAATTAGTATTAAAACACACCAGTAAGAATAACACTGGGCAACAAATTTTGATAAAAGTTATGCCTCTGAGATAAAAGTAGCCATTAAAAATTTCAAGGTGCTGAACACGAATATGATAATGAAACTGCAAAATTGGCTACGATTTCTGAGAAATTCACAATAGTTTCTTACGTAATAGTAATACATACATATGACGTGTATCGGTAAAACTCGGCTTCTGTTTCCGATGTTGCTTTGCCCGTCGCTTGTACAGCTGCTCAGGATTATCTCTGGCGATCGTCCAACAGTAGTCTGCCAACATTGAAGTGGACCAGTTTCCCTGATATCGTTTCTCCATCGTTGCAATGTCCTCGTGAAAACGTTCACCGTGCTCATCACTAATCATGCCGCAGTTGTCGGGGAAGAAATCTGAGTGGGAATGGAGAAAGTGGATCTTTTAGGACATATTGCAGCCAAGTTTGTGGTACAGAGACATGTCTTTAACCAGTTTCTTGTAGTTGTCTGCCATAACATTCCTGAGGAATTTAGTTGACACCAGACGAAGCGTCCCAAGCCTTTTTCTCGTCACCCTGAAGCAGGTTGTTGAACATCTGGTCTCTGAACAGCTGGCGGTTCTGAGACCCACAAAAATTATCTCTTTAATTTTCGTTTCGCTGAGTCGAGGGAATTTGTCTGTCAAGTACTTGAAAGCTGATGTAGTCCAGTCCATGGCTTTTACGAAGTTTTTCATCACACCGAGTTTGATGTATAAGGATGGTAGCAGGATTTTGGACGTTTCTGCCAGTGCTGGGTGTTCCACATTCTTCTCTTTAATTTTCAGAGATTTCATCTGAGGCCAGTTTCTCTTCACATAGTGCAAAGTCTTTGCTCGGCTGTCCCATTCACATAAGAAACAGCAGTACTTCGTATATCCCAGCTGCAGCCCCATCAACAGAGCCACTACCTTCAAGTCACAACAGAGATACCAGCCATACTTCCTGTATTGAAGACAGTTCAACAGTTGTTTTAGGTTGTCATAGGTTTCTTTCATGTAGACAGTGTGTCCGACCGGAATGGATTGAAGTCGATTTCCATTTTGCAGCAACACCGCCTTGAGAACACAATTTCGAGGAGTCTATGAATAGTCGACATTCTTTAGAGTCATGTTTGATTCCAAGGACATTCATCAGGCCATCTACATCGGAGCAGAACACAAGGTCATCTTCCTTTCTGAAGTAAGGCACAGACTGCTTGTGATGAGTTCGAAGTCACTCGGGCATTTTCCTTGAGAAGATTCCATTAAGTCTTGATCCAAGCAACTCTGCTTTGGCCTTGGACAGCTCCAGATCGCGAACAAGATCGTTCATTTCTTCTTTGGTGAGAATGTGTGGTGCAGATGACGCACTGAGGCAGACGTACGGATCATCATTAGACACTGAAAGCTGCATATAACCAGACGTCGGTTCACCTCCCTCCTCATCGGCTGAATCGATGGAAAATTCTTTTGGAGGTTCGGGAATGGAAAGGCCTTTGCCGTGTGGAACTAGGAAAGCAGATTGTATATTCGGGTACACTATTGTCCACTTCTTTTTCCTTATGATGCCTCTAGAAGCAGGTGGAACCATGCAGAAGTAGTAGTCACTTGCGTGATTTCTTGGCTCTCTCCAAACCACAGGAACAGCTAACGGCGTCACCACTTTTTCGCCTTTCAGCCATTTCAGAAGATTTCTTGCACATGTACTACAGCATATGTGTAAGGCCCAGGCCTTTCTCTGGTCCCCGATCTTGCATCCAAAATAAAACTCCGCAAAATTCCCCGCCCTGCCCACGGTCAGTAGGAGACACCGATGGGCTTGGAAAGGCCGCCTTCCGTCGGATGGGATGTTAAGCCGTGGCCCCGTGTGCATGAGAGCCATACCCTGTGCATGTTAAAGAACACGCTGGATGGCCTTGACGGGAGGCTACCATCTGTCTCCCAACAGCTGTTCCAGTGGGTCCCCTCCCCCAACCTTCTCTGAGTCTTTGGGGTCCATGTGACCTGGCCATTTAGCCCTTGGTGTGCAAAAAAGTGCCGTTCAGAGGTAAAACAACCCAAACAACAACAACCCAAAATAAAACTGCTCATAAAAAAAAACTCATACGCTGCTTTCACTATTGGAGTGATGGCCCTTTTCTGGCTTGCAAGCGTTACTTCCCCGCAAATGTAACAAAATGTATCTGCACTATTAACACAGTTACAAAGCATCACTACTGCTGGATTAAAACTGCAAGGATCACTTGTGTTGTACTTATGACTCAGGGGTAAATGGGAGTCGCTCAAAAGACTTGCTCACCCTACGAGACGTCGCTTACAACTAACGATTGCATCATCTTTTG
This sequence comes from Ryuthela nishihirai, assembly GCA_038380435.1. Lineage (NCBI taxonomy): Eukaryota > Metazoa > Arthropoda > Arachnida > Araneae > Heptathelidae > Ryuthela > Ryuthela nishihirai. The sequence goes on from JAWZYU010000022.1 coordinate 8,536,279, forward strand.
TCCGCGATCGTAAAAGCCGCTATGTCATGTCAACTACAATAAATCGTACAATGATGCAATACCTCCGGCGATTGTGTGTATGGCAGGCTGATGCAATACAACGCAATATGTTGCAATCTGAAGTTTAAAATACAGCGTTGCGAAATGGTTACCTATGTATTCATTGCGGACCGAGTCGTTTATACATGACCATCTGTCTCTCCTAAACAAGAGCCAATCGACAAATTTTATTGCCATTTTCGTGTTCAGCACCTCGAAATTAGTAAAGATTAGCTATTTTCATTTCAACGCCTTTTTGTGTGTTGCCCAGTGTAATAGAAATATATAAGAAATATTTAGATTTTAGGACTACCTATGATGACGTCAAGTTTTGATCAAGCTCATAATCTGATTGTTCTGAGATTCGAGCCCAAAGTGCACCTACGTTGAGAATATTTTTCGCTAACCCCTGTTCTACTCTTGGTGAGAAAGGGGGCTTGGAAAGGCAGCCGTCCGTTAGAGAGTATGTTATGCGCTGATTTTACATCAGGCATAACTATTCATTTTTCTTAAATTAATTTCTTGCTAGATTGGGATTTTTTCTTTTTTCTCACACAAAGGGGACCAACAAAGGATAACACGTCAGGAGTGGGCGGAAATCGCAGCTGCAGCGAGGGTCACATACACACACGGGACACCCAGCGCCAGATCTCATGACATTCGATAGCACACGGGCAGCGGATGGCAGGCGGAATCACATTTTTCTTCTTGCAGTGAAGGTCCGGCTGGGGGTGCTGACAGTTTTAGTGCTGGGTTCACACGAGAGGCTGTGTCCACCCCCGTAGCAGATGCAGATGCTGGACGCTTGTCCAGTGTCGTGTAACGAACGAGGGATCCCGTTCTCCCAGGCGGCGATGTCAACCTCACAGACCCCCTGGGGAGAATTCAAAAATCCCAGGCCGTCTCCTTAGGGGAAGACGTTTCTATTAATGAAATACACTGATGATACACAACTCAGGTTTATGGCAACATAAGAGGGTAACAACATTTATTGAAACACAATCTCTAGTAGTACAGGCAAACAATTCATTTAGATAAAAAAAAATGGATGATTTATCGTGAACTTAAAACAAAAAGAACTTAATGAATTAAACGGATTGTGGAACCCCTTTACAACTAACTCTACAATTAAAGATAGCAACTTCTAGTGAAAGGAAGGGTTATCGTACCGTTTTAAGTGCCCAGCTCCTCGATCAGCTGCCTCAGGTTATGGCCAGGTCGTCGTCACTCCAGCACCGGGTAGGGATCATCTCTCTTAGTTCGTCGCTTTAGCTGATGACATCTCCGTCGTACTGTGGCTGCTAGGGAGACGAGCCTCTGTTGACCTTCACCTCCGCGGTGGGGTAATTTGGCTGCGGCGAAGGGAGGCGGTCTACTGCATCATCGTAGGAAGGTTGGGAAGGAGAGAGATCTTCACTGGTACAATTTACGTAAGGAGGCAAATCATCCTCTCTCTCTCTTAATTAACTACGGAGGGAAATTATCTTCTCCCTCTGCTTCTCATTGTAGGGAGCCACTCATTCATGGGAAGTCCTTGCGTTAACGCATCAAGCACACGGCGGTTTAGTCAAAGTCCTGCCTTCCACTCATTCCAACCTCCAATACTGAATCGGGCCCGCCCCGAGCTCTGGCCGTCCCGTCCAACTGCTCTCTCCAAAATCTCAGTGCTGTCTGCTCTGTTCCAAATCGAGAGTCCAACTCCTCTCTCCAAAAACTCAGTCCTCCCTGCCCCCTTGCTACAAGTTTCCCACGACTTTTCTCCCTCGATTTCCCACGAAAAGGGTATGTGCAACCCATCCACAGCACCTGCAGAAGAACTCACGAGAGATAAATTCTCCCCAGGGGGTCTGTGAGGTTGACATCGCCGCCTGGGAGAACGGGATCCCTCGTTCGTTACACGACACTGGACAAGCGTCCAGCATCTGCATCTGCTACGGGGGTGGACACAGCCTCTCGTGTGAACCCAGCACTAAAACTGTCAGCACCCCCAGCCGGACCTTCACTGCAAGAAGAAAAATGTGATTCCGCCTGCCATCCGCTGCCCGTGTGCTATCGAATGTCATGAGATCTGGCGCTGGGTGTCCCGTGTGTGTGTGTGACCCTCGCTGCAGCTGCGATTTCCGCCCACTCCTGACGTGTTATCCTTTGTTAGTCCCCTTTGTGTGAGAAAAAAGAAAAAATCCCAATCTAGCAAGAAATTAATTTAAGAAAAATGAATAGTTATGCCTGATGTAAAATCAGCGCATAACAAGTACTTTAAGCTGTGACTCAGTGTACGGAAGAGTTATGCTCTGTGCACATTAAAGATTACACTGGATGACTTTAACAGAAGATTTCCCAGCTCTGGGGCAGGCTGGCTCAGCCGGTGCGCGCCAGGCTCTTAATCTGCAGTTTCTAGGTTAGCGTTGAGATTTATCTCCGCAAAACTCCCTGCCTCGTCCACGGTCAATAGGGACACCGATGGGCTTGGAAAGACCGCCGCCGTCCATCGGATAGTACGTTAAATCGTGGATCCGTGTGCGGGAGAGCCATACGCTGTGCACGTTAAAGAACACACTGGATGGCCTTGACGGGACCCAACAGCTGTTCCAGTGGGTCCCCTCCATGACTTCTCTGAGCCTTCGGTTTCTATGTGACTGGCCATTTAGCCCATTGTGTATACAAAAGTACCGCTCAGGGGTAAAACAACCCAGCTGTCCAGTGGATCCTCTTCCTCCAAGTTACTCTGAACCCTTGGGGCCTTTCTGACAATTTAGCCCGTTGGATGCCGCTCAGAGGTAAAACAATCTGATACCATGTCAGGTACTTTGACCACTGGGCTATCTGCTGTCGATCAACATTTCCTATATTAAATGGTTATGAACCTACCTCCAGCAGTACACAGTCACATACGTATGTCACATGAAGTCAGCGTCATGAAGATAGATGGTAAAAATATATTCCAGGTATACTGGCAATTATAAATAAAGATCTAATTTAAATTCGATGAAAACAATAGAGAAAATCCTGTTCGGCTTCCGGTAGCACAGGGGTCAGATACCCGGCATGCTATCAGAAGGACGTGTGTTTGTATCCCACCCGGCTCAAGACAATTTTTCCTCCTTTGAGTTGTTGTTCGAGAGTATTTTCATCGAATTTCGATTGAATCAACACCAAAGCTTTTAAATACTAGTATACTCGGAATATACTTTGACTATCAATCTTCATGACAATGTGGAAATTCCTGCTTCATGTGACACACGTATATGATTACGTACTCCTACCGGAAGTTTCGTGTTATTAATAGAGGAAATCGTGATCGGTTGCTAGTACCTATGCGGTGAGAATACCTGATATGTGATCAGAAGGATGTGCAGTCGTATCCCACTCATCTCAGGACAGTTTTTACCGTAAGTGTGAGTTCTCAGATTTCAAGGGTTTACATCGAATTTTAATTGAATAAACAGCAGATGTTATACGTATGCACAGTCGATTGGAATTCCGCATTCCACTAGTCTCCAATGAAGCCTATTATAAATGACCTCTAGTACAATAATTTTTTTACTGATATTTTTCCTGTTTTCTCAACACAGTAGACATTAGTGCTATCTAGTGCATTTTAATTAGATTAGAATGCCCTTTAGAGATTCGAAGCTGTTGTACAGTGAACCTGTCTTTCTGGTTTGACCTTCGCTTGTTTTAGAGCACGAGTTTTTTACTTTAACTTATGTGCAATACATAGTTTAGACAATTTACTTTTAATTAAACAAAGGGAAATATAATAATGATGCTTTAAAGATTTATATAGTCCGTTATCACTATATTTTCCCATTTCGGTTTGGGTTGGGTTGTTTTACCTCTGAGCGGTACTTTTTTGCACACCATGGGCTAAATGTCCAGGTCACATATGACCCCGAAGGCTCAGAGAGGGTTGGGGGAGGGGATCCAGTGGAACAGCTGTTGGGAGACAGATGGTAGCCTCCCTTCAAGACCATCCAGCGTGTTCTGTAACGTGCACAGGGTATGGCTCTCCCGCACACGCAGCCACGGCTTAATGTCCCATCAGACGGACAGTGACCTTTCCAAGCTCATCGGTGTCCCCTACTGACCATGGGCAGGGAGTTTTAAATCTCAATGCTGACCCAGCTAAGACTCGAACCTGGGAACTGCAGATTAGTAGCCTGGCGGGCTACCGACTGAGCCACTCGCGCCCCTCCCATTTCGAATCGTCAGTAGCTGTTCGTAGTGATACATTAACATCGAGAAAGTGGAAAGTTTAGTAGGTCTCTGGTGAGTATGTAATTCTCATTTTTGAAAACGAAAAAAGCTTTGTCACATTTCAGCTTTAACACCGTCTAATGGTGGAAAACTCAAACTAATAAAAGATTTTGGTTATTTTACCTTGGAGTGACCTTTTTTTACACACAGTCGGCTAAATGGCCAGGCCACAAACACCCCAGAAACTAAGAGAAGATTGGGAATCCACTGGACAGTTGTTAGGGCACAGATGGAAGCATCCTGTCAAGGTCATCCATCGTATTTTTTAAAGTGCAGATGATATAGCTCCCGCACATGGCCACGGCCTAACGTCCAGTCCGACAGACAATGGCGTTTCCAAGCCCATCGGTGTCCTCTACTGACTGAGGGCAGGGCGGAGAGTTTTGCGGAATTAAATCTCCACGCTGGCCCAGCTAGGACTGAAAACTGAAATTTGGAAAGGTAGCCATACATTAGATGAGGCATAAGCCGCGGTTGCGGTGTGAAGGAGAACCATATCTTGTGAACTTTAAAGAGCAATCTAGTTGGATCCGACGGGAGGCTTCTATATTTATCCTAACAGCTTCCCAGCAGGTCCCGTGGCTGAGTGGTTAGCACGGTTGGATATTGACCTAAGGGACCTGGGTTCGAGCTCCGGGTAAGGCATGGATGTATGTGTCGTTTTTCTGCTGAGGTCCTGCCATCCTCTCAGATCTTCTACTATGGCATATAAACTGACAGGCTCCTGTCAGACCTCTGTAGCAAGCAGCTGCTTGAGGGAGTATTTATTTATTATTTATTTCCCAGCGGGTCCCATTCCCCTACCCATATTCATCTACTTAGCCCAAAGTATGCATGAAAGTGTCACTCAGAGGTAGAACAATTCAATCGACTTCAAGGTGCTACTATCTTCATACTCTATATCAGGGGGCGGGGGTGGCTCAGTTGGTAGCACGCAAGGCTCGTAATCTGTGGTTCCCAGGTTCGAGTCCCAGCTGGGTCGGCGTTGAGATTCATCTCCGCAAAATTCCCCGCCTTGCCCACGGTCAGTAGGGGACACCGATGGGCTTGGAAAGGCCGCCGTCCGTCGGATGGGACGTTAAGCCGTGGCCCCGTGTGCGGAGAGCCATACCCTGTGCACGTTAAAGAACACGCTGGATGGCCTTGACGGGAGGCTATCATCTGTCTCCCAACAGCTGTTCCAGTGAGTCCCCTCCCCCAACCTTCTCTGAGCCTTCGGGGTCCTTGTGGCCTGGCCATTTAGCCCATGGTGTGCAAAAAAGTGCTGCTTAGAGGTAAAACAACCCAAAACTCTATATCAATGGTTTTGAACCTTTTATGCTTCACGTACCCCCTGGAAATGTGTATGTAACTAGCGTACCCCTTGTATAGATAGATAAAACTATAGTTGTAGTATAACAATGGTTATTTTTACTTTATTAGTTTAATAAGTATATTAAGTTTAATAAGTTTAATAATGTTAATAATAAGTTTAATAAGTTTAATAATGTATTACAGCTGTAATACATTCTAAAGTTCATTAAAATATTCACATCAAAGAATGAGGTGTGTATAAACAAGGTTTGGTACATATGTTATGCTATTAAGTCCAAAGGCCAGAACCGCTGCATTTACCATAACCTAGGTAGTAAATTCCCAGACTAACTCATATTTATAAACCTTTGAGATTATTCAAAGGGAATATAGAGTAATGACAAAAGGTAGTTACCAGATGTAGTTAGCTGGCACAACGGCATTGGATGTCAACCTTTGCTGGATGTTAAAGTCAGCATGATATTGTTCACTGTTGAGCACATATTTTCCCAGCATTGCCAGTCCGTGTACATACACAGCTTGTTGTTAAACGTTGAAGCAGTTGTAGAGCACATTTGAAGAAATCCTTGTTGTTATTTAACAGCTGATGTTGTTAGCAGATGTTCATGCAATCTTGTAGATCGTTGACAGCATTAACAATCCATTCTCAATTATTGCAAATTACTACTTCACTGTGCTGACTCTGGTATATATCATCGCTAATATGCACGACACTCAGACTTACATGAATGACTTTAAAAAACATAACTAGACAATGCACGTTAACTCTAAAAGATTAAAAACGTTGCTGGCTCCACGATATCCTGAGGGAGCAACGCGTTTCGCCAATCTCGTGTGTTTGGCAACCCCACCCTTCCCTCGCTGAGGAAGGGGACACCGATGGGCTTGGAAAAGCTGCCATCCGTCGTTACCCCTTCCCAATATAGCCGACAGAGTTATTATTTCCGTTGTAACACAAAGGTATAGGTTTCGAATGAACTGGACTGCCTTATACCTGACTTTGCTTTATATCAATGGTCAATACCACCGCTAATATTGTAAAGTTTAGTGTAATTGTAAACTCGAGGTTTTATTTCTTCAACATTGATTTATTATTATGGGTTTATAAGCTCTCTCTACTTAGAGGCTTGATGTAAACCCGAGGTAGACGATGATTTCATTCATTCAACAGCCATTTAATTTTCGATTGAGCATTAACAGCAGTATGTTTCAAAATGTGTTCATGCGAATGAAAACTGATTTAAGATTGTTGGTACTAGATTAACTTTAGTTTATATACACTGCCTAGCCAAATTATATGGAACACTTGCTTAATACTTGCTTATAGAGTTTCTGAATTTCAATGATTTCAATTCTCTGCACATATAGTAGAGTGGATCGGTCGGTAACGTGCCAGGCTCGTAATCTGCAGTTCCCAGGTTCGAGTTCCAGTTGGCCCAGCGTTGAAATCTATCTCCGCAAAACTCCCCGCCGTTTCATCGGTCAGTAGGGGATACCGATGGACTTGAAAAAACCACCTTCCGTTAATGGGACCGTGTGCAGGAGAGCCATACATGTGCACCTTAAAGAACATGCTGGATGGCCTCTTGACAAGAGGATACCATCTGTCTCCTAATAGCTGTCTAGTCTCACCCCTTCCCCAAACCTTCTGTGAGCCCCCTCAGGGTTCTTGTGACCTGGCCATTTAGCCCATTATGTGCAAAAACGTGCCGCTTAGAAGTAAAACAACCCAACCCTCTGCGCATAGTTCTCGTTGAAGTGGGTTTTTAATTACTTCTAGCGGTCATCTCTCAGCTAATGAACTCTGTAGCAGCTCCGTTTTGCCGTACTGTTCGTGTCAACAAACGCTTGTCCCTGTCTGTCAGGTCCTTTTCCCTCAGCATTTTCCATGACTGTTGATCGTTTTTTGAGACCTTAGCCATTCTCCATAAACTTGGGATATTGTGTTCCATGATATTCCATCGAGTTCCATAATATCCATTACTACCAGTTGCACTCCAACGACGAGACCTCTTTCGAAGTCAGTCAAATTAGCCTTTTTACCCATGTCGCACTAGATTTTGCTTTCCACCATTGTGGAACACTTCCTTAATACTTGCTTATAGAGTTTTCTGAATTTCAATGATTTCAATTCTCAATTTCAATTTCAAAATTTCATTTTCAAAATTGTGGGGGTTGCTCAGTCGGTAGCGCGCCAGGCTCGTAATCTGCAGTTCCCAGGTTCGAGTCCCAGCTGGGTCAGCGTTGAGATTTATCTCCGCAAAACTCTCCGCCCTGCCCACTGTCAGTAGGGGACACCGATGGGCTTGGAAAGGCCGCCGTACATCTGATGGGACGTTAAGCCGTGGCTCCGTATGCGGGAGAGCCATACCCTGTGCACGTAAAGAACACCCTGAATGGCCTTGACGGAAGGCTACCATCTGTCTCCCAACAGCTGTTCCAGTGGGTCCCCTCCCCCAACCTTCTCTGAGCCTTCGGGGTCCTTGTGACCTGGCCATTTAGCCCCCCGTATGCGGGAGAGCCATACCCTGTGCACGTAAAGAACACCCTGGATGGCCTTGACGGAAGGCTACCATCTGTCTCCCAACAGCTGTTCCAGTGGGTCCCCTCCCCCAACCTTCTCTGAGCCTTCGGGGTCCTTGTGACCTGGCCATTTAGCCCATGGTGTGCAAAAAAGTGCCACTCAGAGGTAAAACAACCCAATCCAAATCCACCATTCCTTTACGGCTTTTATTAGACATGAATTGCAATAATATTCTCCTCATTCTTTTTTTACTCTTCTTCCGCCTTTGTACTATGAATAGTGTTCTCTAACACTGCAGTTTCTAAAAGAGGTAGATTAAGAAAAGGTCACTAATATAATCGCCGAGACGTACGAAATAGAAAGTTGTAATTTTTTTTCATACTAGCTGGAGTAGAAAAAGTGTTCTAACGTTTGTGATCTTTTTTCGGGTGTACCATAGGCAGCACCAACCACATCCTGTGTAAACAACTTGCTTGTTCCAAGACTCTCATCGTCAGTCTCGCTGCATCCGATGGCGTGACTATGACGTCAGATGAGGTGGATTTCACACTTGCTTCTGATTGGCGCATTCTGAGGGTGTGCTTTCTGTTGACATCAGCGACCTATATACCTGAGGAAATGAGCGATCTGGAAAACATTGGATGTTGTTAACCAGTTAGTTCGTGTTGCGCTTCAGTGAAGATAACAAAGTCGTATTCTTTAGCATTCATTGAGTTTGTCGATTGTTCTTACCACGTGCCGCTACTAATGATAGTGGTAGGAAAGGTAGGCATTATCTTTGCTAATTAATTTAAACTTAATCTTAACGTGCAAAATCGATATTTACTATTTTCAATGCTTATCATTAGCAAAAAATTTTAAATTATTTTCATGGATGGTTATTTTAAATGCAGAGAGTATGAGACTAGATTTAGATACATATGCTGCGCAGATTTGAAAACAAGTGAACCTTTAGAGAGTGGCTTATATTTTTGGTGCTAACAATAATACCTCTCAGCACTATAAAATTATTTTATGATTTATTATTTATAAAGATTTTGAAAACGGTTTTAGAAATAAATGTAGTGAAAATACCATGTTGTTCAGGTGGACTCTTCCTCGGGGGGAGGGGCGGATATAGCTCATTCAGTAGCGCGCCAGGCTCGTAATCTGTAGTTTCCAGGTTTGAGTTCCAGCGTTGAGATTTATCTCCGCAAAACTACCACCCTGCTCACAGTCAGTAGGGGGGGGGGGGGGACACCGATGGGTTTGAAAAGGCTGCCATCCATCGGGTGGGACGTTAAGTCATGGCTCCGTATGCGGGAGAGCCATACCCTGTGCATCTTAAAGAACACGCTGGATGCCTTGACGGAAGTCTACCATCTGTTTCCTAACAGCTGTTCCAGTGGGTCTCCTCCCCCCAACCTTCTCTGAACCTTCGGGGTCCTTGTTACCTGGCCATTTAGCTCATTGTGCGCAAAAAAGCCGCTCAGAGGTAAAACAACTCAACTCCCTCGGGGAGTTAGGTTTGTGGGCTAGCAGTTGAGGACAAAATGCATTAAAATTGGTTGGATACCAAATCCTTTGCGTGTTTGAGATTTTATGGTCTTTACTTTTAAGTATTAAAGTTATATTAAAGCCGTCCCGTGGCCGAGTGGTTAGCACGCTTGGCTACTGATCTACGGTACCTGGGTTCGAGCCCCGGATTAAGGCAGGGATGTATGTGTCGTTTTTCTGCTGAGGTCCTGCCATCCTCTCAGACCTTCTATTATGGCATATAAACTGGCAGGCTCCTGTCAGACCTCTGTGGTAAGCAGCTGCTTGAGGGGGTATTTATTTTATTTATTTAATTAAATAGCATTTTAAATATTTATTTTAACTCTGAAAATTCGGCGATAAAGTTAATTTCTTGCTCCTTACTGCGGATTGATCATTATCTTCCGCTTCTTATTCCTCTATATTTCTAATTGCGCATATATATATATGCATCCACTCCGAGTATTATTTTACATTTTTAATTTCCTTATACCGGCCAAGATTTTTAGCAGCTCCTAATCGGATTAAAAATAATATTTTCACAAGTTAGCACGATTATTTCGTGATATTATTTCAGGTTCTTGAAAAAACTTCGTAGCGAAGGTCTGCTTTTTTTATATTAAAATATCAGAGGTTAGATAATACGTTGTTAATTTGTGAGCCATAGTTGCTTAAGCATTGATTTAGAGCAGTGGTATTATAAAGGTTTTAGCTAAGGTATTATTAGGGATCTTAAATACTGAATATAAGTATTAAAGACTTGAAGTACATAAAAATTAAAAAACTCGTTTTTTTTAATTCTTTTTAATTAATTTTTATTCTTAATTGTAAAAAGGTTGGTAATACTCCAGGCTTCTAACTTGAGATCTCTGCCTCAGCTATACATTTCGTACACTTTCTTATCTTTGAGATAGGGAACACCGATAGGAAGGGATGGCTCATTCGGTAGCATGCCAGGCTCGTAATCCAGTTCCTAGATTCGAGTCCCAGTTGGGACAGAGTTGAGATTTATCTCCGCACAACTCCCCGCCCTGCCCACGGTCAGTAAGGGACAAAAAGGGCTTGGAAAGGCCGCCGTCCGTCTAATGGGACATTAAGCCGTGGTCCCGTTTGCGGGAGAGTTATACCCTGTGCTCGTTAAAGAACACTCTGAATGGCCTTGACGGGAGGTTACCATCTGTATCCAAACAGCTGTCCAATAGGTTCCCTCCCAAACCTTCTCTGAGCCTTCGGGGTCTTTGTGATCTGCCTATTTAGTCATTGTGTGCAAAAAAATGCCGCTCAGAGGTAAAGCAACCCAACCAATAGGCTTCAGACGTTATATATATTTGCATAGAATATATCTCGAATAGAATAGAATTGAGAAATAGCCCTATCTGCCTCCTAACACTTCTCCAGTGATATATTCTTCCTAACCCTCTGGTGGCTCAGTCGGTACCGCGCCAGTCTTGTAATCTGCTGTTCCCAGGTTCAACTTCTACCTGGACAAGCGTTATGATTTATCTCCGCAAAATTCTTCTCTCTTATTGACTGAGGGAAGGGAGACCAATGGACTTGGAAAGCTCGCATTCCGTCGGATGGGACGTAAAAGGCCTGGCTCCTTGTGCGGGAGAGCCATACTTTGTGCATGTTAAAGAACACGATGAATGGCCTTGACGGGAGGCTACTCTGTCTCCTAACAGATGGGGGCGTGGTGGCTCAGCCGGAAGCGCGTCAGGCTCGCAATCTGTGGTTCCCAGGTTCGAGTCGCAGCTGGGACAGCGTTGAGATTTCTCCGCATAATTTCCGCCCTGCTCTTGGTCAGTAGGTGAAACCAATAGGCTAGGAAAGGCCATCGGCCGTCGGATGTGATGTTAAGCCGTGGTTTGTGTGCGGGAGATCAATATCCTGTGCACGTTAAAGAGCACGTTGTATGGCACTTGACGGCAGGCTACCATCTGTCTCCTAACATCTATCCAGTGAGTCTCCTCCTTCTAACCTTCTCTGAGCCCTCGGAGCCCATATGACTTCGCCATTTAACCCATTGTGTGCAAAAAAAAATTGCCACTCATATGTAAAACAACCCAAACAATCATAACCTGCAAAGAATCTTGGATGTCTTTGAGGTTCTGTGACATTTAGCTTATTGTGCATAAAAATAATACCCCTCAGTCTAAAAAACGAACCAACCATAATCTCAAAAGAAACGTTCTATCCAAAATATGGTTACAAAAAGAAAACAGTACGCCTACGCTCTAGATGTAGAGACTGCATGCAAAGGAACTTGGCTGATGGGCTTGGAAAGACCGCCGTCCGTCGGATGGGACGTTAAGCCATGGCTCCGTGTGCGGGAGAGCCATACCCTGTGCACGTTAAAGAACACGCTGGATGGCCTTGACGGGAGGCTACCATCTGTCTCCCAACAGCTGTTCCAGTGGGTCCCCTCCCCCAACCTTCTCTGAGCCTTCGGGGTCCATGTGATCTGGCCATTTAGCCCATGGTGTGCAAAAAAGTGCCGCTCAGAGGTAAAACAACCCAACCCACTGAACTTGGATGAAATGCAGATCTGGAGCAGAAAGATCTTCATTTGATGTAAGTACCTTGGCGCAGAAGGCCGTGAATAGAGGAGATTGTATGCAGATTGTAATTTTGGCGAAGAACCTTGCATCTCAAATAGCTAAAGAAGATGGTTACAAACAAGAAGGAGAAAAAAAAATTGATCAATACTGATTTTGTCATTCGGTTTCGTAAGATGTTAATAAGCAGATAGACTTTGCATCAGCATCATTGTTTGTAACCCTTGGATTACCCAACAGCTGTTATTACTGTTCGGTTGCAAAAGAGCTTCGCATGGTTTGGTAAACATTTGCTGACTTTTTGTATTGCCAAAGAAAAAGAAGCGCAAGAGCATTTGTACATCTCTTTTAAACATTGAGATTTGTGAATGTTTTAAAATTAGAGTACTGTTTACCGTAAAACAAAACGAAAAAATTGAGTGAGTTTTTTCTTTGAGGAATTTAAAAATAAAGCTAGAGCAGGATATTTTATCAAATACTTCTGTATGTAGAACATGAAATAAAATTTTTGCACTGCAATATCCTAGCTAATCGAATTTTGACTTGCTCTTTTTTAACAGATCCGAAAGCATTTTCAAACGTTTTTTCTTTTGAATGCACATAGGATTAATAATGAATAAACATTTTAATTTGAGAACATTAAAACTAAAAATAGCTTTTGCAATATGTAGTTTTTATTTTGCGAATTATACACTACGTTTTTGCTGAGGTCCTGCCATCCTGTCAGACCTCTGTGGCAAGCAGCTGCTTGAGGGGGTATTTAATTTAATTTTAATTTAAAAAGGCCAAAGCACTAGCAACTATTCCAGCAGGCATATGTTATGTGCTGTGTTAGCACTGATATAGTGATCAGCAGTGGCTTTAGTCAGTGAGGAATATCCTTATGTGAAAAGGCATTTACAGACTTAGTAGTTTTTAGAATTCATTGTCGTAAATGCGGCAAATAAAAAAAACTATTAGGTAGACACTACAAGATAATACCAGAGTGAATAACGTGCATAGTTTCATTTAAAAGAACTTATTTCGAGTACCGGATAATGCATGGATTTTTCTTGTTCTTTCTTTATGCTGAGTTCTCACCTTCCTCACAGATATCTCTGTCCAATTATATTGATGGGCTCCTATCAAATCTCTGGCAAGCAGCTGCTTGAGAGGTGATATTTCAGTTCGTTTTCACTTTGATAACCTTCTGTCCTCTGCATTCTTTTCATTAATATATGATCTGAATGTGAGGCGGGGATGGCTCAGTCGGTAGCGCGCCTGGCTCGTAATCTGCAGTTCCCAGGTTTGAGTCCCAGCTGGGTCAGCGTTGAGACTTCGCAAAACTCCCGCCCTGCCCAAGGTCAGTAGGTGATACCGTCAGTAAGTGGCTTGGAAATATCGCCGTCCGTCGGGTGGGACGTTAAGCTGGGGCTCCGTGTATGGGAGGCCATACCCTGTGCACGTTAAAGAACACGCTAAATGGCCTTGACGGGAGGCTACCATCTGTATCCCAACAGCTGTTCCAGTGGGTCCCCTCCCCCAACTTTCTCTGAGCCTTCAGGGTCCATGTGACCTGGCCATTTAGCCCATGGTGTGCAAAAAAGTGCCGCTTAGCGGTAAAACAACAACCCATGATCTGAAGGAAAATTTAGAGTCAAAAATAATATGAAAATCTCGAAGAAACCCATTTCTTGTGATAATTTCATCAAATATATAATATTCATATTTAAGAAAAAACTACATAACATTTAGCGATGTTCAGGCTTAAGTTATTGTCACATCAACAATTTAGGGGCAGGAGTTTGCTTAGTCGGTAGCATGCCAGGCTCGTAATCTACAGTTCTCAGATACGAGTCTCAACTCTGCTTGCGTTGGGAACCCCACCGTGCCCACGGTGGGAGAGGAGGACAATGATGTTCTTGGGAAAGTCTCCGGATGGAACTTTAAGCCGTGGTTCCGCTACAAGAGAGCCATACACTGTGCAGGTTAAACAACAGTTGGATGGCCTTGACGTGTGGCTTCCATCTGTCTCTTAACCTGTCCAGTGGGTCACCTAACCTTGTCTGTGCCCTAGGCGCCCTGGCCATTTAGTCCATTGGGAGCACAAAAGTGCCGCTTAGAAGTAAAACAACCCATTCACCTGTAAACGCAATTTATCTGCATTAAATTTTAAAACCTTTCTCTTTAAATTGAGGCAAAATGAAATCCATTTAAAAGCATAATAGAAATATAATAAATTGCGATTGTTTCTATGTCTTATGACAAGACAGTACGGAAGCAAGTAGGACATAGCCGAAGCTTGTCTCTATTTGCTCCTTGACCTTGACATGCACACACTGGGAGCAGGATATATTCGTGGCTGTTTGGAACTTGCCCCTACCTACATTCGGTGAGTCGCAGTGTAGCCTGCGCCATTCATTGTCTATTCGTATCTTGTTTCCCGTTGACAACCATCTGTTTGCTCCTTTTCTAAGGTTGCTCGGGTTCATTACACAGTTGGCAGTTCTGCGCTGTTTATACTGTGCTTAAATTACTCTTTCATACGTAATATATTTTGAATAACTAATAAAGTTAATTTTTCTATAGGGATGGGAATCTTACCCTTGTTTTCTATGTTTTCATTAAGTTATGAAGAAAAATTCAGTGTAAAAATTTCGAGAAACAAACCACTCAGATATTTCTGGACCTCAGAAATACAAAACCAGTGAATGTCGGTTTAATGTGGTGTAGTATCAAAGGAAACTTTAACTGCTGCAAAGTTTCGATTGCTTTGCCTTCCAGTAGTCGGTTGACAATCTTCGATTTAAACTCCCAAATCTATCGTAAAAAAATATAAATACCCCCTCAAGCAGCTGCTTGCCACAGAGGTCTGACAGGAGCCTGTCAGTTTATATGCCAGAGTAGAAAGTCTGTGAGGATGGCAGGTCCTCAGCAGAAAAACGACAAGAACATCCATGCCTTAACTCCGGGGCTCGAACCCAGGTCCCTTAGATCGGCAGCCAAGTGAGCCAATTTAATATGACTCAATATAGCTGTCGCTTCTTAGTCATGTTGAGAAGGGTTAATTATAGCATTATTCGCAGAACCACTGAAAACTGTTAGGTATTTTTTAATTTATTTATATTTTTAGTCTTTAGACACCTTTCTTCCCAAATGCGCCCCAAAAAGTAGAAAATAAACCTAAAGTATATTGATGCGCAATCAGTTACTGAGTTCGTATTCACTTCAAAGGAAGAGAGGGCGCTGATTTACCTAATCACAAGATTGCCGGCGCTCTATCTTCCTTTAAAATGAATACGAACTCAGTAACTGATTGCACCATCGATATTCGTTAGTTTATTTTCTACTTTTTAGGGTGCATATGGGAAGATAGATATTTTTTTTTATTTTTTTTTAATATGTTTACATTTTTTGTCACTAAAAACACATACCTTCAGATGGCTCGTAAACATCGACCACAAATTTCCTCAATTTTGGAGTCGTGTTTGAGGTAGCTCATGATATTAATTATTATTTAACGTTGGAGATGTCGCACGCTATAATTTGAGGTATAACTCGTTAAGGTTGACCCCCACCCTTTATCGGGGGGAGGCCGGTGGTAGGTGTGATGGTGTGGGGAATATTTTCCGTACACACATTAGGTCCCCTGATACCCAACGAAGGTGGGTATCAGGGGGCCTAATGGGTAGCGTGCCAAACCTGTAATTTGTAGTTCCCAGGTTCGAGTCCCACCTCAGCTAGCATTGAGATTTATCTCTGAAAAACTCCCGGCCCTACCCTCGGTCAGTAGGGGGGTATTGATGGACTTGGAAAAGCCTTTTGGATGCGACGTTAAGCCAAGTGTGCAAGAAAGCCATACCCTATTCGCATTAAAGAGTACGCTGGATGACCTTGACAGGAGGCTAAACGTGCCTCTTAACAGCTGTCCAGTGGTTTCCCTTCCTTCAACTTTCTCTGAATCCTCGGAGCCTTGTGACCTGGCCATTTTAGCCCATTGTGTGCCCATTGACGCAAAAAAATGCAGTTCAGAGGTAAAACAACCCAACCAACTCAGGGGAGCCATGTCTTGTTCATGTTAAAGAACACCTGGATGGCCCTGACGTGAGGATTCACTCTGTCTCCTAGCTGCTTTCCAGTAGATCCTCTTCCTCAACATTCTCTGAGCCCTTGGGGTCCTTGTGAACTAGCATTTAGCCCACTGTGTGCGATAAAGTGGAGAAATCGACGGAAACTAAAGCGAACTGCTGTTGAATTGTAGTTAGAACAACAAGAGATAAACTTTGGTAAAGTGAGTCACAAATTGAGAGCTTACAACGATACGAACAATAAATTAAAACTAACAGTGTAACGTAAAAGAAACCAAGCAAAATATAGAACTAAATTATAACGTAATGAGTACTTAGCCCACTAACACTCGACACTGCTCCAGTTACATCAGAAGGCCAATTTTAAATTGCTCGGACTAAAACCTGTTTCTAATCCTAGTAGATCTGGTCTATTTACCTTGGATTACTTTATGTTAATACTCTATTTATGTAAAGCCCTTGGAGTACTATTATTACGTGCGTAACCAGTCAATTAATAATATTGCGTAATGCAGTATGCCAGTGGAATATCTTAACCAAAGTCCACTTGGAACACGAATTTCAACCTATTTCTGTATTCGTATTTGATGAGATAGCCTTGTTTATAGATTACTGTAAGCGGATGAAATAATGGTAAAAGAATGAAATATGATATTCAAGACCAGTAGCGATACGTGTACGGCAACTTTGGGAGTAATATGATAAATACAGTTCGTGCAATCGACATCGACGGGTCTCATATATCATTGATTGGGGTATCAAACACTTGTCAGGTAAATAATATCACAGATCCACTGGTTGACCCAGACTGATAACTAATGATTGTTCGCCCCAAAGTGCCACTTAATTGGTTAAACAACTTAACCCTCAACAAAAACGCAACATACATCAGAAAAAAAATATCCATTCTTTACTCGGGTTGCAAATCCGTCTCTTTCAACCAGAAGGAAAAAGGTTTCGCCCAAATGATGAGTAATAACTGCAAGTTCTTCACTCTTTATTTTTACAAATAAATATGTAATTTAACAGATTTATCAAAATTTTTTCCAGTCTGACACAAATTTTCTAAAGAGGACATTACGCACTGCACTTTCATTCAGCTTTCATACAACTTTCATTTGCCATACAACTCGTTACGATAGGTCTCGGGAAATCTCCCTGGGGGAGGCAGAAAGGAGGAGACATAATTTGGGGTAGCCCATGATACTTCTCATTTTAGAGTAGAAGCATTCAAGATTGTTATTTATTACTTTCGTCAATATCGTTTACTCGTTTAAATTTTTATTTTGGGGAGGGGCTTTTCGAGGGAAGAGTAACTTTGGGAGACGAATGTTGCTTTAAGTTACAGGGAAAGAAATCTGTTACCTATAGGATGTCCCCAATTCTCCCCAATTCTTACGGAGGTAAAAAAGTTGGGTTTAACGCTTTGCTTTAATGTTGCGATCAGAAGCTGTCTATCGAATTTGGTGACCCTAGCACCCCGCCATTTAGGAGAAAATCTCACCACCCCTTTTTGGGGGCTGGCATATGACAGTTTCGACAACAATACCTTTAGCGAAACAATTTTCAAGACCTTTGTATATTTTATCGTTAAATATCATTTTTATGACAGTTATAAATTCATTCTAATTTTGGGAGATATTTTATAAATATTGACATGTGTATAGTTCGTTCGCGGTGTCGTAGGTGACTGCTTGTCCCCGGTCAAGAGTTAATAGTCCTGTCATTTGCAACTATTAACTCTTATATGGTCAAGTTTTTTTCAAAAGAAATTTAATATCCAAACATTGTTTTGAAATAACTAATGAACAGAAATAATCCATGTTATATATACCAAAGGAAAGAGCATTTTATTCTGAACGATTAAGTAGAAAAATATCTAAAGAAAAAAAAAACATAGTAAACGCAAAGAATGTATTATAAGGCCATTTGTAAGGATATTTGTAAAAAAAAAATGCTTTCCCACACTTTAAAGGTTAATTAACGATAAATTATCTTAAAGGTTAAGTTTATTGTAGAGCTTTCTCTTTTCACATTGAACGGGACGTTTTTGATCAGTTTGTTTTCGGCGCACTGAGAAAATGAAAGCCGTCGTTTTTGAAACGTTTATTTATTGACATTCTCGACTATAACTTTATATTATTGTATTTACGACAAAAGAAGACATCTTGGATGTTTTCCTTGTCTCGCGTAATAATGTCAGTACTTTCAAAAATATTTTTCACATATGTCTTTACAAATTAGTGTTTAAACAGCTATAAACACGTAATATATTTGTAAACGGAAAGAACATTTTAATTTTCGCCGACTTATTATTAGATAAATAAAAATCCCCTCAAGCAGCTGCTTGCCGCAGAAGCCTGACAGCTGTTTCTTTTCTGTAAAAAGTAGTTAAATGAATGAAATATACGTAAATAAGAAACACAAAGCATTAACCAAAGGATAGGCATAATAAAGGAATGCAATTAAAAATGCATTTTACCGAAGTATTGGCATAATAAAGGAATGCAATATCAGTTAGGTTAAAATTTGGAACGCATCTCCCTTTATCTTCATTATTACTGAGTCTGCCAGTTTAATTTCGACTAATGCTATTTCACACACGAATTTTTTGAACAACGCATCTATCGTGTTAGTCGGGAACTGGGTGCACACACTTCTGAATGAAACCAAATAAAAGTAAATAAAAATAATTCTAAGAGGGACAATGTTTTTGTGTGCGGAGAAACAAAGATCTATACCTAAGGTGAATAAGACAAAAAAATATGCAACATATAAGATACTTCTGCAAACAGTATCTAGATATATTTCCAAATTATCATGTGTAATGAAATTAATGCGCAGCCAACATTTTAGATATTTTTTTTCAGGGAAAGCATTCATATAGAGCGCCTATCGTTGTTCTTCTGTTTGTCCTCTTCAAATTGGTCAAAAGAAACAGTCACTTCAATGGAACAGATTAAAAAAAGCGTTATGCTTAAAAAAAGTTGGATAGCTATTGATAAACCATTATGATTCACACTTTTAGAATCTTCCAAAAACTTTCATTGCTGCGCCCCCTTACGGGGAAATATTTTCAAAATTTTAAACTAATATCTTAACCAACAATTGATTTTTTCCAACTAACATAACAGCTTTTGAACCATTAGAAACCCGCGTGTTTTTTTTTACTTTTCTAAAAGTTGGAAATATAGCACTCTAATTCTATCGCGCTTAGGTTGGGTTGTTTTACCTCTGAGCGGCACTTTTTTTGCACACCATGGGCTAAATGGCCAGGTCACATGGACCCCGAAGGCTCGGAGAAGGTTGGGGGAGGGGACCCACTGGAGCAGCTGTTGGGAGACAGATGGTAGCCTCCCGTCAAGGCCATCCAGCGTGTTCTTTAACGTGCACAGGGTATGGCTCTCCCGCACACGGGGCCACGGCTTAACGTCCCATCCGACGGACGGCGGCCTTTCCAAGCCCATCGGTGTCCCCTACTGACCGTGGGCAGGGCGGGGAATTTTTGCGGAGATAAATCTCAACGCTGACCCAGCTGGGACTCGAACCTGGGAACTACAGATTACGAATCTGGCGCGCTACCGACTGAGCCACCCCCGCCCCTCGCGCTTAGGTTAGTGCCCCGACATGCCTTATGGGAAATCCGACCCTGATGAGGGTGCAAAATGAAAGTTGGTTGCGGTAAAAAAGATGAGAAAAATTTATTAACTTAGTGTATAATTTCAAAATGTTTCAAAAAAAAAATCAATATTTGTTTTGATGAATCGTACATGTTTACTTCAACTGTTAACTTATCATAACTGACATTGAAGAATATTTGGGAGTAGGAGGATCCTTAGTTCTTTTAAACCAAGAACTCCTTAATCTAGGCACTACTTATTGTTTATGTGGTTAAGTGATTGCATCGAAGCAGATGCTTTAAATTCACGGATTTCCGAATTAGGTAATGCAAGAATAAAATTATTGAAACAGAAAATAAGTAAAATAGATATTCCCTCAAGCTGCTGCTACCACAGAGGTCTGACAGAGCCTGCCAGTTTAATACGCCATAGTAGGTCTGTGAAGATAAAATAAAAAAAAAACCCCTCAAGCAGCTGCTTGCCACAGAGGTCTGACAGGAGCCTGTCAATTTATATGCCAAAGTAGAAGGTCTGAGAGGATGGCAGGACCTCAGCATACATCCATGCGTTACTCGGGGCTCGAACCCAGGTCCCGTAGATCAGCAGCCAAGCGCGCATGATGTAAATTAAAGAATACAGTGAATTTAAAGTATTCGCCAGAACCCGTCTTTATGATTTTTGAGATTCTTGTATGATTTCATTTATTGCTGTTTTTCAGATTACGAATAGACATAACAGAAGATTACAGTACCTAATACAGTAGCGCTGCTAACCCATGACCTTTGCATCGTCAGTACTGTATAAGCTCTATAGGTGGATAGCTGTTGAATGTAGATGGGTGTGTCGTCATTCTCGTTAAATGGTCTTTGTCGGGTTTTTTGTTCATGAGCTCTGATGGAGTCGTACACCTATCGTTAAAAATAACGTGTCTGCTACCCGTTGGCATAAAGACGACCAAAATCCGCAGAACCAGTCACTATCACACTGCTCAGTCACGTGAGAATGTCTGCCCACGGCACAATGAAGGGTCGCGGACTCGCTGTTGGCAAACTGCCAATCTTTCATTGCGCCGCATGGGCCTGTTGCTGCAGCTGGCAATGCTTAGTGGGGATTATTATTTAACCGAAGCGTCTGAGGTAAGAATTGTATCATTTGTCAATAATTCTCGATTAGTAAGAAGCAAAGTATCGATAAATTATGATATAACAAAAGCTTTAAATATCAGCTAGTTTATTGTATTGGTTTCAGTGTATTTTAGGTGGATTTCATGTTTTAATATCTGGCGCGACCGGTAGGGGTTAATACTTTGAAGGTTAGACCGTGTTCTGAGAATTTGCGTGGTTCAGTGATTCTGCATTGTAAAAGGGCAAAACTCGTGTGGATCGATAGAGAGTACATCAGCTCTCATTGGAAGTGACTTATTAATATATCTTTGGAATGTTAAAAAACATATTCTTAAGAAGAAAAAGCTGTAAGCCAACTTTTAGACATCCTATGGAGGAATGAAATGTAAAGATTGAAATTAAAGACTAATGTCGATTCTGTAATTAATGACAAAAACTGAACTATCGTGATAATATTTCGTTGCAGTCACCTGAGGTGAAAAAGATTAAGTTATAACATCGTGTTAGTGTTTCTGTAGTATTTATCAGGTTTTCGACAGTGTGGGCAGAGTCGGATTCCCGAGTGGGCGTAAACTGGCGTTCGCCCACTACTGGGGCGCATTGAAATGTAGCTTGACAATAAATTTTTAAGAACAATTAATTTTTCCAAAATGTACCGTTTTAAATTATGTGCCATTTTTTAAATTAAGTTTTATTCATACCCAATAAAATAATATTAATATTGATGAAAATATGTTGTGTCAGTGGTAGAGCGCCAAATTTTTATCTGCGTCCTGGGGTTGTCCTAGGGCACCTTGGAATTTTGTGACCCTCTGCCACCTGAAATGAATCATAATAAATCGCCGAATAAATAAAGTTAATAATGCTTATTTTCCTTAGAGAAAGTCCAATGTTTGGTTCAGCTGGTAGAGCGCTCTCGCGTGTATATGGAGAGCCGCTGGTTCGAATCTCGCAAGGTCGGCAATTTTTTTGGGGCGGGGGTGGCTCAGTCGGTAGCGCGCCAGGCTCGTAATCTGTAGTTCCCAGGTTCGAGTCCCAGCTGGGTCAGCGTTGAGATTTATCTCCGCAAAATTCCCCGCCCTGCCCACGGTCAGTAGGGGACACCGAAGGGCTTGGAAAGGCCGCCGTCCGTCGGATGGGACGTTAAGCCGTGGCCCCGTGTGTGGGAGAGCCATACCCTGTGCACGTTAAATAACACGCTGGAAGGCCTTGACGAGAGGCTACCATCTGTCTCCCAACAGCTGTTCCAGTGGGTCACCTCCCCCAACCTTCTCTGAGCCTTCGGGGTCCATGTGACCTGGCCATTTAGCCCATGGTGTGCAAAAAAGTGCCGCTCAGAGGTAAAACAACCCAACAACAACAACCTTATTGCCTGGGCCCCGGCCCCCGACCTTAATCCAGTCCAGCAGGACCCACCAACACATAAATTTACTTCTGGGAGTGGGTACTACCACATCTTTTTATTTATTCATCATTACAGAATGAGATTTGTCTGTTGCTCACCTCCTGAATAAATCTTGTGCATGTTGGTTGGAAAACATTACTTTAGAGGAGCATTTATAAATGCATCTAGCTGTTTTTTTTTTAAAGATCTACCTATTCAGTTCTAATATTATTTAATAGTTTAATTGTTTTAAGGCTGTTGGTTTTAATGTAATCCCCTTTGTTAATGCAGTACAGACAGTGCTGTGTTAATTGAAAATTCATGTATGAGACTGTTTTAAGAGTTAAAGTTTTATTGTTCTTGATACGTTTTTGGTAGGTTTTCATAATTTAGATTTGAAATATTTGTAGGATTTTAACTGAAGTGAGGGCAGGGTGTATGTGCAACAGCAACCTTTTCACTGAGGCGTCACATTGAAATCTGATGAGAAATGATCTTATAGAAATCTGATAAGAAATTCATTGTAATGACATAGACTGACTGGGGTCGGGGGTGGCTCAGTCGGTAGCGCGCCAGGTTCGTAATCTCCCAGCTGGGTCAGCGTTGAGATTTATCTGCGCAAAATTTCCCGCCCAGTCAGTAGGGGACACCGATGGGCTTGGAAAGGCCGCTGTCTGTCAGATGGGACGTTAAGCCATGGCCCCGTGTGCGGGAGAGCCATACCCTGTGCACGTTAAAGAACACACTGGATGGCCTTGACGGGAGGCTATCATCTGTCTCCCAACAGCTGTTCCAGTGGGTCCCCTCCCCCAATCTTCTCTGAGCCTTCGGGGTCCATGTGACCTGGCCATTTAGCCCATGGTGTGCAAAAAAGTGCCGCTCAGAGGTAAAACAACCCAACCCAAAGACATAGACTGACTGATATAAGTGATTAATAAGATATTTTGCTCCTATTGTGGCATCAATCCAGTAGTCATTTAGGTTAAGTTCAGATTTTCAAGATGTAAATGAAGTTCATTTATATGCTATTTTTACTCTAGCACAGTGGTTCTCAACATTTTATGCTTCATGTACCTCCTGGAAATGTGTGTGTAACTGGCTTATCCCTTGTATAGATAGATAAAACTATAGCTATAGTATAACAATGGGAATAAAATAAAACATATATATATACACACATTATTAGTGACTTTTGAGCTCTCACGGCATACCCCACATTGAGAATCCCTACTTTAGCATATGAATATGAGGTTATTGTAGAAAAAAAATATTCCTCTGGCTGCCTACTTGCAATGTAGTCTGCGGGAACCTGTCAGTATTAGGCTACCATCTGTCTCCCAACAGCTGTTCCAGTGGGTCACCTCCCCCAACCTTCTCTGAGCCTTCGGGGTCCATGTGACCTGGCCATTTAGCCCATGGTGTGCAAAAAAGTGCCGCTCAGAGGTAAAACAACCCAACCCAACTCCCAACAGCTGTTCCAGTGGATCCCCTCCCCCAACCTTCTCTGAGCTTTTAGGGTCCTTGTGACCTAACCATTTAGCCCATTGTGTACAAAAAAGTGCCATTCAGAGGTAAAACAACCCAACCACCATGTACCTTTTTTTAATCTACACTAGAAGCAATGCAGTTCACACACAAATATATAAATCCACAAAGAAACAGCAATCCCAATCGTACTAATAAAATCCCAATCCTACTAATAAGGCCCAATCCTACTAATAAGGCTATCATAAATCTTACTAGTATTCCTAACACCTACACAAAAGAAAATGGTTAAGTACAAACAGGATGACAGTTGTCACCACCATGCCCTACAAGAATCCAGAGTCAACTGTCTTCAAATTTCATTGTTGGAAATGCCACCAGTGCAGTTTTGAAATGTTTTCTGGGGGCTGTCTCACTCAATCTAATCAGGTAAATCCATGTACCAAGCTAGTGGATGACAGCTCTACAATGCAGCTCCAAGTGTGGAACTTAAACATGTGTTGTTTTTCACCCAGCCTGGAACCCTTCTTGTTGGTAAGCAAGGCTCTGCTGAAAAACTTTTACAGTTCTGGCTTGCCCCCATGATGCTTCTGGCTTGCCCCCATGATGCTTCTGGCTTGCCCCCATGATGCTTCTGGCTTGCCCCCATGATGCTTCTGGCTTGCCCCCATTGATGCTTCTGGCTTGCCCTCATTGATCCTAGTTGATTGATGATGTCATACAGTGGGAAATATGTGTATTTGATAGAATGCTTCTGGCTTGGCCCCATTGATCCTAGTTGATCAATGGGGCCAAGCCAGAAGCATTCTATCAAATACACATGGCTTCTGGCTTGTCCTCATTGATCTTAGTTGATGGTGCTTCTAGCTTGCCCCCATTGATCCTAGTTGATTGATGATGTCCTACAGTGGGAAATATGTGTATTTGATAGAATCAGTTTAATGATTATATATTTTTTTTCATAATGTGCTGAATGTGTGTGTGAGTATGCTTTCAATTTAATAAATTCACTGAAATTAACAATTTTTCAATCAGATGTCTTTGTTGTGTGGAATGTAATTTATTCTCTTATTTTATATAGCTTGATGTGGAGATAACAGCAGTATAATAGTAGGAGGCAGAATGAATTACATAGGAAAGTTTATTTCCAACTTCCGTGAATTCTATAATGAAATCAATTCAGCTACCCTTACTGGTGCCATAGATGTAGTAGTGGTACGGCAGCCTGATGGAACATACCTATGTTCTCCATTTCATGTTCGTTTTGGAAAAATTGGTGTTCTGCGAAGTCGAGAGAAAGTGGTAAGTCAAAAGGGTAATTGATTATTCAAAGTTATGATTCATTATACATTTAAATTTTGTCTTTACATGATATGTTATTGGTAGTTCCATATAAAATCTTTATTAAAAATTTTGAACATGATATAGTATCTTCTGCAGTTGTTTGTCATGTTTTCAAGAATGTTTTGTTTCATCAATAACTTGAGCATAGAAATAGATTGATATAACAATATAGGATAGATTTGATATACAGGATATATATAGTCTATCAAAAGTAGATAGATAACAGGATATCAAGTGCTCTACCTGTAAGGTGTCAACCACTGATCAGAACTTTCTTAACAGCTTTCTATCATGGAACCAGTTAGAAGATGTAACTTGACTGCAATTGAACATGTGAGATCAGTGGTGTAATTAGGTGGGGGAGAGAAGAGAGCAGCAAAACTGACGCACTGCAGTGCACTGGACTATGGGGGCCACAGACTTGCCCCAGCTGCAAATTGTTACCTAGTTACACCACTGCATGAGATCACTAGAAAATATATTTTAATTATTACCAATTATGCTTAATGGAGTATTAGAAATACTAAATTTTGAGGTCACAGGTTGAGGTCAGCTGTTGGGGAGAATGATCTCACATGCAGAAGAGTAATTGTCTTGAGCCAGATCGAGATATGGCTTAACAAGAATGCAAAGACCTGATGATTATAATATGAGTTTTGTATCCTACCAGCTCAAAGCACTTTTTTATCAGCACATATCATTGCTCTCCAACATTGCAGTTACTTGTAACTTCAAGTTTAAAGCCATTATTATGGTATTAATAGTAGAAATCAAACATATGATGGGAAAGGAACATTAAAACTCAAACCCCATTTATCTCTAGCATGAACCTTCTTCATGGGTAAAAAAATTTCTGCAAAACTTGTAATTTTTCATTCTTGGTTACTGTCTGGAAACTACCACTGTCATCAGAGGAAACATAATTTTCCTTATCATTGTTATCTCAAGATCCATTATATATAATCCTGCTTAATATTAAAATTATAATACTTGTACTAAATCACCTTTATATAGGAAACCTTGTAACCTGAGGTCCACTGGAATGTATCCACATGGTGGTATTACAGATTAGAACGTTTACCTTCTTTCCCTTCTGTGCTTGCTTTGTAGCATAGGACATCAGCATGGTGATGTATTACTTCAGCACTAATGGCTGCTGCCATTGTTCAGGGACTTCCAGCATGAACTTGGCAGTCCATTCTATTATTGTTGGTATCCATTAAACGGCAGAGATGTATCACACAATTAACACTAACTTCCTTTCTTAAGGTAAAAGATAAAATTTTACTCATAAAAGTACATTATAAAACACCAAAGAGCTATAAAACATTAACCATATTAGTTTCGAGCTCCCCATGAGTCTTGTTCACTGATTTACAAATTTATGGTAGGAGTTCCCCATGAGTCTTGTTCACTGATTTACAAATTTATGGTAGGAGTTCCCCATGAGTCTTGTTCACTGATTTACAAATTTATGGTAGGAGTTCCCCATGAGTCTTGTTCACTGATTTACAAATTTATGGTAGGAGTTCCTATAAAACTAATTTATTGTAAGTATTTTAATTTTAAAGTTAGTAATTTACCATGCATACAATGGAATATATAAATCTTCTTCTGTTAGAATCACTAAGTTTCAATTAATTTTTTGGCATTTTTTAACATTAGGCAGCAAATTTCTCCATCAAACTGCTTTGTGTTTATGTTAAAAAAAATCATCATATGAATATAGAGCATAAAACTGAACCATAAGCTGATCTGTAACAATAACACTAAGCTGATCTGTAACAATAAATATGGCAACTCTCAAATGATTCTAGTAAGTAGAGCAGCAACTGGGGAGAAGGAGTAAACTTGATTCTGGCTGAAAATTTACAGGAAAAAAAATTGTTTTGACTTATCAATAAAGTATGCATAACACAAATATAGGATAGAAGAATACTTAAGAAAGAAATTGAATTCCTAAACTATCATGTATCTTTCAAAATAATTAAGCTATCAGATCATTTTTGATCCAGTTTCTACCATCTGAAAGTTAATTTATCTAGATCTATATATGTTTTTTGACTATGGTCTAATTTGATCATTTTTACATTTACATTCTTTTGTCATTTGATTGTAGATGTCCATGTGTCTATTCACATTAGTGTAGATACCAATCCATTAATGATTGCATATACCTTCTGTAAGTAAATAAAAAAGCAGGTATAATCTGATTCAGTATGGAAGTAGGTCTTCAAGTTCCCCCCCCCCCCCCATCATTAGAGACTTAACATTATTTTACTTGTAAATTATGTGAAAAAGTGGTAGCAATAAGATTCAATAAAAATTCATATTGAGTGTGCTTAGTTACAGATCAAAGGAACCTGGATTCGAGCCATGGATAATATATGGCTATTTTCTGTGTTGTCTTTCTGCTGAGGTCTTTCCTCCTTCACAGATGTTTTCTATAGGATTCACAAAAGAAATGGGAAAATAGAAGACACACAAGAATAATCAATCCCATGATTAACCAATGTGTTTTTTAACCAAGAATATAATTATCATTAGTAGATATGACTATGTTCCAAAGATCTATGAGTTTGTAGATGCCAGTCCTGTAGAAACTCTTATTCTTCATGGTAAAGGAGTCTGCGATGCATTCTTTCACCTCATCATCATTCTTTAGAATGATGATGAGGTAAAAGAATGATGATGAGGACTTCTTGTCAGAAATGAAATTGTTTGGGAATCGGAACAGATGGAAATCTGAGGGAACCAGGCCCAGTGAATATGGGAATGTATCATTATTCCCCAGCCCATTTGTCACAGCTTCTGTTGTATCCATAATGCAACATGGGTCTTGCATTGTTCTGGTGGAATATGACACCTGCTTTGTATACCAACCTGTATACCTCACTTGTCCTTCAGTGCTGCACTTAATTGGTCCAACTGCTCACAGTAACAATCTGAGTTGATGGTTTGGGACCAATTTAAAAGCTCATGGTGAATGATACCCCTGCAATCCCACCAACAACAGAGCATCACCTTTTGAGTATGCAGTTCAAGTTTTGTTATAGCCAGGAATGA
Organism: Ryuthela nishihirai; assembly: GCA_038380435.1. Taxonomy (NCBI): domain Eukaryota; kingdom Metazoa; phylum Arthropoda; class Arachnida; order Araneae; family Heptathelidae; genus Ryuthela; species Ryuthela nishihirai. The sequence goes on from JAWZYU010000022.1 coordinate 8,564,573, forward strand.
TTTTCCTGCTTGACCCCCGCAAAAATTCCCCGCTCTGCCCACGGTCAGTAGGGGACACTGACGGGCTTGGAAAGGCTGCCGTCCGTCGGATGGGACGTTAAGCCGTGGCCTCGTATGCGGGAGAGCCATACCCTGTGCACGTTGAAGAACACGCTGGATGGCCTTAACGGGAGGCTACCATCTGTCTCCCAACAGCTGTTGCAGTGGGTCCCCTCCCCAACCTTCTCTGAGCCTTCGGGGTCCATGTGACCTGGCCATTTAGCCCATGGTTTGCAAAAAAGTGCCGCTCAGAGGTAAAACAACTCAACCCTGCTTGACCCCATGATCTTTTATGGACAACATCATCATAAACAGTTCACTTTTCATCCCCTGTAATAATTTCATCAAGAAAACCATCAGCTTTTTGCCAAGCAAGCAATGAAGCACATGGAATATAATGAGCCACCATGTTCTGCTGTGGCAACTGATGTGGGATCCAGATATCCAGTTCTGACACATAACCGGCTTTTGCAGATGTCAAATGATAGAGAACTGATTGGTGTTCAGTAGCTGTGTCAATTTCCTAGATGTCTGATGTGGATTTTTGTTCATCAGTGCCTTTAAATGATCATTGTTCAGCTCCATTGGCTGACTGTTTCCAGGTTCATTTCTGAGCTGAAAGTCACCTGATATGAATTTGTCATTCCACAATTAACAGGTGCTTTTTGAGATGACTTTGTCCCCATAAGCTTTGCACAGTTTACCCAAACACTCTTGGACACCAATACTATTTCTGAATTTGTACAGCATGATAGAATGAATGCAGACTACTTGTGTCACCATTGAGAAATGCTTGTTACCACTTGTAAAGAATAAATGTAGGCACAGAATGTCATTAGGTACTCAAGCTATGCATGCACTGTCTTTTACATTGTTTACAAGACCACTGCACATTTCCTGACAATGGCAAATACTTGGTTTACGTTTTTTTCCCATTTTATGTCAATCCAATATTTCATATTAAACTGGCAAAGTTTCTGTCAGAACTCTGTGGCAAGTGACTCCTTCATTGTTTATAATGGATTTAGTATAATAGTTAGCAAACTCTGGCATGAATCTATAGAGATGTGGGTTCGAGTTCCACAATGTTGGCAAAACTCTTTTTTTTCCCACTGAAGGTATTTATTGAATTCTATATCAGTAGGTAATCTGTGTATTTGCTATTTTTTCAGGAATGGGAGTGGCTCAGTCGGTAGCACACCAGCTTGTAATCTGCAGTTCCCAGATTCAAGTCGCAGCTGGGTCAGCATTGAGATTTATCTCTGCAAAACTCCCTGCCCACGATCACTAGGGGAAACCGATAGATTGGAAAGGCCACTGTCCATCGGATGGGACGTTAAGCCGTGGCCCCGTGTGTAAGAGAGCCATATCCTGTGCATATTAAAGAACATGTTGGATGGCCTTGACAGGAGGTTATCATCTGTCGCCCAACAACTGTTCCAGTGGGCCCCTCCCTCAACCTTCTCTGAGCCTTTGGGGTCCTTGTGACCTGGTCATTTAGCCCATTGTGTGCAAAAAAGTGCTGCTCAGAGGTAAAACAACCAACCAACCAGCTATTTTTTCATATATATTTTTTCATCACATTTTGTATGTTGATTTTTTTCATTAATAACACTAGTATGGATGATTTTCTTTAACTCCTATTCAAAAGCAACCTTTGGAAAAATAAGTCGCCTTTCCTGATTATAGATGGCACCAGGTCTGCCACATTCAATGAAAATATATGTCATATTGCAAAAATAAATGGATCCAATATTTAGTATAGTGATTAGTACACTCTGTCATGAATCTGGAGAGATGTGGGGTTTGAGTTCCACAATATTGGTAAAACTTATTTTGTCTGCTGAAGTATTTATCAATTTATGTTTAGTTATAGTTTTGATTTCAGTAGCAGGAATGACATATAGAGTGCTGGGATAAATGATAAAAATAATTCTAGGCATATTGAAATAATTTTCAGGCAGAAAAGAGAACATAAAAAAAATAGAAGTATGTATTGTGCAATTACTTCCAAAATCTTTCAATTTTAAAATAGGTGGAAGTATGTAATTTTGGTTAATTTTTGGGAGAATTTTGGAACTTTAGGAAAGAAATTGTATATGATATTGCAAATCAAACTTGTGAGCTTAAATCTGGTGATTGCTTAAGTATAGAGTTATGAGCAAAATAAATCAGCAATCTATATATATATTGCTTCTAAGAAATGGCAATCAGATAAATAATTATTATTAACAGATTATTTATATTTTAGCTTAATGAACTCTGCATCAAGTGAAAAAGGAAAATATTATTTTTCAAGCTTGAATTTCATATATGTAGGAAAATTTTCAAACATCAGTTTCTATTTTTTTAAAATTGAAGTTTCATGTCCTAAAAACAGTTATAGGCATCCTTTGCCTTATTTCAGTTTCTGTTAATATTTATATTTGATGTGGACACTGGAAGCATTAAAGAACTCGCTGGATGGTCTTGACAGGAAGCTTCCATCTCCTAATAACTGTCCAGGGGTGTCACCTTCCTCAAAACTTCACTGAACCCTTGGGGTCCTTGAGACATTGCCATTTAGTTTTCTTTGTGTGCAAAAAGTGCTGCTAAGAGGTAAAATAACCCAACACAGTTTGTAACTCCAATGCAGGTTAATATTAATCATACTATATCTGATAGGATCACTCATCTGTGTGGAATATTTGTGTTACAGGCATTCATTGGTTCTAAGCTGTTTGTAATTTTAAACTTTTGTTTTAAATGTTGTGAAATATGAATGTTGAATGTTGTGAGTATGTGAAACATTTTGTTGTGACAATAGTTCAAATCCATTTTTCTTTGTTGACAAATTTTAATTGTATGTTTTTGTATATTGAAAAACATTGCATCATTTGAAATGAAAATGGACATTTAATTTTTTAATTATTTAAAACATTTTAACTGTAAATAATAAAATTGTGTAGACTCACTTGAATTGCAAATAATCTGAGCAGTACTCTATGAGAAAATATTAATATGTGAATTCTAACATTTTCTATTATAAGATGAGTAGTCATACTAAATAGAAAATTGTTTTGCTTAATTTTAGGTTGATATTGAAGTCAATGGAGATCCTATTGACATTCATATGAAACTTGGAGACTCTGGAGAAGCATTTTTTGTGCAGGAAGTGGAAGATGAAGATGATGTGGTATGTTTATCCCACCCTCTTTTCTCTTATGCATGCAATATCATCTGTGTGATTTTTCATTTTTCTTATTTGGAATGTTTGGTACTCTACATTATTTGTTAAAGCCTGGGCTTGATCATATTTGCTATTATTTATAATACATTTTATTTGTGTACTTTTAGATAATTATTCTTACGAATCACAATATTGGAGACACAAAATTACCTGTAAATATAGAATTCAGAATGTATTTTTGCTGAAAAATTTTAATTTTGCTATGAGTGGGACTCTAACCCATGTCTCATTTTACATGCCAGGTGTTCTGACCACTAAACTATCAGTGGCTAGCTTTTTTCCAGCAAATCTTGACTATGAATAATTCTAATTTTTAGTCAGTTTGCTGGGGGGGGGGGGGGGGGGTAATAATTTAGTGGTCAGAACATCTAGCATGTTGCAATCAGGAGACATAAGTTTGAGCTCCACTCTTGGCAAAACATATTTTCAGCAAGAAATATTTTTTTTAATTCTTACAAATACTAAAAATTTTTATGATGGAATTTTTTTATTAGGAATTTATAAGTGTTTTGTTTTTTTGTTTAAATTTAGTGAAATGAAGTGATCAATAATAAATTTTGGATAAATACAGCCAGGTCCCATGGTCCACGAAAAGCTTATTGTTAAAAACGAAATTTTTATCAAAATAGACAGAAATAGCAAAATCGGTCAATTTTGATGACATATTTAAAGATTTTGCAGTGAAAAAGCGAGAAAAATTTTGTAATATTTATAATATACTTAGTGTTCCTATAAGTTGTGTGTAGATATGTACTGCACTTTGTATTTATAGTAAATAATTTATTATAAAATTAGAAGTACATATAAATGCTAAAGAAGACATCACTCTGAATAATGTCGATCAATTTTAGAAGAAAAATTGTCTTGAGCTGGATGGAATAAGAACCCACGACCTCCTGATAACATGTCAGGTGCTCTGGACCACTGAGCCACTGGCTGCCGATCAAGATCTCCTCTAATTGATGTTATGAACTTTCTACCATAAGTAGACAATTCTCCATGTCTCATGCAAGTATTTTTCCTAGCTGCTCTCAGCCTCAAGAAGCAATGACAATCTTGTCATGAAGATGGTAAGTACATTCTGAGTGTACAATTGTTTAAATTGAAGAGGCATTATTTTCATATCTTGAATGAATGTTAAGGAAAATATCACTCTGAATAACGTTGATCAATTTTAGAGGAAAAATTGTCTTGAGCTGAATAGGATACGAACCCACGACCTCCTGATAACACGTCAGGTGCTCTGGACCACTGAGCTACCAGCTGCCGATCAAGATCTCCTCTAATTGATGTTATGAACTTTCTACCAGCAGTACACAATTCTTCATGTCTCATGCATAAAAAGTTCATAACATCAATTTAGAGGAGATCTTGATCGGTGGCTGGCAGCTCAGTGGTCCAGAGCACCTGACATGTTATCAGGAGGTTGTGGGTTTGTATCCTACCGGCTCAAGACAGTTTTTCCTCTAAAATTGATTGATGTTATTCAGAGTGATATCTTCCTTAACATTCATTCAAGATGTGGAAAAAATACCTCTTCAATTTAAAAAATTGTACACTCAGAATGTATTTACCATCTTCATGACATGATTGTCATTGTTTCTTGAGGCTGAGAGCAGCTGGGACAAATACTTGCATGAGACACGGAGAATTGTGAACTGCTGGTAGAAAGTTCATAACATCAATTAGAGGAGATCTTGATTGGTGGCTGGTAGCTCAGTGGTCCAGAGCACCTGACATGTTATAAGGAGATCGTGGGTTCGTATCCCACCCAGCTCAAGACAATTTTTTCTCTAAAAGTTTCAATCGACTTCAAAGTGGTAATTTATTAGTAGATGCCAAATATGTCAAGTTTATTTCATTATTATCAGAAGTTACATTGAAGAAGAAAAGATGCAAAGCCACATTGAATATTAAAAAGTATATAAAATTTAAAAAAATGCAGAAAATTTGGAATTTCTTACCTTTTTATACACCCTAAAATATAAGTATATAATACTATTATAACTTCTTGAGGTGTAATTTACTTCATGTATGCTTTCTGTTGAGAAATGAAGTGTATAATTATAAAAAAAAAATTATTTATTGTAATGTTAAATTTTTGAGCAAAATGCTTTAAAGAACATGGGTTTCAATTGCTGACTGACAAAAGACAAATATGCACCCAATATGTAGCCCCAGTAGGCATGCCTACTACTGGGGCATGCCTGTTGTGACTTTAAAACCATACAATGCTCTTGCCTCTATTTCCAATATATTTTGGATTCTATATTTGTGGTTTCAGTATTTGCAGTGTTTTCTAGTGGATAGTGAGAGCTTATGTATGTACTTAATTTCATGTTATTCAAAAGTTCAGTGCTTAGTAATTCAATTCATAAAAAATGTTAAGAAAAGTTTAAAAGGTATTTGTTCTTACAATACTACCATTACACAGGGCCAGATTTACAGAGAGGGAGGAATTTAGTAACTGGAATAAATAAATAAAAAAAAATACCCCCTCAAGCAGCTGCTTGCCACAGAGGTCTGACAGGAGCCTGCCAGTTTATATGCCACAGTAGAAGGTCTGTGAGGATGGCAGGACCTCAGCAGAAAAACAACACACACATCCATGCCTTACCCGGGACTCGAATCCAGGTCCCGTAGATCAGTAGCCAAGCGTGCTAACCACTCAGCCACGGGACGGCCAAGTAACTGGAATAGTAGCAGTAAAAAATAGTAAACATAGATTATACATATTTTGTGACTTTTTTTTTTAATTTCTAAATAGTTTCTAGGTAAATTTGGTTATTCAATTTTGAAAATAGTATCAAAATATTTATTTTTTTTTTTCTTGAGAGAAAATGTTAGGCATAGCATTACCTTTACTTGGAATTATCTTGCCCTTGTGTTCAGCTTGAAAACTGTTTTTGCCCTGTGGAAGGAAAATGAGTTGGATTCTGGTAAGAAACAACCTGACTTGCAGCTCCTAAGATTTTGATGAATTTGACTTGTACACTGATGAGAGTTTTGACCCCCTGGTTAGCCTGTTGAGTGTTTGAAGCTCAATAACTGAATGTTCAGCTTCTTCTGTGCTCAGTTGGCTTATGTTGGTTTAAATAAAAAATTTCTTTGCTGACATTCATATAGAACAATTGCAGTTATTTGTGATAGAAACAGGAAAAATGAATTCAAATTTAGACTTATATGTAATGCAATGAAAACAGAGCCAGATTTCACATAAGGCATGCTAGGCACTTGTCTAGGGGTGCCACATAATAAGGGTTCCAGCATTCAAATGTTATATTTTGTTTATTTAAGTATCAATAAATTATACCATTTACAAATCTTAGAAGGAAAAAAAAAACTTGTTACAAATATCCATGGTTAAAGAGCAGTTAGAAAAAGTTAACTTTTAAAGTATATGGATTGTGGGATACGTGGCATATTATCAAACATATTTGGTTGAAAGTAATGGATTTTTTTTTTTAAATAGCTGGTGAAAAGTAGAGAGTTCTTGCAATGTGACCAGTCCTAGCTATATGATGCAAAAATAGAACTTCAAAGTTTGAGAAAGCTTGAGCAAGGTTCAAATTTTAGAAGAAAATGCTAGTTTTCATAACTAAATCGAGAGTTGCAGTCACACAAAAAGTTACGTTTTTTTAAACAAGATTCAGAATAAGCAAGATAATAATTTGAATTTCCCTCAGCAGTTTGACAATTTTAATTAGTCTTACTATAGTTTCTTCAGATTGTAATACTTTTCTTGCCCTGGTAGAGTTTAGCAATGAGGCTAAATTTCTTTTGCTTTTGTAATTAACACTATAGGTGCACCAATTTCAAAATCGAAAGCTTTGTGAATGGTCTTCCAAGTTCTCATACTTCTTTTATTGGGATCAGATATTTCTATTTATTTGAAGAATTCCTCATTTCAATTTGTGTATTTGTTTAATTTTATTCTTTTTAGATCCTATGGTAGAGATTTGTAGTTTTGTGATAGGTGATGATATGGATGAAAATCTTCTCTTGAAAATTTTATTTTTGTGAGTCAGTAGATTGTTCAGAGTAAATTATTTAATTTTTAATTTTCTAAGTTCTTCAAAAATTATGTTTCTTTGAGTGTTTAAAGTGGGCAATTAAGCAATATCTGAGGTACATTTTCAGTTGTTCTTTTCCTTCTGTGTGATACTTTTTGCATATTATGGACTAAATGGCCAGATCACAAAGACCACAAGAGCTCAGAGGAGGTTAAGGAAAGAGAGCCACTGAACAGCTGTTAGAAGATAGATAGAAACCTCCTGTCAAGGACATCCATTGTGTTTTCTTTAGCATATACAGGGTATGGCTACCCTACACACAGTGCCATGTCATAATGACCCATCTGAAGGATGTGATCTTTCTAAGTCCATTGATTTCCCCCTTCTCTCAAGAGCAAGGCAGGGATTAGCAGAGATAAATCTACATTTTCAGTAATCTTGCATAGTGCAGATATTTTTCATTAAATGCACTCTACCATTTTTTGTGCCTAGGTGTGCATGAGACGTAAATCCAGCCCTTGCAATGCACACAGGTAAAAGCTAAAACAAATGGTTTTCTAACATAAATTCTGAATTAGTGTTCTATTCCAATTTTTTTTTTTTTCAGTAACCCAACACAAATAAGACAAGTTGTATTTTGTAAGATGTACAAATACACCAAAAAAACTTGTGCTGTGTGTGAATGAATGACAGCAAAATATTCTTAGAATTGGAAAGTGAACAAATCTTATGTTTTAGTTCATATGGAATATTTTGTTATGGGAAATTTTTGTTTTAAATCATTACTGAAAATATTTATTTCTAAACATATGATTGGTCATTTAATACTATAAATTTTATACTATAAATAACAAATTGCTTCAATTAATACTGTAAATATCATTAATACTATAAAAAACATTTTTTTAGGTCCCTGTTCATTTGGCAACTTCTCCATTGCCTCCAGTCCCAGATATTGAAGTGGAACTAAGAAAGATGAAGGCTTCAAATAGAATCATGGACACGAAAAATTTTACAGAAACTTCTGAACATCTTCTTTTGGAAGTCAGAACTTTGGAAGATGGTACTCAAGATTTGCATCATTCATCATCAGTGAATGTGAGAAACTCTGTGATAGAAACTTCAGATGATCATAATGTAGTAGTACAATCCATCCACAATGAAACAGTGGTATGCAATGGTTCTTTGTCTTCTAGTCCAAAAAGTTCCTTTCTTGAATTGCCAAAGTTTGCAAATGTTTGTAAAGTAACTAAAGAGGAAGTTTCAATTGGTATACAAACAGAAGAATCAACCACAGAAACTTCTGCAACAGAAAAGTGTGTAGTGAAAATATCAACTGCTTTAAATAATGAATCACCTACAGATAGTCAGGATGACCTCAAACTTAAAAAGAAGAGGAAAAAGAAGACATCAGCTAAGAAACGCACAAAGAGTCGAGAAATTTCAATCCCTGCTTCCCGAATTGACTCTGATTTCAGAGATGTACATCAGGATATACATTCCATACTAAAAAATAATGATGATGATGTAGCTGATGAACAAGAAGATATATTCCAAATGGATGATGATTATGATGTAGATGAGGGTTATCCATCGTTACTTAATGGTCTCAGTAGATCTGTTAGTCTCCCAGTTAATAGTAAACAGTTCTCCAGTTATGAATGGCCTGTAAGAAAAATGTCTGCTACATTCACTGGAGAATTTCATCCTTTTAGTGATGGAGATGTCACTCCTCATTCTAGGTAATATTTTAGTAATGTTAAAAGATGTTTTATGTTTAACATTTATTTTTTTGGGAAACTCTTGTGGATAATTTTAATCAAATTTATATACAATACATTTGCAACATTGAAAGAAACAGTTTTATTGAATGATCTAAAGAAAACAAATAATTAAACTAGTAAAAATAAAAAATACCCCTTCAAGCAGCTGCTTGCCACAGAGGTCTGAGAGCCTGTCAGTTTATATGCCAAAGTAGAAGATCTGAGAGGATGGCAGAACCTCAGCAGAAAGCAACACGAACATCCATGCCTTACCCGGGGCTCGAACCCAGGTCCCTTAGATCAGCAGCCAAGCACGCTAATCACTCGTAACTGAACTTTAAGTCAGGGATGTAACAAAAAACATTGCTTTCTAATCTTAACAATTATTTTCACATTGTGTTGTAAATTTTGAATATTGTGACATTGATAGGGATTTGGTTTCCAGATGTTGGTAAATTTGCTTTTATTGTCAAATTATGTATCAACCAAAAAAATTTAGAAGAAATTAGCTTTTGCTTTCTGTTACTTTGTTGATGGTAATAGGTTGTGCTGCAAATATTACTGTTTTTTAAATGCAATGCAAGTAGTAAATATTTTAGTGAATTATTGCAGAAAAAATTCTGTTCGATGTATGGTTTTTACCAAAAATGGTGGGGAACTAGAGAAGAGTTCAGGCTTAGATTTTCAAGCACAAATTCAGGCTCAGGCTTTGCCCTACTTGAGCCAAAAGTTTCAAAAGATTGGAACTGAAGGCAAAAATATCAAAATATTATTTTAATTAAACCTGCAACAAGTAGGTAATTTTGCTGCAGGCTTAATTAAATGTGTCAGTATGGACTGACACAGTATGGACTGACCATGTGTCATTATGGACTGACACATGGTGATATAGAGTGCCTGAGCACTCAGCATAGATTTGTGATTAGAAACAATATATTCATGCAGTGTCGCAGTCATAATTTTTGAAGTGTAGGGAGGCAGTGTAGGGCACTGAGAAATTTTGTTAATTTTGAATCTAAATTATTTCTTAAGAAAAATCTATCCCTGTTGAGGCAATCCCCCTCCCACCCACTAGCTATGACACTTTATGTAAAAGAGGCCTGCCAATAGCACACTAAACTCATAATTTGTAGTTCCCAGGTTCAAGCACTAAATGATCCACCATTAAACCCCCACACTGCCCTCAGTCAAAAAGGAGGATTTAATAAGTTATTGTTCATCCGATGGGACATTAAGATATGGCACTGTGTGCAGCAGAGCCATGACCTGTACTCATTAAAGAGCATGCTGGATGGTGTGGATGGGAAGCTTCCATCTGTCTAGCATAATCTGTTGTTCCCAGGTTTGAGTCCCAGCTGGGTCAGTGTTGAGATTTATCTCTGCAAAATTCCCCGCCCTGCTCACGGTCAGTAGGGAACAGCGATGGGACGTTAAGCCATGGCTCCATGTGCGGGAGAGCCATACCCTGTGCATGTTAAAGAACACGCTGGATGGCCTTGATGGGAGGCTACTACCTCTCTCCCAACAGCTGTTCCAGTGGGTCCCCTCCCCCAACCTTCTCTGAGCCTTCGGGGTCTGTGACCTGGCCATTTAGCCCATGATATGCAAAAAAATGCCGCTCAGAGGTAAAACAACCCAACCCAACAGCTGTCTAGTGGATACCCTTCTCAGAGTTTCTGAGAACCTTGTGGCTTGGCCATTTAGCCCAATATGTGTACAAAAGTGCTGCTCAGAGGTAAAACAACTAGATAACCCAATTGAAACTTAATGTTTGCAAAAGTTGTTGTTCTTATTTAACTGAGGAAGAAAAGGAAGAAAAAGTCCAGTGAAGAGACAACATTCCAACTTTCTCATTTATTTATAATGCAAAAAAAAAATGTTAAAAAAGGAGATTCCGATGCTAGTTAAAAATTCCAGCTCTTTAACATATATTACCAAGTATAATGCTATTAAAATAGAAGTAGCTAAAGAAAGAGCTACTGTTATGCATACTGAAATTCTATCCAAATATCTTAAAGGAAAAAGGTTTTTTTGTACAGTATTTCATTCTTATTGTTGGTGTTTCCTAACCCAAAGTCACATATCTCTTGACCTAGCAAGTTAGCTTGTAGGTATTGCTATTTTTTGGGTTTCTAGCTGAATAGAATTTGAATTTTGGGTTGTGAGGTTGGGTTGAGATACCTCTGAGTGGCACTTTTTTGGACACCATGGGCTAAATGGCCAGGTCACAAGAACCCCAAAGGCTCAGAGAAAGTTGGGGGAGGGGACCCACTGGAACAGCTGTTGGGAGAGAGATGGCAGCCTTCTGTCAAGGCCATCCAGCGTGATCTTTAATGTGCACATGGGGCCATGGTTTAACGTCCCATCTGACGGATGGTGGCCTTTCCAAGCCCATCGGTGTCCCCTACTGACTATGGGTAGGGCAGGGAGTTTTGTGGAGGTAAGTCTCAATGCTGACCCAGCTGGGACTCGAACCTGGGAACTTCAGATTACGAGCCTGGCATGCTACCAACTGAGCCACCCCCACCACTTGTGAGGTGAATAGGTATTTGAATTTTGGGTTGTTATCAAAATGTTTGGGAAACAAATGCCTTAAAGTGTCAGATTTCTGATAATGTGTGTAACAGTTAAAAATATAATTTTTAACTTTTTTTCAGCAGAATAACAACTAAACTTTATAAGTTTGTCCTCTAATGACTAACATATGTATAATACACAGTATAATGAATATGTATACAGTCAGTGGCCATTTTATTTTGAAAGTTCCATGTTATGACAGTAGGTAAAATGACCAAGATTTAATATTTAACCATTATGCAAAATTGTAGTAAGATGCATAAGAGTACGTTTAGCAGTTCACTAAACTTTTAAGTTCCATAAATTTGAATGAGTTTTTTTGCAGAACAACCTGAGTTGCCAAATGTTTCAGCTTCTCTAACTCTTTATATAGTGAATGAATATTGTTTAAAAAAAAATCAATAATGGAAAGATTTGAATAAGATCTTTAAATTATCTTCAGTCATATTTTTCTATATAATACATATTTAAGAAGTTACTGAGCTCTGACTATCAGTTACTATTGACATAACATGGAACTGTACCTCATAAAGTAAACATTGAGTGTATAGGTCATGTTATATACCACAAAGAACCATTTATTTCTAAATAATAAAATAACAAATTCAAATTAAAGTGAAAACCAGCCAAGTCTAATTTTTTAAAACTGGTCATGGACATTAAAGGGTCTAAAGTCTTGAAAGTCCAATTTATTCTATGTAATTCTTCTGAAAGCCACATGAATTTTAGTAGTAACCCAATTTTGTGTATTTTTTTGTGATTGTTATGAAGTTTTTGTCTTCAGATGATAGTATAAAGTAACAAAATATTGATTGAAAAAAATTATTATAATTTTTAAAATGCCCCAATGTAGTACATATAACCAAAAAATTAGTCAAAATTAGCTCTTTTCTCTTTTACAAAGAATACTTTAATATGTTTTCTAAAATAGTTTATGAAGATAAGTAAGAGTTGTGTATATTTAGGAATTTATATTTGGATTAGAGTTGAAGTTTATTTTTTATGTTATTCATAATATTTTTGATAGTAATTATCTTGTTTTGTAATGCTGAGAATCATACCAACTCTTAAACCAGAAATCAGTTTTATCAATATGAAGAGTTGATTACAGTTTTGCTTTATAAGAGAATTTTTCTGAGCTGATGTATTTCAGAAATGAATGATTTTTTTTTTCAATATTACCTTTACAAATGAGAAAAAAATTGTGTCTCCTTCCCTAGACATAAAATACCAAGAATGGCAACTTTTAACATTGTCTGTCATCCATTTGTACTAATATTAGCTCATGATTTATTAGCTCATTCACTATCAATTAAACTTTTTATAAAATTGCCAGCATTGACTTAAGTATTTTGTTCAATCTTTATAAATGCACTATTCATCATGATAGAACAAAGGACATTTGTTTAACTGCAATATTTAATGTTCTAATAAAACTGAAATTTATAATAGCAAAAATATGAAAAAAAATGCATTATATATTTGTCTTGTGAGTGGGGAATGCCCATTTATAAATGCCTGGGTTGAGTTATTTTTCACAAAATGGGCTAAATGGCTAGGTTACAAAAACTTTAAGGGCTGAGAGAAGGTTGGGGGAGGGGATCCACTGGACAGCTGTTAGGAGATTAAAGGTTTCTGCCCAGGCCAACAGGTGTATTTTTAATGTACACATGGTAGGGGTTGTTTTACCTCTGAGCGGCACTTTTTTGCACACCATGGGCTAAATGGCCAGGTCACATGGACCCCGAAGGCTCAGAGAAGGTTGGGGGAAGGGACCCACTGGAACAGCTGTTGGGAGACAGATGGTAGCCTCCTGTCAAGTCCATCCAGCGTGTTCTTTAACATGCACAGGGTATGGCTCTCCCGCACACGGGGCCACGGCTTAACGTCCTATCCGGTGGACGGCAGCCTTTCCAAGCCCATCGGTGTCCCCTATTGACCATGGGCAGGGCGGGAAATTTTACGGAGATAAATCTCAACGCTGACCCAGCTGGGACTCGAACTTGGGAACTACAGATTACGAGCCTGGTGCGCTACCGACTGAGCCATCCTTGCCCCACACAAGGTAGGGGAGAGCCATACCCTATTCACACAGTGTGATGCCTTAATGTCTCATCTGATGGATGGCAGCCTTGCCAAACTCAATGGTATTCTCTTTCTTATTGAGGGTAAGCAAGAGATAAATCTCAATGTAGCACAGGTGGGACTTGAACCTGGGAATGTTAGATTAATAAATTCTTGCAGTGAATGTCTTAATGGCAGCCAAATATTAAATAGTTATAGAAATTGTTGATCTTGTCTTCTTACCTGGAATTGTTGTGAATCATCAAAGAGATAACTATTGCAAAGAAAACTGGATTTAGCTTTAAAGAAATTCACGTAATTCTTATTTTAATAACTGTAGTTTTTTTAATTGTAATTTTTCCATTTTATTTTTAAATATTGCAGAATTTCTTGCTCATAGTGTTTGCTGTAAACAGTTCTTAGTTATATGAATGTTAATAAGCTATAAAAAAAGGACACAAAAGTGAATTTTCCTTTTTTTGAAGAAAGAAATGTCCAATATACACCAATGGGTTTAGAAAAGTTGTCCTATTGGATATTGAGCTCTGACTTCATGGCTGTGCATGTTAAAGAATATGCTTAATGGCCTAGTATGATGAAGATATTTTTAATTGCCTATTCCTGGCAGAAGATTTGCCACTACTTCTTGAATATATGGCACTTGCTATTCAGAGACTAATATGGTATAGGGCTTGGGAGGCTCGTAATCTGCTGTTCCCAGGTGAGTCCCAACTGTCCCATTCCCGTCGAATCCAACTGGGCCAGCATTGAGATTTTCCCTGAAAAACTCTCTGCCCTACTCTTTGTCAGTAGAGGACACTGACTGTAGCACAGGTGGGACCTGAACCTGGGAATGTTAGATTAATAAATTCTTGCAGTGAATGTCTTAATGGCAGCCAAATATTAAATCGTTATATTTGGCTGCCATTAAGACTGGCTGCTGTCCATTGGATGGGGCATTAAACCATGGTCCCTTGTGTGGGAGAGGCATACTCTGTGCATGTTAAGGAACACATTAGATGGCCTTGATGGGAGACTACCATTTGTCTCCTAACAGCTGTCCAATGGGTCCCCTCTCCCAACTTTCTCTGAACCTTCAGAGTCCTTGTGACCTGGCCATTTAGCCCATTGTGTGCAAAAAAGTGATGCTCAGAGGTAAAACAACCCAAACTAATAGGATACATACAAAATGGGGCCCCTGTCATACTTTCACCATGTAGTCAAAAATTACTCAGTCACAATACCCAAACAGTGAATTGGACAAGGAGATCCTGTAGCATGGCCCTCTGAGATTTCTGGACCCTTTGGACTTATAGGCTGGGATGCACCCAGAGGGTCTGCCCCCCCCCCCACCAAAACTAAATTCTCAAACCCCCCTTGAATGTAAGCTCTTGAACCCTCCCTGAAACAATTCTTGACACCCTCTCCTCAAACTAAGTCCTTGGTATGAACCTACTTGTGGGAAATTCCATGGTTTATGCAACAGCAGTTAACACAAAGCACGAATTAGGACAATGTGTGCATGCTGCATGTTAAATGACTACATCAAGTTCTGGTGTGTTTAAGCACATCTGTCAGTCCAGTACTGTTGTGCTTAGGCATGTGTTGAAGTGGAAGGTTCGAATACACCTTATGTGAAACAAATTCCTTGATACTTAGTAATAAAGAATTTGTCACACGAATGCTAGTTATTCTTTTGGAGTTTTCCTTGGGGATTTTGGGTTGGGTTGTTTTACCTCTGAGCGGCACTTTTTTGCACACCATGGGCTAAATGGCCAGGTCACATGAACCCTGAAGGCTCGGAGAAGTAGTTACCCACAGGAAGGGAGGGGGGGAGGGAATGATGACTGTGGGGCCAAGGAAGGGGGGGGAGATGACTGTAGGGTAGGTAAGAGTACATTGGTCAACTCCTGAGCGTCCTCTCTCTCAAGGAAATGAAAAGAATGTGATTAATTTCAGCATGAGCTTTGACCATACTAGTATGCTGAAGTAAATCTCAGAGCTAAACTTGCCATATAAGAGTGAGAGTGTAGTTTTTCTCTAGTAGAGAGAGTAGTAAGAAGAGAGTCCTTCTCTGGAGGTCATGAGCAAAGAATGACTGTATTTGGGTTCTGCAGTGGGAAAGGTTGTTTGAAAACTGCCTCCTAATTGAATCTGTGAAATAGGACCAGCTAGTGCTATTGTGTAGCGGCTTGCGCTGCTAACTAATTGACTAAAGGAGATTGACAAAAACTGATTGACTAAAGGACAGCATTATGAGCCTGAGAATGCAGGTTGGTGTTATGTTGTACTGACAGATACATAAATATCATTACAGGTATACCTCAATTTATTTAGTGCCATTATTAACTGTGCATATGTCTCATTGACACTGATGATCATGACCACTTGTGACATATTGGTATCAGAGTATGCAGTAGGATTTCAGCAGAGGTAGGCTGAAGAGATGGGCACATGGTGCTTAAAGTGAATCCCATTAGATTATATTTTGCTAGTATGCTGGCAAGGGAAGTTCTGAAGTGCCAACTTCAGGAGAAACTGAAAAGACCTGTTGCTGAAGTCTAGGTCATTTCTGTGATCCAGTACTGTGTACAGCCCAGTCAACATTGTGATCCAGTGTTCAGTCTACAGTCAAAGTAACATCATGATCCATTGCAGTCTACAGTCAGTGGTGAGCTCTAGTTAAGCATCCTGTGGTTTGTTTTTCTTGTTCTGTTTATTATCCTAACATGCAAGTATATAACAACATTGAATGCAACATCCTAAGATGATAGCAACAGTGTAATGGAAAGGGCAGTATTTGAAATAGGGTGAGAAGGAGATTGCTTCATAGCTACTGAGGTTTTTGAACTGGGAGCACTACAGGGAAGGATGTGTTGGAAGCTAATCCTCAGACTGTGCTCAAGAGATCAGCATTAGAGGAGTAAAGGGTGCATTGTAATTTGCAGTGCAGAAAGTTATTTGTGAAATTGAAATGCTTAAAATCTAAAGAGGAATGCTTAGCAGTGCAAATAGCAGAACAGCATGAACAGAGAGTATAAAATTGAAATGGAATGGTTGGGGGTGGTTCAGGAAGTTTGTGAAAATGATGACTCTCAGGGGTGCACTCCATTTAAAGAATAGATCCACATGTCAAAAAGGGAAGAAGGGGGGAATGTACAGTTTTTGCATATGATCATTAGTAGACCACTTGCTGATTCCAGGGAAATACCTCTTTTCTTCCAAGGGTTGGAAGTGGCATTTAAAGCAAATATATTGCATTGGGATACTGGGGTCAACTCCTGATGCCAATGCTGACAGAGTGCTTGAGGCATGTGATTGGAGGATGACAAAAGGCTGATATGTAAAATTAGAAGATTAAGACTATTATGCTGAGGTGCTGCTACATATACTCAGTGGAGTATTAATGTGGGTTTGATACAGCAAAGTGAAAACCAGATGAAAATTCCCATTATTTGTAGAGTGGTCAGATATTATGGAGTCATTACCAGGACAGTAGAGGGGTAAAGACATTGAAGGATGTCCAGAGTTAATTGTGCCTGACAGGGTTAACCAGGAATTGTCTCCTACAACTTTGAATTTTGTCATTGAATGGAAGAATAAAAAGTGGCATAAACCAATGGAGTTAGTATATTGCATTGATCACCATCTGAGTTGCTGCAATGCATTGAGTTAGACATGCCTAGAAAGGTGGAAATATGGAAAATATATTTCCCCACCTAAACGAGATGAACAAACAACTTTTTGAACATTGTTATGCTGTAGGTCAACTTGGACGTAGCGGAAAATTGTCTTGAGCCAGGTGGGATCAGAATCCACTACCTCCTGATGTCATGTCAGGAGGAGACAGATTGCTCTAACAGCAGCATGAAAATTGGTGTGAAAGTGGCCAGTGGCAAGTAATGCAATCATGAAGGTGGTTTTGAGTGAATCATAGGTGATGTACTTGGGTTTGAGCTATTGCAACTGTCGTAGGTAGTCTTTCTTTGTGTCTGTAATTTGGGAGGAAAAAGATTGGAGAACACCAACATGACTCACTTCATTAAGGTAATGAAAAGGCAGAGAATGTATGAGGGGGAAAGCATTGGGCTTATTGTTGTCTTGTGAGGAAGCCTGACAATGTCACTGATTGGAAAATCCTGCAAACTTGTATGTACTGATTGGATTGGATTGTTTTACCTCTGAGCGGCACTTTTTTGCACACCATGGGCTAAATGGCCAGGTCACATGGACCCCGAAGGCTCAGAGAAGGTTGGGGGAGGGGACCCACTGGAACAGCTGTTGGGAGACAGATGGTAGTCTCCCGTCAAGGCCATCCAGCGTGTTCTTTAACGTGCACAGGGTGTGGCTCTCCCGCACACGGGGCCACGGCTTAACGTCCCATCCGACGGACGGTGGCCTTTCCAAGCCCATCGGTGTCCCCTACTGACCGTGGACAGGGCGGGGAATTTTGCGGAGATAAATCTCAACGCTGACCCAGCTGGGACTCGAACCTGGGAACTACAGATTACGAGCCTGGCGCGCTACCGACTGAGCCACCCCGCCCCTTTGTATGTACTGAAGCCTGTATTTAGTTAACAACAGCAGACTGCTCATTGGCTGTGTACCCTAAGTGAGAGACTTCAAAAAGAAAGTTTAACTGTTTATGGACTTGCTTCATGAACTCATTCAATTCACAGCCACTACAAGGTGCATGAAACCTTACACATTTGAGAGACTGATTATACAACAGTTAGTGCAAGATTGTTATGTTCTCCCATTTGAGTGTGTGAGTTCTTACTGGCAGGCGAGAACTTGAGAAAAGAAGTGTCATGGTCAAACAGTTGTGAAGTGGACCCCCACCCTCATTTTACAAACTATTCCTCAAAATGGAGAGAAAAAATGCTAGTTGGGGAGGGGGGAAGTGACTATTTGGGGTCAGGGTAAAGGATGGTAGTCAACTCTTGAGCATCCTCTCTCAAGGAAACAAGAGGAATGCAACTAATACCAGCATGAGCTATAGAGTCGCACATTGTCATGCTGCAGTAGGGGTAAGAGCATGGAGGGTGTTCAAAAAGTTCTTGACAAATGACTGTAGATTTGTACTTGTTTCTCCAAAGTTAGCGGGCTGCAACTTGTTTGAAAACTTGTTTAAACTTGTCATGTGTTTGAAACAAAGGCCATATCAACATTTTTCTCTTCACTGTTGGCACGTAAACTTTGGTTTGTGAAATTTATGCATTGTTGTTATGGAACCTACTAAAGATGGGGGAAAGATTTCACATTTTCACAAGGATGCAGCTTGGGGATGGCTGAAAAAAAATTCATGCCAGTTTATCACAAATATATGGGGATCATGCCTGTTCATATGACACTGTTATGGGAAGGATGGACAAATTTGGAGAAGGATGAAGACCTCCCTGGTGCAGGAAGACTGAAGGAGGCTGTGAATGAGAGAACCATGGCTGCTGTTTGTAAACTCGTGTGGCTTTTCCCTAATATCATTCAGGTAATAAATTTAGATGTCAGTGTGGAAACAATTATTCATCAACATTTAAAGTTCTGAAAAGATCTGTGCCAAATGGTACTCCACAAACTGACAGAACAGCAAAAAAGGGTGAGTCGATTTATGCAAGGAGATGCTGGCAATGTTTGAACCTAGTGATCCCAAATGGTTAACAGACATTGTCATAGTTAATAAGATATGGTTTTATTACTATACAACTATGCATGGGGTGAGGAAGATGAACCATATCCCCAAACCCTTCAACAAGACTCGCTCAAGGAAGAGGACGTTCACAATTTTTTTCAATTCACAAGGAGTAGTAGCCTTGGATACTTTTCCTGAAAAAAATGACTATAAATGGTCAATACTACATCAACATTGTTTTGCCCAAATAGGTTAAGGGGATGAAGGAGCAGCATTTAACAAAGGCATGCCAATGGTTCTCCTTCTTCATGACAATGCCAGTGCTTACATAACTTGGTAAGTTGCAGCCTATTTGGAATCAGGAAAAAAATCAAACAACCACCTCATCCTGCATATTCACCCATTCTTGCACCATGCAAATTTTGGTTGTTTCCAAAAATTAGAAAGGAATTTATGGGAAGGCTTTTTCAAGGGTGCAAAATCTTGCAGAATGCTTTCATTCAGAGTTGTGGAATATTCTCCAACAGGAGTACCACTAAGTATTCCAGAATTGGTGTAGACGCTCTACAACTTTGCATAGATGCTGGATGGGAGTATTTTGAAGGACAGTAAAAGTTTTGTTGATGTAAGTGCAAGGTTTTTTTTTTCTGCAGATGCATGGCAAAAATTTTTTTAAAGCCCATCATAAACTGTCTTATTAAGAGTGAGGGTGTAGTCTTTCACCAGCAGAAAGAGCCAGAAGATGGGAGTCTTTTTATGGAGGTTATAGGGAAAAGATTACTATCTTTTTTAGGCTCTACAGTGGTGGTGTGTGTGTGTGAACAGCCTTCTAGCTGAGTCTGTGTAATTGTGCTAGCTAGTGTTATTGTGTAGCCGTATATTTTACTGATATTTATAAATAGGTATAAATAAACCTGTAATTTCAGTATAAGTGTACCTCAATATATTAAGTGCCATCATTAATTATACATGTTGTCTCATGCTGATGATTATGACAACCATTTGTGACTAATCCTATGTTCAGTAACTGGAAATATTCTGAATAATCTGGCCATGGCTTGAGCCAGTTCACTTTATAATTTTGTGGAATTTCCTGTTTATAATTGTTCAGAAATCTGCCAGTGGTGTAATGGATCCAACTATGTTTTTCCAAGAATGTCAAACTGAGTTAAAGTTTATATTGGTTTTATGGGATTGAATCAAGGTTATTTTAAAATAAAATTGATGTTTTTATCATAAATGTTTTGTATCTGAAGGTTAGTATTATTTTAGTGTAGTCTGCATAATGTAATTCATGTTTTGGCTACTGGAATATATCATTAAGGCTTATTCACAATTCAGATAACCGGAAGACCCTATTCCCCGACCATTCCAATTTATCAAGCTGTAACTGTACATTTCTTTTCTCAGTAAAGAAATTAGGACACTGTTCCAGTGCTTTTAGACAGGAAAACAGAAAAAGAAAAGCCCTTACTTGTTGCACTACAAATTATAAGTGAGTGATAGCTAATTTTGGTTGTAATTTGCATATATGGGTGGTTGCAGTCTTGTTAATTCATCTTGTAATATTCAGAAAAATATTTGATTTTGATCACACTGCTTTAGCATTTGCTGGCATTGTAAGTTAATTTTAAAGTTCAAATAATTTTTTTAATCATTTTTGGGTAATTATATTTAGATCAATAGAGAATGCTCCCATGATTATGTTATTGTGTAGTAAGTTATAAACAGATACAGTTTCTGAAATACATTACCAGAAATGACATTTCACCATACTAGAGGGGCGGGGGTGATTCAGTCGGTAGCACACCAGGCTCGTAATCTGTGGTTCCCAGGTTCGAGTCCAGGCTGGGTCAGCATTGAGACTTATTTCTGCAAAACTTCCCACCCTGCCTACGGTCAGTAGGGGACACCTATGGTCTTGGAAAGGCTGCTGTCCATCTGATGGGGCATTAAGCCATGGCCCTGTGTGTGGGAGAGTCATACCCTGTGCACGTTAAAGTACATACTGGATGGCCTTGATGGGAGGCTACCATCTGTTTCCCAACAGCTGTTCCAGTGGGTCCCCTCCCCCAACCTTCTCTGAGCCTTCGGGGTTCATGTGACCTGGCCATTTAGCCCATGGTGTGCAAAAAAGTGCCACTCAGAGGTAAAACAACCCAACCCAACTCTCCATACTAGATGTTAGCACCAGCTTTGTAACTTACTTATCTTTCTACATAGTCTGATGTCATTGCATAGCAATGATAATAGCATGTTATGAAGGTGGAATTGGAATTGTCAGGATCAGTATGAGATAATTAGGTTGAACAGTTTTAAATTTAAGGTGCACTCCTGCACTATTTGTTGACTTTGGTGTAGAAAGAAGTAACCGCACCTTTAGTGTGAAATGAAATCATTTTAGCTTAAAGCAGTGGGGCACAAATTTTTTTATGAATAAGTGTTTTTTTTGCTATATGATATCTACATATTTAGGTGCATACTGATATTAGTCATGTAAATAAAAATATTTTTAAATATTGCATTAAATGATGAATTTCTGAAATAGCAGACTAATTGTTTGATTTTGGAACTGAATACGTAGCTTTTTAAGCACTACAGTTTCATGTTGGTTGGTTGTTTTACCTCTCAGTAGTAAATTCTGGGGGGCTAAATGGCTAGGTCATAGAATCCCAAAGGCTCAGAGAAGGTTGGGGGGGGGGAACCTACTGGGCAGCTGTTGGTAGACAGGTGGTAGCCTCTTGTCAAGGCCATCCAGCATGTTCTTTAATATGCGCAGGATATGGCTTTCCCACACATGGGGCCATGGGTTAATGTCCAATCTGACCAATGGCAGCATTTCTGAGCCCATCAGTGTCCCCTACTGACCGTGGGGATTTTTGCACAGATAAATCTAAAAGCTGGCTCAGTTGGGACTCGAACCTGGGGACTGCAGACTATGAGCCAGGTGTACTACCAACTGAGCCACCCTTGTCACCACAGTTTCATGTGAAAGGCTAGTGTGGTGGATGTGACATGTAGGGAACATGTTGCAATGGCACATGAAGTTTGCAAGTGGATATTCTGTGCTGACTGATGAACAGCACAATGATGCCTCAACCTCAACAGAAAAATCTTCTAGCCATAGTGTTCCTCAAAGAACAAAGATTATTTTAAACTTTTTTTCCCCAGCTCCTAGTCCAAAGCCATACTGAGTATGTAATCCAAAAACATGATGCTATGAACCAGAGAATCAAGTTGGAAGTAGGTTTAGTTGGGGAGGCAGCAATCAGCCCCAATCTCCAATACTTAAAAGTAGGAAAATAAATTACCTCAACAGATTTTTAATCCTTTGCACTCGAGAGGTGACCCTCAGTTGCCACTTGGTTTGATGCAGCAACTCTAATGGCGACTGAGAAGCGACAATAATTGGTTTCTAAACAGATACCTTTTTTCTTTACATTTTAGATGTGTAAATCTATTGTCTACGTGCACTTCATAGTACAGTATTGTGTTTAAAATTATTTTTTACCACACAACCACAATCTCCACATAATATCCATAAGATATCTAAGATGACAGTAGTTATCCATGGACCATCTTAGATATCTTATGGATATTTAATGGATATTTAATGGTAAGGGTAGTGGTTATAAAAATGGAGCCAAATGATGAAATTAGTAGCAGTGAAGATGAGTTTGATTTTATGTTTATGTATGATTTATTTTTATGTTGTAAAAAATTTCGTCAACTTTTTAGCAAAAAACCTTAGAGTTGCTACTTCCCTATAGCAAAAAAACCTTCGAGTGCAAAGGATTAATAGCATCTGATAGTGGACCACTTGCATATTTATGCATTTTTTTGTAGCTGCTGAGTTCATTATAATTTCTAAATAATATCATATAAACAATATAGATCCATTATAATAAATAATGAAACTAAGCAAGAGTTGGGTTGGGGCCCCTCTGATCTCTGAGTGGCACTTTTTTTGCACACCATGGGCTAAATGGCCAGGTCACAAGGACTTCAAAGGCTCAGAGAAGGTGGGGGGAGGGGACCCACTTGAACAGCTGTTGGGAGACAGATGGTAGCCTCCCGTCAAGGTTATCCAGTGTCTTCTTTAACGTGCACAGGGTATGGCTCTCCCACACACGGGACCATGGCTTAATGTCCCATCCAATGGATGGCAGCATTTCTAAACCCATCGATGTCCCCTACCAACTGTGGACAGGGCGGGGAGTTTTTCGGAGATAAGTCTCAACGCTGACCCAGCATAATGGAGCTGGAACCTGGGAACTTCAGATTACGAGCCTGGTGTGCTACCGACTGAGCTCTCTCTCCCCCCCCCCCCCCAACTAAGCAAGATAAATGTGGGTAATCATGATATTTTCAAATTATTTAATTTTAAAATTCTCATTCTGTTGCAATTCAGAAGTTAGCCATGATTAGAATTTTAGTGAAATATTTGATAAATTCGAGATGAAACTAACAAAGAGTGTGTATGCATTACTCACAAACAGCTTCCAGTTTTTGAAATGATTGGAAATAACATGAGAACTCTTCTGTGTTGGGAAGTATATGGTGACATACAGACTCATGAGATATAATATTATGACCACCTTCGTAATATCATGTTGGGCTTCCTTTCTTCATGATAACTGCTTGCACCTGGCATGGCATCAACTCCACTAGACCATGGAAGGTGTCCTCTTGTATTCTGTACCAGCTGGACAAAATAAGTCCTGGAGTTTGACAACAGAGTGAGGTGCTGGCATGGACCAGTGAATGCTGTTGTTCCACTGCATCCCACAAAAGTTCAATGATATTCATGTCAGTGGGGGGGATGAATTTGGTGGCCAGGGGAGACACTACACAAAATTGTTGGACATGATCCTTGAACTATTCCTGAACAATGTGAGATTTGTGACATGGGACATTGTCTTGCTGAAAGAGTCCAATGCCATCCAGATATACAATTACCATGGTCCAAAACAATATCTAGGTAGGATATATTAGTGAGGGTGTGTTCAATGGAGATGAGAGGCCCAGTGATGTCCATGAGAACAATCCCCATACCATGAAACCACTGCTGCTGGCCTGTTTCTGTTCAACTCTGCAGTCTGGTTGCAGATTTTCATCTGCATGGTGTTGCATAAGGATCCATCCATAGGCATAATCGAGCTGGAACCTGGACTCATTGGACCAGGCGACTTCTTGCCAGTTGTCCAATATCCTGTCATGGTGTTTCCATGCCTACTGCAGGTGGAGCTGTTAATTATGGTCGGTCAACATATGCACATGAATAGGTTGCTGACTTCATAGGCCCATCTGCAAGAGTGTCCATTGGATTGTGTTCTTGGAAATGTTTCTGTGTTCCCTATTTATAGTCTGCATTAATTGAGGGATCGTGAGCTGTCTGTTGTCCTGGACAACATATGCCAACTGCCATTCACCTTGACTCAGCAAGTGATGGTCTCCCCTTTCTGGCTTGTTGTGTGCATGTATGTTCCTCTTCAGACCATTCTTGTCACAACTTCACTACTACGGCTCTTGAACAGCCAGCAATGCCTGCAGCTACTGAGATGCTGGTCCCCCACCTTCCTCATGTCGATAATCATTCCCCATTCAAACTCCAACAAGACCTTCCCTTTCCCCATTACATCGGCTTCGTACTGATGACTGACACACTGCTGTCTGTATATATTCTGTGCCAGTTGGTGATGCCACTGCTAGGTACTGTGGGATGTGTCCACTCATGGAGATGGGGGTGGCCATGATGATCTAGCCCATGAACTTATATACTATATTACGAAATACTGGGACACTTCTATGTTATGTCATTGGGGAAACCACATTCAAAGCATCCTAACTTTGAAAATAAGTATTTTACAGAAAAATGACATCGGAAATAAATTCAAGATCTCACTCAAATCTCCTTAAATCTGAATTTTCAACAGTATTTGTTCAGTATATGTGTTTTAAGATTTATGGAAGCTGGAACATTTGATAGCAAAGGTGCTGTTACACTTACACTTTTTCAAAATTGTCAAAAACTGAATTATTACATAAATTTTAAAAATTACATTTGCTTTAGTAAATGATTTGTTAAAACAGTTATTATTTGCATTTTGATTAACTTTTGAGGTAAATTCTTATATCAAGACTCATGTTCCAGTAAAAGCAAACTAGATATGTGCCTGGGACTTTTCAGATTAAGTTGCAAGAACCCTGGACATACCTTGGTGTCAGGGTCTGAAAATGTCTAAATGCAACTCTGCTTGTAATTAGCAGCACTGCTGATATATGTTTCAGCTTTCCCAACACTTTAAATATTAAATCAATATTGTTAAAAGTTGAGATTTAAAATCTGCCTTCTTGGATATTTTCCCATAAAAACATTTTTTCAAAGTTAGGATGCTTTGAATGCAGCTTTCCATTTATGTAAGGGTAAGTATCTGAATACTTTCAGTAATAAAAAGTAAATAAAAACCTCCTCAAGCAGCTGCTTGCCACAGAGGTCTGACAGGAGCCTGGCAGTTTATATGCCAAAGTAGAAGGTCTGAGAGGATGGCAGGACCACAGCAGAAAAACAACACATCCATGCCTTACCCGGGGCTCGAACCCAGGTCCCTTAGATCAGTAGCAAAGCACGCTAACCACTCGATGTATAAAAAGACACAATAGTCTGTTTTTTTGTGCTTCTGCATATCTCTTCCCAAAATTTTAATAGTTTTTGTGTATTGAGCTATTAGAAATATGGCTTTTAAACTAAAATGTAGTATATTTGTACTGTAGTATGAAGCAGAGTAATGCTATGTTTTTAATGGGCACTGTTTTGAAGTATTTTGAATGTACTTTTTCTTGTAATATATAAAAATATACTTAATATGTGAAGGTTGGAATAATTATAAAACTTATATTTTGATAAGTTCATATTAATATGAAAAATATTTAAAAATTGAAAAAAAAATCATATAAACATTTTTTTTTTCAGTCCTTCAGGGTCTAGACCTCCTAGTCCAAAGTCAGACACTGAGTATGAAATCCAAAAATATGATGCTATGAGCCAGACAGACACCAGAGAACCAAGTTGGGGGTGGGGCCAATTGCCTAATGTACCAAAGCAACTCAATAGCAGTAAAACTCCCAGCAGACAGCAAGCAGATATATCTTCACATATCGATGATGCAGATAAAGTACAAGATAATGCAGGTATAATAATAAAGCATGCATATACTAAAATATTCTAATTGTATTTCTAATTATGTACATTCAAAATGCACTTTCTAAAATTGAAAGTGTGGCATGAATCAAATTGCTAAATCAGTGGGTTTAACTAACAGTCGGAATGCTAACTGTTGGGAAAAAATGATTGCATATTACTACACAATGTGCAGGAAAAGTAAAACTTTAATATCAACTCCATTATATTTTTCCATTGCTACTGAGTTAGAAATTTCTGAATGTAAAAGAAACTACACCTATCCCTCGATTTACGCGGTACTCAGTTCACACAATTTTGGCTTTGCACAGTCAAAAAATGCAACCAGTTTCGATTTACACGGTACTGACTGAGATTTCCTTTCTATGTACGTCTCAGTCAGTACCGTGTAAATCGAAACTGGTTGCATTTTTTGACCGTGCAAAGCCAAAATTGTGTGAACTGAGTACCGTGTAAATCGAGGGATAGGTGTATAATTTTATTAGTTTCTGAATTCTAGTTATGAAATTACTTCAGTTTAACTAAAAATTATACTAAAATAAGTCCAGTTTTAAAAATTCAACTTTTCACTATAATATCTTAATCAGATGCCTGCTTAGGTAACTGCCATTTGTGGTCATGTATGCCTAATGATTTCATTTTTGGTCAAGCTTCAAATTAATTATTCTTTCTAATTGCAGAATATATATTTGAGAGGCAATATAAATAATTGTAGATATATACAAAGTAAAAAATAGTTACCTCAAAAATATTATCTCACTTAGCTTCAGAGTAAATATCAATTCTATCAGAACCAACAAAATATTTCTGGAAAAAAATAACGATTTTCTGGATTTACTTTATCCAAAACATTCATTAGAAGATTTTGGGGCCTTTTTTCTGTTTTAAAAACTATAATAAGAAATTAGTGAAAAAACTTCAGCACTTGCACAGATGTAACCTTTGAACTAATGTACTAAAAGTCACTACATGCCTACATGTTGTCAATTACATTATTTATAAAAAAAAGATTTTTCTCTTGTTTCATAAAATATATATGCAGCAATGGATAAAAATAATTTAGGAATATTGAAACACTTAAATCATAAAATATATTGAAATGAAGCAAAATATATTCATGCAAATCACTGAAATCCTTTAATAAGAATAAAAAGTTCCCTTGGTGTGTGATTTCATTTGAAAAAACAGATTACTGAATCAGACAAACAAGTCAATTAACTCACCATGGGGCGGGGGTAGCTCAGTCGGTAGCACGCCAGGCTCGTAATCTGTAGTTCCCAGGTTCGATCCCAGCTGGGTCAGTGTTGAGATTTATCTCTGCAAAATTCCCCACCCTGCCCACGGTCAGTAGGGGACACCGATGGGCTTGGAAAGGCCGCCGTCTGTCGGATGGGACGTTAAGCCGTGGCCCCGTGTGCGGGAGAGTCATACCCTGTGCACATTGAAGAACATGCTGGATGGCCTTGACTGGGGGCTACCATCTGTCTCCCAACAGCTGTTCCAGTGGGTCCCCTCCCCCAACCTTCTCTGAGCCTTCGGAGTCCATGTGACCTGGCCATTTAGCCCATGGTGTGCAAAAAAGTGCCGCTCAGAGGTAAAACAACCCAACCCAATTAACTCACCAGAGCTATCATTTAGCTAGCTAGTGGGGGAGTATTCTAAAAGTAGAACATCCACAATTGGATCAGCACACATAATATGGACTGTTAAAAGTAGTTTGAAGGATTGCAAAAGTTTATTACTTTAGATTAGAAAAGATTTATTACTTATTCAAAAGCATACACATATAAAGGTTCATATAATAGAATACCATATTTTGAAGTACTGTAATATATTAAATAATAAAGTAACAAAAGTAATTATATGTACAAAATGTTGAGAAACATTCAGAGTTTCATTTTGGGTTTAACAGACTTATATGTGGGCACATTGGTGGCATTATATTCAGTTTCTATCCATACTCAACTCAGCATATATGAGGTAACACTTGCAACAGCTGCAGTGATTCTTTCCTTTAAATGCTCAAAATTGCAATATTTTTTTGAATAAATGATGTTTTTAATGTATTCTCCCAAAAAAGGCCAATTGTGTCAAATCAGTGATCTCGTGTACTACAAAATTGGTCTTCCTCCACCAGTTCAGCGATTTGTATTGACATTCAGGATATTACATGTGCCATTAGTTGTGCCATGTGATACTAACTCCATACTTTCATAGCAATGAAACTTTTGAGCTTTTTTTTAAACATTTTGGACACAATTACTTTTATTATTTAATGATTTCATAAAATATAATACTTTAAAATCTGAGCAGTCTTTTATAATGTCCCTGTAAATATGAGGAAATATTTTTGGAATCAAAATAGTTATGTCAAACTGCAAGGTGTAATTTAAAGCCATTTCATCTGGAATATTCTTATAAGATCAGATCTAGAACAGATGGCAGTCAAAAAGCTTAAATCTTATATCACCTCTGCCAAGTGAATTCTTAATTTATTTTGACATTGTGGAAAAAAGCTATCTTTTTAGGTGGTTTATAATGCTAAAGGTATTCCATTTTTTACTTGTAAGAAAGGAATTATTTTAATGAATGGTAAATTTTTAATTTCTCATTCTAGATGAAGAAAAACGCTCCATGCTTGGTGGTATTATTGGTTTCATGCGTTCTACTAAAAAACTGAGACATATGCCTGAAAGTGAGGGGATCTATTTGGATGACATCAATCCTGATGATCTGAATCCTCATGTAGCTGCTCTGTACTTCCCTAAGTTCAAGTAATTATAAAGTTTTCTGTTTGTAAATAAAAATTTTTATAATGATTATGTGCATTAACTTTTAATATCATGATCTTCCCTCACTGTATTTTAGGATTTGCTGACAAGAATAAACTTTTTGGTGTATGGACACAGTTATCGTTATAAAATTATAATATTTTTGGTCAAGGTAATGTATAGAGAATTTAAAATAAATTGCAATTAGAAAATAAAAAAGCATCACTAAAATGAAGCTATTATTTGTTTAGACTTGATGAGCAGCAGAGAGCATGGAAGATTCATTTGTCTCTCCTATTTAAATTCAAATTCCCCTAGTTATATTCCAGTTGATCTAAGGCTAATATTAAAATTCATACATGCTTAAGGAAGATCAGTTTTTTACTCACCTAATCCTGATAGAATAGAATTGAGTGTATGTTTTAAGTGCCTTTTTTAAAGTGGAAAAGTCAAAATTTATTTATGTATTGTATTTGTTAAACAAGTCTAACTCTTTTTCTCAGAGGTGTGATATTAGAAATTAAAAAATAAGATACTATAACTGATAGCCTGATAAAACTTGAACAGTAAAAATAAAATAATTCTTATTAATAAATTAAAATAATTTTTGCCAGCAGGATTAAATTAGTGAATGCCACCGGGACCAGAATGTCATTTCAGTGTAAACATATTTTCCAAAATTATTTTTGCCCAATAGAGCAAAATATATATTTTTCCCCTTTATCCTATTGGTGTTTTCAAAACTATACTCATATACACTGTATGTGTGATGTATATGTTTACTGTTTCTTTTTGCTTCCATTTAAGCTATTAAAATTATCCACAGGAAGGGGCAGCATAGCATCCTTGCTACCTCCACCCTTCTTTCAGTCCTGGTTTGCCACTGCCAATACATCTCTTTATGTGGCCCTTCACATATTTTCTACCAGATTATGATTCTTGTGTAGATGACATATTCACAGAAAGATAGAACTTAATGGAACAAATACATATTTGAAGTTTAACATATAGGTCTGCTATAGGACAGCTACCTGAGTGGCACATAGGTATCAGATTAACTTGCAGTAACACAGCAACTGCTGGGATCTGGGTTTGAGTCCTGCAGTGGCATGATTGTTTATTCTGTAATACCCTCCAGATAAACAAGTAGCTTTGTGGAATGGGAAGTAAATGACACATTGAACTTTACCATCAAATTAGTGCTTGACTACCCAAAATTAAATAATTATTAAGTTTATGCAAAATCAGAAATTTTGGCTAACAAAATGCGAATTAATTATTCGCATTTTGTTAACACATTCTGAGTGTGCTATGTTTATTACCTGGTTTCCATTCAAAACTAAGGGGAAATGAGAGATTGTCACTGATCTCTTATCTTTCTCCCATATTATGTCACTAATAATAAATATTAAATAATTTGAATGCAGTATACAACAGTGGAAGCTTGTGCCTAGATATTTTAGTGGGGCAATTTGACTAGTGCAAGGATGCCCAACTTGAAACCATTGGTTGCTAGATTTCTTCTGAGATAACATTCAAAACTGTAATGCTAAACATTTCTCATATAGATTAGTTATAAGTGCATTAATCTTCTTTAATAAAGCTGTCAATTGTAGTTTTTGCAAGTAAGTCAACTATTATTATATATTCCTAAATATTTTTAAACACTTAATTGTTTTACTTGTGATACTTAAATGTGGCCCATTGTTTACATCTGATACAGGTAGTAATTTTTGAGGCTGAGGCTGAAGGCTAACAACTGAAAAGGCTAATTATTAACCCTAGAAGCATAAATCAAATGAAATTGTTTTTTCACATTTTTGCTATATTCATGCAAAAAAATCTTGGGAATTTGCCGAGCTCTAGCCATAACATATACATTATTGTTTAGACAAAATTTAAAGTTCGAAGATATGAAATGGATCACATGTTATTTTAAAATTGTATTAAAAAGTTGATTTTTGTATAAATATTTAATTTTACATCCATATATATTTTAAATACTATTTTTGAAATATAAAGTAGTAAACAATGTATTCACTATTGGTTGGGTCTTCAACTTAAACTCTATACAGATGATATTTCCCACGATCTAAGCATTCATTTGACATACAACTTATTAGACCTTACTAAAAACAAATGACAATTTTATTTGAACTAAAAATTTTATTCTTTGATATTTTAGGTTTAAATTTTCTCCATTATTCTTAAAATATTAAAAATAAACCATAAGCTAATATAATAAAGTGTGATATATTATTATATATCCTAATATGTTAATATATATATATATCCTAATATGTATAAGATATATATATATATCCTAATACATTTTCATCAATTAAAAAAATTAAACTTGATCATATTGCTAAATTTTATTATATATTTGTATATATATTATATTTTATTTTTAGTGTGTATATTATATTTTTAGTATATTTGCTAATATTGGAAACATTGCAAGGATCATCATTGCCAGTGTCCTATAAGGCTTTCAATAGAAATGAACCTAAGAGATGTTTAGCAGAGTGCATGCATGTAATTGTATATGTGTAATGTTAAACAATTGAAATATCTGGAGGTGACTGAAGTGTTGAACGAACTAAAGAAAATGTTGGAACATATATTTCCAAAAATAAATTTTAAACACAATATTTCTACAAATGATAGTTAATACTGCATGAGCAGCCACTGGGAGGGTTGTATCAGCTTTTATTGTGCGTAGAAGGCTTCATGAGGGAGGTCTGTACGCTAGAAGGACAGTAATTTGTATATCCCTCATGTAATATCACAGGAGAGAGGGGTTTGTATTGGGCACCCATGCATGTCAACTGGACAGAAGAGCAATAAAGATGTCAAGATATTGCTTGCAGAGTGATTCCAGACATAGTTTGATATGGAGAAAACGAGATACCCACTATCATTTCAGTAACATCCGTCAAAGAGACGGTTACGGTGGAGGTAGTGTGTATTTTTGGGGTGGCATTTCCTTAAGTGGATGCACAGATCTCTTTGTGTTGACAAGTAGGAACCTCAATGCTCAAAGGTATAGAGATGACATCCTGGACCCTTATGTACATCCTTACGCTGGTGCAATAGGTGAAACATCCATCTTACAAGACGATAACGCTTGTCCACACAGAGCTTGAATAGTGGAACAATACCTTCAAGAGGAGACCATTATGCGCATGGAGTGGCCAGCTCCATCTCCCAACCTAAATCTGATTGAGCATATGTGGGATACTCTAGGGAGATGTGTTGCTGCCCTCAACCTGCCACCTGAAACAAAGGGGGAGCTTATTACTGCCTTAAAGGAACAATGGTTGTTACTCCCTACTGAGTTGATTCACATCATCATAAATAGCATGGAACATCGCTGTTATGCCTGCATTGCTGTAAAGGTTGACCACACTCCTTATTAAAGAACTTTTCCCATTTCATTTTGACACCTGATATTTGGGAAAGTTTCTGTAAGTGTTATTTTTTGATGAAAAATGGTTGTAATGTAAAATATTTTATGCCATTCTGAAACTGGCATTGTAATAATTCATGTTTCTATCAAATTTCATTAAAATCATTCATATAGTTTTTTGTTTATCATAATTTTTCTGAGTTTTCCTTAATTTATGGAAACCAGTGTATAGCAAGCATGCAACCCACAATTTTTATTATATTGTGGATCTTATAATTTGTGTGCTAAACAGAAATATTTGAAATATCCATCATAGTTTGTTTTTGAGATATGTGCTTTTTGATGGCATGCTTTTGAAATGTATTATGTATAGGGAATAAAGGAAAAATGAGGCTTCCTGCTCCCAAGTTTACCAGTTTATAAGAAATGTTTTTTGTTTATTATAGAATGATTTGGAACAAAAATTTGGTGTGAAATATACACCAATCTGCTGAAAACTGATGAGTAATTTTGTTTTACATGGATTAAATTGGTAGATGGCCATTGTATGTTGTGAAATGTCAGACTTAGGCTTCAAAAAATATAGTGTAAAATATTGTATCATTTAAATTATCAACTCGGATGTTTGAATAAGCTATAGTTACACCAGATTCTTTTCAAAAAATAGTGATTGCAGTAAGCAAAATGCACATATATTGTATATGTGCATAATTCTGAGATATTTTGCATATACACAGTCGTATCAGAATAATATGACCACCTACCATACATATACTATGGTAGGTGATCATATTCTGATACAACTATGTATATATATATAGTTGTTCCTCACAGCCATGGGGTTTATATTATGGATTGAACCTGTGGTCAGAGAAACAACTTGGTGAGTCAGAGTCTATTTAAAATTTAGGATTAGAGGAAATGATGAGAGACATGTCTGAAGTCCTATAATAACACTTTTGATTAATATTATTGCTTTTTTTATGTTTTATTATTAAATTACCATATATTATTCATCAAAAACTTATTTTTTCAAAAATTGGAAATGATATGTTTTTTTTTTAGCAAATTACAGAATGAGGGTAGCAAGTGAGACATTTTTGTTTGAACAACAATTGTTCATGGTAATGATTTTTATGGGCACTTATTATATTGCTAAACCTCAAGGTCTTTAATATTCACTGATATTTATACTTAACAAATGATGTGCAGAGCTTGTTGAAATTCCATGTAAGTGAAAGAAAAAAAACACAGCCCATCAGAAATCATTTACAACTTTTTAAAATTAATGGGCTGAATCTGTTTTTCTTTCTGCATAAAAAGCAGAAATCCAGATTAAAGGGATCCATATGATATTGTGCTAGAATTATTGCAGGTTCTAATGTACTAGGAATATTTTTACCTTTTAATAATTTTAGTACTTATTTATTTCTAAGCTCATCATGTTAGAGTGCACTATTATAATGAGCCACAGTTTCTTGGAAGGTCATATGCTCGAGGCCAGATCACATGCTTCATAAAATGTCATACCATTTATTAATTACAAATACCCAAAACCATGGCGAAATTACAATTGGTGAGGAATTAGTGTGTAACCTATACTGCATTTTGTCAATTCAACTGATAACTTCACTATAACTTGCAAAAACCCACTGAAATTCAATGAACACTTAAGCATCCCAGAATCAGTCGACTGTATAATTACAGCTTATCAGCAATGTATACAGAGAACTCAGTTTGAATAGTAGCAAAAACTCAATTGAAATCTAAGAGCCCCTTGAATATTTCTGTCTAATCTTTAATATAAACATCCTGACCTGTTAAAATGCAGCAGATATTATCTGTGAAGATTCAATTTGACCATCAGAAAAAGCATTGTAATTCATTACAAACACAGTTTAGGAGAAAGACCATGTTTTTTCTTACCACTGTGTGCCATTTATACATTACATACATGTGAGATTACAAGTTTCATATTTATAGCTTTGCTTCAGCAGCCAACTTTTCTGTATAGCTAATACTTCCAGTGTATTGTAACATTTAATAAAATGCTCTTTTTATAGTATTTAGCACTAGCATTCAATATATGGTTTCACTTATTGAAATCTGCTTAAAAAAATAGGAGAAGTTGGCTGAAGTAACAGACAGGGATTAGCAACAATTAATAGTAAGATAGGGTTTTTCTTGCCCCCTAATTCCTGTGTCCTAGCAGTTATTCCTGACACACTAGCATTTCAACAAATCTTCTGATACTAAGTTTTTCAACATTGACAATTATGTAAATGTTAATTTATAATTTTTTTCTGTTTTCTGATTTTTACATAAATTGTTTTTATTTTTGTTTATTTTGTATGCCTGAAATGTAATAGCATAACCATAATAGACTATGAAGAAAGTTATTGCAAAAATATCTATATGACTATTTATTTTCAGGTCTTCTTATCATCCTCAAACTGATATTAAATCCCCAATACAAGATGAAGATGCAGAATCAGGGAATGGTCCATCCTTACCACACTCTCCACACAGTGTAGAGGGTGCCATAGGTGGACCTCATAGCATTGATTCAGACACTGATGATAGGCTGTCATGTTTTGACTATTACAGGTCAGAATATGTAATCAATTATAAAGTTAATGTAGAACCAACTATAAATGAAATGCAACGTTATTATTTTAATTTGAATAGAAACTTAACTGCTAATTGCCTGAGAAGAATTTTTAACCATTATTTGGCATCGAAAACCTAAATATAAACTTTGTAATTAACTAGCTTTTTGTAATTTAAATTACTTATAGCATGTTTATCTAGCAAAACTTGAAGGCAGCAAAAAATATAAAAAAAACTGTTCTGAAGTTACTGGGGGAGTGTGTGGGTGAAAATCTATATTTGTGATCAATACAAAAATGCCCTTAAAATATTCTGATTGACAAGAAGAATGAGTGACAAGAGTTGATGATATGAATAATGCTAAAATTAGTTTTTAATCCATGTAATATGAACAGGTTTTTCACTTTATCCTGGTTTATGTAGTTGTATGGCTGATATTATACTGTTCAGGCATGTATTCAGAATTTATTTTATGAGGTTCTGAACTTAAGTTTTTTTTTTTTGTTTATGTTTTGGTATATGTGAACCTAAGTTTGGTTTTTGAATATCCTTTAAGCCTTTGAAATTATAGTGTGCACAAGATATTGGTTTTGTCAGAGTGCACAAGATATATGGTGCTTTTTGTACAGTGCATTCGAGCAGTTTTGGTGGAAGAAATTTGTTCTTTTCCTTTAACACAAAAGGTTTTGACCTTTTTGGAAACAACACTATTTGTGCTGGTGGATCAGAACACAAAAAATTCACAAATTTGTTAATAATTTCATCAGTTACTGATTAGTGTCTTACTTCATTTTATTCTTTGATAGTTGCAGATTAATAATAACTGGTAGACCTGGTAAATAATAACTGGTAGTTTCAATTTCTATACCTTGACAAACTGCTTTAGTATCTTTTTATTCAGTTGAAGGGTGTTTTCCTCAAACCCTTTAACCTTACCTGTAAATAGTTTTATCATTTTCAAATTTAGAGGCTTCAAATATAAAAGGGCGGGGAGTGGGGTCCTTTAGCACCCTAAGATCCCCTACACCAAATTAGGCACCTGATACTGTTGATATATGAGTAATCTAAGGAGAATTTCTGATGGAACTGTTGCATTTTGCAAAATGTATGAATATAATATTTGAAACATTAAAACATCATTATGCTGTAGTATAAAAGAAAAAAAATTATGATACTGAGTTATCAAAGATTAGTTAAGAACCATTTAAATAACTTGAGAAAGAAACTGTATGATTGCTAATGGGAGCTAAACCAATACCTCTTAGAATTCTCGTGAAATATCATTTTTTCACTAAAAACAAATAAATAAAATCTCGGGTAAAAACAATGTATCTTTCACGATGTCAAACAAACCAAAATTATGATAGTGTGTAAATTATCAACTCTTGCAAGTTTAAGTAATTTTTCATAAATATTTACATTAAAAATAATTAATGCAATTAGCAATTATACCTGGAAAAGAAATGCATAAAACTAGCAAAATGAGTGATTCATTTATAACATATATGCTAAATCTCATTGAAGAAATTCATAATAAAGCTTCTAAAGGTGAGGAGGTGAATATTAA
Source organism: Ryuthela nishihirai (assembly GCA_038380435.1). Classification (NCBI taxonomy): domain Eukaryota; kingdom Metazoa; phylum Arthropoda; class Arachnida; order Araneae; family Heptathelidae; genus Ryuthela; species Ryuthela nishihirai. Next base: position 8,601,448 of record JAWZYU010000022.1, read on the forward strand.
AAATTGCAAAATATTTAGAAGTAAATCATGAAATGATATATGCTAGACCAATTGAAGAAATGCATAAATCTCCTACAGGGTGAGGGGGAAAAAATTACTGAGAATTTTGCAAAATTAGGAGTAAATAAATTAATTCATTACATAGTAAACCAACTGAAGAAATACATAAATCTCTCAAAGTGGAAAAATATTAAATATTGCACAAAATTGAAGTGATTTAATTAATATATATGAATAATAAACTCAATGCAGAAATGCATAAAGCTTTTAAAGTGAGGAAATATTCACATAAAATTTGCCTGAGTGATTTAATGAAATTATATACTAATTCAAATGAAGAAATGTTTGAAACTCCTAAAGTTGAAGGAAAAAATATATAGGAGATAGAAAATTAGCATGGGTAATGATTATTTTAAGTTATATGCATAGTTGTATCAGAATAATATGACCACCTATCATAGTATATGTATGGTAGGTGATCATGTTATTCTGATACGACTGTGTGTATTTATATATTCAAATAGCTTTAAAATACACATTAACTTTTCTATGAGTGATGGAAATAAAAGTTAGTAAAAGTTATCAAATTCAGTGATACACTTTTATATTATACTTTGAACTAGATGAAGAAATATATGCGCTTTCTTATAAATAAGAAATGGTTCATTATGTATATATGATAGAGAGTGGACAAAATTAGTGATTCAATTAAATCATATGAACAAACTAATTTTTGATATATCCAGAAAACATAACACAAAAGCTGCAGAGTAGTGATTCAGATAAATGATATACACTAACACCTAGACTATCAGATATGTCAATAGACAAGCATAGAAGGTACCTGAAAATGGTGATTCAGATAAATAATGAGGACTAGGTAATTGACATCTTTGCCTTGTCATAATTAGATTGCTTATCCCTCATATAAATTTAAGTTTTTAGTAACATTTATAAAATAAAGCTAAAAAAAAAACGCAACTATTCATAATATTTCAATCACATTTAATGGCATATACTTTCTCACTCTAGGTATTAATGAAATGCCAGCTTGAACGAAATCATTTTACATTCAAAATACTGCCTCACAGAGACAAACTTTCTTCAAATCATTCACAGATCTAAACATCTTGGATATCCAAACCAATATAATTCTGGATCCCTCCCCTCCTTTCAACAAAACCCAAATTTATGAATCTCTCTTCAATTTCCTTCTTTCCACCTCCCTTTGGAACAGAATTGAACCTCTTCTTCACTTTCCTTCCCCCCAACTACTCATTGTGTCCTCCATAGAGATAATACATCAGTTCTCAACTTAACTCCCACATACACATTCCCGAAGGGACCCATATTCTGCAGCCCATCCAAACTCACCAAAAAAAAAAACATTAAATTTTTTTTCTATGGCACATTTCTTAACAAAAACCATTTCCAGAACACATAGACCATTCTTCAATGATAGTATAAAGGACTAAAAAAAACAAAAAAAAAAACATAAATTATCTTGTGGCTTGAACCCATCAACTCAGGATCCACTGCCCCAAACACCCACGAAACATTCTGGTTCAATACTCCACAACCTAACTATATCCATAACCCAAGAACAAATGAAAACTACTAAGGGAAAAAATACAGATAAATTATTAAATATTAAAAAAATAATTTAAAAAAATAAAAATAAAAAAACTTATTAAAATTTTTTTAAATAAAAAAATTAATAGAACAGTTAAGAAACTTTTAGTAGTAAAATGATTTGGTTTATAGCTGATATTTCACTGATATTTTTGTGCTAGAATTATATATCAACTGTAATTCACCAATATTTTAGTGGTAAAATGATTTGGTTTATAGTTGACCTTTCACTGATATTTAAGTGGTAAATTGATTTAGTTTAAAATTCCATTAAGTAAATTGAAATTTTCAAAATTCCATTTACCTTGGGAGTTCTTGAAAGCGACGATGAAATTCTGATCGAAATTATTTTCACAAAAATCACTTTGCACAAAAGAGTGAATTGCTGTTGCAGCCAAGCTCATAGTATATCCGAGTCGAGTTGTGGTGGTTAGGCCTAACAAAAGTGGCTCACACAAAAATTGCTACAAACTGGCTACAAATCACTTTACTGATTACACCTGAGGACATTCGTTCTCTTTTGTTGCTATCTTATGCAACCACGGCAATTCCTGATTCCGCTTGTACAGCACTACCAGTTTCAAAAAGCCGTGCTATCTAGAGCCGGGGGCAAGGAATACGCCCTACAGGCGCACCTCAACCCCAGCCTCACATGGCAGCAGTCCTATAGAAGGAAAGCTGACCACCGGAGGAAACCTAACTTTAATCTGTTCCCCGGTTAGCCATGAACAAAGATATATAGATCCAAGTTCGATCGGCTCCCGGGGTGGAGATGCTTAGTAAGACCCAGATTTTTTTGAGGGCTCGTGCCTACTAGGCGGGCTCAGACCTTTCAGCAGAGCCCTCGAACTGCTCACCCAGAGCACCTAAGGTTGAGGCCTCGGATACTGTCACCATCCAACCAGTCAGCAGCATCGTCAGCTTCGGTTGGCCTTGGCTATGTCCAACCGGGGGACCAATCCGGTCGGCACAGCCTTTGACCAGTTTGCTGGGCCCTAGGCCCCCCCCCACCACGACAAGGTGGTCCCCTATTGGGGGACACACCTGAGGACAGTAAACATTCTAATAACAATTCACATTGTATTAAACTAAAAAAAAAACGTGTAATATATATGTACTACAAAATTAAATTAAAAAAAATGCCGCCACAGCAAAACATCGTGGCCAGCAAGAGCAAATGAGACCAAAGGCTCACGGGATGCTTGCGCTGCTGCTTTGTGATGCTGCCCACTAGCCCACTAGGACTGCCATTGTTGTGACGTATTCCAAAGGTGATTGGCTTTCAGCTCTAGGAGGTATTGGCTAATCCCATGAGCAGCATGTTAGCTTTTCTATCCTTTGAACTACTAAGTACTTGTCAATTTTCCATATATTTTTTCATGAAATCTCCCTGTTTTAGTCTTCACTGGGAACAAAAGAGCATAACAGCCTGTGTTTTTATGTTGCTTATAACATTAGATTTTCATGCTGTAATAACCAACCATGCAAATCCACGTACTTATAATTATCACTCTATTTTCTCCAACCAAATAAAATATACTTATTACTACTACTCATATAAACATTAAACCATAAAAAATTTTAAATCTATCATCCAAGTTATCCATGATTAGTTCTGTATTAATAACTCACAAGCTAATATATTGTTGATGAAAGAGTAATTTTTTTGTACTGGAATAATATACATTTTACTTAGGTACATAATGTGTTTAAATGCAGGTCAGGTGATTTGTTCTTTCCATAATTACTAAAAATTATTGCTTCATCAACAGGATTTTTTTGCACATTACTGATATTGGATTTATCATAGATAATGTTAGAATTGAATTGATGGCTATCAAAAGTATCTGTAATAAATGTCATCTGAAAATATTTCATTGGTATTCAGTTTTTTAGTTTCTGATAGTTCTTTTGGCCTCAGTAGAAATATCAGGAAAGCTACATAACTAAGATAACACTAAAATGTTCAGTAGTTCTGAAGAATTTAGCATCTGACATACAGCCAGCAAGTTATATGCATAGGTTCAATTCCCACTTAGGATAAAATTAAATCTGTTTCCTAAGTTACTCAAAAAACAAAAAAGACTTTTTTGATAAAATGACAGACTATAATGCATAAATATGATTAATATATATATAGCAAACATTTTTGTTTCAGTTTTCATTTTTTTAAGCCCTCTTTCTTTTTAATTAAATTGTGTACATTACCATGTTATATTAGTTCAAATTGGGATAAAATTTTACTATGATAATTATTGGAAGTAAATATGTAATGATTCAAAGCTACTTTTAGTGAATAGTAGTATAGTGGAGAACTGATCTAAGGGACCTGGGTTCGAGCCCCGGGTAAGGCATGGCTGTTTGTGTCGTTTTTCTGCTGAGGGCCTGCCATCCTCTCAGACCTTCTACTATGGCATATAAACTGACAGGCTCCTGTCAGACCTCGGTGACAATCTGCTGCTTGAGGGGGTATTTATTATTATTATTATAGTGGAGACAAATATTTATATTTAATGCTTTTTAACAGTTATTATTCGAAAGGTAATAACTGTAATAAAACTTGATTAGAAAAAAAACATGGATTACTATTATATAATATTAATATTTAGTGATTTTACTGTTATGATTAAACTTTTCTAACTTCTGAGATGCTTAAATTTAATTGAAAATGCCTATATAAATTAGCATGGAATATTGTTAATTCTGTAAAAAAATATATAATATATAAACAAGAAAAAATAAGAGTGCAATATATAGAGAAATAAAAAATATCTATTATACCTGCATAAGTAACACTAAATGCTGACTACTCAATAAGTGGACTGCTATCTATATGCAGACTGCAAAAATAAATATTTTAGACCTTGGCAGTTTTCAGTAAAAAATTAACTGTAGATTCATAAATAATGGGAAAAATAATTATAGGATAATAAACCAGTGGAAAGAGATTAAATAGAAACATCAGTGTTGTTTTCTATAGCATTTTGAAACTTGTTTACAATTTGTTCCATATGTGTTTTACATTAAGAAATTGTTCAGGAAAGAAAATAGTGTATCAATAAATAAATTACTGCTATAGAAAAGAATTTAATTTTTTAAAAATTTTTATTGAGAAATTTATTAAAAATATTTTACTTATTAATTACCCTTTATAAAAATTATTTAAAGTTTGAAATAAATATATATTGAAGTGTTATATATGTATATATTAGTTTGTGACTCGATTCTGAAAAGCGTAATACAGATAAAATTTGAACTTAGAAACTTACATTGTTTTCTCAGAAATTATATATATATATTTTTTTAAATAGTGATCTTGCAATGTCACTTTGTGGTGGTCTACAGGATATAGAAGCTGAGTTACCAGAAGATAGATTCTTGCATTCTATTGTCACTTATGATGAGTTCACTGAAAATCCTGCTATACTTCAGAATCCCAACTTAGTAATTCGAATGAATGGAAAGTAAGATTTACCAGATATTTGCTCTTTATTTTGTAACTTTAAGTAGATGCATCTTTAGCTATTTTTTAAATAATATCAGCTCCCATTATGAGCTCTTAAGTTGCTTTCAGGATACAGGAATATTTTTATAAATTTCAACTGTTTTTAGAAATCGCAATGTAAATATGGCATCTTAACACTTTGCTGATGAAATCGCTGTTTATAGCAGGTTTTGCATAGCATGTTTTGAATTGGCGGCAGATGATCAAAACACTATAGTGGTTTGTTTATTTATTATTTTTGCTGCTATCTCTGAGTCAAAAAATGAATTATTGGTGACTAAGCTGTATAAGATTGGTAATACAGAATTTGTCACATCTGTAGAAGTAAACTTTTCATATCTGAGAACAAATATCGCATTGTTCTGAGTTTATTAGTTTTGCTTTATCAATGTTTAAACCTATTGTAATAAAAACGGTCAATTTTTAGCAATGCAAATCACTTGAGTTGCCCATGTTTTCTGTGATTTTTCATTTCATTTCTTACCTGTGCCAATTTTTTTTTAATTTTAGAGAGCAATAAAATAAGTAAAACTATCCTCTACAAAGCATTTGTACCAAATGATACATCTTTTGACAATGCAGAATTGAATGAAATGTTTATGAATATTTTGTCAGTGTGGAGGCAATTATAATTGAAGTGAAAATGAATAAGAACCAAATGATAGAGAATTAACAAGATGACTACTGCTTCATTTTCCATTGGATTAGAATGATTTGAACACAGATGATGAAAACATACTTACTCATAGTTTTCTGTTGTGGACTGAAAATGATATTCAACCAAATCTAAAACCAAAGGTGTTGGGTTTTAAAATCAATCTCCAATGATCCAGAAAATGTGGGAGATGTGGTGGCTTATTTATTGATGATTTCTTTATTGGCTGAATATTAAAAATTGTTTAATGAGTTACATCAAATTTAGTATAAGTGTGCAAACTTTGTGAATTTGCACAAACTGGCCTGGTCGGAGGTATTTAATCAAGCACAACCTGATTGGTTGGGAAAGTGTTAACCTTTTAACATCCAAGAAATCTTATAAAAAGAGAGTAATAAAGACAAATTAATAGCACTGTGGCAGAAAAGACTATCGCCAAATCTAACTTACAATTTTTGATCTAGCTTACGATTCTTGAAAAACTGACTATCTCATTCTACTTTACAATTCTCAAAAAGGTGACTATTTTCATTCTACCTTACAATTCTCGAGGCAGAAAGACTATTTGCTGACAATTCTCAAGCAGGAAGGGCAGAAAGGATGATTCTTGGTGAAGGGATTTAGATTTTGGGAAAAGAAGACATTTTGATTTTTTGAACAGGGATAGATTAATGCTAAATTTTGGGGTCTTCTATTTTAGCTAGCAATAGTTTTTTTCAAGTCTATCTGCCATGTCAAGGTAAAAAGAAGAAGAAAACCCTGCCAGGGCCTTCAGAATTTTTCATAATGACATTGAATCAATAATAGTAATCAAAGAATTGGATAAAATTTGTGGAGGCAAGAAGATTCAAATTGCCCAGGTTATAAATAGATAAAAAAAATTATTGTTCTTGCCAAAAATGAAGATACAGCAAATAATATTCTCAGTTGAGAAAATCCAAGCATTGAGGACAAAAATCTTGAAATACAACAACTTGGCAAACTATTTAGAAGAATTTGCATCAGCATACTTCCATTGTTTGTCACAATGGAGTCAATACAAATGTGGTCAAACTACATTTTAGATGGGTATGAAAATAGCTATGATGACATTGAAACAGATATCCCAAACTTCTTCTGGATAGGTTCATATACAGCAATCATATGTTACCGAGGAGTAGTTAAAGTGTGCAAAAGATGCAGAGAAACAGGACACTTTGTAATAAACTGCCCTAAAACCAAAAAAAAAAATGAAAAGATACATTTGCAGAAGTAATTGAAAAAGAAATGCTATAAGAAACCCAAGAGAACAATGAAATGCAAAATGAAAGGCATAGTGAGGTAAACCCTAAACCAAAAAAAGGGAGAGAAAAATGGATCAAACGGAAGAAAAAAATGCACCTGAGAAATTTTTGTCTGAAAAAAATAATTAGCCAAAATTCAATGAAATTATTTCCAAATTACTAGATATTTCACTATAAAAAGATGAAAAAAATGAGAACAAAATGTCAACCCCAAACTTGAAAAAGTAAAAAGAAAATATTCCTGAAAAAAAAAATGAAAGCAAGCAAAATCACAAGAACCCCAATTAAGGAAGACTTATTTGATGAAACAGAAGGAGAATTAATCATAGATATCCCAACATAGATAAGGAAAATGACGAAAACTCACAAGAAATAAAAGGAAAAAAATGCACCAGACTAACTGCCATAAAAGAAATGTAGCAAATACTATCTCATGTCTTTAGTATTAAAGACCCAGACAAGCATTCTTTATTTTGACTTTCTGATTGAAAAACTAATAAAAAAAACATTGATGAAACAGGCCAAATTGGAAGAAACTTTGAGGATTTGTATCAAAAGCACATTATTCTATTCTATGAAAAAGAACCAGTTCAAATACTTCAAAAAGTAGTGGAAAATCTTGTTGACTTTCATTTGAATTTCGTTCAACAGCAAGAACACGATGACATGTCAAACTTGCTCCCTCTGGACAATTGTACCTGTACTGTGTGCCGTCTGCTGATCTGACGACTTGATCTTTTTTCAACTCTCCTTTTCCAAATTGCTTACTACAGCTTGTATCTAAATTTTACTTAAATACAACTTCCCCTTTTCATCTTGAAATCACTGTGTGGACTCCTCCTGATTTCGGTATGGGTTTGTTGATCTTTTAAAGAGGCTAGTTATATATTCGAGGCATATGTGATTGATTCAATAATAAAATTATTTGGATTTGTCTAGTTCAAATTTTGGCTGATTTGGGCCATTATGGTTGTTAAAGAGTTAAGCCAATAAACTATAATTCATATTTCAAACATATTCAGATTGTCCTTTTTATAATGAGATAATGAGCCAAATTAATAAGTAATGCCTAAAAATACAGTTTTTAGTATTAATGCCTATTAACCTTTGATGGATTTTGTTTTAACTGCTAATTTATTTGCATTAGAACTAACTTAAAGAAAGAGCAAAATATTTATCGGATTGCTATAGTTGTTAAATAATGACTGTTGTGGGACACCAATGGGCTTGGAAAGGCCACCATCCATTGGATGGGATATTAAGCCTTGGCCCCGTGTGCAGGAGAACCATATCCTGTGCACGATAAAGAACATGCTGGATGGCCTGATGGGAGGTTACCATGTCTCCCAACAGCTGTTCCAGTGGGTCCCTCCCCCAACCTTCTCTGGGCCTTCGGGGCCTATCTGACCTGGCCATTTAGCCATGGTGTGCAAAAAAGTGCCACTCAGAGGTAAAACTACCCAACCCTAATGACTGTTGTAAGTTATGTTATAAAACAGCTGCTGCTTTTTTGCCAATTAGTGGGCAAATTGTGTATTACAAAATAAACTAAGATGTTTAAATTGTATGTTAATCCAAAGAATGGTGCAAACCTAGTGATTTATTGACCATGCATCAGCATGATGAGCCTTGCTCTATATTTGATTTAATATTAGAATATTTTTAATTATTCTTAAAATATGTGTTAATTGTATTTTCTATTGCATTTATTCATAGGTATTATAATTGGTCAACAGCTGCACCAATATTGCTTTCCATTATGATGTTTCAAAGACCATTGCCAGAGGTATATATTTTATAGTTTTCCTCAGATGTCTCAAATGTAGGCTTACCAATTTACAGAAGATTAATTTTGGGAATTATGGGTCAGCTGTTCTCGAATCAAAAATTGATTCCATGAGAGATAACTAGAAATACTAGTCAATTAAACTTTCATTTGTAAGCATAGATAAGTATTATAAATTTAGCAAAATATGCTAAAATATATAGTTAGATTGAAATTTAGTAATAAATTTTAGTAAAAATGTGTGTCTGAATAATGATAAATATGATGATATATCTCATTTTGAACAACAACAATTCATTTCTCAAAATTCTTGTCTCTGAGGAAACGTATTCGTGGAGGTGGAATTCAAACAAGTTTGGGAAATCCCGTGAATCCAAAAGAGTTGCTAAGCCTACTGAAAGGGCAGGAATTCTACTTAATCTTTAAGGTGCTGGAAGATACTATAGGTGCCAGAACCAAATGCAATTTCATATCTATCGGGAACTATATAGTTCCTAAGATAAATATACTCTGAGTTTTTTTTTTCCCTCACAGAAATTGGCCATTTTAAATGCCTTTTTTAATCAGTCCTAAATGTCAGACCTTTGTGGCAAGCAGCTGCTATAGAGGGTATTTATTTATTTATTATTATTTTTTAAAGTTTATGAAATTTGATAATACACTGCTGGCCACTGAAAGTGCAACACCAGGAAAGACGAGATATCAAAGCCATATTTAGTGAATACATAGCTTATTTTACAATATCAAATGATTACAAATACAACTCGGTTAGACTTGTGGAATACAAAGAAATCAGTATTTTGTGTAGCCACCATGAGCAGCAATAACTGCTGCTACATGGTCTTGCATTGAGAGGATGAGATGTCGAATGTTTCTTTGGGAAATGTCAGTCCATGCAGTTTCGATACGTAGCCACAGATTATCTGTTGTAGCAGCTGCTGGTCTGCTAGTCAATTTGAGATCATGGACCAGACATATTCAATTGAGGACAGATCTGGTGAATGCACAGGCCAAGGCAGAAGTGTCATATGGTGGCTATCCAGGAATTGTTGGACGATGCATGCCACATATGGTCAAACATTGTCCTGTTGCTAAATGGCACCAGAGAGCCCCTGAAGATAAGTTATGACCACAGGCTCCAACACCTCAGTGATGTAATGCTGGCTGTTCAAAGTACCGGTAATGCGTACGAGGTGTGTGTGCGAGTAGTCCAATGGCACCCCATATCATAACACTGGACCTGTATGGTCATAACACTGGACCTGTATGGCATCATGCATCACTGAGCCTGTTGCTGTGGTACCAGCACACAGATTTATCCATCATGGTGCTGTATACTGAAGCAGTATTCGTCTGAAAAGACGATGCAATGCCATTCATACATCCATGCATGACATTCTTGGCACCATTGCAGTCACATATGCCTGTGTTGTAGAGTCAATGGTAGCCAAAGCAATGGCCACTTGATGTCGAATGTACATGCTGACACTGGTTGATGTGCAACACACCCTAACTGTTGAGCTAAGTGTTTGATGTGGCTATACAATCATTCATAGCCATGCGCACGAGATGTGTGTCCTCTTGTTCATTTCTGTGACAGGACCTTTGAAATCCCTCATCAGTGATGTTACTCCTCTTCTACCTACTGATGCCATATTCTTCTCATCATTGTGGCAGCATTCCATCCAACGTGAACATCAATGTCTTGGTATGATAATCTGCCTTCCCGTAATTCCACAGTTCTCCCTTGATCAATGTCAGAAACCTTGTCATATGGATGCCATATTCTTCGATAGGGCATACTTGATCCTTTAGTGTGCGAGAACTGCGAGCAAACACAATTCCAATGTTTTACACCAGCTCTTTGTAATCTCCTCTTATACCACTTCCAGGGGGCATTACTGTCACACATGATGTGCTGTGTTTTGAATAAATTACATGTTCTCCCATGGGCTTACCTATCTTGCATATTTCGGGACAATCCGATATGTTCTTCCTGATGGCTATAAATAATAATAATAAATTGCCCCCTCAAGCAGCTGCTTGCCACAGAGGTTTGACAGGAGCCTGTCAGTTTATATGCCATAGTAGAAGGTCTGAGAGGATGGCAGGACCTCAGCAGAAAAACGACACATACATCCATGCCTTACCCGGGGCTCGAACCCAGGTCCCTTAGATCAGTAGCCAAGCGCGCTAACCACTCGGCCATGGGACGGCCGCTGATGGCTAGCAGTGTATAAACCATGATTGATAAAAATGTAAATGGCTAGCAGTGTATATTGGCTAGCAGTGTATAAACCATGATTGATAAAAAGTAATTCATTAAAGTCACAAAGTATTATGAAAGAAAATATTACACTGCTGTGATATCCAGTACTGGGAGTTTTTTTTTTGCATTCAAGCATTGTGATTATTTCCTTCCTCCATTTAATGTTCCCACACAAAATTATCTAGAAGAGCATTCTTTAAACTCGTCATTAAACTTTTTCTTTCGAAATTTCCTAAAAACCAAAGTGTATAATGGTTTATAGTAAATGTGAATGTGGCAGTGAAAGTATACAATATAATGAGTTGGATGAAACTTTCAGCACAAGAAAAAAATATGGAACAATATAATTTTCCTGTTTCAAGTAAATCTGCTAATATATTATATATTTTGTAGAATTAAATGCTCTTTTAAAATATAACATCATATTCTGTTCATTACTTATTTCAGAATAAATGCCAAATCTAATAAAATTACTCTTTTTTTACTGTATTGTTTTAAATAAGCATTATTAAAATTGATATGCTTGCTGATATATTTCTGAAATATTTTCTAAAATTTCTCATTAAATGGTCTTTGTTTTGGTATATAACACAACTTATTTCTGCCTATTTGTTATTTCAGCATAAGATTTCAAACTTGTTCTTTTTTTCTACTGGAAGCACTTCAAAATTAACCTGGCCACTAGAGTGGATTCTGCTTTACAAACCTAGCATGTTAAGGGTTAGGTAGAACAATAAAATTTAGAAAGCTCAATTTTATCCTTCTTGAAGCTTTTCTGAGATTTTTGCACCATGACTATTTTAAAACTTGGGGCAGATATGTTAAATTGATTTCGCATAATGCCAAGATTCAAGAAATAACGTTTATTATGCAAAATTGTGCACTTAACCCTTTATTGGGACTTTAAAGACCTACAAGTTGAAATTGTCCATTATATCATTTGTTATGCCTGTAGCTTAGTAGGGTTCTATGTCCCAATTAAAAAATTAAAAGAGTTGCCATCTTTAAATGTAGGTGAATAGTGACCTGTTGGGACTTCTAAATCACATTAGGAATAGAAATTCTTTATGAAATATGTAACTTTCTTGTAATGTACACTGCTCGACATTGAAAGTGTCCCATCCAGAAGGACATATCAGGCAAACATGCAAATAGAAGGGTGTGTGTGTGCAGTTGAGATATGCAAATGATGTTAATCTGGAGCTAATGAAGTGTGTGGCTTAAGAGATAAAAGATGCAAGAAGGAACAGGGATGGTATTGTGTTTATGCAGGTGGAAATCATGCGAATAGTTGAGATTAGGTGGTTCCTCTTTGGAAATTGTTCAGCAAAGGCTAAAAATGCCTGGTACATGTCATCAGGTTTATCGCCATTTGGATGCTTTTGAGAGAGGAAGAATTATAGGCCTATGTGAAGCTGGATGGACTACATGTCATGTTGCTGCCCATGTTCATTGGGATGCATGAACTGTTGACGCTGTTGGCAACAGTGGTGAAATGAAGGTTCTAGTGCATCGCAGAGCGAGTGGTGCCGTCCGACAGATGTAAGCATGGCTTGATAGGAGTTTGGCATGCTCGTTTGTCAGGTGATCTACGACGGGTTGTGTCAGCAGCCATGGATGTTCCCATAATGACCCGAATGGTAAACCGAAGGTTGCATGAGGCACACCTGTCTCTAGGCAACCGTTACATTGACTGCAAACCATCGCACTACTTGTCTGGCTTGGTGCCAAAGTCGTGAACTGGGGTCACGAATGGAACACTGTTGTGTTTATTGATGAATCCTGCTTCTGTCTGGGTGCTGACAATCGATGGGTCCATGTATGGTGACAGCCTGACGAGAGGACAGTTCCAGCATTTGTTCACAACCGGCACACCGCCATCAGCCAGGCATAATGGTATGAGATATTATTGGATATGACAGCAGGTCATCTCTTGTCTGCATCACAGGAACACTGACAGCTGCACGATAGGTTAGTGCAGTCTGCAGCTGTTTTGTTACCGTTCCTGGGATGCATGCAGCAGCCCATTTTCCAGCATTACAATTCCTGTGTACACACTGCTAGGGTCTCCAGACAATGTTTGCAACATGTTCAAGTATTGCCATGACCAGCACAATCTCCAGATTTATCCCCAATAGAAAATCTGTGGGACCACATTGGACGACGTGTGCAATCCTCTCACCGGAAAGCACGGAATCTAGAATTATGGGAGCATGTCACAACACTGCTTGGTGTGCAATTCCTCAGGACCATATCTGTTGACTGTATGACTCCATGCCATGTCATATTGCTTCCTGTATTGCCATTCATGGTGGTGCAACCACCTACTGAGGCAGTTACATTGTGCTGCATTATCTCATCTTCTAACTGCTGTAAGTGGCTGCAAATTAAATCATGGTATGCCAAATTTTATTGTTATGTGTGTGCTACATTTCACCCCTATTCCCTAACTCCTTCTGGGTGAGGCAATTTCAGTGTCATGCAGTATTTTTAAACAGGCATTTATTGAAAAAAAAAGTACTGGGTTTCAGAAAATAAAATAATTGAATTTTTAATTGTATTTTGCATTGCTTCACAAGTTTTTTTCTACTGAACCCTAACTATAACAGACCCAGTAATGATATACCTGTATAGTTGCTTGCAAAAATCAGGTAGTGTCTCTAGAAATTATATGTTTTTGTTTCAGATCTTTGTCAGTTATAAAAAAAATATATTCTGATATACTGAACTATGTATGTTATAAATGGAAACTTAATGATGAAATATTTTTACAGATTCATAATGTCATATGTAGATCTTCAGTTATATACATAAGTAATAGAGAAAAAAAAATGTGCATTTGGATAACTGAATATATTCTTTTTTTCAATTTTGTGTCTTATGAACTAATGTGATTTGCAAGCAGTTTTCATTTTTGAATTCCTCATAAAATTTCCTTTCAGACAATATTTATTTATCATCATAAAAGATTGACTTGATTTACCCCTTAAAATGTGAGAAGATGCTTCTATTCCCAAAGAACTTTGTTGCAATTTTTTTCCCAAAGTTGCACTTTTAAAAGTTTTTTTAAATTAATCAGGAAAACTAACAAAGCACATTTTTTATAATAAATGACCAACTTCTGTTAGTTATTCTTTAAAATAAATGATTAAAGTTATTTTAGTTTTCAAGTTGGGACCTCTTCAAAATTTACCTGGCACTTTAAGAGTTAATATCTCTTTCAACATTTAATAGTAGGTGCTAAAAGTTTGGACTCTTGGAAAGATTTTTTTTCCTGCTTGGAAACATTTGTAAGTTAATGTATTCATTATTATGCATAATTTTATATACAGGGTGTCAGAAAAATAATGGTGGGGTTTCAAGAACTAATATGCAGGAAAATAATATATATTCAAAAAAGTAACATTTTATCAATGAGTAATATCTACAGAATTACCTGTTGACTTTAAAGTCAATAAATAAATGAAAAGTTTCGCTGACATACAGGATTCGGAGCCATGTCTTTCCAGACATATGCCAGAGTGTTCAGAACAACTAAACTAATTTGACTCAGTCTCTTTTCCTAATATGACTTATCAATCTCCCACAATTGCTGCACCTGGACTTGGCACCATCTATGATCAGGAACATAACTATTTCTTTTAATGTTTAACTGAGTAAGATGTAAATAAACAAGTCCCTTCACGATATTAGTTTTACTAATGATTTAATCAATAAATAATATCCACAGAGTTACCTGTTGACTTTAAAGTCAATAAATAGTTTTGTGGGAAAAGTTTTTTTCCACAAAGCTATTTATTAAAGTAATATTTTAAGTGTATCTCAAATAGTTGCGAACATGATGTGCACTGTTCATGACTCTGCACATGTGCAATTGGTATTTTGCTTCTTGCCATACATGCTACAGCATATCTCTTGTTACTTGCTTAGTTGCTTCTCCTATTCTGGTTTCCAAATGATTCAGGTCTTGAGTTTTGTTCATGCAAACATAATTCTTTTCAAAGCCTCACAAGAAAAATCAAAGGATGCCAAATCAGGGCTCCTTAGTGGTCATAGAATTAGACCACTCCTGCCAGTTTATGAAATTTATCAGGAAATGTGTATGGCAAAAAGTGGAATATCGATTGAACATATGTAGGGTCACAAACAGTGCACATGTGGAAATTCACTATGTTGAAAACAATTTGAAGTACACTTTCAATTAAAATGTTACTTTCCTGAATATGTATATTATTTTCCTACATATTGGTTCTTGAAACCCCCACCATTAATTTTTGAATATCCTGTATAATTTGATAGAATTTCATGCTCTATCAAATGTATAAAATTATGCATGACAGTGAGTACTATTAACTATTTATGATAATGAGTACATTCTGCTATTAAGTAAATGTTTACTTCAAGTAAAGTGCTGAAAGTGACAATGCATACACAAGCATGCATGTGATAGAATCTTGCAACACACATTTCCTGGAATTGTTTCTTCAGCTTCCATATCACTTAGGTGGATGGTTATGGGACAATGGTAAAATTCATATTGCTACAGTTTAACTGCATTACACTTATTGTATTATTAACAATAAATATTCTTTTACATTAAATGCAATTCTGAGTACACAAAAACTGATTTTGGTGGAGATTTTGTTCTGATTTGAACGTTCTGATTTTGGTGGAGAAGCAAAAGAGGAAAACTGAGCAAGGAATGTAACATAAAACCTGCCTTTTGTTAGACTGCAGCAAGGACTAGGGCTAATACAGATTTAAAAATTTTTATGTATGCCTTGTTTTATAGCTATTTTTTAGTGTTCTTCGATGATATATGCACTTTGGTTAGAAAATTGGTACATTTAAATAATAAAAAGTTGGGTATTGAATATAGAAATTTCAGATTAGATAAATATTGAAAAATACACTACTGTATCAATAAATTTCTTTCATTCGTCTAATCAATGTTAATTTCACTGTCATTTCAAGAGCCTATATATATATTAGGGATGAGAAACTCCATATTTCTAAAATATTTGAGCCTAATTCTAAAAAAACTCTAGTGAAGCTCAAACCAAGCCAAACTTTATGATGTATGAGTCAAGCAAATTTCAGCACCATCACTTTGATATGCTTTTTTAAACCACAGGTATTTTTTTTTAATTTTTCATGATGTCAAAATAATGATAATTAAAAGTTGGAAGAATTAGGCAGGCCAAACTGATTTTTAATGACTGCAAGGTGTTCTACTGCTCTTGTTAGCAATATTTTTGCTCCTGCTCGGTTTTTTCCACTTAGTCTTAAGAGATATTGGAGTGATTTCCTTTAGAGTGTGGGAAAGCCACAATTAGGGATTAGCAGTGTTCCCATAGCATCCCAGGAAAATAAGCAGACTGACTCATAAAGAGAGTCACAAATAAATAACAATAAATAATCATAAACTTGAAGAAACATCATCTAGTTATCATTTACATCAAATATTTGTCTTAAGCTTATTTTAGGCTTGAAAAAAAAAGTACTGTGCATTATGCCAGTGCCATTGCATAACACTATTCCCAGGCTCAATATTTTTCAATCAAGTTTCTTTTATCTTCAGTAGATACTTTCTTTTGTTAACTCCTTCCGTTTTACTGTGGCTATAAATTATCTTTTTTTTTTTACTTATAATTGGAAAATATTTCTTAGCAAAAAAAGGTTTAAATTCTTGTTATGTCCATTTTGTCTAAAATTTCTTCTGTATTGTCTATATTTCTTCCAATGTGGTGAGTCTGTTGATAGTTAAAATTATTGTAATGTGTTAATGCTGTTTGAATTGAATTTATCTGCAAGTCTTATTATGTTGTATTTAATTCATATCTCTAAAATAGGATGAAATTTTTATATGATTATAATTTTTTCTGCAGAAAACAACTAATCAGCTTATTGACGAACATATGCCAAAAAAGAAAAAATCAAAGTCATATTCCTCTTGGTGGTATTGGAGGAGGATACCACCAGATGCTGATGCCGATGTCAAGAAACCTGAATCAGAGGTAAGATTTAAAATGTTTTACATATTAATGACATTGCATAAGATATCACAAAATAATGTTATAAACACAGCATGAGATTCAATAGTTCGTAAATGTTCACTATATTGCTGTATGCAAAAATACGTATATACAGCAACCGCTGGTGTTATTAATGTCCAAAGGATGTGTTGCAGAGTGATGAAAGAAGCACTTACTCTTAGTTGATTTCAATGCATAAGCATTGTGGTCAAGTCTGCTTTTTGTTCCCCTCTTCCTTTGACGGCTGTCATATGCATGGGTGGCATGACCAGTTTTGCTCTTTCTTCGGCAGGAGCTTCTTCAAGTGTAAGGATACCCGTGCATACGACAGCTGTCAAAAGAAGAGGGGAACAAAAAGCAGACAACCACAATGCTAACACACTGAAATCAACTCAGAGTAAGTGCTTCTTTCATCCCTCTGCAACACATCCTTTGGACATTAATAACACCAGCGGCTGCTGTATATATGTATTTTTGCATACAGCAATATAGTGAACATTTACAAATTATTGCATAAGATATGCTTTACAGAAAGTAAAGGGGAATGTGCATAATACTAACAAAAACACAACTAATTAGGCCTTATTCAGTAATGATAAATATTGCTGCAAAATTCTGCATCTTAGTAAAAATGTAAAATTCTGTATATTACCAAACCTATTTTTGAATTAAAAATTGGTGGTGAAAACTAGAAAGCTTTCTTCATATTTGACTTTCAGTAGTATATGGTCACAATTGAGAATCACCAATATTGCTGTTTTTTGTTCATTTACTGATTGAAAATGAATTGCAAATCATATTGATAGCAATATGTTTAAAACATAATGCTCCAAAAAATTTAAGGTTGAAAAATTGGGGATATCTTCTCAGCAGACTAAATCCAACTTTAACAGTTACCAGAAAAATCTTTTGAAAAGAAAATATGTATGTGTTTTTTTTTTAATTTTTATAATTTGCATTTTTTTTTTGCGATTATAAATTACCTGGTGTTTGAATAATATAATGAGTAAGAAGCACAATTTTTTCTTTCTGGAATAATGCCTAACTATTTTAATCTCTTACCTTTATATTGGCACCGATGGGCTTTGAAAGACTGTCGTTCGTTGGATGGGACGTCCCTGTGTATGGGAGAGCCATATCCTGTGCACGTTAAAGAACACACTGGATGGTCTTGACTGGAGGCTACCTTCTGTCTCATAACAGCTGTTCCAGTGGATCCCCTCCCCCAACCTTTTTTGCCTTCGGGGTCCTTGTGACCTGACCATTTAGCCCATGGTGTGCAAAAAAGTGCTGCTCAGGGGTAAAACAACTCAACCCTTTATATTGGTTCACACACACTAGCAAGTGCTGGTAAGAATGAAAGCACAAGTATTGGCCAACAAATTTAGAATATATGCACATGAGTAATAAGCATTCTAAAATATATATATATAAAGTTCTGTTTGATGGCATGTCCTATACTGGGAAGATAGATAAAAAAAAAAGCTTGTGCTTGATGATATTCATGTATTATAAGAATAGATTAAAAATTCTGTTTGACATGCCATATACCAGATAAGTGAATATTCTGTTTGATGATCAGCCATGCATAAGTTTGATAAATAGCAAAGAAAACGTTCTATTTGATTTACCAAATATAAAATTGTTTTAATTAGAAATGCACAATTTTACGAAAAAAGTACATTTAAAATTGATCTGTGTTTGACATAATGACTCTGTGTTTTGACATAATTGTGTTTTGACATAATTGAATCATTTTGAAAATAAGGATTAGTGGCATCCCAGTCCTGAAACAATTAGAAAAGCAAAAAATATCAGCATTATCGCAGTTAGCTTTGCAAAGGCGGAAAGATTCTTTTTATTGATTAACGTTATTTGTATCACTGAAAGGCTGAGCTTAATAATATATTTCAAGTCTTATGACTATTACTTTTTCTGGGAAAACCAATGAAGTAAGTTATAGAATCTAATACCATAAGTTTCATTGTGGTCGAGAAATATCAATCAGCTATAGGTACTTTAGGAATTGAACATTATACGATAAATGAAATAAAATAAATTAATCAAGAAGCTATTTAGAAAGTGTTTGTTTAATTCTAATAAGTTAAAAGATAAATGTTATTTGAAATGTTTACTTGTATAACAATAAAAACGTTATTTTTGAAGAGAGAAAAAAGTTTAATTTTTAAAGATGTTTTAAAAATTCTGAGAGCTCACACTGAGTACATCCTTTTTGAAAATTGCAATTTGCCCAGTGTAGTAATGCTGGATTGTACCCATGTTCCCTTTTATATTTTTCCATTGACCAATAGGATTAATTTTGTCTTGTGACACTAAGGACTACTAGAGATTTCAGAATGTAAAAGATTACTTAATTCTGTTCTAATGTTAATTTTATGTATACTATGAAAACTTGTTTATCCAAATACATGAAACTTGGATCAGTCCAGATGTCAAATATTTGAAATATTTTAATTAAAACTACACAGCAATTTGTTTAAAAAATGTTTAATTTGCTATTATGCTGTATGACTATAAACTTTTGAGCAACTAGTCTACATTTTGCTTAACACTATCTTCACATGTTCAAGCTATGAGTTTTATTTATCGTGGTGAACTATCACTTAAGGAATATTCACTTTGAAATATTTTTTTTCTGGAAAGAATTTGGAAAATGTTTGTGGAGGCCTTAAAAAGTTGTTATTTATAGATTTCCTTTAACTTTAAGTCCTCCTGTGGCTGAGTGGTTAGCGCATTTGGCTACTGATCTAATGGATTTGGGTTCGAGCCCCTGGTAAGGCATGGATATTTGTGTTGTTTTTCTGCTGAGGTCCCCCCATCCTCACAGACCTTCTACTATGGCATATAAACTGACAGGCTCCTGTCAGACCTCTGTGGCAAGCAGCTGCTTGAGGGGATATTTATTTTATTTTATTTTAAATTTAAATCTTTTAAAATTAATTTTATTGAATTTGTCATTTTTGAAATTTAATATTAATAATTAAGTAAAATAATGTAACTAAGAGGGAAAAAATTAAAGAATTACATATAAAGAGCAATGATTTCAATATCATAATTTTTATTAAGTGAATATTCAGATAGAGGTATCGTTATATCTGGATGAGGCTGAGAGTCACCTATCTCTGGGGCAGGAAGTTGGCTCACTTGGTCATGCACTAGGCTGGTAATTTGATGTTCCCATGTTTCAACAACAACTGTGCCTACATTAAGATTTATTCTGCTAACCCCCATCCTGTCTTTAGTGAGAAAGGGATGCATACGAGTTTAGAAAGGTTTCTGTCCTTCAGATTAGATATTAAACCATGATCGTATATGCAGGAGAGGGCTATACTCTACACCTTAAAGAATACACTGGACAGCCTTTAGAGGAGGCTTCCATTTGTCTCCTAATAGCAGTCCAGTGGGTCTCCTTTGCCTACCCAATTCTGAGTCCTTGGAATCTTTGTGACCTAATTATTTGACCATTGTGTGCACAAAGTGTCTTTCAGAAGTAAAACCACAACACTTACCTCTTCAGTAAATGTCATACAGCAATATAGCACTCCTGAACATTATCTGCCATTTGGGCAACATTGCTGCCATGCTGATGACACTTGGAGCCAGGCAGCTTTCGTTTCTGATCCTGGCCAGCTTTCATTCTGCCTATGACTTCTGTCTTATCATTAAATGTCAAGTATCCATGGGTTTCCCATTGCATCCTCAGTGATCATTTACCCATGTATACCACTTCATTCCATATGTCAAATGCTTGAAATCCTCTTATTACCAACTTTTATGTAAAGATGTGATTTGTATATTCTTTATTTATCATTATTATTGATAGCATGGTCTTTTATGCTACATAAACTATTATGGACATCCATGCATACATTTACACCCTTGTTGTAATACTTGTTTGTGATAATATATGAAATATGCATAATTAAAAATTAATATTTCTAACGAGTTTTTTTTAAATGAAATTCATATGTAATGATTAGTGTTCTATGGTAAAACCTTCAAAATTAACTGAGTAGAATTTAAAAGCATTATTAAAGAACTTTGAAATTTCTTGAATGCAATAAATTCTTCATTTAGTACTGATAAGATTATAATGAAATGTTTTATTAAAATAACATTTTGGAATAAACAGTTAAAGAGGTAATGTTAAAATATATTTGCAGTTGTCACCATCAGCACAGGTAGCATTGCCACCTTCTCAGTCTTCTGAAAGTAGTATGTCAGCTAGTCCTGATAAAGTTTTTTCACTTACCCCAGACAAGATTGCATCAGTAAATCAGCACAATGTATCTCTCAATTTGGAAAACAGTTTAACTGATCCTCTGCACAAAAACACTTCCCATATAGAAGCAGCCAGTGTCTCAATAAATGTGGATGAAACAATTCTTGAAGTTGTGTCTGTAGAACCAAGTCCAGTAAAAGATAGTCCCACAGCACGGGCAGAAGTGACCCTTTCTCTTCCTAGTAATGAATCTTCCAATCTCTTCAGTAGCCAAACAAAGCTGGATTTTGGATTTGAGAGGTAAAGTTACTATTTATTAGTTTGAGAAATAATATATTTGTATTTTTAGTGTTCACTATCTATTTTAAATTTAACTGTTTAAATTATTCTGTTTGTTTTAATATAGGACATTTTAATTTACATCAGGATAATAACACATGCATATAATTTCTTATTGAAGAAGTAAAAGAATGGAGAAATATATGAGTAAAGGATCATCTAATTACCACTTTTCGTCACATATGAAAGGATATCTTAAGATTAGAATATTATGTTGCACAAGACTGGTGAGAGGAAAGAACTGTTTACCATATGTGCATCTTAAGTAAGGGGAAATAAAATTTTATGATGAATTGTAAAATATAAATTAAGAATATTAAGAAAAAATTTTTAAATGTAATATGAAATGACTGGATATGATTTTAAAGTAGTGTATTTAAATTACATTTAATCACTGACATATTGCAAACAAAATATTAATTTAAAATTTAAGACAATAAAAATGCTAAAAATGCTTAAGAGGGGGGCTTAAGAATGCTTTTTGGGAAACAGTTCTTTCATTGTACTATGTGATATGTGGTGGTAAAAAGTTGAATGTCTTTTAGGGACATTCAAACTTTTTGACTGACACTAATGAAGGCAGCATATGTGCAAAGCATTAATGCATTAAACTGATTAAGTTGTATATAAAATTGGAAATTATAGTACAGGTTCATTTCATGGTTATAATTATATGGTGTAAATGTGAGTAAAATTGCTTGTGTCTACAACATGATTAAATTTAGAAGCTTTTTTGCAGTTTCTCTTTGAGAACGAACATATGCTACTTTAAACTGAATGAAAGTTACTAACCACTCTGCATTATTTCATTTATTAATTCATGCATTATTTTATTATTATATTAATACTTATTTGTATTTAATCATCTGGTCATAGTTTTAATATCCTTGTCTTATGCAACATTAGTGCTAGAATAAAATGAGGTAAGCAGATGCAACTTTAATGTTAGAAGATTTGAAGTGGGAAAATATCCTTTGAATTCAAATAAGTGCACCATAGTTCCCTGTGCAAAGTGGTATGTGATTCATTTCTAAGAAGCAAGTTTTGAAATCCATAGTTCACATGACCAGATATTCCTTTCAGATTAAAAAATAATCTTATAAATAAAATTAATTATATTCAGGGTGGTGAAATTTGGAAAAATCTGACCAACCAGTAGGGTTGTCACAACAAGTTGGGAGTCATATTCCAATGCAGGAAGGAGGGACAAAACATTTTTTTCCCTTTTTTTTGTGCTTTAAAAGAGATCATGCAATGATATTAATGATTCTCATTTAATGGTGAAAACTGATTTCTTTCCTCTGGGAAATATTTTACTGTTGCGATTTTTCTTAGCTTAGATGGTAACAAGCTATGCCAGAAAATTTACTCTCCAATAATGTATGGATTTCCCCAGCCTTGAATATAGTATTATACTTAATATCGATTTTTTTTTTTATAGTATAGCTGATTAACCTTTTTTTTTGCTTTTTGTCTTGGTTGGGTTGGGTTGTTTTACCTCTGAGCGGCACTTTTTTGCACACAATGGGCTAAATGGCCAGGTCATATGGACCCCAAAGGCTCAGAGAAGGTTGGGTGAGGGGACCCACTGGAACAGCTGTTGGGAGACAGATGGTAGCCTCCTGTCAAGGCCATCCAGCGTGTTCTTTAACGTGCACAGGGTATGGCTCTCCCACACACGTGGTCACGGCGTAACGTCCCATCCGACGGACGGCGGTCTTTCCAAGCCCATTGGTGTCCCCTACTGACCATGGGCAGGGCGAGGAATTTTGCGGAGATAAATCTCAATGCTGACCCAGCTGGGACTCGAACCTGAGAACTACAGATTACGAGCCTGACACGCTACCGACTGAGCCACCCCCGCCCCCCCTTTTTTTTTGTCTTGGCATCATGCTTGCAGTTGCAGTCCCCACACACAGGTCCATTCCACTTGGAATTGCATTTTTCAGCCTGAGTGGTAAAGATTTTGTGATCATTGCCTCTTTGGCTTATGTGCCCAATGATTGTTCAGGGAATGTGAGAATATTTTGGCAATGTAACTCATGGCTTCCATTTTAACATAATTTATTCATTTTTATTTATTTTTCAAGATTTTTGAGAATTACTAATATTTAGACTTCACCAAACTTAATGATATTTTTCATTAAGAAAGATCATACGTACATAAACTTCTTTTGAAATGTATTTGGCAATTCACAGCAAGCTTTGTTCAGTTTAACTTTATTCAAAATTGTGACTAATATTCCATTAATTATACAAGAAAAATATCAGTGCCAAGATTCATCTCTTTTCATATACTATGAAATAATAGGCTATGAATTCATATAGATTAGTGAATAGGGTTATGAACAGTGTGCCTAAAGGCCTCAGAAAGAGGGGGAGATCTAGGTTGTAGTGGGCAGACAATGTCAAATAGGACCTAGTTAGAATTGGTGTGCAGTGGAGAGATGCAGCAGATATAGCTCAGGACTGATATGCTTGGAGAACTAAATTGCGCAGTCTGGTTGGACCTCCATAGCCCATGGCTGCTTGAGGATGATGATGATGAAACACAGAGACTCATGGAAGTTCGTGCTGAAAACTTTGATAAAAGGATTTTTTTATAATGTCAGGAGATTTTATGAGATGGGACAAAAGAATTATATTGTCTTTTGCCTCTGGATGATAAAGTTTTAAAGAATATACCAATATAATGTAGAGTTCTTTGTCTATAATCTGGGGATCCCCTCACCAACTCATTTAATATTACTAGTTCTGACACTATTGATACAAAGTGTCACAATATGAAGAAAGCAAAAAAAAAAGAGTTTTCCCTACATTGTGAAAACTTGCAAAGGCAATGCTTGTATTTCCACATAATAAATGCAGGAGTGGAAAGAGTTTTCAGTAAGTTGACTATGATTAAAATAGCTCATTAGTCATCACTTGAATTACCAACCAGTACTCAATGCTTTGTTGCATTGTTCATGAAGAAAAGCCTGGCTGAGTTCAAGCCAACTGATGAATTGAGGAAGAAAGCGAGAAAACTGAAGAAATTGGAATAAGTGCTGTCTTGGAACTTCTCATATTAACCTTTTGAGGCGACTCAGTTTCTCGGAGATCTCTCTGTTGTAGTGGAACATTTCCTGCCAAATTCTGGCAGAGGGTATGAAGAGGTGAACCACCAATCCCAGTTTCCAATGACCCTCTCCATCTGTTAGTTAATCATCTTAAGTATTCCTACCTTTGTTGCTTCTGGGCATTTAGTCCCAGCCACTGAACAGGTACAGAAATGTGCCAGGACAGGTGCTGTCCCAGCCACTGCAAAAAACTTAAGGCAGCTTTTTTATGTGAGCATTGTGGAAACTTTCCATTTAATCTGTCATTTAATTGCACATCAGTTCATTGTAGTGTCAATTCATCACAGTGATATAGAGAGAATTTTATTGACTTTCTATATCTGTGCTCAAATGAACTGTCTAGAGACAGTTATTTAAAATTGACTTTGATAGGTAAAACATAGTTATTTATTTTTGAGAGAAATTCTTATCAAATCTTAACAAGTATTGTTTCAAACCATTTTATAAAATATGCATTTTAAAAACTTGCATAATGATTATTTCAATATTAGGCAATTTTGAATAATTTTTATGGAAGATAATTTATTGTTAAATATTCCAGCTTCCATAACTCTTTATGTATGAACGAATTTTGTTGAAAATCAAGATATGAATAGATTTGATTATGATCTTTATCTTCAGTCACATTTTTCCATTAAATGCATATTTTAAAAGTTACTGATCTTCAAAATTAGATTTCCATTGAGATAACAAGGAAATTCTCCATTTTGGTAGCTTCTGGATAAATTGTTAAAAAATTTATGTCTTAAAACAAAAAGGTTAAATCACTACTTTAATAGACAATATATTCACACAACAGTAATTCATGGGGGTGGCTCAATCAGTAGTGTATCAGGTTTGTAATCTAGTTCCTAGGTTTGAGTGCCACCTGGGCCAACATTGAAATTTATCTCTGTTAAAGTCCTACTACTGTACCTTCTGTCAGAAAGGGGACATTGATGGGCTTGCTGACTGGATGGATCCCCAGTCGAGTGGGCTCCTATATCGCCCCTGCGAAGTCTGGGGTGTCATGGAGTCAGGATGGAGTGGCCTTGTGAGGGCCTGCAGACTGGGATTGGAGTCCCTGGTCATGTGAGTTCATCTACTTGGCTGCAGCGAAGTCCGGGCTCGAGGTATTGCTGGGGAGGCCGCTGGTTGGCGTCCCGGTGGAGAGGACGAAGTTGAGGGTCATGCTGAATGGGAGCACGGCCCTATTAAGTATGACTTGTCGATGGGAGAGCCTGAGGACTCTCCATCATGATAGCTTCCCTGTGCAAAAAGGTAGGACTATCTTTTGAAATTTAGGCATCTAAATTCAAAGTTAATGTCTTATCTGTATTGGCAATTGATGTGGTCTAAATCCAGTGAGTTATTTTGGTTCTATTAGGCAATGTTCAAAATTCGAAAAGGCCACTCACTGCACCTCAATGATTATTTCATCAGACAGACTTGTTTCTAAAAGTAAGGTCTCTCTCTCTTCTACAGGTCTTCTTCCGCAGCAGGTATGATCTAAGATGGCAAGATCTATAGAATGTTCTCTGCCTAGTGGATTGTGGTTTCGTGGCAACTCCCTGAAGGTGTAGTGCTGTTTCAGTATAGCGGAACACCAGGATTGCCACACATTATTATGTTGTTCATAGATCCTGTGTGCAGGAGAGCCATACTCTGTGCACATTAAAGAACACACTGGGTAGACTTGGGGAGGCTTCCATCTGTTTCCTAACAGCTGTCCAGTAGGGCCCCTTCCCCAACCTTCTCTGAGCCCTTGTGGCCTGGTATTTAGTCCACTGTGTGCAAAAAAAAGTGTTGCTCAGAAAGTACAACAAACCAACCCAA
Source organism: Ryuthela nishihirai (assembly GCA_038380435.1). NCBI lineage: Eukaryota > Metazoa > Arthropoda > Arachnida > Araneae > Heptathelidae > Ryuthela > Ryuthela nishihirai. Next base: position 8,628,129 of record JAWZYU010000022.1, read on the forward strand.
TAATCAACAATGTTGAAGAAACCAAAATAATGCACAATTTTCCATTTGTTATAGATTGGTTACATTAAAAGCCAAAGTTTTACAAAAAGATCTGGCAATCATTTCTGGTATTGGCCTTTCTGAAGCAAACACCACACAAGAACTGTCTCAATAAACTGAATACCTAACAGCAGTAGTTGAATGCTGATTGGTAGAAATGAAAAGCAAGATGCAAAGTATACTCCCCTAGATGTGTTTTGTATATTTGTATGTCAAAAATGATTTAAAAAATATCCCCACAAGCAGTTGTTTGCTACAGAGGTCTGATAGGAGCCTGCCAGTTTAATATGCCATAGTAGGTCTGTGAGGATGGTGGGACCTCAGCAGAAATACACCACCAACATTCATGCCTTACCCACGGCTTGAACCGAGGTTCCTATGATCAGTAGCCAAGTATGCTAACAACTCAGTCACAGGGTAAAATAAAAATTGCAATTGAAGAGAATTGACTGTTAATAAATTTAGTTGACACCACCTCCTCAAGTTCTTTTTAAAGTATTATATAGTGTATACAAATTTCCTAAATACATGTTTCTCCCTCTCAAGTCAAAATCTTTATTTAATCTTCTAATTGTATGATTTTGAACAGATTGCAATACAGTGGTCTGCCTAATGTTAATTTATTCTTTAAAACTCAACATTTAGTTAAAAATGTTAAAATTTAGAGTAGAGGTACACAGTGCAGTAATTAAAAATAAAGTTATTTAATTCTCTATGACACTGTTAAATGTTTTTAAGCACTTCAACACATGGATTATGCTATGAAGTATCAACAATTAAGGAGAGATTTACATATCATGCCATAAAGGATGGGTAGTAACAGGAACTTCTGGGATGCTTTCGATGACAAATTTAATAATCGATGTTCTTGCTGGCAAGTGATGTCTCAGTGGAGATTAAAAAAAAGGATAATGGCTGTCAATGGTCTACCCACCTTGGCGAAGGAAATAACCATTTATACCTTTGATAGCATTGAGTGTGAGCATTTGAGATTTAAAGTTTTTGATCCACGACACGCATTTTGCACCCTTTTGGTGCATCATCAGGTGGAAAGTGAGGAGCTTAAGCTAATACAGGAGTCTGTTGGTTGGTGAGTGTGGGGGAGGGGTGGGGTGTCATAAATTGACCTATCAGTGGCTCAGCTCCAAGGATCGGAGTGGCCGGCGGATGTGCAGGATCACACCTGCCATGGGTAGACCATTGGCAGCCATTATCATTCTTTTAATCTCCACTGAGATGTCACTTGCTGGTAAGGATGTTGATTATTAAATTTGTCATCGAAAGCATCCCGGAGGTTCCTGTTACTACCCATTTTCTATGGCATGGTACGTAAATCTCTCCTTAATAATTGTTGATACTTAATAGCATAATCCATGTGTTGAAGTGCTTAAAAACATTTAACAGTGTCATAAAGAATTAAATAACTTCAATGTTAAAATTTGTAATCATTTTCAAAACCTCGGATACAAAACTCAAAAATATATCTATTTTAACTACATTAGGATACATCCCAGTGCTATAATTTACATTTAAGCTTAAACATAGGAATTAAAATGTGCATATCCTACCAATAATAATACAAAATGCATAAAAAGTTAACATATTGAAAGACATCAATACTTTAAATCAGAAGCAGAAATGGAAGACACAAGAAGATAAATTTACTTGAATTCAATTTAACTAACTATAATTAAAAATGCAAAAATTTTATTACACCCAAAACTTAGGTCATATGTAATAAGAAACAAATATTCATTAAGAAACATAATCTCAATATGAATGCAATACATCATAAGAAATTGCAATATGAGTGCAATGCATCATAAGAAATTGCTCTCATGTTGTATGATTATATTCTTAATGGAATTTACTGTCAGGGTTTATTGACTGACAAATGACAGTAGGACCTTTATTCACTGACAATTATTTTTATTTGTTTTGCATGTATTAGTAGTATAACTCACTGGTTGTTTCAGTAGTGAGCAATAGAACACAGCCAAGCAAGTTACAAATCATTAAAGTGAATGCTCATCCTTGCTGTTTGGGCTTTAATAGCATCATTAACACAAATGGGCAAGAACAGTTTTTAGAGAAATTTCACTATTCTATGTGTATATATACAGGGTGAATCTGAAAAAGTGGGCAAAACTTTACGGGGTGGTAGAACGCAGCTATACGAGCAATATTCGTCATAGAAAGTATGGGCGGAATGCAAGCGGTGAGAAGCGGTGAGAAGCGGTGAGGTTAAAAGGTAATTTTTCACTGTCACATTTAAAGAATGAACACAAGAAGGAGAGGAGATACTTCAGAAAACATTTTGTTAACAGGAATGTAATTGAGGTACATGCTCAAAGAAATTGCTCAAAAGAGCTGCCGCCAGCTGTAATGCAGGCTTCACACCTGCGGGATAGGGACCGACACACATTTGCGAAGACACCAGGCATTTCCTTTATACCATTTCCAACACCACCTAGCGGCTCGCCGTTTGCGTTCCACCCATACTTTCTATGACGAATATTGCTCGTATAGCTGCGTTCTACCACCCTGTAAAGTTTTGCCCACTTTTTCAGATTCACCCTGTATATGTATTCTATATGTTATATGTGTATATGTAAAAATTCTATGTGTATTATATAATTTTTATACCAGTGATTTATATGCATAGATGGCTGTATTAGAAGAGTGTCTTGAAAAAAATATATTTATTTAGGATTTATGTTAACCTTATTATTACCATTTAAGTTTCAGTTGATAATTTCAATATTTTATTTTAGATTAAAAGATGAAAAGCAAACTTCCAAACAGGTTGAGTTTGTATCACATAGTACTGATTACAAGCAGGAAACCATTAGATTTGATGAAAAGATTCCACGACATCTAGAAAAGTTCAAAAAATCATTAAGATTACCTTCAGACCAAATTGTAAGTAATTTTGTTTTACAATAAATGGAATTGTTAATATTACATGGTGCTTAAAATTAGAGGCTAGTCAACCAAAGTGTACATAACTCAAAGAATGGGTAGGATTGTCAGTAGATGTGTCCATTTCTCATAACAAATGTAACATTTATGAAAGACATTGCTGCAAAGAAAGTGCATAACAAATGTATATTTTATGAAAGACATCATAACAAATGTAACATTTATGAAAGACAGTTACTGCAATTGAAAATAAATAAAGTAAAAAATATCATTTTGCAATAGTAAAAATATAAACAACAATCTTACTGGAATATTGATGGATTTTCTAATAGACAACTGATTTTGCAATAAGTGAGTTTTCTTGAATAATTTTGACTGCTACATGAAGTTAAGTAAGTACTTTTATTACTCCAAATGACTTGGTCAGAGTAACCAGTCTGTATCATTATACAATTCAAATAATTTTTTTAAACATTTAAACTTGTACAAAAAGTGCATGTATTTTACTTTTGATAGATTTTGTTTATGCTATGATATCAGTTAGAGTTTGTGGATAATGATTTCTGTTATATTACTAAAATCTCGCTCCATACTAGTAATCATGGCTCCTTTTTTGCTGTTCTGTGTGCTCTTTTGTCGATATTAAAGTATGATTCTAGTGTTATCAGTAAGTGATAAATCAGTAAACGGTAGAAAAATCCTTTTTCTTGTTATTCATTGATAAATCATCAAAGCAGTTGTTAAACTAAAATTATTTCATATTTTGTTTAGATTTTTTAAAATTTATTACCACTGCTTGGTTTCAAAATTTCTGTCATTTGAAAATATTGTATTAAAATCAAATTCTGAAAAGAAAAATTACATATTGGAAAATTGCACTAAAATCTCACATGTAGGGATTAAATGAAGGAAAATTAAAAATAACCAAAAATTCTCTGTCATCGAGGAGTAAAATTTTAAAATTTATCCTTCAAACTATTTGCATGTTAAAAGTTTTTAGGAGAAAACTCTGAAGCTTTTCGGAGCAAGGACAGTGCCTGTCTTCAGTGTAGATGAAGTGCTGTCCTTGCTCTGAAAAGTTTCTGAGTTTTCTCCTAAAAACTCTTAACATGCAAGCAGAAGGGTTAGGGGTGGCTCATTTGGTAGCGCGCCAGGCTCGTAATCTGTAGTTCCCAGGTTCGAGTCCCAGGTGGGTCAGCGTTGAGATTTATCTCCGCAAAAATTCCCCGCCCTGCCCACGGTCAGTAGGGGACACCGATGGGCTTGGAAAGCCGCCGTCCGTCGGATGGGACGATAAGCCGTGGCCCCGTGTTCGGGAGAGCCATACCCTGTGCACGTTAAAGAACACGCTGGATGGCCTTGACGGGAGGCTACCATCTGTCTCCCAACAGCTGTTCCGGTGGGTCCCCTCCCCCAACCTTCTCTGAGACTTCGGGGTCCTTGTGACCTGGCCATTTAGCCCATGGTGTGCAAAAAAGTGCCGCTCAGAGGTAAAACAACCCAACCCATGCAAGCAGATTGAAAGATAAACTTTAAAATTTTATTGCTCAGTGACAGAGAATTTTAGGTTATTTTAATTTCTGAGCAAGAAGGTCCTTTTAATCGTGTATGAAGAATTGAAAGAATTGAAAGTTTATTAATTTTTTAAGCAACTTAAAATTTTCTTGTGTTTTAGAAAATTCTAAGTCTTTTGCAATTAATATTTCATTTATCTTCATCCTTTATGGAGAAATTCTAAAATATATGCATTAATTATACTTTTCCTAATAGTATAGTAATGATATTAATTTTGACAATGTGCAGTTTGCAGTGACTTGCAGTATAACATTATTTGAAATTTAAATGATCTGTAATGAAATAATTACATAAAAACTTTTGTTGTTTTTTGTCTGCAGAATATTTATTCAGACTAATTTTTATGCTTTAAGTCAAATACATATTCAAATAAAACATTTCTTGCAGCAATTGCAACAGCTGTAATGCATTTCTTGCCTCTTGCACCATTCCCAGTTTTTTAAATGCTTGAATCTTATATCTGGAAAAATGATTCAGTTGTTATAAGATATAGTTGAGCACTAACATTTTATATTCATAATTCCTTTCGACTGCTTTTAAATTTATTTTCCATCATCCCGTGGATGGGATGTAAAGTCATGGTCCTGTGTGCAGGAAAGGAAAGTCATACCCTGTGAATATTAAAGAATATGCTGTATGGACTTGATGGGAAGCTACCATCTGTCTCCAACAGCTGTCTATTGCAATGTTTTTCAACCCTTTTCTCGTGGCTTTATTTTATGGTCTGGCTCAAGATACTAACAATATTTATAATAGTGTATTTATGAGAGATAGTGTTACGAGTTCCAAACTAAAGACTAATGAACAATTTTTTGGAATGCAGCCTATTTGTAACTTTGAAATCTGAATTTTACAACTTTTATTATTTGTATAATTGTTTCCAAATTTTTGAAAGTTTAACTTGTTTTGTCAACTAATGTGCTTATTTTTTTTTCTTCCACTTTATTACATAGAATTACTAAAATGGTTACAAACATTTACAATTGTAACAACAAAACAACATGTACAACAAATAGTAGTTATTCAGGAATATCTTTTTTCAGGCCAGCTTGAATTTGAGAAAAGGCCCCAATGAAGTTGTATTTAGTGTGACCACTGCATACCAGGGTACAACTCGCTGCAAGTGTCACGTTTATTTATGGGACTGTGATGACAAGATAGTGATTTCAGATATTGATGGAACTATCACTAAGTAAGCTTCTGTTATTGTTAAATAGTTGGCACCTTAATATGCAATATTAGCTAAAAATTTATAACTTGCAGGTGAAATAAATTTTAATCATAAGAATTATAACATTTTCAGATGGTATATAATTACCATAAAGGTTTAATAGTATTTTTCTTTACTTTAATCTAATTTATTATATGTATAAAATGTCAAATGTTTCTTTAATGCTAAAATAGGAAATGGATAAATGCCATTGGAAGTTCTGTTATAAATAAATGTATAAAAATATTTGAAATATTTTTAGCTTTAAAACTGATAGGCAAATGTCTTTGTATTTCATTAAATAATAAACCATTAGCCTACTATTTACTTAATGGACAATATTTTCATTGAATTTAGCTTACAGGCAATCATTGTGTTGATAGTAAAAATTTTTGTTGACAGAAAGAAAAATTTTAACCCAAGAGGGATAATATAAACCATGGTTTCTTGTTAATATGCGGGATACTCTTTCTTGCTGAGCTATTCTCAACAGAGGCTTCCACTCAACCCTGGAAGCCTCTGTTGAGAATAGCTCAGCAAGAAAGAGTATCCCGCATATTAACAAAAAACCATGGTTATTAAATTAAAGTTAAATAAAGTTTGGACATCTCCAAGAAAGAATAAAGGACCTTTATTCTTTCTTGGCCTTTGCTTTTCCCACCCCAAGTTTCTGCAGAATAGTTTAAATTTTTAGCAATCAGGAAAAAAGAAAAAAGCTATGAATTCAACTCATGAAATGGATATACTATACTTTAAACTTAATGTTAAATGGGAAAGAACAACATAAAGATAAACTATGTATGTGTGTATGTATTTGTTTTTATCTCCCATCCCACAACTAAATCCTGCAGATGTTCTTGTTGTGAAGAATCTATTAGAATTCTGATTAGTGTTACCTGGGCTATATTACAATCAGTATTTAAATACATACCACAGCTATATTTATTAGTATTTGTCACATCAATATTAATATCACTTATAGTAATTAAATTTTTAATTCCTACTTTTTTTAAGAAAAAAAAAAATACCCCCCTCAAGCAGCTGCTTGCCACTGACAGGAGCCTGTCAGTTGATATGCCAAAGTAGGTCTGAGAGGATGGCAGGACCTTAGTAGAAAAACGACACATACATCCATGCCTTAACCCGGGGCTCGAACCCAGGTCCCTTAGATCAGTAGCCAATTAAGAAATATTCAGAAATTTCTTTTAGGAGCCAATTAATATTTTTTACTAGGTGATCTGTATAATGTGATGATATTAATTTCAATATTATTAATAATTCAGTAATTGTTGCTTCTGTTAATTGTCCAGTAGTTTTACCCAGTTATACTAAATCAATTTTGTTGTAATTAGTGTTAATATTAATGTTGAAAAATGTGTCACAAATGAAAATACAAACTAGAATTTTACCTGCACAATTTGCAATAATTGATTCAATGTATAGTAGAACATTTTTTTCGTCAAAATATATGAACTATAAACCCCAAATAACTAAGCAGAGTTTCAGCAAAATATTGATGTAACCTGTTATCACTTACTTATATTTATTGCAATTTATATTTTACAATCATAATAAACAAGGGAGAATGTATATTATAAATAACTAGTAGATTGTAAAATCTACACTGCCTTGCAATTTAAAGGGAATTTCAAAATAATTCAAAATGTTGATAAAATGTCAAAATATGCAGCAATAGGTATGAAGGGTTGCTGAATATATATGATGATCACATGTAAATGAATGCTCTCTGTATACATAGATGCATATTACTGTATTTTAATTAATACTCTTGAATCATTACTGCATCATTCAATTTTCTCTAGCATTCTGTTTAATGAAAGGTGGTTGACTTATACAAAGGAATTCGATATTTGCCAGAATGCTTGAGGTGGAGAGTGATTAGGTGAATTAAAAGAAAACAATCACAAGTAGTGGTCATGAGTTAGCTCATTGTGAGCCCTTCTGTAGTCTATAGACTATGACAAGAGTTTGAGAGACAGTGTTTCCAAAAGAACATCAAGGACATTAAGGACCAAGGGGTAGCAACAACAAACAACAAGTAACTTTGACCTGTGGGTATGGGGATAGGTATCTTTGATTACAGCTTGAAGACAAAATCACACAATATTGGCTCAACTCAGTGCTCATGTCTTTGGTTTGAGTAGTCAAACCTGTGTTTTATGGTTCACCATTAACAGGATGCTCCATGAAAGTGATCTTTATGCTTACCATCTAGTACATAGTGAGCCCTTCAGCTCATGCCACAGAAAGAAGGGTTGGCCACTCAGTAGCATGACAGGCTCATAATCTATAGTTCTCAGGTTTGAGTCCCAGCTGAGTCAGCATTGAGATTTATCTCCGCAAAACTCCCTGTTCTGCCCACGGTCAGTAGGGGACACTGATGGGCTTGAAAAGGCTGCCATCCATCAGATGGGACATTAAGCTGTGGCTCTGTGTGTGGGAGAGCCATACCCTGTGCATGATAAAGAACATGCTGGATGGCCTTGATGGGAAGCTATCTTCTGTCTCCTAACAGCTGTTGAGTGTGTCTCCTCCCCCAATCTTCTCTGAGCCTTTTTAGGTCCTTGTGACTTGGTCATTTAGCCCATGGTATGCAAAAAAGTGTCATTCAGAGGCAAAAGCAACCCAGCAGAAAGAAGTGACTGAACTAGGCCATGCAGCATCATGATTTGACCAAAGTTCTCACTGCTCAGGTACTCGCTCTCTTTACTGACGAGTCCAAATTTGCTCAGCAACTCAAGATGGATACTGTTCTGGAGGATAAAAGGGACATGTCATCCATCAAGCATCAAGAGAGACCTTTAAGGAAGGGGTAGTGTCATGGTCTGGGCAGACATTTCACTGGGTGTCTGTACAGATTTCTACATGGTTCCTGTCGGCATGATGATGTTCATAGGTACAAAGATGAGGTCATTGACTCCTATGTGTGCCCGTACAGGTGCAATAGTGAACAATTTCATTCTTCAGGACAATAATGTCCATCTCTACAGAGCTCTACTGGTTGATCAGTACCTGGAGGTGAATGCCATCAGCTGTATGGAATGGTCAGTGTATGTTTTCTCAACATTTGCCCCATAAAATATGCCTGGAATGCTCTAGGAAGATGTGTTGCATCCCTTGATTTCCTCCCTGAACCCATTATGAGTTACAAATGTCCCTTGTATATATTAAACTTTGGATAGTCTCATACACAATATGAGGCAATGTTATGAGGCTTGCATTTGTTATTAGAGATGATCACACACTTTATTGCCAGCTGGGATGTCACTTTTTATCCTTGCAACACTATTCTGACAGTTTCAGGTCTAGGATGATGGAACTTCTGTTACACGTTCAATATTAATTCAACATGTCTCACTAATGTTCTTGCAAATTAATTGATACAAACTTTTTCCTATAAATACCCTTTAAATTGCAAGGCTGTGTAGTTTCAAAATGATGACAGTGATATAACTATCATTAGATATTTTAGAACTATTTTAACAAAAGGAATTTATCTTTTAATTAGTTAAGGTATTAGTATTTAAAACTTCAATAAATGTTTGTTCAAAGTATTTACTTTTTATTTCAGGTCAGATGTATTAGGTCATATTCTGCCAATTATTGGAAAGGACTGGGCACAAATGGGAGTTGCTAAATTATTTACTACAGTTAAGGAAAATGGCTATCAGTTTCTGTACCTGTCAGCACGAGCAATTGGTCAGGCTCGAATCACCCGTGATTATTTGCGCAGTGTACGGCAGGGTGATCTTTGCCTACCAGATGGACCTCTGTTGTTGTCACCAACTTCTCTCATTAATGCTTTGCACAGGTAAGAAAATTTTTAAATGCATTAAGCAACTGATATTTAAGTTATTTAAAATGCATATACAGTGGCCGTTAAATAGTAGCAACTGTGATGATGGGGTGGGGATGGCTCAGTCTGTAGTGTGTCAAGCTCTTAATCTGCAATTCCCAGGTTGAAATCCCCCCTGGGGTCAGCTTTGAAGATTTATCTCTGTAAAACTCCTTTCCCTGCCCTTGGTCAATAAGGGACACTGATGGGCTTGGAAAGGCCACTGAGAACCATGCCCTGTGCACATTAAAGAACACGTAGAATGGGTATGGTTACCATCTGTTTCCTAATAGCTCTCCAGTATGTCACCTTCCCCAACCTTCTCTGAGCTATCTGGGTCTTTATAATCTGGTCATATAGCCCATTGTGTGCAAAAAAGTGCTTCTCAGAGTAAAACAACCTAACATCATTGATAGAATGGAATGTGGGGCAGGGATGGCTCAGTCAGTAATGCTCCAGAGTAATAATATGCAGTTCCTAGGTTTGAGTCCTGGGGAAACAGATAAGTGATTGGGAGTTATACTTTAAATATTTTGCAGTGATGAAGAAATAAATTGATGATTTTTATAACTGATGCAGATCAAGAAGATTGTTGAATGAATGCAGAGTATTTATAAGGAATGTTATGAGAAAGAATTATTAGACAATTGCACAATAAATGATATTTAAATTTGTGATAGAATGATTATTTTATAAAGGTTATGAAAATAAAATTTTATTTCCAAATTGGTTTCAAAATGGCTTTTACAGGTAAGATTATCTTTTAAATGCTTAATAGATTTTGTTGAACAAGATTTAGTTACATTTAATTTAGATTGATAATATTTAAAGTGCTAAAAGACACTTTTGTGTTATTGTTTTTTTTTAATTTGGCCAATGCTGTATTGTTCTCTGAAATTTTCTCTCCTTTTTGAGATTAAATGTTACTTTTTTTTATATAAGACCTGTTATTATTTTGTTAATTACTTCTGAATAAGTTTTTAAGTTCAGTTGATTTTCGGCTGGAAAAGGCAAAAATATAACCTGACCACAAATATTTTGTTAACTTGCAACTCTGAGAGCTAGTTCTGGTACCTTTAGAAATTCCAGAGCATTGAATATTTTATTCTGTTGGCATAGCATAAAAGTGCCAGAATACACTTGCAAATGTAGTATGTTTCCTTCATGTTCTAAATGTTGCACCTTTGTCACTTCTTTCTCATTTTCTCTCTTGCATTTTTATTATATGGGCCCTATACACTATACACATTGTTGCTTTTGTATTTTGCATTTGTTTGTTCTATTGTGTATACCTTTTATATTTTACATTTATTTTTGTTGTTTATACCTTTTGTGTCTTTCCTTATGCATATTGCTTTTAACTTTGGGTGTAGGTTTTCATGACTTTTATATTTTTATTGTTGTCTTTACACCTTGTTTGGTGTATTATGGCCTAAGTTTCTTCTGCACCATAAAACCTCCTAACAATAAATCAAATCTCATTTTCTTTATTTTTTATTACCATTAAATAATACCACAGTAGTAGACTCTGATTTTCAATCTGGAAAACATTCTTTCAATCTTGTCATTAGTATGTATCTAAAAATGAACCTTTATCTTGACTTTCAGAGAGCTTCATATATTTTTTATCAATTATTGAAATATTTTTTTAAAAGGTGTTTATGAAATATCTTTTGTGTATCTTTCCGGTGTCCAAAAGTTAAGTATAATATACAAATTTTGAAATATTTCAAAAATGCGACAATGAAATCTATGAAATTTGAAGTGGCAATAAACAGTGAGGCATAGAGCAAACCAGTCACATATGATTCCCATAGGTTATTCAAACTAATACAGAAGTATCCATAGCCAAAGCCCCTGTTTCAACAGAATGGAGAAGTTAATACAGATTATGATGATCCTGAACAGCTTCCCAAACATCATAACGATTTTTCACACTATTCACTAGGCTGGTTGGTCATGAGGTCTGGTAGTGGTACATCCCACTCTTCCTGCAGAGCAGATTGGGGCTCATGGAGGACTTTCAGAGGACTCTTGGAGGGGTTGACAACCTTCATTGCTTTCTCTCAGTGTATCCCACATATTTTATAGAATTTGGGTCTGGAGAATAGACTGGCTACTCCATCCACTGAATATCTTCACTTTTGGGTAATTCATCAACTGTGAGCATTATTATCCATCAAAACAGACTGGGGCCCAACAGTGGCCCTGAAAAGCCTCACGTAGGGAAGGTTATTGTCCCTATACCTCTGATGATTCAGAATTCCTCTGGCAAAATGTGGAGCAATGTGTATCTATTTGACAGAATGCTGCCCCTGACTATCAAACCACCGTATTGGCATTGTTCTGTGATATTAGAGGGTTGGAAAACAAGGTTCTTTCTCTCTCAAGATCAAAACACATCGAGAATCAGTCTAAAGACAGCAGAATATCTTTCTCTGTCAGCATGATTCAGTCTAAAGACTGAATCATGATTAGTTGGTGATCAGCACATGTGAAATTGTTCTCTCACTGGCTGGAGAAAGCTTCAGAGAAAGGTATCTGGCTGACATTGCCCAATGACTTTGACTATTAGCACTTTATAGCTGTCATCTTGTGCTATTGTCTCTCTTGGATGGCATTGTATTCATCTGCAGCAAACATCTCATCTGTTGGAATCACTTCCAAATTCCAGTCTAAAGACTGAATCATGATTAGTTGGTGATCAGCACATGTTTTTATTGGTCTGGGGTCCAGTTATAATTTTGTCTGCACACCATGTTAGTTTTGTTCTCTTGTAAGAATTGAAGGTAATACAAACTATCAGTGATCTTGCTTAGACCTCTCTAGTGAAGCCTACTGTAAACAGTTTGCCTTGAAATTGTTCTCTCACTGGCTGGAGAAAGCTTCAAAGAAAGATATCTGGCTGACATTGCCCAATGACTTTGGGTTATTAGCACATTATAGCTGTCATCTTGTGCTGTTGTCACTCTTGGACGGCATTGCATTCATCTGCAGCAAACATCTCATCTATTGGAATCATTTCCAAATTCTTGAAAGTACTGACTAGGGGACATTTACATTCCTAACTACATTGGTCTGGGAATGGCCAGACTGTAAAAAATCAGTTTCTCCACCACATGTAAAAGTATCCACATGATGTCTCTGTGCCATCCTGTTGTTATGAAATGCTTCAACAATATGAGTACAATGTGTGCTCAACAGGAATTGAGTGGCACCTTTTTTTAATCTTCTGGAAAACAAACATTAGGGCTCTTCACCCTTTTATTTTCTCTGAGTGGTACAGAATCAGCTAGCTTTTATAGTACCTTGGATTTGCTTTTCAAGTTTTGTATGAAAATTTTGCCAGGTATGTGATTTTTTTGAGAGGTGCATGACCTTTCATGTATTTTATTTCATTAACACACAAAATGTAATGTTAATAATTTTATTTGTTTTCAAAATATTTAATAGTTTGGGAATTATGCTCAAATTTTGGACATCAGTGTATTTCTAGACCTCAAAACTATGTTGTTTTTTTCAACTATATTTTTTCTCAGGACTTCTTTTTATGTTCTTAGATAGAATCCTTGTTTACACTAATATTTTTTTTTATAAGGTGAACTTATTTTTGCTGTTCAGCTTTTGAGTATAGCAAATTATTATATATTAAATACTTTATACATTACATGTTTAACTTCATAAAATGATTTTAACCAGGGTTGAATGCTTGACACCTTTGTGACATTAGACATTGGCTATAATAAAATATTTTCAACTAAATATGAAATTAAATTGGTCACATTCTAAAAATGGTAGCTAAAATTTGTGAATTTAATTGTTTTATGCTTTTGTTATTATAGAGAAGTGATTGAGAAAAAACCAGAAGAATTTAAGATTAGTTGTCTGAGAGATATTCAGGCACTTTATCCTTATTCTGTGGGCAATCCATTTTATGCTGGCTTTGGAAACAAAATAAACGTAAGTTTGGAATCTTGAAAAGTTACTGCACTTGGTTATTGTTTTAATGTAGCTCTAATTATTAACAGTCTAAATTGTTTATTTTCTAGATATGTATATTATAAAGTTCAGATTAGATGAATATTAATTATATCAATACTTGATATAGCTGAAATTTTCAATCTATAATCTTCCACATGGAAAATTGGCCTTGCATACCAATAAAATAGGGGCGGGGGTGGCTCAGTCGGTAGCGCGCCAGGCTCGTAATCTGTAGTTCCCAGGTTCGAGTCCCAGCTGGGTCAGCGTTGAGATTTATCTCCGCAAAATTCCCCACCCTGCCCACGGTCAGTAGGGGACACCGGTGGGCTTGGAAAGGCCGCCATCCGTCGGATGGGACGTTAAGCCGTGGCCCCGTGTTCGGGAGAGCCATACCCTGTGCACGTTAAAGAACCCGCTGGATGGCCTTGACGGGAGGCTACCATCTGTCTCCCAACAGCTGTTCCAGTGGGTCCCCTCCCCTAACCTTCTCTGAGTCTTCGGGGTCCATGTGACCTGACCATTTAGCCTATGGTGTGCAAAAAAGTGCTGCTCAGAGGTAAAACAACCCAACCAATAAAATATATTCAATGTTCTTATTTTAAAGATCATTGATTCTTGATGTTTCAAAACATTTTGTCTTAGATAAAAATACTGAAACCTTTGTAAGTACATAGTGTTATAAAAATTTGCTTAATCCTCAACATATATTAGTCTTGTGTATTTTTACACTTAACTCTTGTCAGAACAGTTTTTCATATTTTATTTGTGGGACATGAACTGATGGTGCAGAGTTAATGCTGATGTAATTTAATATTGTTTTTGCTTTTCTTTTTTTCTGAAAAGAAATGAGCATTTTTTACAGAACCAGTCACCAGAAAAAATATACGTATTAAAATTAAAATATATTTTCTGTTGATTTCTGGAATGGGAAAATTAGAGTAAATATAAAAGGTTATTGACTCTACTGATTGACTGCATGGCACTTTCTTTACCCAAGTAGCCTCAATTTCCATCCTAGCTGTTTATATTCTAATTTAAGTGCTCTGTAAATAGATTATTTAACAAATTTGGTCTCTGAGCTGTTGTCATACTCATTTTTAAAATAAATTTGCTTTGTTTTCAAACCTTTTAATGGACATTGAATTTTTATCTGTAGGGAAAGTTGCACATTCAGCAAGAACATACATCACTTTTGATTTTTTTAAAGCAATTTTTTATTTCTAAAATTGCATTGTTCCTCAGATTAGTATAAATTGCGATTTTAAATGGATGCTACTATTTTTGTAAAATGCATTGTGTCTAAAATGAACTACCAATTGTATAGTGTGTTACAATAGCCTTCTGTCAAATGGTGGCTGCTTCACTAGATAACAACTTGGAAACACTATTTTTAAAGATAAAACTTTGATATTTTCATTTGCCTTTTCTTTGTAGTTAACTGCGGTAAATGTTTTGCATGCAAAAATGGGTGAAATTTGCAGCACAATGGCACTAAGAAATGCCAAGATTCACAGGGCAAAATTGCAAAATCTACGACTATTTAGTTTTGCAAGTCATAAAGATTACCGATTTGTGGTGCGCACATCGGTAAGGTAATGATAATTAAATACTTATGACTACTTAAAAAAATAAATGAATGATTAGCTTTATTTAGGCTCACTTAGCACTTTACATATCAATCAGCAGTAATGAATTCTGATAATATGCCCTCTTTTGCATTCCAGCATTTATCTCACAGAATGCCATTACATTTAGAAGGAGAGAGTTCTGAGTTAATGCTGTTGTTGGTATTGATAAATATCGGAGAGATACTTGTGATAGCTTGGGAAATATCTCTATTTGAGACAACCAGAATTGTCAGTGTTTAATTATTTCACAGCTTTTTGATAACATTGCTCTTCTTGGTATTTAAGTTGCTGATGTCTTCAGGCATGGGAATAGTTGAAAATTATATTATCAACATATTTAATAATATTTAAGCACTTTTGTTAATTGGGATTGAAAATTTGACATACTCAAACAAATTTGTTCCAAGCTGATGAAATCTGCAGTTATTTTCATCCTTGAAATATTGACCATTTTTTTGTCTGAACATGAACAGAGTGTGGTTTTGGTGAGTGTATGTTCATTTTGTTATAGACTTTATATGTCAATATATTAGGACTTTCAAACAATGTAAGCAGATCATAAATATCTTGGGCATATCTTTTGATTCTGATCATTTCTTAATGAATCATTTTTACACATTTCAGTGGGGTGGAGGTGGCTCAGTTGGTAGTGCGCCAGGCTCATAATCTGCAGTTCCCAGGTTTGAGTTCCAGCTGGGTCAGCGTTGAGATTTATCTCCCCAAAACTCCCCATGCCCACAGTCAGTAGGGGAACACCGATAGGCTTGGAAAGGCCACTGTCCGTCGGATGGGATGTTAAGTCAGTCAATGTGTGTGGAAGAGCCATACCCTATGCACATTAAAAAACATGCTAGATGGTCTTGACAGGAAGCTACCATCTGTCTCCCAACAGCTGTTCCAGTGGGTCCCCTCCCCAACCTTCTCTGAGTCTTCAGGGTCCTTGTGACCTGACCATTTAGCCCATTGTGTGCAAAAAAGTGCTGCTTAGAGGTAAAACAACCAACCAACACATTTCAGTGATATCTTTTAATACACTACTGCAGCTGTTTCCCATTTCCTGCTTGAAAAACTCCTTGTAATCTTCTATATGATTGCAGTGATAGAATCACTTAGAACCAAATAATCAACTTTGTTTAAACAGGAACTGTTGGTTTGCTTCCTGTTTTCTTGAATTGAGCTTTATGTGCAGGACAAGTATAATCCATTTTTAACACGTAACCAAAGCATTAACAATTTTGAATTCTCATTACTATACCTCACCAACAAAATTTAGTAGAAGAGCATTACACATGACATGAACTGCATTAAAAAAATAGCTTGAAGACTTTTTTTTTCCTCCATGCTTTAAATATGTATGAAGCATTTTTAGTAACTAAAGCTGTGACAACAAAATACGATAATTCAAATACGTTTATACATTAAATAATTGATTCACTGACAGTAAATAGCAGTATGAAGGAGAAATCTGAAGTTCCAATACCACATTTTTCCAATGCTTTATTCCAGTAGTGAAAGTGAAGTCATTTAGAGGGGATTGTCCCACCCACCTGACAAGTGAATGTGGGAAGAAATTTAGTGTAGTCATTTAGAAATTGGTTACTGAGGAAAAGTAAAGGTCATACTTCCACATCAGTTCACTCAAAACATATGTCCTCTTGTATTTCAGGAAAAATGGCATAATTAAAAAACATGTGAAACTTGCAAAATTTACCAAAACTGACTATTACATTCTATGTCTTATTAATATTTTAATAATTTTAAAAACAAAAAATTTCTGATAAGTCACAGAATTTTAGAAAAAATGACTTATTCAGATCATTTTATCTTTCTGAATGAAATGATCAACCATATCAGAGCAGTTTGATATGTCTCCCCATTGGAAATATAGAAAATAAGCATATTACTCTTTACTGTGAAAAAGCAGCTTCTGATGCCACTCTCACCCAATGAAATGAGCTTCTTTGCATCTCTCTTTATGCAATAAATCATCCAGATGTATGTAACAGAATCAAAACAACCTGAAGTAAAGCAAGTACACAACTAAAAGTGATTTCAGTGGAGTGATATTAAAAAAAAGTTAAAATTCTTTAACCAAGAGACAATAGTTCTTAGAAAAAGAAAGTATACATATGAAATAGTTGTCCCTTTTTTACTTGGGGCATAATTTTTTTGTTAATCAAAAGCTATAACTAATGGGCCTGCATATACCTTTTATATTTGTTTGAAATTGAAGGCTTTATATTTTGGCTTTAGCATAACTTAGTTCTGTTCATTAGTTATTCCAAGCTAAGTTCTGAAGTTGATTTTCTTCTTAAAAAGAAATTGACAGTTCAAATGTTAAAAAATGAGTGGAAAAAACAAGGATTGTGTGTTTTTTATTTCTTTTTTTAATTTCTATATTTTACTGATTTAATCTATGCTATATTATGCTATTGTATGATTTAAATTTTTTTAAATATACCTTAGTTTAAAAATAAATGTTTAGAAACAGTGATTTTACTTATTTTGAAGTTTAAGCTAACTTATGTATCACTATAGCCTAACTTATAAAAATAAAAGGTATTCAGATTTTTGTTTGAGATATTGCACAATACAGACATCAGTCTTAAAGACTGCTTTACTGTTAGTGTTCACAAGTTTTTTTTTGTGACAGCAAATTTTTTTATCCATAAAGAAATGTACAAATCTTGATGAATTCTAAAGATTTGTAGACATAAGTATTAATTAATAGATTCTGAAAAAATTCGGCGCCGACATGGCGGGAATCGAACCTGTATCTCTCCAGATTCATGCCAGAGTGCGCTACTATTGCACCATGCGTTGGACAATGAAATTTTTCGGAATAAGACCTTATAAATGTTCTTCATTGAGACATGGGTGAAACAGTGCCATCTATACTCAAGGAGATACAACTTTTTCAGTCATTGCTATTGATTATCAGATGTTAACGAGAAGGTCGCTAACACTGCTGCATTAATATATAATTAAAAATCAATCCATAGTGATTGCACAGTATTCCCTGTTAAGATAGACATCAAAATTAATTAATAGATTCTTTCATTGTCCAATGCATGGTGCAGTGGTAGCGCACTCTGGCATGAATCTGGAGAGATGTGGGTTCGATTCTCACCATGTCTGCGATGAATTTTTTCAGAATCTATTAATTAATGTTTGATGTCTGTCTTCACATGGAATACTGTGCATTCACTATGGATTGATATTTAGACATAAGTATTGAATAAAGAACTTAAAATTTTGAAGTTGGGGAAATATAATGTACAGGTCTGATATTTTTGTTAACTTATACGTCATACATAAGCAAAATTACAGCTGCGTATGCGTTACATCACTGAACAACTGTAAATTTGTACAAAATTAGAACTTTAGAAATAGTCAGAATCATTTTTAGTCAAATGAAGGAAATATCATCAAAAATATGCAAAATTCAAAGCAAATCCAAAGGCTTAGAAAACATAGCTAGACCATATATGTTTATCAAGCCTTTTGAAATGTTGTAAGAAGCAGAATTTGACATATGGTTAAAAAATCCACTTCTAAGCATTGAAGAAAGAGAAACTTGAAACAGTATGAAATGATTGAATTTGCCCTTATAGCATTAAGTGTAATTCATTGTAATATGATGTAATCAGTATGTATTTCATTCACAAATAAGTTTTATTTGTTGCCAGTGTTTTTTAGAAAACTGTGAAGTAAAAATTTAAAAGCAGTTGAAGTAAAAAATTTATTATTCAGCCATTAACTAAGAGTAGATTTTGTTGATTACATTTTCCTTAACATAAATCTTTTTTTAGAATGCTTGTGGTCCTACTATTTAGGTAGTTTTTTAGAGTTCTTATATGTCCTATTATTTAGATAGTTTTTTTTTACATAACTAAGCATTGAATACTTTGATGGCTGTATAAGCATTAACTCTATCAATTTTTTTTATGGCTTGTTTTAATGCTGTTTTAATTTTGTAGGATACATTTGCTTATCGGGCTGTAGGTATTCCTGTATCTCGAATATTCACCATAAATCATAGAGGAGAGCTTAAGTCAGAGCTTATTCAAACTTTCCAATCATCGTAAGTGTCTATAGTGTCTCAAAGCACAAGATATTTTATATTTTTAGGTTATTTATTGCAGCAAACTCTAGTATTTGGTTTAAAATATTATAATGTTTATGAAATGTTTTTTTTTTTTTCGTTTTCAAAACAGTAGCAATATATTGGAGACTATAACACAGTTTTACAAATATTTGCATGAAAAAGAACTAAATTGAGATTTCCAATATTTCACAGCAAAGTCATTTTGCTTAATATTGCAAAATATGACATTCACCAGCCAGCTTTGTAATTATGCGGGATATTCTATAGTGCTGTAAATGTATAATTTATGGTTAGTTAGGTAAAAAGTGCTCATTAGATAAT
This sequence comes from Ryuthela nishihirai, assembly GCA_038380435.1. Classification (NCBI taxonomy): domain Eukaryota; kingdom Metazoa; phylum Arthropoda; class Arachnida; order Araneae; family Heptathelidae; genus Ryuthela; species Ryuthela nishihirai. Next base: position 8,647,769 of record JAWZYU010000022.1, read on the forward strand.
ATATTGTTTATTTTAAAGTATTTATACAATGAAAATTGTGAAGTAAACTTTGAACCTTACACTATGTCCTTGAAATTTGATAGATAAATGTTCATTAGAATGAAAAGATAATTTGTGAAGAAATAGTTTACATGTATGTGATACTTTTCAGTGATATCCAAAATCTCAAAAGGTAGCTGTTAAGGATAGAATAAAATAATAATCGAAATATTTAAGAGCAGTATGATCTAAGAGGATTAAAGTAATTTTCACAGCTACCAAGTTTCCTTTTTTATTTTTAGACCCAAATTCAAAAGTTCTACCTTGTAGGACAATAAGAAAGCAAGTCTCAGAACAATAAACTAAAGGTTGTAAAAAATCAGATATTAAGTTGTAAAGGCAAATAACCATTTTATCATTCATTTATATAAAGTAAAATATAAGGATATTAAAGCAGATGGCAAACTTGCAAATATCCACTCAACACAGCTACAGTGTTATTTATTGATGCAGTCTTAGATTTGTAAGACCTGTTTTTAAGAACAAAGTCTATGGGAAAGCTTTACAACTATCTGTAATATTTTATAGAAACAGAGGTCAAAACTCTGGGACATTGATAGATTAATGAAAACTTCTTTTTACAGTTGAGGTACCAACAAAATACGATGATTCAAATTTTCAAATCCTCTGAAAGGGCTTAATTTACATAGAGGCTGCTAAATGTAGAAGTAATATTGTAAACAATATATTTATGCTAGAAATTCTGGTGATATAATGTGTTGATGAAGAATGGATACCCAAATAACTTACTAACAGAAGTATAATTGATATCGATATTTGTATAATCAAAGGTAGTAATTGCAGTAACCTTGCCAATACAGGTACAACTAATTAACCTGACCACCACACCTATATATGACTATCAATAACTCCATTACTTGTCAATAAACCAAATGTTTTCCCCCAATGCCACATGACTAGTATAGCACCTACAATATTTATAGAGTAACTTTTATCTTAATTTAATTCATACGTGTTTTAATTAAATTACAATTGATTACAATTTGACCAATAACCTTTTATCTGAAAAAGTTTTGCACTTAATTTAATTCATTTTATATACACTGACTGATTTACCCATTAACCCTACGGGATGAAAAAACAAATTTTTTCATTTTGAGGGATAAATGAGAAATTCTTTTTGCATTTTATAGGACTAATAATACATTACTCTTTACATTTTCCAATCACCTTTTAGTACAAATTACTATCATTAAAGGGCCTTTGTTGCATTGTGTCCACTGCCTTTGCTTTCATTCTTGCTGTTGATAGCCTGGGGCGGGGGTGCTCAATCGGTAGCGTGCCAGGCTCATAATCTGTAGTTCCCAGGTTCGAGTCCCAGCTGGGTCAGCGTTGAGATTTATCTCCGCAAAATTCCCCGCCCTGCCCACGGTCAGTAGGGGACACTGATGGGCTTGGAAAGGCTGCCGTCCGTCGGATGGGACGTTAAGCCGTGGCCCCGTGTGCGGGAGAGCCATACCCTGTGCACGTTAAAGAACACGCTGGATGGCCTTGACGGGAGGCTACCATCTGTCTCCCAACAGCTGTTCCAGTGGGTCCCCTCCCCCAACCTTCTCTGAGCCTTCGGGGTCCATGTGACCTGGCCATTTAGCCCATGGTGTGCAAAAAAGTGCTACTCAAGGTAAAACAACCCAACCCAAAAGCTGTTGATAGCCTGTTTCGTGTTGTCTTGATATATATCTTTTCACTCTCTGCTGGTGGCATTATTCCTACCAGTTAATTTTTATCTGATGTCATATTTTTATGAAATATTGATGACTTTGTAAACTCATTCCGCAGACTGTTACATCTTGGATTTGATTAAAAACCTTTTACTATATACATTAGAATTTTAAAACCACAAACGTGTTTCAGCCCATGTTGGGCCTTCTTCAGTGTGCTACTGCCTTCTGCACCATTGTTGGTGATTAAGCATGACATAAATCTATTCAATTTGATTGGTCCTTGTGGCTTATTCTATTTATATGATAGGTGGCAGACTATTGCATGTGCTGCTGGTTCTCCTTTTTTTCTGTTCATCTGTTAAAAGCTTCCATGGATATGGGAGTGTTATTATGTCACTATTTATGCAATTATTTTTGTGTTTATGAATTAGTGTCTGATCTGCTACATTTCACTGACCGTCATTAGGTGGGGTTATCAATATATCGGCTTTTTCAAAGTTAGGTTCATATTTTCCTGTTGATGCATTACGTGATAGTGTTGTTTGCTTTTTTTATGTGATACCTCTTTTATGTTCTCGATAGCGAATTTCTCCTGTCCTTCTAGTTTTCCCTATGTATTGTTGTTCTCTGTCTTCTTCCTTGTTATAGAGTGATGTGGTGTGGACTAAGAAACCTTACAACGCAATGCACATAAAATAGAGCAATAGGTTGTGTGTTATTTTTTTGCATGTAGACTGAGACTACTATGATGATACACAGTTTAGAATGGTGTTTTAAATTAGGTTCATATAGTTTAACTGTGTGAAAAATAATATTTAAAGTTTTAATAATAATAATTTTAACTAATTTAATAATTTTAACTAATAATTTTAACTAATTTTTTTAATTAATAATTTTAACTTTTTATGAAATATTAGCTATAATGTTGCATTTTAATGTACCATATGTGTAAGAGGATGTAACCTTTTCTTTAAAATTGGCAAATTTTAATTAGTATTTAATGATACTCAGAGTACTATGACAAGTTGCTACTGAAAAGAAAAATGTTTTTCAGTATCAAATGGTTTTTGATTTTAATAATGTTTTCCTGCATCGTGTTACAGATATACTCGATTAAGTGATGTCGTTGACCACATGTTTCCACCAATGGGACGTCGCAATACAGTTAATGGCCATCTAGCTCCTAGTTTCACAGCCTCTGAAGAATTCAGTTACTTCACCTATTGGAGAGATCCACTGCCAGCAGTTAATGAAGATGATGACCTCCTAGTTCAAAGATAAATATGTAGTTAATTTCAGGTTGGTGTTTTTCCGTGTGCTAGTGTTAACAATACTTATATAAACCCTAAACTTTTCCCATTCTGAGTCCGAAAAATTGATGAATCTTGAGGCCCAAGTGTTTTTTCTGTGCTTTGTGAAAAAACAACTAATGAACAGAAATAGGTCATGCTGTATATTTAATTGAACAGCAATTTAATGAAAAAAAAACTTAAAATAAGAAATATATTAATTGAAATAAGACATTTTCAGAGTGATATAGTGAAAAGGATTTGTCATTGTAATTAGGTGTAATTCTGGAAAATAGAACGAACAAAAATAGTTGTATTGCATATAGCAAAGAAAAATTTCCTTCTTAATAATATAATAAAAAGTCATGAAGCAAATATTTTTAGAAAAAATTGTTCTGTATGGTATAGTTTAAAATAAAGGTCAATGTGGCTTTGCATTGTTCACACTCATAGAAGCTTTCTGTCTTGCTGCTACAGTTAAGTACAAAAGATACTTTCTCCTTGGCTGTTTTATTGTTGTGCATTGGTGATCTTGTCAAAATGTCTCCAAATTAGGTACACTAAGGCTTAAAAATTTCAACTTTCTCAGAGTGGCATAGCCAAGTCGTTTTGAGGGGAGAAAGTTAAAAAAAAGTTTTAAACATTCAGTGTTGACTAATGAATGCTTCATTCAATTGAACATGATATGTTCAATGCAGTGTTCAGTTCTTTTCCTTACAAAGAATTCTGCGTAACATAATCAATAACCAAAGAGAAAAGGAGACAAAATGACCTTTGTCGAACTCCACTAGCAATATAAACCAAATGTTCCAAGTTTTACCAACTCTTACACACCACTCATTGTTATTATTGAGAGCTTTCATTATGCTAACTTACTTGTCAAGTATTCCATATGATCTAACGATCAACCACAAATTATGTCAATCAACAGAGCCTTTTTTGAAATCTACAAAGCTAGTAACCACAGATTTCTGAAACTCTAAAAATTTCTCAAGAATATGCCTAAGTGAAAATATTTTATCAATATATCCCCTACCACTTCTGAATCCACACTGTTTATCATGCACTTGTCCATCAACCAAATTCTTAATTCTCTTAAGCACAATAATGCAAAGTAAGTGAAAATGTTCACAGGTGTCATTGGTCTGGAATAGGTGATTTTCATGCTTTATGAGGGCTGATAATGCTACCTTTCTCAAAATTCAGCAATTTGATTACCATTTCTCATGTCTAGGCAATATTGTCCAAAAATTAGTTTAACTTATAACCTGAAATTCACTATAATGAATATAGTAAAACTGCCCAGATAAAGCATGGTTGTATGTGTTGTTTTTCTGCTGAGGTCCTGCCATCCTCTCAAACTTTCTACTATGGCATATAAACTGACAGGCTCCTGTCAACCTCTGTGGCAAGCAGCTGCTTGAAGGGATATTTATTTATTTTTATTTACACTGTTTAATTATCTTGGGAGCTATGTATCAGATAATGGTGATGTGTGGCATGAGATTAACAGACGAATAGAGATTGCTGCTAGGACTTTTAAAAATCTATGGAGAGTGTGGAGAAATAGGCATATACACCTGAAGATTAAAATTAAACTATAATAGTATACCATTTAGTTCTCTCTAGGGTTAGTTATGGTAGTGAAACTTGGACACTTTGTAAACAGGATAACAGGATAACAGGAAACTTGATGCTTTTGATTCTAGATGCTTACACAGTATCATGGGCATTAGGTGGTTCAACTTTGTAAGCAATGATGAGGTTAGGCAAAGGAGCTGGCAACCTCCTTTAAGCAGCATATTGTGCAGAGAGAGAGAGACTGTTGGTTTGGCCATGTTGCCCATATGGATAATTATAGATTAGCGAAAGGGTTATGAAATGTGCCCTTAAAGGCCTTAGAAAGAGGGGGAGACCTAGGATGCAGTGGGCAGACAGTGTCAAAGAGGACCTAGTTAGGATTGGTTTGTAATGGCCAGATGCAGCAGATGTAGCTCAGGATCAGATATGCTTGGAGAACTAAATTCTGGTTGGGCCTCTGTAGCCCATGGCTGCTTGAGGATGATGATAGACAATTCAATGCTACTTGGGCATCCTTCTTTATGTATATACAGGCTTTGCACTATCTGTGATTGGCTTGCATCAGATCATTTGCCACTTACATGTACATTTAGAGAGTTAGATGTCTATATATATATATCAAGATTTAACAGACAAATGTAATTTGTCTGTTAAATCTTGGCCAATTTCACATTTTTTCTCCCTTTGCTTTTTTTGGCACCTAGTATAAAATTCTAGTTTAGGTTTTGAAGGAGTTCATAATAACAACTATTTTAATGAGTTGCCTCTAATTATGAAATAATTATTCTGAAATCACTAATAATGCAAGTGTATTGAATTTTTAACGTCTTTGAAGTAAATTTAACTACTGGATTGGAATTTGTAGATATTGTACTTAATAGAATTTTGTGGTGAACTCAGTCTAACATTAATGTACAGCAAAATGTTGTACAACAAAACATTAATGAGCTTTTGTTACTTTTGAGGTTGTACAATGTTTAGTTTTATTTGCCTGTGGACATTTTAAAGATAAAAAATACTTCTGTAGATTAAAGCAAGAACAAAGGGAAGTTTGGAAGCTCAAAAACATTAGGCTCCCAATCAAATTATAAGAATGTCTTGAATTTTATTATATTTTGGTAACTGAACAATGTTAGCCATTCTTTATTTAAAATACTTGCTTAATCTAAAGAAATAAAATTTTACTATTCTAACCATTTTTAAATCTTGAATTACCTTTTCTCTTAGGAGAGAATATGCAAGGCTTCTTGAAGAAGATTGCTCATGAGATAAAGAACATTATTGTAGTTGATGGAACACAGCAGATTGCCAACCCACCTTTTCTTTTAAATAATGTATGTAATACTCTGCATTCTTCAGCTGAAAAGTGAAGCCAAAAATTTGATGTTTTATTTCAAACCAGAAGAAATGTAATATCAAAATGCAAAAGAGCAGACAACAATATTTGCAAGTAGCAATTGTACAGATAGGATTTATTGATTGATTTTGAAAGGTTTTTTTTTTGTTATTTTGATTGCAAACACACATTTCTTGTGTATGGATTTAATGTAAATATATTGTAAAAGATTAATGAGAAAGGATTGGAATGTATTGGTGCTAGCTTGCAAAGAAGAATATGGCAATACGGGTACTACTGTGTTGGCACTGTGCTTGCTCATAGTCAGCATCAAGTATAATCCCAGCCATGACTTCCATACATGCACACACATATCTGGTCATGAATGTATGGGGGTAGTGTTAAAGGATTTTTGTATGTACGTGCTTCATTTATGAAACTTGGAATATGTTAATTCTGATTATGTCTGTAAAGTATGTTAAAGTAATATTGTTTGTGCATTTGTAACTTCAAGGTCATCAAAATAATTTTCTGGAAGCAGAAATTGTTCTAGGTTGTTTTATATGGTACAGCTACTTAAATCCAGTGTTTCATTGCATGTGATCATATTTGTTATATACATCATTAGATTTGTTTTTTTACATGCAAAGAAAGTTTTTTTTTAAAGAAATAATTTTCTCAACCTGTTATATTACTGGGAATGTGAAGTACATTTATATTTCCTTAGCAGTTGCCCACTCCTGACACTGTCAAGTTTTTAGTCAATCTGCAGTTAGATTTAACTTTTTTATGACATTGGGTGGACCAGAAATTATTTTCCCAATCATTTTTTGTTGCTGTTGTGATCGTCTTATAATTCAAACGTTCCACTGAAAATAAAATTTTTGCCTCTGTTTTGTATCTGTCTGATGTTTATGAGTAAACTGAATTGCACATTAATACTATGATGTAATTTTCATTCTAAAACTAATGTGCTGAAATTTTTAGTACTTTATAATATTAAATATACACTGTAAGAAATTTAGAATGAAGATATCAGTATGCTTCGAAAGTTTTTATAATTGCTATCAAAGACTTAAAGTTTGCAAACATGTCATTACTTTCTATTTGCAACCATTTCTTTAACAAGTACCATTTGTTCTTGAGCTGATCCCCAGTCTGTTCACTTTTTGCAAGAGGTTTTCATTGTATCTGGTGAAAGTTATCACAATTCTGTCATGCAAATGCTTGTGTTAGCTGTAATTGATGCAGTGACCATAAAATCTGACTACTACATCAGTCTCAGTGGACATCCTTGTATGAGGGGAATTGAGAAAGCTGGTAATAACATCTTGGCTTATCTATGCTGTAGTATATGACCACAAAAAAATCTTTATTTCTTTATATTAGGTGTCCAACTAGTTTGGCAAACAGATCACTTTGTAAAAATAATTTTGTTCTGTGTCACATATCATTGAAAGCAGATAAACACCATCATTCAAAACTAATCATTCAATATTTACCTTAGGATATATTGTAATATGCTTATTTGAATGATTTCTGGTTTTTGTTAATTCACAATGATTTAGATTTACTGAAAAAGTAAGTGAAAAAAAGTTGGCATTTCAAGATAAAAAAGTGTTTACCATTCAATTCACAATTTAATTGTTTTACCACTCGTATTTTAATTTTAATAGAATAGTCTCAAAATTCAAAAATCCCCAAAAGTCGTATGATAATTTTTTAAAATTTAAAAGTTGTTCCCAAGGCTGAGTGGTTAGCACGCTTGGCTACTGATCTAAGAGACCTGGGTTCGAGCCCCGGGTAAGGCATGGCTGTTTGTGTCATTTTTCTGCTGAGGTCCTGCCAGCCTCTCAGACCTTCTACTACGACATATAAACTGACAGGCTCCTGTCAGACCTCTGTGGCAAGCAGCTGCTTGAGGTTTTTTTTTTCTGAATTTTATGTTTATCAAAAGTCAGTGGTGCACAATTTTTGCTCTGTCAGTGCTCCTGCACAAGAGATATTTTCTGACTCTACAGGCTGCCCTATGAAAACTAGTAAATGTAATTATAGTTCTCGAATTATCCATTAAGAACCTTGTAGAACTTTCTTGAAAAATTTCACCAAAATTTTCATTGCTGTAATATTGCTAAGTTTGGTAGCAACCATACAAGATTCTAGTGATACTTTTGTACCAGTTCTTCTGGAAAAACACTTTTTAACTTAACATTAACATGTAAAACATACTAAATGTATAACTTTACACATAAACACAATAAAAAAAATACATAAATAAATTACACTTACAAATTTACTTTACAATAGAAACAATTAGAATAACAATGCCCAAATATAAAATTTTTGACATATAAACATGCCTGGTCATGGGCCATGTGACCTGCGGGATGTGGGTTTTGCACAACTGGTCTTAGACCATCATAAAAACATATAAACAGATATATGTAAGAAACATAGGTTTCAGAAATTAGTAACTCAGTAATGTCCTCCATATGATGGGAATTGTTTAAATTTCTAAACTTAATTGTTTAAATTTCTAAACTTAGCAACCTACCTTCTTTTTTTTTCACTTTGGAATAAAAAAACTTGCTGTTTTTTTTAAATTTGATAATTGTTATGGGCTGCGTGTCGAAGGCCTTGCTGTATGATTTTTCAGTGAGCAATATTTCATCAAGTGGCTCATTAGCAGGTGGTTGGAGTTGCTTCCTTTATCTTTGGCAATAAAATCTAGCAATACTTATTTAAGGTTTGCATTCATAATGGTTCTGATGTTATCTAAAGTTTGGATACTGGCTATATCTATTGTTAATTTATTTGTGTACTGTGCAAAATTTTTTAAATCATTGCTATGTTACGCTACTGGAAAAACAAATATGAAGTTTCATAACTTCTAAATTAGCTTTTTTATTAAAAAAAAAAAGACTGATGAAAAAATACTAAATTTAATTAAATTTTAGTATTATTTGTTAAATATTTAAATTTCTATTGATAAATGTAATGATTTTGTAACATTTTTGAGTTTCCTTTTCTTACAGTAACAGAGATTAAAATACCTAGAGATAGCTTTTCAATTGAATGCTGAATTTAAGTTACCACATTTCAATAGGTTTGCTGAGGAATTATTATTTGGTTCCAATTTCTAAATCTTTTGTTTTGCACATGGCGCATTTTTGATGATTTTTTTTTCTTTGTTAGACCAATTAGAAATCATGTTTCTAATATGATTTCTAAGTTACAAGCACATTTTAAATTTGCAAATATTATTATGCATTTGTTGTTCCCTAATGCATCTAGAGCAGTGGTTTGCAACCTATGATCTCCAGACCCCTAGGGGTTCATGAGCTATTTTTAATATTTTAGAAAACTGTGAAAGAAAAATTTGCCACAGTTACATAATTGCATTAAGTTTTATTGCCCTTTGCTGGAATGATGTCAATTCAGTATAGCAAACTGGATATTTCATGTTGATGACAAGAATTTCAGAAGCATTGAATCTCTCCATTTAGATATTTAGATTCAAATTACAAAATGACCAATAAATGAGTAGCAGAAAAATAACTACAGATATAATCCTTTATGGGATTTTTAGGAAGTCCTCCTTGAAAGGATCAATATTTTGGTTAAAATATATCAGATAATTATGGAAATAGGATTTGCAGAAAGAATTACATTTTGTAGAGGCTGCACAAAAAGGAATCAAACTTCTTATGGAATGCATGGTTCTGAAAAGGCTGGAACCACTGATCTAGAGTTCTAATTTCAGTTATGAATGACAGTTTCTCTGCTAACCTCTCTCTGCCTCAGAACCTGAACCTAAGAATTACTAATTCTCTCAGTGAGAGAGACAATGGGCTTGGAAAGGCTTCGGTATGTTGGATGGAATGTTAAACAATGGCTTGATGTGCAGGAGAGCCACATTCTATGCATGTTGAAGAACACATTGGTTAGCTGATGGGAGGCTTCCATCTGTTTCCTAACAGCTGTACAGTTGGTCCCCTTCCCTTACCCAGCTCTGAACCCTTGAGGTCTTTACAGCTGGCCACTTATCCCATTGTGTGCATAGAAGTGCCACCCAGAAGCAGAACTAACTCAATATAAAAGTTTATACAGACACAGTTATATGTACATTAGCATTAATATTTTATCATCTTAGTGCAAATGCTTTTGGTTATCTTTTACTTAATTTCAGTGGTCTAGATGGTGCAAATTATTACTCAACACTAATGGTTTTGGCTATGGGTTTTTTTCGCGTTTCTTTTTGCCGTTCTTGAATGAAAATGTACATATTGAGCCAAATGCATGGGAATCTCCACAGATAGATAAAAGGCACATTTGCAACCCTTTTATTTTTTATTGTAAAAATTTTAAATGCGTATTGTTTGATAAAAAAAAAAACCCTGCAAACTTCAAAATCATGACCTGGATCTATTGTACTTTGAAGTTAGTATTAAATAAGAAATGTAGAAAATTTAAATATTTATACCTAAGGAAGTTTAACTCTTCTCCCCACAGCTTTTAATATATGGGGCAGGGGTGGCTCAGTCAGTAGCGCACCAGGCTCGTAATCTGTAGTTCCCAGATTCGAGTTCCAGCTGAGTCAGCATCGAGATTTATCTCCGCAAAATTCCCCGCCCTACCCACGGTCAGTAGGGAAAACTGATGGGCTTGTAAAGGTCCATTGGTTTTGACATTAAGCCATGGCCCTGTGTACAGGAGAGCCATACCCTGTGCACATTAAAGAACATGCTGGATGGCCTTGATGGGAGGCTCCCATCTGTCTCCCAACAGCTGTTCCAGTGGGTCCCCTCCCCCAACCTTCTCTGAGCCTTCAGGGTCCATGTGACCTGGCCATTTAGCCCATGGTGTGCAAAAAAGTGCCACTCAGAAGTAAAAAATCCAATCCTTTAATATAATTGGCTTAAAAGTTCTCTGGAAAATTTTGGCCTTTGACACTCCATGATTCCTCTTCCTCCTTGGATTCCCTTTCATGCATATATATTATTTGGTAAAATTATATTTTGATGAGTCCCATATAGTTTTTTTAATATCAGAAGGAGTAGGAGATTGTAATAACTAATTTAAATATAAAGCCTGGTGATGCATAATTTTTTTGTTTATCAAAAAATTGTTTTCAAATATGTAATTGCCGATTTGTTATGGTTGGAGATTGCATAAAGTGCATAATTTGTAGTTTCTTTTAATTCATTTAAAAAAAACTAGTTGTATTGCAGCAAAGAAAAATACCCGAATAACTTTGGTGACTTTAAAGTACACTAGATCTACTTATTATAATTCTTAGTTGTTTTTTTAAAAATTAATGCTGGACATTGGTTTTGAAATGTCATGTAATACATCTAAAATCCTATAATAAGTCTTTTTTTTTTTAGTCATCTAAATTCATGCTACAGATGTTAGTTACGGGAGCTGAAATATTTAACAACTGTCATGAGAATTTACCTCAAAAGTTAAAACATAAACAATAACTGTTATATTGGACCTTTTATTAATATATATTTAACCTTAACTAAATATTTCTTATGAACTTTGTTTAATGATACCTTTAGTTTCCATTAATGTGAAGTAAAATTTCAGAACTAATAATGCTGAGGTTAAATGTTCCAGTTTCTATAACTGTTTAAACACCAATTTTGTTGAAAATCGAAGTTAAGGTAGATTTAATATATTTCATTTCCCATGAAAAAAAGCTCATTTTTTATGGAGATTCATTACTGCTTATGTTAGGAATCTGCTTTGTAGTTTTTATTTTTGAAAGGTTCTCTATTGGGGAAGGGGGTTACATGCCCCCCTCCTCCTCAGAATGCCAGTAAAGGGTAATATAGGCCAAAAATAATTAAACTTCTACATATTTCACATTTCTTTTTCAAGAATTTTGTTTATACCTGAAATGGAAGGTAAAATGCTATACTGCAATGGAAATCCAGTATTTTGCCTCCCCCTCCCCTTCCCCCATATATATTTTTAATAGATCTGGGATTTGCTCTACCCCTACTCCTATGCAATGAAATTGTGATAAATATATGTCTAGCCTAGAACGCAATAAATCGGTGGTTCAGACCCCTATGGGTCTGTGAAGGTAGTAAAGGGAAGTAGGTTACTTGGTTGTATTTCTATGCTGTAATGCAACAATGTGCTATGTTCAATATTTCAGAAATCTCTAATGGAAATAGTACATTTACTGTGGTTACATAACCACATCGTTTTTATTTTTTCCGCTGAAATTATGTCAATATGACAATACTGCCTATCTCATGCTGATCATAATGTGTAATTGGCTGTTGATGACCTGATTTCTGTTGCATCGAATTTCTTCACTCAAATACTTAGATTCAAATTGCAAAATAGCGTATACGAACAGCAGATAAAGAACTAGAGGTATAATCCATTCTTGTGACTCTTCATTTCAAGGATTTATATTTTAATTAAAATACATCAAATAACGATGGGGAGAAGATAAAGAGAAAGGTTAAACTTGGTAGGGGGTCTACAGAAAGAAGGAGAATTTGTAATGGGTCTGTGGTGTTGAAAAGGTTGGGAACCACTGCAATAAATGATGTGTTTCAATAAATATTATAGCGTAATTAGCAAATGATAGAGTACAGATTGATAATTCGCTAAAGGCAAATGGTACACATATCAATATATACTGACAATATTATTCACACAATTTTATGTCAAGTGTTAATTTTCATAAAAAGTTTCAAATCAAGCCTATTCGTTGTAAATGATTTGTGTTTCTTAAACACCTGTATTTGTAAATCATTCATTGCAGAAATAATGCTTGTAAAAAAACTTAAAATGATGCATTATTTAATTAAGTATTATGGTGTGTGAAAAATATTAATCTGTAGAATTGGTAAATTTATAAATTTAAAAGCCCAAAACAATTTAAAAAGATTTTGAAGTGCTCTGTTTTTATGTTTTATCTGCTATCAATTATGCAATGAATAATTTTATTTATTATAAAGGAGACTTATTTTGTGATTACTCAAATTGCACTTCAATGTGCAACTATAAATGGCAGCTTTGTTTTTCATTATTTACAGTTTTATTGTACACCTTGTAGTAGGGTTAAATTTTTCTTCCCTAAGTTTAATACGGTTTTAACATTAAACCTATCTGTCTGTTTAGATAACTTTCCATAGTCGATTTTAATAATATCCCTTGTAGTCTGAGTTTAACAAGTACATTTTCAATTAGGTCAGTAATTAACATTTAGTCACTTTTTGTCAGCCATGATGTAACTTACGCGTAGTTTTGAATTTATTACACTAGTTTCCCTGGGGCGGGGGTGGCTCAGTCGCTAGCGCGTCAGGCTCGTAATCTGTAGTTCCCAGGTTCGAGTCCCAGCTGGGTCAGCATTGAGATTTATCTCCGCAAAATTCCCCGCCCTGCCCACGGTCAGTAGGGCACACCAATGGGCTTGGAAAGGCCGCCGTCCGTCGGATGGGACGTTAAGCCGTGGCCCTGTGTGCGGGGGGGGGGGGTCATACCCTGTTCACGTTAAAGAACACGCTGAATGGCCTTGACGGGAGGCTACCATCTGTCTCCCAACAGCTGTTCCAGTGGGTCCCCTCCCCCAACCTTCTCTGAGCCTTCGGGGTCCATGGGACCTGGCCATTTAGCCCATTGTGTGCAAAAAAGTGCCACTCAGAGGTAGAACAACCCAACTAGTTTCCCTTGTAATGTAAGATAGCTGAAATTTAAAATACCTAGTATTCCCTTTTTGTGCCATGACTTTCAGAATTTTGCAATCTGTTTTGATCATTGAAACTTTTTAATAATCACAGTGGTAAATACCTTGCAAAAACAGCTGTGAAAATAAGAGAAAGAAAACCCATATATATGCTTAACTGGTGTTTAGGACTGTGTTTAGGATTATAGAAAAAAGTTTAGGCAAAAATTTCTGATAGTGTTTGTAACGCTGCAAGCCTGACTTGCTCAATCTCTTAGAGATGTAGTGTAATATATTTTACCATGAAGAGCACAAACATGCTTTTGCAGATATTGGATATCAGGGTATCATTAAGCACTATTTTTTAGTCAAAATTTGATAAAAAATTACTGTATATGTAGGAAATTATTTAGCCACAGATTTCATAAGTTTTTAATAAATAAATATTTCAGTTAAAAAATATGATGCAGTGCAACAGATAATTTTATACTGTATCTGTTGCTGCCAGGAAAGGCATGCTAAGCCTCAGATCTTTGATTTTAATTAAATTAAGCAGATTTGTGCTTTATTTTTGCAAATGTGTTCCATTTAGAATAAGCCCGGTGTTAAAGCAAAAGAGTAAAGTTTAAGAGTACAAATCAACTAAAAAACTGCAAACTATATACACAAAAGACTAATGGTCCTCTAACGAGTAGAATTTAAGTAATTTTTAGATCTTTGAAAAATTTTATAGCCTGTATAACAGGATCATTTGTCTTTTACTTGCATACCCTATTGAACGCACTGAAAAAAATTTCGATGTTACCTTTATCAGTGTTTCACTGAAGTGCACCAACACAAAACTGGAATACACATTACTTACCCATAGCATAGTGTTTAATGCAGTATGTTTTAGAAGTGTTTTGTAAATTGATTATTAATTTTTTATAACTAGTAATTTTTGTTTTAAAATTTTCCAGAATCGGTAGTTTCAGTTCAAATGCCCTTCAGTATGTTCAAACGATTCAAAAGTATTGCTAAATGTATGCCAAAATTGAAATACTTGAAGTAGTATAAAATATTCAAAATGCTGCTTAAATAAAATTTGTGGAATTTTGTTGTATATTAGAAAATATATCTTTGTATACATAATGTACAGTTCAAACTATGAAAAAAAAATAAACAATAGATTTGTGTGTATTTTGACTTTTTAATGGTGTTTCGCATTAAACATTATATGAAAAGATTTGATTTGATGAAATTAGTGTTTATGTAAATTGGATTACTCAATGCTGGTAATAGACTAAAAAAATTAGTAACAAAAAAGTTTGATAAAAAAAAAATGCCAGTTTTAAGTTTATGTAGCACATTATGCATGGCTACGTTTTCCACAGAGGATTTCAATTTTTAGAAAAATCATTAAACGCATAGTATGCTTTTATCACTGTCAATATATGATGCATCAATGCATCCATAAATTTGTTTTAAGATAATGGGAACTATACAAACTTATTTGCCATATTAATTTATAATGTCATTGTTTAGCATCATAGATGATGAGCATTATTATTGTAACATGATTACATTATTGATGGGGCGGGGGTGGCTCAGTCGGTAGCGCGCCAGGCTCGTAATCTGCAGTTCCCAGGTTCGAGTTCCAGCTGGGTCAGCGTTGAGATTTATCTCCGCAAAATTCCCCGCCCTACCCACGGTCAGTAGGGGACACCGATGGGCTTGGAAAGGCCGCCGTCCGTCGGATGGGACGTTAAGCCGTGGCCCCGTGTGCGGGAGAGCCATACCCTGTGCACGTTAAAGAACATGCTGGATGACCTTGACGGGAGGCTACCATCTGTCTCCCAACAGCTGTTCCAGTGGGTCCCCTCCCCCAACCTTCTCTGAGCCTTCGGGGTCTTGGTGTGCAAAAAAAAGTGTCCCTCAGAGGTAAAACAACCCAACATTACCATTGATACATTAATTGGTTCAAACCATGATGTAGTTGCTATTGCATACTTTTTTCTCTCTAACAGATGTGAAGTGGGTTACTTCTCTGTTAATGACTTCTTCAGCAAATTCACTACTGGATTAAAACGAATCGTGTTTTACATTTGAACAGATGAAGGAAAACTAATTTTAAAAATGTTGCTTTGCAGTTCTGATGCTGACGATAATGTAAGATTGGGGTTTTGTTTGAACTAAGTAGGGACTATGCCTTAATTAGGCTACACCAAAACCAGCTGCAAAATCATTTTATATTGACCCCACTAGTAAACAGAAAAATATTAAAATCAGGATATTTTCATGGATTCCTTACGCATGTGAAAGTGCTTAATAAGATGTTGAAACATGCTGAGAAGATAGAATGGTTGATTTAGCATTCTTAGAAAACTAAGCACTCAATAGAAGACTGAATTTTTCTATTGAGTTCTTAATCTTAAGTCGTTGCTAATGTGTCTAATTATTCTAATACAAGGGTGTGTGCGGCTTTTTCAAACTCGGGGCCTCGTCCGTAAATAAACGTACAAGAGAGAAGAGAAATCCATGCCCTGCCTGCCCTCGGTCAGTAGGGGACACCGGCGGGCTTGGAAAGGCAGTCGCCCGTTGGATGGGACATTAAGCCTTTTACCCTGTGTAAACCCTGTGTGCTGTGTAACCCCTGTGTGCTGGAGCACGGCTTAATGTCCGTAAATTAATACCATGTGCACGTTAAAGAACACTGCAGATTATGATGGGAGGCTATCATCTGTGTCTGTTCCTGGTGGTGTCATCTGTGTCTGCCCATCGGTGTCCCCTTCTGACCGTGGACAGGGCGGGGAGTTTTTCGGAGAAAGTCTCAACGCTGATCCAGCTGGGACTCGAACCTGGGAACTGCAGCCTTGATGGGAGGCTATCATCTGTGTCTGTTCCTGGGGTTAATAGAATGTAATTGATCCATGGTGCCCATAGGTAAGGAAGTAAGCTTTTGGTTCGTTCTGTATTGGGCTTTCCCGTTTGAGAATTGCAGAATGATAACCAACTCCAAATTTAAAACAATAACAAAAGATATATTTCGGAAGATATTTAGAGAGTTTCTCCGAGTACTGATGTTGGCTACAAACAACCACGTGCGGGTTTCTTAACAGATTGTGACTACGCACCTTGAGATTTATATCCGCAAAATTCCCCGCCCTGCCCACGGTCAGTAGGGGACACCGATGGGCTTGAAAAGGCCGCCGTCCGTCGGATGGAACGTTAAGCCGTGGCCCCGTGTGCGGGAGAGCCATACCCTGTGCACCTTAAAGAACACGCTGGATGGCCTTGACGGGAGGCTACCATCTGTCTCCCAACAGCTGTTCCAGTGGGTCCCCTCCCCCAACCTTCTCTGAGCCTTCGGGGTCCATGTGACCTGGCCATTTAGCCCATGGTGTGCAAAAAAGTGCCGCTCAGAGATAAAACAACCCAACCCAACTCTACGCACCTAACAGAGGGAAACCTCTCGTCTCGTGAATTATCTATTCACCTAGCAGCCGCCGTTTACGTCTGCTCTAGCAAGTTACTAAGAACTACCTGACATCATGGGCTGTTTGACATTCGTCGTTGAAGAGCGGGTCCTCTCCACTCCACAGGGCGGTCATTTGGCTTGCGCTCCTTGATCAATGGAGCTAGGCCGGAAAGGGGACCGATCACTAACGATCGGGTGTTTTGCTGATTACAGAAAGACAACATTAGCCATAAATAGCCTGTGTCAGTGGTGTGTGTGTGGTACATCCTATTCTTCAAGATAACTGGACGAAGAATTGGATGGGAGAAAGGAAACAGTTTCACTTAAAGGTTGTTGTTGGGTTGTTTTACCTCTGAGCGGCACTCTTTTGCACACCATGGGCTAAATGGCCAGGTCACATGGACCCCGAAGGCTCAGAGAAGATTGGGGGAGGGGACCCACTGGAACAGCTGTTGGGAGACAGATGGTAGCCTCCCGTCAAGGCCATCCAGCGTGTTCTTTAACGTGCACAAGGTATGGCTCTCCCACACACGGGGCCACGGCTTGTCCCATCCAACGGACGGCGGCCTTTCCAAGCCCATCGGTGTCCCCTACTGACCGTGGGTAGGGCGGGGAATTTTGCGGAGATAAATCTCAACGCTGACCCAGCTGGGACTCGAACCTGAAGGCTCGGAGAAGGTTGGGGGAGGGGACCCACTGGAATAGCTGTTGGGAGACAGATGGTAGCCTCCCGTCAAGGCCATCCAGCATGTTCTTTAATGTGCACAGGGTATGGCTCTCCTGTACACGGGACCACGGCTTAATGTCAAAACCGACGGGCGGCGGCCTTTACAAGCCCATCAGTGTCCCCTACTGACCGTGGGTAGGGCGGGGAATTTTGCGGAGATAAATCTCGATGCTGACTCAGCTGGGACTCGAACCTGGGAACTACAGATTACGAGCCTGGCCCGCTACCGACTGAGCCACCCCCGCCCCTCACTTAAAGGATTACAATGAAAGGTCAAATACAAATATCTACATGAAATGTCAAAATTAGACCTGTGCATCGCATCAAAACCTGAAAATCTGTCTCCCAACAACTGTTCGAATGGGTCCCCTCCCCCAAACTTCCTTGAGCCTTCGGGGTTCTTGTGAATTCGCCATTTAGCCCATTGTGTGCAAAAAAGTGCCGCTCTGAGGTAAAACAACCCAACTTTGGACAAGATTAAAAACTTTTTTGGTGTCAAAATGATTGATATAGGAAAAATGTTTTAACTGCAATACAAAGTATGAACTTATCGTTTTAAACATGTGGAACAGCATTAAATATGCTTATCAGTTTGATACTTGGTATTTTACTTGATATTTTAGTGACCACAGTAAGGAGCGGCGTTGTACAGACGTAAGAGTGGCTGTGCCAGTCCAATTACACAATTTTCTAATATGTGAGCTATTTATTAATATTTAATTTTTAGGAAGAAATTAAAGAAAAATTTTAACTGCATATAGAGTATCGCGTTTTTTGAGGCCCACAGTGTTTCACGATATTTTTTTTGTAGAACTACATTTTTCCTATCTAGAACTACTTGCGGCGGGGTAATTTTGGCGTAAAACGGTAATATATTAATATCTTTTCACTGCGCATGCACGAAAGTTATATTTCGACTGTAGTCCCCTTGTCGGTAGAGGACCATTTTTTTTCCACATTTTAATGGCTAAGCTATTGACGACTGGTCGACTTTTTTGAAAAGCTGGAAAGAAGGTCATAGTATTGATTATTTTTTTCGCGAGATCTCGCACTACAAGGGATCGGCACTCACACTTGCGTACAGGACGGGATCTAGAAGAAAATCGAGGGGGAGGGGGGATGAAACTGAATTGTGCCGGAAAATGTGGGGTAAGAAACACAATTGAGCTGGAAAATGTGGGGGGTAAGAAACACAATAGTGCTGGAAAATGTGACGGATAAGAAGTACAATTTAGCCGGAAACAGGGGAAGAAACACAATTGTGGCAGAAAATGTGAGGGGAAAAAAAAAATTGTGCCGGGAATTGTGAGGGGAAGAAACACAATTGAGCCGGGAAATGTGAGGGGTAAGAATGCGCAAATTGAGCCCAAAATGTGAGGGATAAGGATCAATTGAACTGGAAAATGTGAGGGGTAAGAAACAATTGAACAGGAAATGTGAGGGGTAAGAAACACATTGAACAGGGAAATGTGAGGGGTAAGAAACATTGAACAGGGAAATGTGAGGGGTAAGAAACACATTGAACAGGGAAATGTGAGGGGTAAGAAACACAATAGTGCCGGAAAATGTGACGCATAAGAAGTACAATTGAGCCGAAAAATGTAAGGGATAAGAAACACGTGCCAGAAAATGTGAGGAAAAAAAAAATAATTGTGCAGGGAATTGTGAGGGGAAGAAACGCAATTGAGCCGGGAAATGTGAGGGGTTGGGTTGTTTTACCTCTGAGCGGCACTTTTTTGCACACCATGGGCTAAATGGCCAGGTCACAAGGACCCCGAAGGCTCAGAGAAGGTTGGGGCAGGGGACCCACTGGAATAGCTGTTGGGAGACAGATGGTAGCCCCCCGTCAAGGCCATCCAGCGTGTTCTTTAACGTGCACAGGGTATGGCTCTCCCGCACACGGGGCCACGGCTTAACGTCCCATCCGACGGACGGCGGCCTTTCCAAGCCCATCGGTGTCCCCTACTGACCGTGGGCAGGGCGGGGAATTTTGCGGAGATAAATCTCAACGCTGACCCAACTGGGACTCGAACCCGGGAACTACAGATTACGAGCCTGGCGCGCTACCGACTGAGCCACCCCTGCCCCAATGTGAGGGGTAAGAAACAATTGAACTGGAAAATGTGAGGGGTAAGAAACGCAAATTGAGACCAAAATGTGAGGGATAAGAAACAATTGAACCGGAAAATGTGAGGGATAGGAAACGCAATTGTGCCCTGAAAAATGTAGGGGGGGGGGGGGGAAGCACAATTGAGCCGGGAGAAATGTAGGAGAGCAATAAACAATTGAACCGTAAAAATGTAAGGAGTAGGGGAGCAAAACATTGGATTTTCAATGCATTGTAACATTTCTCCTTCCGTTTTACAGGTGTAAATTTATTGAAAAATGCATGAATTATAACTAAGTCTCAGAATTTTTTGCCTCCATTACCTTTATTAATATTCTGAAAGGGGGGGAACCCAACCCAAAGCCGGATAACAGGGAGCATTGTCACATCCTATAACGTTGAAATTACAACACCAAAAAGAGGTAACAAAATTCAAATGACATTCTCATATGAAGCAACATAGGAGACAAAGGAAGAAATTTTGTAATAAATTTCAATGCTGACCCAGCTGGGACTAGAACCTGGGAACTGTAGATTACGATCCTAGCGCGCTACCGACTGGGGCAAACCCCGCCCCGTGCAGGAAGCGTAGTGAACAGTGCCACAGGAATCTCTACGACTCACTGCCACGAAGCATTGTTCAATGTATTACCGATAGCTGTGGCTGTACCTCCTAGTGATGTGGCTTATATTTTGTATAATAAAATTGTCTATTTGTTTTTGGGGCGGGGGTGGTTCAGTCGGTAGCGCGCCAGGCTCGTAATCTGCAGTTCCCAGGTTCGAGTCCCAGCTGGATCAGCGTTGAGATTTATCTCCGCAAAATTCCCCGCCTTGCCCACGGTCAGTAGGGGACACCGATGGGCTTGGAAAGGCCGTCGTCCGTGGATGGGACGTTAAGCCGTGGCCCCGTGTGCAGGAGAGACACCCTGTGCACTGCCTTGACGGGAGGCTACCATCTGTCTCCCAACAGCTGTACCAGTGGGTCCCCTCCCCCAACCTTCTCTGAGCCTTCGGGGTCCATGTGACCTGGCCATTTAAGCCCATGGTGTGCAAAAAAGTGCCGCTCAGAGGTAAAGCAATCCAATCCATGATACATTGTGTTGCAACTTAGCGACACTTCAAGGTAGTGAACAGTGTGTTGGCTTCGGTTGTTTTACCGTTTTTTGCACTGAATGTGTTAAATAGTCAGATCACAAGAACCCCGAAGGCTTGGGGAAGGAGACCCACTGGAACAGCTGTTCGAAGACAGATGTTAGCCTCCCGTCAAGGCCATCCAGTGTGTTGTTTAACGATCACAGGGTATGGCTCTTCTGCACACGGCACTAAGGCTTACCGTTCCATCCGATGGACGGCGGCCTTTCGAAGCCCATCAGTTTTCTCTACTTAGGTTGGGCACAGCGGAGAGTTGCTTGGAGATAAATCTCAACTCTGGTTCAGGTGGGATTCGAACCTGGGACATGCAGTCTCTACAAATCATTGCCCCGAAGTATATAGGCAATAGATAATAGTGGTTGTACTTCCTGCTGATATGACTTATATTTTATATAATAAAAATGCCAATTTGTTTTAAAAAAGTAATCATGTCTTCTTTGTCTCTCAAAGTTCTTCTTCGTTTGCATATATGAATTTTCTCACCCCGTCTTGGTGTTGTAATTTCAATGTTACAGAGTATATATATATGTATACTATAAACCTTCTCTGAGGCTTCGGGGTCCTTGTGATATGGCCATTTAGCACATTGCGTGCAAAAAAAGTGCGCTTATAGGTGAAACAACCCAAACCACCACATGAGCTCTGCTCTATGAGTTTAAATATTGTGGATATATTGCCATTAGTGGTACAGGGAGTTGGGTTGTGTTGTTTTACCTCTGAGTGGCACTTTTTTGCACACCATGGGCTAAATGGCCAGGTCACATGGACCCCGAAGGCTCAGAGAAGGTTGGGGGAGGGGACCCACTGGAACAGCTGTTGGGAGACAGATAGTAGCCTCCCGTCAAGGCTCTCCAGCGTGTTCTTTAACGTTGGGTTGTTTTACCTCTGAGCGACAGTTTTTTGTACACCATGGGCTAAATGGCCAGGTCACATGTACCCGGAGGGCTCAGAGAAGGTTGGGGGAGAGGACCCACTGGGACAGCTGTTGGGAGACAGATGGTAGCCTCCCGTCAAGGCCATCCAGCGTGTTCTTTAACGTGCACAGGGTATGGCTCTCCCGCACATTGGGCCACGGCTTAACGTCCCATCCGACGGACGGCGGCCTTTCCAAGCCCATCGGTGTCCCCTACTGACCGTGGGCAGGGCGGGGAATTTTGCGGAGATAAATCTCAACGCTGATCCAGCTGGGACTCGAACCTGGGAACTACAAGGTACAGGGAGTGAAACCTCTCTACCTTCCTTACTCGGTGTTCCGGACAATGCGTTAAAAGTTGTGAAATCATTAAAGAATTCACTGACAGATGAACAGAATTCAGGGATGTTTAAAACGGTTATATAAATTACCCAAATTTTTAAGAAGTTAACTCTTACTTCACACTTTCATAATGTTTATTTGTAGTATGGTACTCTCTTAGCAATTTTATAATTGCATTTTACTATGCTCGATAGGGTTATACTGGTTATTTTACATAACAATTCACTGAATAAATTAGCTACCGTTCTAGTTACAGTTTTGAATATTAAATAAAATATCTTTCGTTTCAATTCACAGATTTGAAGCTCTGTTATAGCAAATCTAGTATGTATCTTTCCAGGTACAATAATATCTGAAAACAAATACACTTCTCACAAAAATTAGGGGATATTTCAAAATGAATATGAAGAGATAAAAAAAAGCAGCATTTGAATTTTTTTTTTTATTAAACAAGAACATCAGAAAAGCAAACGACAAGTCAAAGAAAGTTGTTCGATTATGCAAATGAGATGCAAAATCAACTTTTATGTGATTGGTGAAAATGCACTATACAAAAGTCTGAAAGTACTAGAGTATCTGCACGTTCCCTGACCTTGAAAGTGCACATCCTGCAATTTCCCAGGCCTTGCAATGCCCCTGAAACACGATTTGCCCGAATGCGAAGCCTGGAGAGTCATAGGACGTCTTGAAGCTGGTCAAACACAGACGACAGTGGCAACAGCACTTGGAACATCCCAAAACGTGATTAGTAGACTGTGGAATCGCTTTCAAGAGACTGGTACAGTACGAAGAAGACGAGGGCAGGGTCGCCCATCTGTCACAACAGCAAGAGATGACCGCTACTTGACCTTATTGGCAAGAAGGAACAGGCGCAGCAATGCAACAGAGCTGCGGGGACAGTTTCTTGACGACGGATATGCACCCAGACCATACGAAATCGGCTCCATCGTGTTGGACTGCATGCCCGGCGACCAATGGTATGCATTCCGTTATCTGCTGAACACCGTAGAACCCGTAGAAGGTGGGCTGATGAGCGTCGTCATTGGACCCGTGATGAGTGGTCAACTGTCCTCTTCTCTGATGAGTCACGGTTCAGTCTGCAGCCGGACAATCATCGTGTCCTGATCTGGCGTGAACGAGGATCACGGGAGAATCCACGTTTCATGCGAGAAAGGGACTCCTTCGATGATGGTGGAATCATGGTGTGGGCGGGTATCAGCATTGGTGGTCGTACCGACCTCCACGTCATCAGAAACGGATCGCTGACTGCTGTCAGATATCGAGATGAGGTCCTGCATCCTAATAGTGGTACCCTATGCTGGAACAGTTGGAAACAACTTTCTTTTCATGGACGATAATGCACGGCCCCACCGTGCGCATCTCGTCAACAACATGCTTCAGGAGGCAGGAATCGAACGCATGCACTGGCCTTCACGTGCTCCAGACCTGAATCCCATTGAACATGCTTGGGATGCACTGGGAAGACGTCTGGCAAACCGTCCAATGCCTCCCACAACACTTCTTGAGCTGGAAGTTGCCCTGGAGCAAGAGTGGCAGATGATCCCACAAGAACTGCTGGACATTCTGATCCTGTCCATGCCCCATCGCTGTCAGTGTGTTTTGGCAGTCTTGGGTGACCATACACTCTACTGAACAGTCAATGTGTGGCACTCTCATCCAGTTTGACATGCTTCTGTTCACCCCAACCAATATGTCACTTGCTATTCAATCACGACAATTGAGTTTGCATCTCATTTGCATAATCGAACAACTTTCTTTGACTTGTCGTTTGCTTTTCTGATGTTCTTGTTTAATAAAAAAATTCAAATGCTTCTTTTTTTTATCGCTTCATATTCATTTTGAAATATTCCCTAATTTTTGTGAGCAGTGTAAAATAGAATCCAGAGATAAATTTGTTGCGTTGTTTTACCTCTGAGCGGCACTTTTTTTTGCACACCATGGGCTAAATTGCCAGGTCACATGGACCCCAAAGTCTCAGAGAAGGTAGGGGAAGGGACCCACTGGAATAGCTGTTGGGAGACAGATGGTAGCCTCCCGTCAAGGCCATCCAGCGTGTTCTTTAACGCGCACAGAGTATGGCTCTCCCGCACATGGATCCACGGCTTAACGTCCCACCCGACGGACGGCGGCCCAGAGATAAATGTAACTGGGTATAATAATACATATCGTGTATAAATAACTACATGTTACATTATATATTGTATATAAATAACTACATGTTGATGTTGCATTATATATCATGTATAAATAACTATATGGTGATGTTACGTGCCTAAATAAATAAATAATATCTCAATGGAAATAGATATGAAACTGCATCTGAAAAGATACCTTCTGGACTCTTAATATTTCTTAGGAATATTTATATTATCGCATATCGTAATTTTCACTTTTTCGGGGCACCAGTTGGGTTGGGTTGTTTTACCACTGAGCAGCACTTTTTTGCACACTATGGGCTAAATGGCCAGGTCACATGGACCCCGAAGGCTCAGAGAAGGTTGGGGGAGGGGACCCACTGGAACAGCTGTTGGGGGACAGATGGTAGCCTCCCATCAAGGCCATCCAGCGTGTTCTTTAACGTGCACTCGGTATGGCTCTCCCGCACACGGGGCCACGGCTTAACGTCCCATCCGACGGACGGAGGTCTTTCCAAGCCCATCGGTGTCCCCTACTGACCGTGGGCAGGGCGGGGAATTTTGCGGAGATAAATCTCAATGCTGACTCAGCTGGGACTCGAACCTGGGAACTACAGATTACGAGCCTAGCGCGCTACCGACTGAGCCACCCCCGCCCCTCGGGGCACCAGTGAATTTACTCATAATCTCATTCTAATATGTAGTCCTTCAAGGCATTAGTGATGTAAACACTGTAGATAATTGAACCACACTAGGGTGGGCCTTGAGGTCCTGAGAGAGAAGAAGAGGGGCGGGAGTGGCTCAGTCGGTAGCGCGCCAGGCTCGTAATCTGTAGTTCCCAGGTTCGAGTCCCAGCTGGGTCAGCGTTGAGATTTATCTCCGCAAAATTCCCCGCCCTGCCCACGGTCAGTAGGGGACACCGATGGGCTTGGAAAGACCTCCGTCCGTCTGATGGGACGTTAAGCCCTGGCCCCTTGTGCGGGAGAGCCATACTCTGTGCACGTTAAAGAACACGCTGGATGGCCTTGACGGGAGGCTACCATCTGTCTCCCAACAGCTGTTCCAGTGGGTCCCCTTCCCCAACCTTCTCTGAGCCTTCGGGGTCCATGTGACCTGGCCATTTAGCCCATGGTGTGCAAAAAAGTGCCGCTCAGAGGTAAAACAACCCAACCTGAGAGAGAAGAATGATTTGTGTTCTAGATCATCTTATCGAAGTATGCAAAGTTTCTGACTATTTATGAAAGATTCATCTGAGGATCGTCAGTAGTCGTATCAAAAAGATTTGCTCTGGTCTTTTCACTTTGGATTTAACAGTATGATCATATTCTGTTAAATGCCTAATTATATCATTTGGATTTCTACCAATATTGTTAAAAGAATTTCGTGAGGTCTTCTTAATGTATTTATTTATATGATCAATTTCCAGATCTTTGTGAATGTTCTTATTTGTTATGAACCAGGGGGCGTTTACAGTCGCTCTGGGAATTTTATTTTGAAGAGTCTGAAACTTCTTATAGTTGGTGATATTAGTCTTATTCCAGACTAGCTTTGCATAAGTGATTGTAGGCCTAATGACCATTTTGTAGATTAGAAGTTTATTGCTTATTGACATTATAGAATGTCTCCCAATAAGTGAATTTAAGCTACACCTAACTGCTTGTGCTTTATTGATCACATTATCTATGGGATGAGACCATTTCAATTTTGAGTGCAAGACAACTCCAAGGTAATCAGTAGTATGATTCCATGGGATGTCTGTATTAAAAATTCTGAACTGATCTGCATTTGTGAGTGAAAAGAATTGCTTGACTTTTCTCAGCATTTATCTTAATCTTCCATTTGGAACACCATTCTTCCAGTTCATTCAGTCCAGTCTGCAGTTTTGTGATTGCAAGCTTGGGATTAAGCGAGGGAGCAAAAATGGCAGTATCATCAGCGTAGAAGGCTATCTTAGTTTTGGTTGCAGAACGGATGTCATGCGTGTAGATGTTATATAGGGTGGGACCCAAAAGAGAGCCTTGGGGCACCCCTGCTTCACTATATCTCTGAGGAGATAGCCTCTTGGATTTGCACTCGAAAAGTTCTATTTGATACATACGAGTTTATAGTTTGAATAAGCACCGTGGGAAATTTAGCACGTGTGAGCTTATAAATAAGTCCCTCAAGCCAGATTTTATCGAATGCTTTGACAAAAAGGCCGCAGCCACTGTTTCATTTTTGTTCAAATTTGCAGAGATAATTTCCACCACTCTGAAAAGTTGATGGAGAGTGGAGTGTCCTTTACTGAACCCAAACTGGATATTGGGGATTATATTATTGATATTTGGAAAGTCGTTTATTCTATTCAAAATAATCCGCTCGAACAGCTTACCCATGCAGGAGGGTAAGCTGATCGGGCGGTAATTCTGTGGAATTACTTCGCCAAACTCCCCGCCCTGCTCACGTTCAGTAGGGGACACCAATCGCTTTGAAAGGCCGCCGTCCGTCGGATGAGATGTTTTAAGCCGTGGCGACGTATGCGGGTGAGCCATACCCTATGCACGTTAAACAGCACGCTGGATGGCCTTGACGAGAAGCTACCATGTGTCTCGCAGCAGCTGCTCCAATGGGTCTCCACCCCCAGCCGTCTCAGGCTTCGAGGGCCTTGTGATACGGCCATTTAGCCCATTGCGTGCAAAAAAAAGTGCTGCTCATAAGTTGGGTTGTTTTACCTCTGAGCGGCCCTTTTTTGCACACCATGGGCTAAATGGCCAGGTCACATGGACCCCGAAGGCTCAGAGAAGGTTGGGGGAGGGGACCCACTGGAACAGCTGTTGAGAGACAGATGGTAGCCTCCCGTCAAGGCCATCCAGTGTGTTCTTTAACGTGCACAGGGTATGGCTCTCCCGCACACTGGGCCACGGCTTAACGTCCCATCCGACGGACGGCGGCCTTTCCAAGCCCATCGGTGTCCCCTACTGACCGTGGGCAGGGCGGGGAATTTTGCGGAGATATATCTCAACGCTGACCCAGCTGGGACTCGAACCTGGGAACTACAGATTACGAACCTGGCGCGCTACCGACTGAGCCACCCCCTCCCCACATGAGGAAGACTTCCAGGTATTGCCCTGGCCTCCAAATTCCCCAGACCTCAATCCAATCGAGCATCTGTGGGTTGTATTGGAACAGCACATCCGATCTGCAGCAGTTCAACCACGTAACTTACAAGTGTTAAAGCATCTGCTGGTAGCGTATTAGTACCAGATATCTCAAGACACCTTTAGAAATCCTATAACGCCCATGCCTCGCCGGGTATGAACTGTTTTGGCAGTATGTGGACGACCAACATCATATTAGGCAGGTGATCATAATGTATTATGAACTCCTAAGAAAAGTCGCTAATTGTTTCGGATGTCAGTCCATGAATTATCTATCCCATCCTGAGATTTTTTCGCTATATGTATTTTTGTATCTTAAAAAAAGATACGTTCCAGACCTACCAAAATTAGACCGCACAGAATTTGGAATAAAATCGGTATATAATTTTATTAATTATTTCATACTATAACTGAGGCGGTAGAGAAAAAATATATGCAGCAAATCCCCGGTTATTCAATATTGAAACATCTGGAATTCTCATGCAACCGAAATAAATTTGTAAATGAAACAATAAATTTTCGTAAATTAAAGTTTAGGTTAGTTTCACTTTTCTCGTGTCTCGAATTCCACAGACTTTCAACTTTCAAAAAATCTCTTTCACCTTTCGTTATTAGGAAAAATTTGACGCTTGCGTATTCAGCGCCATCTGGCGACCAATATTAGAATTCTCTCTACAGTGGCTTTCAGTGAAGAGGTTCCCGAAGTTCCCGACAATTATATTTTAAATATTTAGATTTGTATTAAGGTCATTGTACCTCATTGTCATTGTTTTTAACTGCATTTTTATTCGAACTAAGGCTTGAATACAAATTACACTTACGGTATTTGTTTTGTATAAAAGTATTTCCCGTCTAACTGGCAACTTCCATTCCCCATAAATGCCGAATAACAGGGGGGCGGGGGTGGCTCAGTCGGTAGCGCGCCAGGCTCGTAATCTGTAGTTCCCAGGTTCGAGTCCCAGCTGGGTCAGCGTTGAGATTTATCTCCGCAAAATTCCCCGCCTTGCCCACGGTCAGTAGGGGACACCGATGGGCTTGAAAAGGCCGCCGTCCGTCGGAATGGACGTTAAGCCGTGGCCCAGTGTGTGGGAGAGCCATACCCTGTGCACGTTAAAGAACACGCTGGATGGCCTTGACGGGAGGCTACCATCTGTCTCCAAACAGCTTTTCCCGTGGGTCCCCTCCCCCAACCTTCTCTGAGCCTTTGGGGTCCATGTGACCTGGCCATTACATGGTGACATGTGACCTGGCCATTTAGCACATGGTGTGCAAAAAAGTGCCGCTCAGAGGTAACCCAACTGTACTGATTCATGGGAATATAAGCTAATGTCGATGCGTCAGAAACTACGCGTCTAAAACCAGAGGGTTGCTTGTTGCAAACAAGAGTCTGTCAATTTATATGCCACAGTAGAAGGTCTGAGAGGATGGCAGGACCTCAGCAGAAAAACGACACATCCATCCATGCCTTACCCAGGCTCCAACCCAGGTCCCTTGGATCAGTAACCAAGCGTGCTAACCATTCGGCTACATGGAATAAACATGAATAAAAATTTATAGAGCAGAATAAAAATTTCAGAATCAATCAAAACAAGAAAAAAATGAAGCATTTTCATTCGATAACTCCAGGAAACATTTTCTTAGTAACTGTATTTACGCCAGGCCACACACAATTTTGTTCCTTCCAAAAATGCTTTTTAGAAGGAACAAAATTGAAACCACTACTCTCGGGGGCGAAAAATTATATTTTTATTATGATTATTAACATAGCTGGTAAAAATAACAGTTGAAATAAAAATCTAATGTTTAATTCGATCGAATTTAATTTTAAGCGCAAGATCGGAATAATTTCACAGAATCATTTAATTGAAATTCTATAGTAATTCGATATAAATTACAAATGATGTAATTATGGTATCCGTAATATCAACATATGTTCAGAGTGACATTTTATCTGGTACACTTACACATTATGTTAATAGTAACGCAGATATAGGGCTTATTAACTCCTTAAATAATATTTTTATTAAAATATATAACTAAAAATAATTTTACGAAAATAATCAAATCTATTTATATCTCGAATTCCAATAATATGCGTTGAATGTTTCAAGAGTTATGGAATTGTGGGTTATGGAGGCTGAAACGCTGTTAGTTCTTTCTGCAAAATATCATTGAGAATTAGTGAAAATTAACCTAATTTTTACGCGAACTGCTGAAAACGTTCTTTGACGAAATTAGTAAGGTTTAACTTAACAGGTATTGCTTTACTTTTAACTTTTTTATATTAAAACATTTAAGAGCAATTACTAATATTTTCGTAATGCTTTTAATATTTTAAATACTGCAATAAAGTATATTATCTGTTTATTTGATGATAATGATGAAATTAGGCCCTTTAAGCTTAAATATAAAAAAAATATTACATAAAAATATTTTTTGTTCCAAGTTTTAAGCAAAGCAATATCGTATAGATTATTAGATCTCTCAGTGAGTTTGACAAAGGCCAAATTTTTATCGCCAGATGATTGGATCAGAGCATTTCCGAGACGGCAAGGTTTGTGGGGTGCTCAGATTCAGCCGTGGTCAGTACAGTCGCTCAAAAAAGTATCCGAACAGCATGGTTGATTGCAAAATTCAGAAAAAATATCTGGCATTGATATTTTTTAGAAATTAGTCATGTGGCAACCTTCGTGTCACGTGACACGAAGGTTGCCAGATGACTAATTTCTAAAAAAATCGTTGTCAGATATTTTTTCTGAATTCTGTAATCAACCGTAGTGTTCGGATACTTTTTTGAGCGACTGTACCTTCAAAAAGTGGTCCGAGGAGGAATAAAACACAAACAATCGAAAAGGTCTGGGCCGCTCATGGCTCATCGATGCTAGAGGTGACAGTAGACTTTTTTTGGTTGGGTTGTTTTACCTCTGAGCGGCACTTTTTTGCACACCATGGGCTAAATGGCCAGGTCACATGGACCCCGAAGGCTCAGAGAAGGTTGGGGGAGGGGACCCACTGGAACAGCTGTTGGGAGACAGATGGAAGCCTCCCGTCAAGGCCATCCAGCGTGTTCTTTAACGTGCACAGGGTATGTCTCTCCCGCACACGGGGCCACGTCTTAACGTCCCATCTGACGGACGGCGGCGTTTCCAAGCCCATCGGTGTCCCCTACTGACCGTGGGCAGGGTGGGAAATTTTGCGGAGATGTCTCAACGCTGGCCCAGCTGGGACTCGAACCTGGGAACTAGAGATTACGAGCCTGGAGCGCTACCGACTGAGCCACCCCCGCCCCCAACAGTAGGCTATATGGTACAAGCCAACAGAAGGGATACTATTGCTCAACTCGCTAGTAATTTGAATGGTGACTGGAGTGACGTGTCACAATACAGAGTACATCGAGGTCTGCTGAAAATGCGGCGGCGTACCCGCAGGTCGATTCAATTGCACATGCTAACCTCGGTTCACCATCCAAAGCACCTACAATGGGTACGCAAGCATCAAAACTGAACCTTGAAAAATTGGAAAAAGGTCGTCTTGTCCGATGAATCTCTTTTCCTATTACATCATGTGGACGGCCGGTTACGTGTGTTCACCTACCTGGGGAAGTGTTGACATCAGGATGCACCATGGGACGAAAACCAGCCGGTGGAGGAAGTGTAATGCTTTGGGCAATGTTCTACTGGGAGACCATGTGTCCACTCATTCAAGTGCAGGAAATTATGACGTCTACCACCGACCTAAACATCGTTGAAGACCAGTTACATCCTTTCATGGCAACGGTATATCGCTCTAGTAGTGCTTTCTTTAAGCAGGATAATGTGCCATGCCACACTGCCCGATTGTTCGTGAATAGTTTGCGGAGCATGAGGAAGGTTGCGTTGTTTGGGTTGTTTTACCTCTGACCGACACTTTTTTGCACACCATGGGCTAAATGGCCAGGTCACATGGACCCCGAAGGCTTAGAGAAGGTTGGGGGAGGGGACCCACTGGAACAGCTGTTGGGAGACAGATGGTAGCCTCCCGTCAATTCCATCCAGCGTGTTCTTTAACTTGCAAAGGGTATGGCTCTCCCGCACCCGGGGCCACAGCTTAACGTCCCATCCGACGGACGGCGGCCTTTCCAAGCCCATCGGTGTCCCCTACTGACCGTGGGCAGGCGGGGAATTTTGCGGAGATAAATCTCAACGCTGACCCAGCTGGGACTCGAACCTGGGAACTACAGATTACGAGCCTGGCGCGCTACCGACTGAGCCACCCCCGCCCCACATGAGGAAGACTTCCAGGTATTGCCCTGGCCTCCAAATTCCCCAGACCTCAATCCAATCGAGCATCTGTGGGTTGTATTGGAACAGCACATCCGATCTGCAGCAGTTCAACCACGTAACTTACAAGTGTTAAAGCATCTGCTGGTAGCGTATTAGTACCAGATATCTCAAGACACCTTTAGAAATCCTATAACGCCCATGCCTCGCCGGGTATGAACTGTTTTGGCAGTATGTGGACGACCAACATCATATTAGGCAGGTGGTCATAATGTATTATGGACTCCTAAGAAAAGTCGCTAATTGTTTCGGATGTCAGTCCATGAATTATCCATCCCATCCTGAGATTTTTTCGCTATATGTATTTTTGTATCTTAAAAAAGATACCTTCCAGACCCACCAAAATATGTAACAAAGTGTTCAGAATATAATCGGAATAATATTTTATTAATTATTTCATATTATAACTGAGGCGGTAGTGAAAAAAATATACAGCAAATCCCCGGTTATTCAATATTCAAACATCTGGAATTCTCATGCAACCGAAATAAATTTGTAAATGAAACAATAAATTTTCGTAAATTAAAGTTTAGGTTAGTTTCACTTTTCTCGTGTCTCGAATTCCACAGACTTTCAACTTTCAAAAAATCTCTTTCACCTTTCGTTATTAGGAAAAATTTGACGCTTGCGTATTCAGCGCCATCTGGCGACCAATATTACAATTCTCTCTACAGTGGCTTTCAGTGAAGAGGTTCCCGAAGTTCCCGATAATTATATTTTAAATATTTAGATTTGTATTAAGGTCATTGTACCTCATTGTCATTGTTTTTAACTGCATTTTTATTCGAACTAAGGCTTGAATACAAATTACACTTACGGTATTTGTTTTGTATAAAAGTATTTCCCGTCTAACTGGCAACTTCTATTCCCCATAAATGCCGAATAACAGGGGGGCGGGGGTGGCTCAGTCGGTAGCGCGCGAGGCTCGTAATCTGTAGTTCCCAAGTTCGAGTCCCAGCTGGGTCAGCGTTGAGATTTATCTCCGCAAAATTCCCCGCCTTGCCCACAGTCAGTAGGGGACACCGATGGGCTAGAAAAGCCGCCGTCCGTCGGATGGGACGTTAAGCCGTGGCCCCGTGTGCAGGAGAGATATACCCTGTTCACTTTAAAGAACACGCTGGATGGCCTTGACGGGAGGCTACCATCTGTCTCCCAACAGCTGTTCCAGTGGGTCCCCTCCCCCAACCTTCTCTGAGCCTTCGGGGTCCATGTGACCTGGCCATTTAGCCCATGGTGTGCAAAAAAGTGCCGCTCAGAGGTAAAACAATCCTACATTAAAGAACACTGGATGGCCTTGATGGCTCTCCCATCGGTGTCTCCTACTGACCGTGGCAGGGCGGGGAATTTTTGCGGAGATAAATCTCAACGCTGACCCAGCTGGGACTCGAACCTGGGAACTACAGATTACGAGCCTGGCGCACTACCGTCTGAGCCACCCCCGCACCTAGAGGTCGTGAAATCGCCTTCAAAGTCAAAAAGAGGTGCTGAAGTTTGCGATTGATTTATCTTATAAATATTTACATTAGAAATTCATGCATTTCTTTCGCATCTATATTACATAATATCAGTGTGGCCATGAAAAGTCTACTTGCTTCGTGATTCTAAAGAGTTGAGCTCCTTGAATCACTCCGCCTGACCTAACTTTGCATTCTCAGAACTTCAATCGCCAAAAAAACGTAACGTAAAAACGTAAGTTCCTCAGCGGTTATTTCACACACCAATCAACTCATTTCAGAAAGAAAGAGAGATTGAAAACGAAATGAGAAGGACTAGAAAAGAAATAGAACAGCTTTCCTAATCTCATTCTCACATTACAAGGAAAAATTAACTTGAAGAAACAATAATCAACGAGCCACTCAAACGCAAGGAAACATGCGCCAAAAAACGGTAGTGATGCGCTATACGGGTCATCCCGATAGAGGGCGCCCTGCGCATCGCCACCGCGCCCTGTGAACGACAGCCAAGAGCACCCGTCAGTCACACAGGAGGGGCAGCGCTCGGCACAGATCCAAGCCCGATTATTGGCTTAGCGCGCCGAGAGATACCTACTAGATTAAAGGCAGATATTACACACAAGTGAATTTTAGTAAAGGGTTTGATTTATTTAATATTTTAAACTATAATTCTTAATGGTACAGGATATTCGTTAGCCCGGAGTGACGTCACTGGTGGTGGAAGTTTATGGCTCCCAGTAATCCTCAAAGTATTCGACCGATCGATCTCGAATTAGGTGTGGTGGCCCAAAGATCAAAGATCATTAAGGACAATGCGGAGCACCGGGTCGAGACCCATATCTCTTTCAACGGATATAACCAATGACAAAAATTAAAAAAATGATACGGCGCAATGCCGAAGCCTATACGGCTGATTGATAGTAAATTGTAATTTGTCTGAGTAAGGGGGTAAGAAGTAGAAGTTGGGCAATATGCAAATTGCAAAAACGAAAATGGGAAGAGGGAAAGGAGAGCGCTCATCGAGACATCAGACCTCGCAGTAGGCACTGCGATATCGGATGTCACGGTGAGCGATCAGAGTGAGAAAAAGATTGGGTTGTTGTTGTGTTGTTTTACCTCTGAGCGGCACTTTTTTGCACACCATGGGCTAAATGGCCAGGTCACATGGACCCCGAAGGCTCAGAGAAGGTTGGGGGAGGGGACCCACTGGAACAGCTGTTGGGAGACAGATGGTAGCCTCCCGTCAAGGCCATCCAGCGTGTTCTTTAACGTGCACAGGGTATGGCTCTCCCGCACACGGGGCCACGGCTTAACGTCCCATCCGACGGACGGCGGCCTTTCCAAGCCCATCGGTGTCCCCTACTGACCGTGGGCAGGGCGGGGAGTTTTGCGGAGATAAATATCAACGCTGACCCAGCTGGGACTCGAACCTGGGAACTACAGATTACGAGCCTGGCGCGCTACCGACTGAGCCACCCCCGCCCCAGTGAGAAAAAGAAAGAAGGCAGATAGAATAAAGGAGAAAGGAAGAGAGAAAGATAAAAAGGACTACTAATCTCACCAGAAGTTATACCAAATTTTAAGCAGCAAGGGAGCTCATCAGTTACAGAATTTCGATGGTGAAAAACACTTTGTAGAGCAGGAAACGCAAAACCAGGGACAGAAGAATCCAAAAAGCAGAACAATTTACAGTTGAGAAAGTTCGTAAATATCCTTGTCAATTTTATCTCGAAGCTTGTCAAGACCATGTTTTTGGAAAACAGGAAGGTAATTGGCACATTTAAATAAAATGTCGTATGGTTGGGATTTCCAAAATTTGCCAGCTACTAGCTCATAGAAAGCACTGTATCCGGGTATTAGCTTCTTGTCTGGTCTCATGGTGGTTTTAAGACATATGACACCACAGGGAGCATCTCTGAGTTGATTTCTTTCGCGAGTTGCGATATACTCCAAAAATTTTATAATAGTGCCCTGAATATCCTCTTCTTTGAAGATTTCTCTATCTTTCCCGAAAATAGTGGCGACAAAGCTCTTGGCTTTTCTATGTTTGGGCAGAGGTTCAGAGTTATTCGTAGCGATACATGGATCATCGTTGATGGAAGTATTGGGCTCATTCTGGGCCAAGTCCACAATTAATGGAATTGGAGAAGGAATTTGGTTAGCGAAATCAGAGTTATTGTCGCAGAAAGAGGAACTGTCGTCTAAAGTGGGGGTAGAAGTTTTTTCATCTGTAGGATCCAGTTTAGCTGAGGCATTTGAAGTGACCAAAAGGTTTCCGCTGGAGGGTGAAGGAATGGGAGTGATATTTTCATCGATTAGGTTGGGGTTACTATTGACATGAGAAGTAGGTTTGAAGATTGGGCAGGAATTTGCAAAGTGTCCAGGATATTTGCATCGGCGACACAATTTTGTAATGCCAGGATAAAAGATCGTGGCATTAAATCCGGCAATGGAGAGGTAGTTAGGGATATGCTTATCCAATTCGATCGTCAGGATCCTATTTCCTGTTTTGATGGATTTAAAGTTTTCTTCCGAGTAGAATTCATAAAAAATATTTTTAACAAGGCCAAATTTTGAGAGTTCGTCGGTAATTTCTTCATTAGTAATGAAGAAGGGCAGTTTAGATATTATTACTCGTTTAACAGAGGAGCCAAGATATTGGAAAGAAATATCTCTGCCGTTAATAGAGAGAAGAAATCTGAGAGAGTTGAACACTTGCCTCAAGTGAAGAAAGGGTTATAATCGCTACAGAGCGTGATATTTCCTGCGCCACTTGGATAATATTTTCATCGTTGAAATAGGCCTGGAGTTTGCAAAGAATGTCACGAATGTTGGTATCTTGAAGAAAGAATCTAAAAGAGTTCTGAAGTCGGGAATCTAAAACCATTGACATGATGAAATAGAAGTAGAAGTAGTCTCGTAAAGACTGTTAAATGAGAGAGAAAATAAAATCCTCAAATCGGAAAAATCAAAAAACGTGGCGCAAAACAAAGGAGATAGCACTTTACCGTATAATTCCGCTAATCGATGCCGTCGCGGGAATCGACGCGTGCCGCAGCTCAGTAATCCATTTATCGTCGAAGGAGTCGAAGTTTAGCGTCTGCTGTTATCGCTCTTTACCGTAAGAATCAATTCAGAAAAAGATTCGTGTGGTGGCCCCTCTTAGTTCTTGCTACTTAGAGTTTAGAGATCGGTTTCCTAGCTGCGGTGGGTTCGGATTGAACCCGACGCAAGATTCTGAAATATCTGAAGACGCTCTCGTCGCTTACCTAATTTCGGGTATTATGTTGTCGGTGTTCAAAATCATCAATGGACAGAGTTGGGTTGGGTTGCTACTGAGCGGCACTTTTTTGCACACCATGGGCTAAATGGCCAGGTCAGAAGGACCCCGAAGACTCAGAGAAGGTGGGGGGAGGGGATCCACTGGAACAGCTGATGGGAGACAGATGTTAGCCTCCCGTCAAGGCCATCCAGTGTGTTCTTTTACGTGCACAGCATATGGCTCTCCTGCACACGGAGTCACGGCTTAACGTCCCATCCAACGGACGGCGGCCTTTCGAAGCCCATCGGTGTGTCCCCTACTGACCGTGGGCAAGGTTGGGTTGTTTTACCTCTGATCAGCACTTTTTTGCACACCATTGGCTAAATGGCCAGGTCACAAGGACCCCTAAAGCTCAGAAGATTGGGGGAGGGGACCCACTGGAACAGCTGTTGGGAGACAGATGGTAGCCTCCCGTCAAGGCCATCCAGTGTGTTCTTTAACGTTCGGTTGTTTTACCTCTGAGAGGCACTTTTCTGCACACCATGGGCTAAATGGCCAGGTCACAAGGACCCCGAAGGCTTCAGAGAAGGTTTGGGGGAGGGGACCCACTGGAACGGTGTTGGGAGACAGATGGTAGCCTCCCGTCAAGGCCATCCAGCGTGTTTTTAACGTGTACAGGATATGTCTATCCCGCACACGGGGCCACGGCTTAACCTCCCATCCGACGGACGGCGGCCTTTCCAAGCCCATCGGTGTCCCGTACTGACCGTGGGTAGTGTGGGGAAATTTGCGGAGATAAATCTCAACGCAGACCCAGCTGGGACTCGAACCTGGGAACTACAGATTACGAGCCTGGCGCGCTACCGACTGAGCCACCCCAGCCCCCCTTTGGGATAGGAATATGAATCACTGTTCGAGGCTGTCCATAAACCACGTGGTCTTATTTAGGCTATTTTAATCCCCCCCTTCCCCATCGGTGGTCCATCGTTGGTTTTAAGGAGACCTCCCCCCCTTATGACCACGTGGTCTCCCTAACGCAAAAATTTCGCATCTTTCGTACAAAAGGAGAGTTAAAATAGGGAGATTCCCTACGGGAATCCCATAAGAATGAATCACATTTTTTGGTTTTACCCCCAGAATGGTTTATAAAAGAAATACTGTGGAAATGAGGCAAATGACACTGCGGGAAATATTAAAAAAGCCAACCAACACGATGTCTCTTCTTTACCCCTGGAGAATCCAGTTCTTGATCTGTCTACCTCTTCCGATGTTCCTCCTCAAGACGGTTTCTTGAGGAGGAACATCGGAATTTCTTTGTTTGTTGCATTTATATTCATGTTCTTTATGTGAAATAAAAAGATATTTTTTTGAAAGTCTGAATATTTTTCTCGCTTTTCTTCAACTCCACCATATGATGCATTCCAAAATCCGGAAAAATCCAAAAATTCGAAACATTCTAAAGCATTTCTGATTAGGGATATTTAACCTGTACTGACAATTAAAAAGGTTTCATCACAATGAGATTATTTCTTCTCTGATTCTTGGGGCGGGGGTGGCTCAGTCGGTAACGCGCCAGGCTCGTAATCTGTAGTTCCCAGGTTCGAGTCCCAGCTGCGTCAGCGTTGAGATTTTTCTCCGGAAAATTCCCCGCCCT
Source organism: Ryuthela nishihirai (assembly GCA_038380435.1). NCBI lineage: Eukaryota > Metazoa > Arthropoda > Arachnida > Araneae > Heptathelidae > Ryuthela > Ryuthela nishihirai. Next base: position 8,686,072 of record JAWZYU010000022.1, read on the forward strand.
GCCCACGGTCAGTAGGGGACAACGATGGGCTTGGAAAGGCCGCCGTCCGTCGGATGGGACGTTAAGCCGTGGCCCCGTGTGCGGGAGAGCCATACCCTGTGCACGTTAAAGAACACTCTGGATGGCCTTGACGGGAGGCTACCATCTGTCTCCCAACAGCTGTTCCAGTGGGTCCCCTCCCCCAGCCTTCGGGGTCCTTGTGGCCTGGCCATTTAGCCCATGGTGTGCAAAAAAGTGTCGCTCAGAGGTAAAACAACCCAAAAGCCCTTATGGGCCCACTTTATTGTGGTTTACTAATATATTTTGTTCTTACTCATGCCAAATAGGCATATCTTTCTGATGGAGATGGTTAGGGGTAAAATTATTACCCGGTACATCGAATATGATTATACGATCTACGATTTACGAAAATGTTTCATTATATTTTCCTTTTAAGCATCATTCTGTATCTCAAAAGATACCTGCTAGATTAGAAGGAGAGATAAAGAAAACTTATTTAAGTAAAGTGTCAGATTTATTTAATATTTTAAACTATAATTTCAGTGGAAGAAATTTTTTATTATTTGTTTAATTAATTTAAAATTAATTTAAAATTTTGAAAATCAAAAAATTAATAATTATATTACTATTCAGTGGGTTTAATCCCAATCTGATATCTTGGAAAAGGATTTTGTAGATTCAACTGCCAAAATTGCTCATAATTTATCTGAATTTTCGCCAACTTACTCTTTTTATTCCTCAGGAAAACTAGAATTAAAGAAATTAGAATTCTGTCTTGTGAAAAATTTTTTAAATCTAATTAATTATTTAAACCATATTTTAGATTTTATTTGTCAAATAAAATCATGTTCAAAAGCTTCCTTTTACAAGACATGAAGCAAAAATAATTTACAGATAAGAACAGATAAAATAATGCTTAATAGCACTAAATATAAAATAAATCTAGTAGATTCTCCTAACTGTAGTTTATGCCTCTTACCGAAAATGGGGCGGGGGTGGCTCAGTCGGTAGCGCGCCAGGCTCGTAATCTGTAGTTCCTAGGTTCGAGTCCCAGCTGGGTCAGCGCTGAGATTTATCTCCGCAAAAATTCCCCGCCCTGTCCACGGTCAGTAGGGGACACCGATGGGCTTGGAAAGGCCGCCGTCCGTCGGATGGGACGTTAAGCCGTGGCCCCGTGTGCGGGAGAGGCATACCTTGTGCACGTTAAAGAACACGCTGGATGGCCTTGACGGGAGGCTACCATCTGTCTCCCAACAGCTGTTCCAGTGGGTCCCCTCCCCCAACCTTCTCTGAGCCTTCGGGGTTCATGTGACCTGGCCATTTAGCCCATGGTGTGCAAAAAAGTGCCGCTCAGAGGTAAAACGACCCAAAACGACCCTTACCGAAAACACTATACATATTTTATTAAATTGTAATAAATATAATAATTTAAGAAAAAAAATTTTGATAAACTTCAGAAAATTGGCATTCAAGATTTTCAAATTGATATTATTTTGAATCACCTTTTGGATTCTACAAAATTAAAAAATTTTACTCTAATTTTGAATTTTCTCAAAGAGGCAAACCTATGGAATTTAATTTAATTCTCTGTAGTTTTTTAATTTAACTTAATTTTAATCTTTAATTTAAGTTTAATTTTATTTTGTTTTTAATTCAATTTTAATTCTTCTTGATTCAAATTTAATTAATAAAAAATATATAAAGGAATAAAATCTAAATTAAAAAAAAATTTATTGGAAAGACTGAGGAAGGATTTCCCATTCTATCGTAATGTTTGTATTGTATTGTATTTCAGTGGTAGTATATATTATGAATGGTACAGAACCTTCGTTAACCCTGAGTGACGTCACCGGTGGTGGAAGTTTATGGCTCCCCGTAAACCCTGAAGTATTCGACCGATCGATCCCGAATTTGGTGTGGTGGCCCCTCTTAGTTCTTGCTACTTAGAGTTTATATATCGGTTTCCTAGCTGCGGTGGGTTCGGACTGAGCCCACTGCAAGGTTCTGGATTATCTGAGGACGCTGTTGTGGCTTACCTAATTTCGAGTAGTATGTATGTGTCGTCTCTCCATAATTATATTATATTTGCCAACTCTCCATAATTATATTCAAGTTTTTATGTTCATGTTTTTTATATTCATGTTTTTTATGTGATTATATTCATGTATATTCATGTTCAGTTATTATTTATTATATTCATGTATATTCATGTTCAGTTATTATTTATTATATTCATGTACATTCATGTTCAGTTATTATTTATTATATTCATGAATGAATTATATTTATATTCATGTGTTTTATGTGAAATAAAAAGATGTTTTCTGATTTTTTTTCTCGCTTCTCTTGAACTCCGCCGTATGATGTATTCCAAAATCCGGAGAAATCCAAAATTCTGAAACATTCCCAAGCATTTCGGATTAGGGATATTTAACCTCTACTGACAATCGAAAGGGTTTCATTATATTTTCATTTTAAGCATCATTCTGTATCTCTAAAGATACCTACTAGATTAGAGGCAGACATCGCATACATGTGAATTTTTGCAAAGGGTTTGATTTATTTAATATTTTAAACTATAATTTCAGTGGTAGTATATATTATGAATGGTACAGAACCTTCGTTAACCCTGAGTGACGTCACCGGTGGTGGAAGTTTATGGCTCCCCGTAATCCCTGAAGTATTCGACCGATCGATTCCGAATTTGGTGTGGTGGCCCTTCTTAGTTCTTGCTACTTAGAGTTTATATATCGGTTTCCTAACTGCGGTGGGTTCGGATTGAACCCATCGCAAGATTCTGAATTATCTGAGGACGCTGTTGTGGCTTACCTAGTTTCGAGTAGTATGTTTGTGTCGTTTTTCTGCTGAGGTCCTGCCATCCTCTCAGATCTTCTACTTTGGCATATAAACTGACAGGCTCCTGTCAGACCTCTGTGCAAGCAGCTGCTTGAGGGGGTGTTTTTTTTTTATTCTATCGGTGTTCAAAATCATCAGTGGACAGAGTTAGGTTGGGTTACTTCTGAGCAGCACTTTTTTGCACATCATGGGCTAAATGACCAGGTCACAAGGACCCCGAAGGCTCAGAGAAGGTTGGGGGAGGGGGACTCACTGGAACAGTTGTTGGGAGACAGATGGTAGCCTTCCGTCAAGGCCATTCAATGTGTTCTTTAGCGTGCGTAGGATATGACTCTCCAGCACACGGCGGCCTTTCCAAGCCCATCGGTGCTCCCGAGCATGAATTAGCATGGTCGCTCCTTCTCTGCCGTGGGCAGAGCAAGGAGTTTTGTGGAGATAAATCTCAACACTGACCCAGCTGAGATTCGAACCTGAAAACTACAGATTACGAGCTTGGCGCGCTATCGACTGAGCCACCCCCGCCTAAACACACGAACTGCCTATTTTATATATAGAGAGATTAAGATGTACATATAATAGTTATGTTAGTTACTATATCAAGGTGCCTTTCATAAAGACATAAATATCCCCTCCAGCAACTGTTTGCCACAGAAGTCTGGGTTGGATTGGGTTGTTTTACCTCTGAGCGGCACTTTTTTGCACACCATGGGCTAAATGGCCAGGTCACAGGGACCCCGAAGGCTCAGAGAAGGTTGGGGGAGGGGACCCACTGGAACAGCTGTTGGGAGACAGATGGTAGCGTCTCGTCAAGGTAATCCAGCGTGTTCTTTAACGTGCACAGGGTATGTCTCTCCCGTACACCCGCACACGGGGCCACGGCTTAACGTCCCATCCGACGGACGGCGGCCATTCCAAGCCCATCGGTGTCCCCTACTGACCGAGGGCAGGGCGGGGAATTTTGCGGAGATAAATCTCAACGCTGACCCAGCTGGGACTCGAACCTGGGAACTACAGATTACGAGCCTGGCGCGCTACCGACTGAGCCACCCCCGCCCCGAATGCTGAGTTAACTAAATATTAAGGAAATCGACATTATTTTTCGCCCCTGCCAATTTATTACGTATCTTTATGTTAAAGTCATAACGATATTTTGAAAAAAAATCCTCTTAGAATGCTACGTACAATTTTGATCTTTAGGTGCGGATGGCTCAGTCGGTAGAGGACCAGGCTCGTAATCTTCAGCTCACAGGTTCGAGTCACATCTGGGTCAGCATCGAGATTTATCTCCGCAAAACTCCCTGTCCACGGTCAGTAGGGGACACCGATAAGCTTGGAAAGGTCGCTTTCCATTGGATGGGACATTAAGTCGAGAGAGCGGTACCCTGACCACGTAAAACAACACGCTGGATGGCAGTGACGGGAGACTATCATCTGTCTCCCAACAGCTGTCCAGCGGGTCACCAACTTTCTCTAAGCCATCGGGGTCCTTGTGACCTGGCCATTTAGCCCATTGGATAAAAAAAAAAGTGTCGTTCAGAGGATTCCACCCGCCCCCCCAAAAAAACTAAATTAAAATTCTCGTAACCCCTTGTAACTAAATTCTTGGACCCGCTACGAAATTAACCCCCCCCCCCCCTCCCACTGTACTAAATCCAGCGTACACCCCTTACTGTGCACTACTCTGGAACAGTTCCCCCTCCCCGAAAAAAATTCTTGCTAACGACCATGCTAATTCACATTGGGTGTCGATCGTTATAATTATTTTGAAATATGTAACTATTCTTCTGAAATTCTTTAATTGCTTTCCCTATATGGAAATTTCATTCCAACGAATATACTGGATGTCCCTGAATTCATGGCCCAAACATGAGGAGATGGTAGTACACACCGAATCCACCAATATTCGTCTTAGAATATGTGGCCGCAAACGCAGTGAGGAGTCGGAAATGAAGGGTTGGGTTGTTTTACCTCTGAGCGGCACATTTTTGCACACCATGGGCTAAATGGCCAGGTCACATGGACCCCGAAGACTCAGAGAAGGTTGGGGGAGGGGACCCACTGGAACAGCTGTTGGGAAACAGATGGTAGCCTCTCGTCAAGGCCATCCAGCGTGTTCTTTAACGTGCACAGGGTATGGCTCTCCCACACACGGGGTCACGGCTTAACGTCCCATCCGACGGACGCGGCCTTTCCAAGCCCACTACTGACCGTGGTCTCCTACTGACCGTGGACAAGGCGGAGAATTTTGCGGAGATAAATCTCAATGCTGACCCAGCTGGGACTCGAACCTGGGAACTACAGATTACGAGCCTGGCGCGCTACCGACTGAGCCACCCCCGCCCCAATTTACTCTACTTTGTCTGACTTTTGCAATCACTAAAGTGTTGGCTCCAAGGTCAATACGGAAATGAAGGACAGACACAGAGGTTTGCAGAGTGACATTTATTGGAGATCATTACAACAAATGCTCAAACGTCCGCCCACCAACGTTGATACAGGCGGCACAACGGCGGAGTTGTGATCGGCGTCCCTGCTCGTAAACACCGGGCTTGTCGCGCACATCGGCGGCTGCGACGGACAATCGGGCTTACCAGATCCTCCGCGGACTGCATGGGCGTCTCGTGCACGACACTCTTCAAATGTCCCCACAGAAAGAAATCCAAGAAAGATCGAGCGATCTGGGGGGCCATGGAATGGGACCACCGCGCCCAATCCATCGGTTCCCAAATGTGGTATGAAGATGCTGACTTACGTCCATGCTGAAATAGGCTGGAACAGTCGTTCAAAAAAGTATCCGAACACTACGGTTGATTAAAGAATTCAGAAAAAATATCTGGCAACGAATTTTTTAGAAATTAGTGATCTGGCAACCTTCGTGTCACGTGACACGAAGGTTGCCAGATCACTAATTTCAAAAAAATTCCTTGCCAGATATTTTTCCTGAATTATTTAATCAACCGTAGTGTTCGGATACTTTTTTGAGCGACTGTACCTACCGCAACCTATCTGCGCCCTCTACAGGCACCGGGCTGCGTTTGCGGCCGCATATTCTATGATGAATATTGGTGGGTTCGGTGTGTACTACCATACCCTAACGTTTGGGCCATGAATTCAGGGACACCCTGTATTTTGGTCCCCAAAATGTCTTCGTTATATTGACATCTCACTGTATACTAAAATGACTTATATAAAAGATTCAATATAATTTTTCAGATTTTCAACAAAACATTTTAAAAGCAAAAAAATTATATTGACTCCTCTACAAAAGTCATTTTCGGGGGCGAGGGTGGCTCAGTCGATAGCGCGCCAGGCTCGTAATCTGCAGTTCCCAGGTTCGAGTCCGCGTTGAGATTTATCTCCGCAAAACTCCCTGCCCACGGCCAGTAGGGGACACCAATGGCTTGGAAAGGACGCCGTCCGGCGGGTGGGACGTTAAACTGTGGTTCCGTATGCGGGAGAGCCATACCCTGTGCACGTTAAAGAACACGCTGGATGGCCTTGACGGGAGGCTACCATCTGTCTCCCAACATCTGTTCCAGTGAGTCCCTAACCTTCTCTGAGCCTTCGAGGTCCATGTGACCTGGCCATTTAGCCCACGGTGTGCAAAAACGTATCGCTCAAAGGTAAAACAACCCTAAGTCACTTTCATACAGGCCCGCATCTGGAAAAAACTTGGGGGAAGAATCCAATATAATAAACATTTTCTCCTCCAGTTTAGAAATTTTTAAAAAATCTCTCGAAAATTGAAGAAAATTTCAGTCCCCCCCCCCGAATTCTTCCCTGTTGTAAATAAAAAATAATAAATACCCCCTCAAACAGCTGCTTGCCACAGAGATCTGACAGGAGCCTATCAGTTTATATGCCAGAGTAGAAGGTCTGAGAGGATGGCAGGACCTCAGCAGAAAAACGACACACACATCCATGCCTTACCCGAGGCTCGAACCCAGGTCCCTTAGATCAGTAGCCAAGCGTGCTAACCACTCGGCCACGGGACGGCTAAAATAAATACCCCTCAAGCAGCTGCTTGCCACAGAGGTCTGACAGGAGCCTGTCAGTTTATATGCCAGAGTAGAAGGCCTGAGAGGATGGCAGGACCTCAGCAGAAAAACGACACAAACAACCATGCCTTACCCGGGGCTCGAACCCAGGTCCCTTAGATCAGTAGCCAAGCGCGTTAACCACTCGGCCATGGGACGGCTCCCTGCTGTAGTATATGGTATTTAGAAAATTCATGCATTGATCGTGTGTGCTTTGGATACAGAGAGATCTAACACAGAGTGTAAACATAATCACAAATAGTCAATATTATAAAAACAACTGTTTATTTCGTACAAAACATTTCAGATATAGTAATATGAAACCCTCCACCTTTTCCCTAAAACTCCTCCCATAACGGAGAAGACTTTTATTTTTCGCCTTATAATTAAGGTGAAGAGAAACTACCGCTTTACAAACAAAATTCGGACGATAAAGAAAGTTGACAGCTGAGAGGAGTCAAAAGCAAAGCACTTAATTTACATAATCAAGGTACTTTGTTATGGACTTCAATTTGTTCGGTGGTGCTATGTACATAAATATAACTTTTATAAACTATTTGAAGATATGTGTATACAAATCGAATTGACAGTTTTAGTTCGCCTATACCTTTATCTAAAAACATACCATACAACTCTGACGCATTTTGTCAAAATTCCAAACATCGTTTTAAATTTTTTTTAGTTCAAAAACTTACTTTTTCTGAACAGATTAAAACAAGAAAAATATTTTTTTTTTGCTTGAATAGCTGTGTTTTTAGGCGATATATATCATATATGCGAATAAATACATTACTCTCGATACAGAGTAACTTTCTTCAAATACAAATTATATTGCCGAAATTAATCGTTCTTACGATTACATAAAACAATGGCAGGTTTAGTAATTGAGATTTATTACTATTTGCTATTGAGTGTATCTATTGATTATTGAGGTAAAGCCATGTTTCTGCAATGTGTGGGGCGGGGGTGGCTCAGTCGGTAGCGCGCCAGGCTCGTAATCTGTAGTTCCCAGGTTCGAGTCCCAGCTGGGTCAGCGTTGAGATTTATCTCCGCAAAATTCCCCGCCCTGCCCACGGTCAGTAGGGAACACCGATGGCTTTGGAAAAACCGCTGTCCGTCGGATGGGACGTTAAGCCGTGGCCCCGTGTGCGGGAGAGCCATACCCTGTGCACGTTAAAAACACGCTGGATGGCCTTGAGGGGAGGCTACCATCTGTCTCCCAACAGCTGTTCCAGTGGGTCCCCTCCCCCAACCTTCTCTGAGCCTTCGGTGTCCATGTGACCTGGCCATTTAGCCCATGGTGTGCAAAAAAGTGCCGCTCAGAGGTAAAACAACCCAACCTGCAATGTATGAAAGTAAATATTTATCTCAGAAATTTGAAGGAGACTTTTCGAACGTTCCAATGCGAATTGTTCGAACCATTGCTACATGTCTAAGTGCAACTAAAAGCCGTCTCTGAATTCCTTTCTACAATGGATTTTCGTCCCATGTTGTTCGATAAGAGCTCATATGATGCATGTTCATTTGCGTTGTTTGATTTCTTTTGTCCACACAATGGGACAAATGGCCAGGTCACTATCAGGAATTTAGTTTTTTTGAGGGGTTGGAAAATTTAGTTTCCGGGAGGATTCGAGATTTCAGTTTCGTGTGGAGGAGGGTCTGATTGGTTTCTGGTGTGTTGTTTTTCCTCTGAGCGGCACTTTTTTTGCACACAATGGACTAAATGGTCAGGTCACAAGGAACCCAAGGTCTCTGACAAGGTTAGGGGGAGGAGACCCACTGGTCAGCTATTAGTAGGCAGATCATAACATCAATGCTAGCAAGTTCTTCAACGTGCAAAAGATGAAGTTCTGCTGCACATGGGACCACGTCTTAACATACCATTCGACGGACGAAGGCCTTTCCAAACCCATGGATATCACCTTTACTCACAGAGAGCAGTATGGGGAAGATGAAAATAAATCTCAACGCTGTCATAGTTGGGACTTGAATAATAGTGTACAATTTCAGTCTGTTTTAAATCATATAGGCTGACTTCAAATTTTACCACAGGAATTTTATTTGATTATTCCAAACGTTTACAACTTCTCGAATTCAGAGGTAAACCAAGACAACGCCCATTTTTTAATCTCTTGTGGAATTGTATGCTACGAATTGCAACGATTTGAATGAAGGAATTGGTTTCTTAGCGGAAAAGTAATCAAGTTTTTCTGAGACATTCAGCCGTCAAATATTCCATTGATATCCTTCAAATTGCAAAGATATCAAGAAGTAGAAGATGCAAAACGTTAAAAGAAACATTTTAATGTGTTATATTCGTTCAGCTGCAATCATTGTAATTGGATAAAACTTCTAAAATTTTTAGGGTACAGTGGCTCAAAAAGTATCCGAACACTATGGTTGATTACAGAATTCAGAAAAAATAAATTGGCAACGATTTTTTTAGAAATTAGTGATCTGGCAACCTTCGTGTCACGTGACACGAAAGTTGTCAGATCGGATATTTTTTGGATTTTTTTCACGGATATTTTTTTGAGCGACTGTATTGACAAGAGTAAGTGGTTTAACGTTATAAATATTTCGAAATTTTTTTGGGTTCTTAAAACTCAACACCTTTAGCAACAATGGAGGTGGTCTCACAACAAACCAAAGCGTGTGCAGTAATTAACAGTGCAAAACCATCACTAACAATGAAGGTAACCTGACAGCAAACAGGACCGACAATGGAAGTAATGTCATAGCAAACTGGACTGTGTGCAGTAACTAACAGTGCAAAACCATTACCAACAATGCAGGTGATGTCACGGCAAACTGGAACATGTGCAATAACTAACAGTGCAAAACCATTACCAACAATGCAGGTGATGTCACAGCAAACTGGAACATGTGCAATAATTAACAGTGCAAAACCATTACCAACAATGCAGGTGATGTCACAGCAAACTGGAACAAGTGCAATAATTAACAGTGCAAAACCATTACCAACAATGCAGGTGATGTCACAGCAAACTGGAACATGTGCAATAATTAACAGTGCAAAACCATTACCAACAATGCAGGTGATGTCACAGCAAAATGGAACATGTGCAATAATTAACAGTGCAAAACCATTACCAACAATGCAGGTGATGTCACAGCAAACTGGAACAAGTGCAATAATTAACAGTGCAAAACCATTACCAACAATGCAGGTGATGTCACAGCAAACTGGAACATGTGCAATAATTAACAGTGCAAAACCGTTACCAACAACTGGAGTGTATGCAGTGTTTTACAGTGCAGAACTATTACTAACAATGGAAGTGACGTCACAGAAAACTGGAGTGTGTGCAGCAATTAACAGTGCAAAACCGTTCCCAACAATGACGGTGACGTCACAGCAAACTGGAGCATGTGCAGTAATTAACAGGGCAAAATCATTACCAACAATGAAAGTGACGTCACATCAAACTAGAGCGTGCGCAGCGATTAAGAGTGTAAAAATCATTACCAACAATGGAAGTGATGTCACAGGAAACTGGGTTGGGTTATTTAACCTCTAAGCGGCACTGTTTTTGCACACCATGGGCTAAATGGCCAGGTCACAAGGACCCCCGAAGGCTCAGAGAAGGTTGGGGGAGGAGATTCACTGGAACAGCTGTTGGGAGACAGATGGTAGCCTCTCGTCAAGGCCACCCAGTGCGTTCTTTAACGTGCAGAGGGTATGGCTCTCCCGCACACGGGGCCACGGCTTAACGTCCCATCCGACGGACGGCGACAGCAAACTGGAACGTGTGCAGTGATTAACAGTGTAAAACCCTTACCAACAATGGGGGTGAACTCACAGCAAACTGAAACGTGTGCAGTGATTAACTGTGTAAAACCATTGCCAACAATGGAGGTAACCTCGCAACAAAGTGGGTTGTGTTCAGTAACTAACATTGCAAAACTATTACCAACACTGGAGTGGCCTCACAACAAACCCGTGTAGTAGTAACAATGGGGTTGGCGTCCATTGTTGCCTATGGTTTTTACCAGTTGGCAAGGATTTTGTTTCTAGACGCCAGAAAATTTAGAAAAGCTCATAACGTTAAACTGCTCAAACCGCTTTACATGTTACAATATTCTGAGGTTGTAAAACACCAATGAACGGGAATACCATTACCATATTCTTTCAAACTATGTGATTGATTAGAAAATTTTCTCATTACTTTGGTGCACAATAAAAATGACAGAAAAATTAGTTTGCTGTTGGCAAAAATAAATTTCACTTGTTCTAATTTCTTAAATACCAGCACCTCTTTACTGATTAATTTTCATCACATCTAAACTGTCACAGCTAAGTCTAACAGGAATTGGTAACTTTTTTAAATTCATATTCAGTTGCAACACAATTAACAAATAACAATAATAACAATAATAACAAAGAATATTTATATTATGTTACATTCAACATTTTACCAACTGTGTCTTATAGAATAATATATGCTTACACTTAACATTTGTCTGTAGAAAATATAAGTACAATTGACATTATAACAATATTTCAGAAATGTTACAGAAAAGTTCAAATTTAAAGTTCGAAAAGTTAAAATCAAAATGGTTCTATTCAAGCAATTTTAGCACAGTTTTTTTTATACAGTATAATTTGTTTTTGTATTCTGTGGAGTATTAGAGTAAACTCTGGAATAGGGTTCTCAACGCCCTTGGGGGTACGCGGTAAAATTTTTTTGGGTACGCCGTGAGAGCCGAAAAGTCGCTAGATCTAGTAACAAAGTAAAAATAACTACTGTTATACTATAACTATAGTTTTATCTATCTGTACAAGGGGTACGCCAGTTACATGCACATTTCCAGGGGGTACGTGAAGCATAAAAGGTTGAGAACCACTGATATATATTTTATTTTATTCCCATTGTTATACTATAACTATAGTTTTATCTATCTATACAAGGGGTACGCCAGTTACATACACATTTCCAGGGGGTACGTGAAGCATAAAAGGTTGAGAACCACTGATATATATGTTTTATTTTATTCCCATTGTTATACTATAACTATAGTTTTATCTATCTATACAAGGGGTACGCCAGTTACATGCACATTTCCAGGGGGTACGTGAAGCATAAAAGGTTGAGAACCACTGATATATATATGTTTTATTTTATTCCCATTGTTATACTATAACTATAGTTTTATCTATCTATACAAGGGGTATGCCAGTTACATACACATTTCCAGGGGGTACGTGAAGCATAAAAGTTTGAGAACCACTGATATATATTTTATTTTATTCCCATTGTGATACTATAACTATAGTTTTATCTATCTATACAAGGGGTATGCCAGTTATATACACATTTCCAGGGGGTACGTGAAGCATAAAAGGTTGAGAACCACTGATATATATGTTTTATTTTATTCCCATTGTTATACTATAACTATAGTTTTATCTATCTATACAAGTGGTACGCCATGTCACAAGGACCCCGAGGGATCAAAGAACGTTTGGGGCAGGAAATCACTGGATGGGAGACAGATGGTAGCCTCCCGTCTAGGCCATCTAGCGTGTTCTTTAACGTTGGATTGTTTTACTTCTGAGGAGCACTTTTTTGCACACCATGGGCTGAATGGCCAGGTGACAAGGACCCCGAAGGCTCAGAGAACATTGGAGGAGGGGACCCACTGGAACAGCTGTTGGGAGACAGATGTTCCAGACAGATGTTGGGAGACAGATGCACGTTAAGCTAGATAGCCTCCCGTCTAGGACATCTAGCGTGTTCTTAACGTGCACAGGTTATGGCTCTCCCACACGTGGGGCCACGACTTTACTTCTCATCCGACGGACGGCAGCCTTTCCAGGCCCATCGATGTCCCCTACAAACCGATCCATGGCAGGGAGTTTTCCGGAGATAAATCTCAATGCTGACCCTGCTAGGACTCGAACCTGGGAACTGCAGATTACGACCTGGGCACGCTATGAATAAGCCACCCCCTCCCCTCCCGTGCATAGGGAAAAATTAATTATTTCCGCATAAATATTTATTGTTTTCTCTGTAAACAATTCTGTATATTGTTATTGATCGTATTAATGAAGTTTCGCAACTTTCACATTGTTTAAACTGGAATTGTATTACGGGTCTGAATAAGTTTTCATTTCATTTTATGAAGTACAAAAGTTAGTATATCGAAAAATCATTTGATATGAAGAAATATATTAAGCGAATACATATATACATAAAAAAACTTGTTTTATACAATATTAAGATGTGCTTTGTGTTTTAGTGAACACAGTATTTCATTACAGATACAAAATATGCAAGAGACATTTTACAAATGGTTCGTTTAACATATTCTATAGAATTTGGCTGAATTATGAAAAGTTAAACATCGTTTTTAAAGTCGTTTTAAATATTCGTTAAGTTTGGCGAAGTGGAATGATTACATATTAGTGCAAACGCCAAATTTTTCGTTTCCTTCACCAACAATAATCTATTTACAAACGAAGATGTTTTTTTTTTATAAAACAAACATCAACTTAACAACAACAACAACAACAACTTAACAACAACAACAACTTTCCGAAGTGAACTTGTAACCAATGAAAGAAGGAATGAAAGAATTTCAGATCAACGAACCATTAACCCTTTCACGACTAAGGGAAACATTTTTTCCCATTTGAAAATTGGTGATTGTCGTATTTAATTATAACCTTATCTGCATTTTTTATACAGAATGTCAAAATAGAACGTATGCCGAACGCAATTAGGTAAACGGGAACGTTTATTCCATGTCCATCTTTGCAATAATGTTGCATCTGTGCAATGTCCATCTTTGCTTCACAACCAAAAGAAATTGCTTCGCAGAATATCATAATTAGCACATAATTTTGTATAGTAATTTTATTTCATAATTTTGTATTATTTTAGCTAACATTTTGTTCTAATAAACCAATAAATAAAAGACATTGCATAATAAGCCTAACTATAATTTGTGTTACCTTTAGAGTCCATTGGGAAAAATATTTCCCATAAAATTCCAAAAAAACTACACATTGTTATGAATTTTTCTTATGATTTTTATTTATTTTACGTCTAAACAAACTAAAATAAACAGTTACATACTAATATCTACTCTTAGAAACCTTATGGCTTATGGTATGAAAGGGTTAAAATGCAAAAAAACCTTTTTTTTCAGCAAATCATTGCCTTATTTTTTTTAACTTAGAGTTTACAAAAAACACACAAAAAATGAATAAATACTTCAGCAGACGTGTTACGATACACAACGTCTCCATCGTGTTAGAAATGACTCGCAATTCTTTGTGACAATCAAGTCTTGACTTCCAATATCACCCAATAGAGTTCTTCAATTTATCAAATGGTTCTGCTCAATTTAACTCCTACACAGACACATATTTACAAGACATGGAAGCATTTCCATCATTAGTAACTGCAAAGGATGACCATTAAGTTTTAAAGAAGCTTTCAGGAGTAAAACTCCATTTCATCATGTAATCAGGAACTTATTTTCTTTAGATTTAATTCTTTAGTTTTATTTCACTGATCACTTCTATGTCCTTTAGATTTATTTTTTTCTAAAATGGCCATTTTGTCCTTTTTTTTGTGAATTAAAATAGTAAACTGAATATTGGCGCGCAGTAGATGGGTTGAAATTTTTAAATAGTTCACAGATAAACAAGTATTTTTTAAAAACATTTTAAAAAACGTTGAATTTTGTTTAAGTCTCCCTGGATTTAATGCCCCCACTGAACGCGTATTTTGATTAGCGAACAATATGTGGACCAGTCAAAAAATCCAATTAAAATTCGAAACATCGAAAGCAGGCATTTATACCAAATGCAACTTTGACATGAATTGTATACAGTTTTATGCATTTTTAAAACACAAACCTGATTTATTAAAAAAAGTTAATTCTTGTGAAAAGTATCAAAATTAAATTTTTAAAGTAATAATGTGATTGTTTAAAATGTTATGTATATGCTTATATTTTATAATAAATGATATACAGCTTTTTAGTTTTGTGAAACAAATAAGCGCAACCTACTTTTTTTTATTATGAAACAATATCTGATTTGTCCTTTATTTTCTCAAAAAAAAAACAAGGTCATCGCAATGATAACAAGATGCTGCAATCTGATCATCAGGCAAGACATTAATAAATATTTCTGAATAGGATTCCTTATCAGTGGCATTTCAAGACCTTATATATATTTTGCTCTATAATTTCCCCATAGATGGCACTGGTGTGACATTTGAGAATCACCGTGATTGGTTGGTTTACCTCTGAGCGGCACTTTTTTGCACACCATGGGCTAAATGGCCAGGTCACATGGACCCCGAAGGCTCAGAGAAGGTTGTGGGAGGGGACCCACTGGAACAACTGTTGGGAGACAGATGGTAGCCTCCCGTCAAGGCCATCCAGCGTGTTCTTTAACGTGCACAGGGTATGGCTCTCCCGCACACGGGGCCACGGCTTAACGTCCCATCCGACGGACGGCGTCCTTTCCAAGCCCATCGGTGTCCCCTACTGACCGTGGGCCGGGCGGGGGAATTTTGAGGAGATAAATCTCAACGCTGACCCAGCTGGGACTCGAACCTGGGAACTACAGATTACGAGCCTGGCGCGCTACCGACTGAGCCACACCCGCCCCAAGAGAATCACCGTGAAATATTTAAAAAAAAAACCACAGAATAAAAAGAACCCTTAACATTCTATGAAAAAACATGACTTAAAAAGAACCCTTAAACATTCTATGAAATCCTGAGTTTTGTTTTAAAATATTTCTTTAAATTAATTCATTCTAAGCTCGCGAGTTAATAATTAACCCACTCTTTTAACTGTTTTACAGATCATTTCAAAGGACATAAGCTTAACTATTATATTCTAGAAAGAATACTTAATATCTCCGTTATTAACTGATTATTCGTAAAGAGTTATTCAGAGCACTAAAGTGTAAAACTAGGTAATGCATGGGCGGGGGTGGCTCAGTCGGTAGCGCGCCAGGCTCGTAATCTGTAGTTCCCAGGTTCGAGTCCCAGCTGAGTCAGCGTTGAGTATTTATCTCCTCAAAATTACCCGCCCTGCCCACGGTCAGTAGGGGACACCGATGGGCTTGCCGCCGTCCGTCGGATGGGAGGTTAAGCCATGGCCCCGTGTGAATGAGAGCCATACCCTGTGCACGTTAAAGAACACGCTGAATGGCCTTGATGGGAGGCTACCGTCTGTCTCCCAACAGCTGTTCCAATGGGTCCCCTTCCCAAACCTTCTCTGAGCCTTCGGGGTCCTTGTGACCTGGCCATTTAGCCCATGGTGTGCAAAAAAGTGCCGCTCAGAGGTAAAACAACCCAAGGTAATGCATAACTTATTAGAATATTGATATCGAATAGACTTTATTGAACCTATAAAGTTGGAAATAAAACTGATTAAGCTGAAAACTCATTCACTTTTTTTTTTCATTAGTAAATCAGTACTTTTTTGGAGTTTACTTATTTCATTTAAATAATAACCATTTACAGTTTGGTTTGACTTGCAGGAAACATTATGTACTGCAATCAAAACTTTGCTAATCATTTCTAACATTAGCATCTATTTTATATCAATTAACAGACGTAAGCACCGCTTAAACATAAAGACAATATTTTGAATTAGTCAAAATATCCGGCAAGAGATAATAAGTATTACATTACACTGGAAAGAAAATAAGTAATGTACAGTCGCTCAAAAAAGTATCCGAACACTATGGTTGATTACAGAATTCAGAAAAAATATCTTACAACGATTTTTTTTAGAAATTAGTGTCACATGACACGAAGGATCACTAATTTCTAAAAAAAATCGTTGTAAGATATTTTTTCTGAATTCTGTAATCAACCATAGTGTTCGGATACTTTTTTGAGCGACTGTACCCCTAATTCGAGTCCAAAGAGCGTTGTGAAAAAAAAAGTCATTAGTTGAAATCATTACAAATGATTATGAATGTTCCTACAGAATCTATAAGCACCAGTTTGGTATAAAACACAGCCCTCGCTTAGCAAAGGCAAAAATCCACGTGCAGAAAGAACAATCTTTTTTCTGAACACGCTATCACAACACTTAGTATGATGAGAGAGAAAAAAAAAATGGAATGATTGGGAATCAAAAATCAGATCAGTCCTTTTCAGCCATAAACTTCATCAAAACCCGTCCTACCCGTCCACGGATAAGTTGAAGGACAGGGTTGGCAAGTACGCATATTTCTACTACCTCCTTGGTATCCAATGCTACAAGTAGTGGGATGATGGCACGGCCCTGGCTTGTCTGTACTCTTCGGACACTGCCAAGGACCAAAATTCTTGATGCGGGATAGAGGAGTCGGATCACGAATCCACTGGATTGCCTGCCAGTTAGTGACCATGTACACGTCGCTTCTGGAATTGATGTCTTCAATGAACTTCATGAATCCTTTACGAAAGTGCTGCGTCGTGAACCAGGCGGCGTGGTAGTAAAGGCCGAATGGCGCTCGATTAGACTTGTAATGGCGGTTGAAATTCTTTAGCAACATCTGGTAGACCTCTTCTTCGTTGTCCGGGTTGGCACAAGCGTCTCCCATCGAGCATCTTCCTCCTCGGTAATCGATCCACATCACCATCCCTACCTGCAAAGTATCAATACATAAATGCAGTTTAGCAATTTTTGTAGAATTGGTAAAAAAATTTCGCTAAAACAAATCTGAAAGGTAAAATGGGAATTCATAATTAGTGCAATGAAGGTCGGATCTAGGAGGGAAGTCAAGGGTGTCAAAACCTGTCCTACCCGTCCACGGGGGGCGGGGGTGGCTCAGTCGGTAGCGCGCCAGGCTCGTAATCTGTAGTTCCAAGGTTCGAGTCTCAGCTGGGTCAGCGTTGAGATTTATCTCCGCAAAATTCCCCCGCCCTGCCCACGGTCAGTAGGGGACACCGATGGGCTTGGAAAGGCCGTCGTCCGTCGGATGGGTGGTTAAGCTGTGGCCCCGTGTACGGGACAGTCATACCCTGTGCACGTTAAAGAACACGCTTCATTCCAGAACCCTTGACGGGAGGCTACCATCTGTCTCCCAACAGCTGTTCCAGTGGGTCCCCTCCCCCAACCTTCTCTGAGCCTTTGGGGTCCATGTGACCTGGCCATTTAGCCCATGGTGTGCAAAAAAGTGCCGCTCAGAGGTAAAACAACCCAACGTTAAAGAACACGCTGGATGGCCTTGACGGGAGGCTACCATCTGTCTCCCAACAGCTGTTCCAGTGGGTCCCCTCCCCCAACCTTCTCTGAGCCTTCGGGGTCCATGTGACCTGGCCATTTAGCCCATGGTGTGCAAAAAAGTGCCGCTCAGAGGTAAAACATCCCAACGTTAAAGAACACGTTGGATGGCCTTGACGGGAGGCTACCATCTGTCTCCCAACAGCTGTTCTAGTGGGTCCCCTCCCCCAACCTTCTCTGAGCCTTCGGGGTCCATGTGACCTGGCCATTTAGCCCATGGTGTGCAAAAAAGTGCCGCTCAGAGGTAAAACAACCCAACCCGTCCACGGATAGGTTGAAGGGCAGGTTCTTATAATCGTCTCAAGCCTGGAGAGGGCCATTTAGGGACGTAGAGAAGTGTGTATATAGCCCAGAAACGAAACTTTTTACTAATGGATTATTTAACAATCGATATCCTATTTAAGAGTTTGTCATTTGACCTCTGGGATAGTTAGGGTGCTAGAGGTATTCCTTCTGAAAAAAAAAATGTCTATATAGGTTGAAGGGCAGGATTGGCAAGGACTCATGTTTCTACTGCCTCCTTGGTATCCAATGCTGCAAGTAGTGGGATGGGTTGGGTTGGGTTGTTTTACCTCTGAGCGGCACTTTTTTGCACACCATGGGCTAAATGGCCAAGTCCCAAGGACCCCGAAGGCTCAGAGAAGGTTGGGGGAGGGGACCCACTGGAACAGCTGTTGGGAGACAGATGGTAGCCTCCCGTCAAGGCCATCCAGCGTGTTCTTTAACGTGCACAGGGTATGGCTCTTCCGCACATGGGGCCACGGCTTAACGTCCCATCCGACGGACGGCGGCCTTTCCAAGCCCATCGGTGTCCCCTACTGACCGTGGGCAGGGCGGGGAATTTTGCGGAGATCAATCTCAACGCTGACCCAGCTGGGACTCGAAACTGGGAACTACAGATTACGAGCCTGGCGCGCTACCGACTGAGCCACCCCCGCCCCAGTAGTGGGATGATATTTTGGTAGGGGCACTTGGATATTTTGGTAGGGCACTACAGTCGCTCAAAAAAGTATCCGAAAGTTACGGTTGATTACAGAATTCAGAAAAAATATATGGCAACGATTTTTTCAGTTTGAAAAAATTGTTTTTTATTATCCTCCTTTATCTTCCATTTCTAGATTTTTTATCCTCCTTTTAGGACACTGGCATCTGGTAACCCTACACATAAGTGAATTATCCATATACAGACAATGGACAGAAAAATGGAAAAAATCCTTATTTTGTACCCAAAATTCTGTTATGAATTAAAAATAACTGAAATATAACCCAAAAAACACTCGACGTTTTCTTGCATGGGTCTAGCCTGGTCCCCCCCCCTTCCCCCCGCTTTGAGAATGCTCGTACGCCAAAAAATTTTCAACTTCTGAATATTTCATGCATTTTTAAGACATTTGTAGAAAACCCTCCAAAACGAAGGCTTGGGTTGTGTTGGGTTGGGTTGTTTTACCTCTGAGCGGCACTTTTTTGCACACCATGGGCTAAATGGCCAGGTCACATGGACCCCGAAGGCGCAGAGAAGGTTTGGGGAGGGGACCCACTTTAACAGCTGTTGGGAGACAGATGGTAGTCTCCCGTCAAGGCCATCCAGCGTGTTCTTTAACGTGCACAGGGTATGGCTCTCCCGCATACGGGCCACGGCTTAACGTCCCATCCGACGGACGGCGGCCTTTCCAAGCCCATCGGTGTCCCCTACTGATAGTGGGCACGGCGGGGAATTTTTGCGGAGATAAATCTCAACGCTGACCCAGCTGGGACTCGAACCTGGGAACTACAGATTGCGAGCCTGGCGCGCTACCGACTGAGCCACTCCCGCCCCCAAAAATGAAGGCGAAAATGTTACACTGCAAGGGGAAATCCAATTTCTCCCCCTCCACTTATTTTTTTTCTAGAACCGGGCCTGAGCGCGATAATGAGGTTCCTATTAGCCAAATCTGAAGACATTTGAGTCGTTGAATGCAATCGTGCTGGAGCTATCGTAGTCTTTCCTCTTCATTGTAAACCACATTGCACAGATATTACATTTCCGTATTATGCCAGGGGCGGGGGTGGCACAGTCGGTAGCGCGCCAGGTTCGTAATCTGTAGTTCCCAGGTTCGAGTCCCAGCTGGGTCAGCGTTGAGATTTATCTCCGCAAAATTCCCCGCCCTGCCCACGGTCAGTAGAAGACACCGATGGGCTTGGAAAGGCCGCCGTCCGTCGGATGGGACGTTAAGCCGTGCCCCCGTGTGCGGGAGAGCCATACCCTGTGCACGTTAAAGAACACACTGGATGGCCTTGACGGGAGGCTACCATCTGTCTCCCAACAGCTGTTCCAGTGGGTCCCCTCTCCCAACATTCTCTGAGCCTTCGGGGTCCATGCGACCTGGCCATTTAGCCCATGGTGTGCAAAAAAGTGCCGCTCAGAGGTAAAACAACCCAACCCGTATTATGCCAATGGGACTCTAAATTCGGAGCTCTGTAACTTCTAAAACATGCATTTAATGGAAAAATGTGACTGAAAATAAATTAAAGATCGTAATGAAATTTATTTGAATCTCGATTTTCAACAATGTTCGTTCAGTATTCAAAGAGTTATGGAAGCTAGGATTTTCCATCGCTTATCCATTATTATCATTTATTATCACCCCGTTCATCTAGGGAGGGGGGGGGGGAGGTGCAAGGTGCCATCTACTGCAAACTGGATGTAGTCCTTAACTCCTCCTAAGGGCGGGGGTGGCTCAGTCGGTAGCGCGCCAGGCTCGTAATCTATAGTTCCCAGGTTCGAGTCCCAGCTGGGTCAGCGTTGAGATTTATCTCCGCAAAGTTCCCTGCCCACGGTCAGTAGGGGACACTGACGGGCTTGGAAAGACCTCCGTCCGTCGGATGGGACGTTTAGCCGTGGCCCCATGTGCGGGAGAGCCATACCCCTGTGCACGTTAAAGAACACGTTGGATGGCCTTGACGGGAGGCTACCATCTGTCTCCCAACAGCTGTTCCAGTGGGTCCTCTCCCCCAACCCTCTCTGAGCTTTCGGGGTCCTTGTGACCATGGTGTGCAAAAAAGTGCCGCTTGCAATTAATAATCCTATATTGTTGAGAATTTCGTACTATTTAATGATAATAAAAATAATAATTTATTTCCATACTCATTTACAAAAACATTACACACAAAAATTTGACATCAAATTTGAATGGAAACTGCAAAGGAAATAATATAAAATAAACGATTAAAAATTAAAAAAAATACACATCTGACAGAAAATGGTTGTGTCCGACACTATGGTTGATTACAGAATTGAGAAAAAATATTTGGCAACGATTTTTTAAAAATTAGTTTATTTCTAAAAAAATCGTTGCCAGATATTTTTTCTCAATTCTGTAATCAACCATAGTGTTCGGATATTTTTTGAGCGACTGTATCTCTGTGTAATGGGTTACAAAACAATACACAATATATTAATTTTTTCACAATTAGCCAGGATTGTTTACCAAAAAGAATATTCTAAAACCCTTTCTACAATCCTGCAACAGACTCTGCGAAGTGTTGTAGCACTTGAACAAGTAATTGTTTAATAATAATAATAACAATTAATAACATTTAATGAAATCGGTAATAATTCCATCAGAATAATTAAACAATTGAGTTAAAAATACATTACAAAAGGTATTAATAATAATAATAAAATCATTAGCATAAAATATTTTGTATTAAAATGCATATTTAGAAGTTATAGAGTTTTTAATTTGGTGTTCAAATAATTGAACAATAGTATTCTATATTCTCATCTGTTGATCGGGAATGAGATAGACTAGAATTGACAGAAGGATTATATAATTATTTATTTTTTTTTAGTCAAATACTAAGAATAGTGATTATAATATTTTGTTCTTGGCAACTGTCTGTTTCTTACCCGATCAATAGATGGCGTCATTATCGCTGTTACTCGAATACAGTAAACATAACGCATTCTCTATAGTTTCTAATAATATTAATACAAAAATTATGATTATTGAGTCCAAATTTCAATAATATTACGCTCAAAATATTTTTAGATCAACTAAAATAATATAAAATACTAATCAATAAATATCTTCCAGTTTCGAAATTAATTCGAAAATGGAAGGGTTAATATCTGAAGAGTTTTTTTTTTAAATAACATCTTTTGAACGCAAAAGTATACACTTTATGTAATTGAGATGCTTAGTTTTTTTTAATAAAATAATGCACTGATTCATAAGAAATACGGACTTAACGAAATTAAAAGATTACTAAACTAATTAAAAGATTACTAAACTTGATCAGAATCTGGGTAGTCCGAAATGCATTAAAAATTTTACTTCGAAACTAAAAGTAATGATTGTGGCGCCATCTATTTATCGGAAATGGAACAAACTACTGTCATATCCTATCAATAGATGGAGCCACGACTGACAGCATAAATTGGATTTAAATGTTTACAGTTCCCTTAGCGGTAATTGAACTAGACTCTGGACTATTCAGAGCATCTGGCACTTTATTAGGAATAAAAAAAAAATCCAGTCAGTCAAATGGGTTCGGATCCATTATTGGTGAAACTCAAATATTTACTGGTTATTTCCTGTACTTTTTCGATTATTGATTCTAAACAGATTCGCCGTATTTACAAAGCAGACTAAGATTAACGGATCTTAGATCTAAAGCTAAGGACTAAGACTAAGGGATCTTAGATCTAAGGGAGCCCCAAAAATTCGAAAGTTAAAATATATATTTCTTTATTCTGGTTTTAGGGAACATTAATAAACATAAATATAAAACTCAGGTGGTGAAAATCTTTTTCTAGGCTTTGTAAGCTAACAATGTTTGTATAATGAATTGATTTAAATACTAAAACTCGTGACATAATAAAACTTGAAATACATTATTTTGAGGGCACTTATATTCGAAGCCCTAAGTTGTAGGTTAGTTTAGCTTATGCGTAAATCCGGCCCTGGTTATTATACAAAATAATGTTCTTAGACCTCGAAACAAGTTTTTTGCGACTTAACTCCCATGGCCGAATGGTTAGCGCGCTTGGCTACTTGATCTAAGGGATTTGGGTTCGAGCCCCGGGTAAGGCATGGCTGTTTGTGTCGTTTTTCTGCTGAGGTCCTGCCACCCTCTCAGACCTTCTACTATGGCATATAAACTGACAGGCTCCTGTCAGTTTATATGCCATCTCTGTGGCAAGCAGCTGCTTGAGGGGGTATTTATTTATTTATTTAACGAATAACCAGCAAATGTTGCAATAGCAAATCATGGCCATATTCTGATGAACTGAACGGTACAAGAAATTGCGTGTAATTTTGGTCTTTTCTGAAGCAACACCTCGTACAACAGAAGGCCTGTAGATCAATTTATGGCTTCAGCGCAAGTATTCCTGCTAATTAGTTAAACCTGCGTTTATTAGGAAAAGTAAACACAGATTTAACTAACTAGCAAGACTACTTGTGTGACGTCATCATGCAGATAATTCTTATACATTTCTTTCTATTATTATTAGTGGTGTACTTTTGTACTCATGTTTATTTATAAATATACCATATTTAGAAGAAAAATTATTCGTATTTATTAGCATTATAATTGCTAATCAACCCAAATAATTCGTCTTTTAAATAAGATATGTTTGAAAATTAACTTTAATAAAAAAATAGTGTAAAAGTACAGCAGTAATAATAACAGAAATAAATGTATAAGATTTATCTACATTACAGGATACCTATGGTGACGTCATAACTTGGTTGGGTTGTTTTACCTCTAAGCGGCACTTTTTTGCACACCATGGGCTAAATGGCCAGGTCACATGGACCCCGAAGGCTCAGAGAAGGTTGGGGGAGGGGACCCACTGGAACAGCGGTTGGGAGACAGATGGTAAGCCTCCCGTCAGCGTGTTCTTTAACGTGCACAGGGTATGTCTCTCCCGCATACGGGGCCGGCTTAACGTCCCATCCGACGGACGGCGGCCTATTCCAAGACCATCGGTGTCCCTTACTGACCGTGGGCAGAGCGGGGAATTTTGCGGAGATAAATCTCAACGCTGACCCAGCTGGGACTCGAACCTGGGAACTACAGATTACGAGCCTGGCGCGCTACCGACTGAGCCCCCCCCCCCCCATAAATTGGTCCATCGGCATTACTGTTGTCTGAAGCCTGAAGAGCAGTTGAGCAAATAGAGAAAGAAAAGGAGGGAAAATAAATATGCATAAAAATTTAACTGAACTCTACTCATTAAAGCTATGGGTGGACTTTTAAGAAATATTTATTTATATGTTTAAAATTGAATTCTGCTGCTGCACATTCCACAATTGATATCATAAAGCAGAGCCTTAAAGTTTTTTTGTTATTGTTGTTGTCACGAGTGTAAGAAATTGCCCGAATAGTCCATCAACCAGAAACTGAAATATGCTTAGATAAATAAAAAACATTATCTGAAGGGAAAGGAAACACTTAAGTTCCTATTACGATCCTGTGTTGAAAATAAATAGAAATATTTTCTCACATTGCTACTGTGGAAAGGCCGCCGTCCGTCGGATGGGACGTTAAGCCGTGGCCCGTGTACAGGAGAGCCATACCCTGTGCACGTTAAAGAACACGCTGGATGACCTTGACGGGAGGCTACCATCTGTCTCCCAACAGCTGTTCCATTGGGTCTCCTCTCCCAACCTTCTCTGAGCCTTCGGGGTCCATGTGACCTGGCCATTTAGCCCATGGTGTGCAAAAAAGTGCCGCTCAGAGGTAAAACAACCCAACCCAATCCATTGCTACTGAAATAGATTCCCAGTTGTTTCCACTTGAAAATTTGAATGAATAAAATTTTAAACGACAGCAACATCCGCGCATATACATATATTAATTCTGGGGCAGATTTTCGGTAGCGCGCCAGGCTCATAATCTACAGTTCCCAGGTTCGAGTTCCAGCTGGATCAGCGTTGAGATATATCTCCACAAAATTCCCCGCCCTGCCCACGGTCAGTAGGGGAAACCGTTGGGCTTGGAAAGGCTGCCGTCCGTCGGATGAGACGTTAAACCGTGGCTCCGCGTACGAGAGAGCCACACCCTGTGCATGTTAAAGAACACGCTGGATGGCCTTGAGGGAGGCTACCATCTGTCTCCCAACAGCTATTCCAGTGGGTCCCCAATCTTCTCTGAGCCTTCGGGGTCCATGTGACCTGTCCATTTAGCTCATTGGGTGTAAAAAAGTGCCGCTTAGAGGTAAATTTGGGTTGGGTTGTTTTACCTCTGAGCGGCACTTTTTTCCACACCATGGGCTAAATGGCCAGGTCACATGGACCCCGAAGGCTCAAAGAAGGTTGGGGGAGGGGACCCACTGGAACAGCTGTTGGGAGACAGATGGTAGCCACCCGTCAAGACCATCCAGCGTGTTCTTTCACGTGCACAGGGTATGGCTCTCCCGCACACGGGGCCACGGCTTAAAGTCCCATCCGAAGGACGACGGTCTTTCCAAGCCCATCGGTGTCCCCTACTGACCGCGGGCAGGGCGGGGAGTTTTACGGAGATAAATCTCAACGCTGACCCAGCTGGGACTCGAACCTGGGAACTACAGATTACGAGCCTGGCGCGCTGCCGACTGAGCCCCCCCCCCCCTACCCCTCTTTAGAGGTAAATGAACAATCTCTGAGCCTTGTAAATTGACCATTTAGCCCTTTATTTGTGCAAAACGAAGCAGAAGAGTTAAAGCAATCCAATCCACCCAACTGCAAACTACAACTTGCAGCTAGAACAGCGAAACTCTCCTTTACTGTTTCTGCTGCATGCCTGGACTTGTACAACGGGTTGTCATGACAACATCGCTAGTAACTGAAGAGAACGGGTTGTAGGGTGTTTCTTTTTCAATCCTTCTCGCCTGAAATTTCCCGTTTTTTGGTGGCACGCGCAGGTTTGACCGCGATACTTTATCCTTGGTTTGTTTGCCAATTAACGCAGCCGCAATTACCACGCAGCAGGGGGAAAAAAAATCGACTTTTCCTCGCTACGTCTTAAATTAGAGAATTCAACATCGAGATTATTTGCTTTTATTTCTCATTACATTAGACTCTGTCTCTAACAGCATTTTTGCTCTCGTTCTAGTTTAAGTATATGGAAAGCAAAACAAAAAAAAATACCAGTTTTGCTTCTTAGTGTAGGATAATTTGTATAATTTTGTTAGTCCCTCAGTTGGGTTGGGTTGTTTTACCTCTGAGCGTCACTTATTTGCACACCATGGGCTAAATGGCCAGGTCACATGGACCCCGAAGGCTCAGAGAAGGTTGGGGGAACGGACCCAATGGAACAGCTGCTGGGAGACAGATGATAGCCTCCCGTCAAGGCCATCTAGCGTGTTCATTAACGTTCGGTTGTTTTACCTCTGAGTGGCACTTTTTTGCACACCATGGGCTAAATGGCCAGGTCACATGGACCCCGAAGGCTCAGAGAAGGTTGGAGGAGGGGACCCAGTAGAACAGCTGTTGGGAGACAGATGGTAGCCTCCCGTCAAGGCCATCCAGCGTGTTCTTTAACGTGCACAGGGTATGGCTCTCCAGCACACGGGGCCACGGATTAACGTCCCATTCGACGGACGGCGGCCTTTCCAAGTCCATCGATGTCCCCTACTGACCGTGGGCAGGGCGGGGAATTTTTGCGGATATCGATGCAAGAGGTAAGCGAATGCTGTCTCGTATGGTACGAGCCAATAGACGGGATACTGTGGCGCAACTCGCGTGTAATTTGAATTGTGGTTACGAGAGTAATGTGTCACAACACACAGTGTATCGAACCCTGCTGAAAATGGGGCTGCGTAGCACTGGCTGCTCCGAGTGCCTATGATAACTTCGGTTGGGTTGGGTTGTTTTTCCTCTGAGCGGCACTTTTTTGCACACCATGGGCTAAATGGCCAGGTCACATGGACCCCGAAGGCTCAGAGAAGGTTGGGGGAGAGGACACACTGGAACACCTGTTGGGAGACAGATGGTAGCCTCCCGTCAAGGCCATCCAGCGTGTTCTTTAACGTGCACAGGGTATGGCTCTTCCGCACATGGGGCCACGGCTTAACGTCCCATCCGACGGACGGCGGCCTTTCCAAGCCCATCGGTGTCCCCTACTGACCGTGGGCAAGACGGGGAATTTTGCGGAGATAAATCTCAACGCTGACCCAGCTGGGACTCGATCCTGGGAACTACAGATTACGAGCCTGGCGCGCTACCGACTGAGCCACCCCCGCCCCAATAACTTCGGTTCACTGTCGGAAGCGCCTACAATGGGCACGCGAGCATCAAATCTGAACCTTGAATGATTGGAAGGTCGTGTCGTGCGATGAATCTCGTTTCCTGTTCCACCATGTGGATGGCCGGGTACATGTGTGTCGTTTACCTGGGGAAGTGTTGGCACCAGGATGCACCATGGGACGAAAACAAGCCGGTGGAGGAAGTATAATGCTTTGGGCAATGTTCTCGTGGGAAACCCTAGGTTCAATCATTCATGTGCAGGAAATCATGATATCAACCACCTAGCTAAACATTTGCAGACCAGGTACATCCTTTCATGGAAACGGTATTCCCCTTTAGTAGGGGGCGGGGGTGGCTCAGTCGGTAGCGCGCAGGCTCGTCATCCGTAGTTCCCAGGTTCGAGTCCCAGCTGGGTCAGCGTTGAGATTTATCTCTGCAAAATTTCCCCACCCTGCCCACGGTCAGTAGGGGACACCGATGGGCTTGGCTTGGAAAGGCTGCCGTCCGTCGGATAGGACGTTAAGCCGTGGCCCCGTGTGCGGGAGAGCCATACCCTGTGCATGTTAAGGAACACGCTGGATGGCACTGACGGGAGGCTACCATCTGTTTCCTAACAGCTGTTCCAGTGGGTCCCCTCCCCCAACCTTCTCTGAGCCTTCGGGGTCCATGTGACCTGGCCATTTTAGCCCATGGTGTGCAAAAAAGTGTCGCTCAGAGGTAAAACAACCCAACCCAACCCCTTTAGTAGTGCCTTCTTTCAGCCTGATAACCATGCCATACTGCCCAGATTGTTCGAGAATGTTTTGTGGAACATGAGGAAGATTTCCAGGTAATGTCCTGGCCTCCAAATTCCCCAGACCTCAATCCAATCAAGTATCTGTGAGTTGTATTTGAACAGCATATTCGATCTGCGGCAATTCATCCACGTAACGTACAAGGGTTAAATTATCTGCTGGTAACGTGTGTGTACCAGATACCACAAGACACTTTTAGAAATCTCTATGCCTTGCCGGGTAGAAACTGTTTTGGCGGCACGTGGAGGACCAACATCCTATTTAGCAGGTGGTTATAATGCGTTCAGTCGTAAGAAAAATTCGCTAGTTGTTTGGGACGGCAGCTCACGAATTATTCATCCCCTGATTTTTCGTTAGATGTAATATTGTACCTTAAAAAGATTCGCTCCAGACCAAATTAGAGCACATAAACTCACATTCATACAATTAAAACGGAAGAATTCTTTATTGTTATTTCTTACTATAAATAAGGCGGTAGACAAAAACATATACAGAAAATTCCCGGTTATGCAGTATTCAAACATCCAGAATTCTCATGCAACCGAACTAAATTTGAAATTGAAATAATAGATTTTTCTGAAATCAAATATTAGGATATTTTCGCTTTTCTCGTGTCTCGGATTCCACTGACTTTCAACTTTCAAAAATTCTTTTTCACATTTTGCTAAAGAGAAAATTCGACAATTCCGCATTCAGCGCCATCTGGCGACCAATACTACAATTCCTTCTATAGTGGCTTTTAGTGAATAAATAAACATAAATAAATATCCCGTCAAGCAGGTGCTTGCCACAGAGGTCTAACAGGGGGCCTGTCAGTTTATACGCCATAGTATACAGTATTTGTTTTGTATAAAAGTATTTCCCGTGCAACAGGCAATTTCCATTCTCCGTAAATGCCGGATAACCGGGAGCATTGTCACATCCTGTAACGTTGAAATTACAACACTAAAAAACAGGTGGCAAAATACAAATGATATTCCCATGTGAAGCAATATAGGAGATGAGGAAGACATGGTTAATTTTTCTAAACAAATGGACAATTTTATTATACAAAATATAATCCACATCACTAGGAGGTACAGGGGCGGGGGTGGCTCAGTCGGTAGCGCGCCAGGCACGTAATCTGTAGTTCCCAGGTTCGAGTCCCAGCTGGGTCAGCGTTGAGATTTATCTCCGCAAAATTCGCCGCCCTGCCCACGGTCAGTAGGGGACACCAATGGGATTGGAAAAGCCGCCGTCCGTCGGATGGGACGTTAAGCCGTGGCCCCGTGTGTGGGAGAGCCATACCCTGTGCACGTTAAAGAACACGCTGGATGGCTTTGACCGGAGGCTACCATCTGTCACCCAATAGCTGTTCCAGTGGGTCTCCTCCCCCAACCTTCTCTGAGCCTTCGGGGTCCATGTGACCTGGCCATTTAGCCCATTGGTGTGCAAAAAGTGCCGCTCAGAGGTAAAACAACCCAACGTTAAAGAACACGCTGGATGGCCTTGACGAGAGGCTACCATCTGTCTCCCAACAGCTGTTCCAGTGGGTCCCCTCCCCAACTTTCTCTGAGCCTTCGGGGTTCATGTGACCTGGCCATTAGCCCATGGTGTGCAAAAAAGTGCCGCTCAGAGGTAAACAACCCAACGTTAAAGAACACGCTGGATGGCCTTGACGAGAGGCTACCATCTGTCTCCCAACAGCTGTTCCAGTGGGTCCCCTCCCCCAACTTTCTCTGAGCCTTCGGGGTCCATGTGACCTGGCCATTTAGCCCATGGTGTGCAAAAAAGTGCCGCTCAGAGGTAAAACAACCCAACGTTAAAGAACACGCTGGATGGCCTTGAAGAGAGGCTACCATCTGTCTCCCAACAGCTGTTCCAGTGGGTCCCCTCCCCCAACTTTCTCTGAGCCTTCGGGGTCCATGTGACCTGGTCATTTAGCCATGGTGTGCAAAAAAGTGCCGCTCAGAGGTAAAACAACCCAACGTTAAAGAACACGCTGGATGGCCTTGACGAGAGGCTACCATCTGTCTCCCAACAGCTGTTCCAGTGGGTCCCCTCCCCAACTTTCTCTGAGCCTTCGGGGTCCATGTGACCTGGTCATTTAGCCCATGGTGTGCAAAAAAGTGCCGCTCAGAGGTAAAACAACCCAACGTTAAAGAACACGCTGGATGGCCTTGACGAGAGGCTACCATCTGTCTCCCAACAGCTGTTCCAGTGGGTCCCCTCCCCCAACTTTTCTGAACCTTCGGGGTCCATGTGACCTGGTCATTTAGCCCATGGTGTGCAAAAAAGTGCCGCTCAGAGGTAAAACAACCCAACGTTAAAGAACACGCTGGATGGCCTTGACGAGAGGCTACCATCTGTCTCCCAACAGCTGTTCCAGTGGGTCTCCTCCCCCAACCTTCTCTGAGCCTTCGGAGTCCATGTGACCTGGCCATTTAGCCCATGGTGTGCAAAAAAGTGCCGCTCAGAGGTAAAACAACCCAAACAACTAGGAGGTACAACCACGTCTATGGGAATACATCGAATAATGCTTCGTGGCAGTGTCGCAGAGATTCCTGTGGCACTGTTAACCACGCTTTCTGCAAGGGGCGTGGGTTCCTTAGTCGGTAGCGCGTCAGGTTCAGGTTCGTAATCTACAGTTCCCAGTTTCAAAAATCAGCTGGGTCAGCGTTGAGATTTATCGCAAAACTCCCCGCTTTGCCCACAGTCAGTAGAAGACACCGTTGGTTTGGAAAGGAGCATCTGTGGTTTGTGTTGGAACAGCATATCCGATCCACAATGGCTCAACCACGTAATTTACAAGAGTTAAAGGATTTGCTGGTTGGGTTGGATTGTTTTACCTCTGAGCGGCACTTTTTTGCACACCATGGGCTAAATGGCCAGGTCACATGGACCCCGAAGGCTCAGAGAAGGTTGGGGGTTGGGTTGTTTTACCTCTTAGCGGCACTTTTTTGCACACCATGGGCTGAATGGCCAGGTCACACAGACCCCGAAGGCTCAGAGAAGGTTGGGGGTTGGGTTGTTTTACCTCTTAGCTGCATTTTTTTGCATACCATGGGATAAATGGCCAGGTCACATGGACCCCGAAGGTTCAGAGAAGGTTGGGGGTTGGGTTGTTTTATCTCTTAGCGGCACTTTTTTGCACACCATGGGCTAAATGGCCAGGTCACATGGACCCCGAAGGCTCAGAGAAGGTTGGGGGTTGGGTTGTTTTACCTCTGAACGGCACTTTTTTGCATACCATGGGATAAATGGCCAGGTCACATGGACCCCGAAGGTTCAGAGAAGGTTGGGGATTGGGTTGTTTTACCTCTTAGCGGCACTTTTTTGCACACCATGGGCTAAATGGCCAGGTCACATGGACCCCGAAGGCTCAGAGAAGGTTGGGGGTTGGGTTGCTTTACCTCTTAGCGGCACTTTTTTGCACACCATAGGCTAAATAGCCAGGTCACATGGACCCCGAAGGCTCAGAGAAGGTTGGGGGAGGGGACCCACTGGAACAGCTGTTGGGAGACAGATGGTAGTCTCCCATCAAGGCCATCCAGTGTGTTCTTTAACGTGCACAGGGTATGTCTCTTCCGCACACGGGACCACGGCTTAACGTCCCATCCGACGGACGGCGGCCTTTTCAAGCCCATCGGTGTCCCCTACTGACCGTGGGCAGGGCGGGGAATTTTGCGGAGATAAATCTCAACGCTGACCCATCTGGGACTCGAACCTTGGAACTACAGATTACGAGCCTGGCGCGCTACCGACTGAGCCACCCCCGCCTCACACAACATCGAATACACAATTGAGAAAAGAGTCAACATTGCAATCCTTCCGAACCATAATAAGATTTTGATCTCTCCTGTAACTGAAACACATTTTCCACAGCAGTTAGAAACATGGCAAACTTTATGCGCTAATTCCTTCAAGATTTCCATTTTCTTCCTTTGTTTTATCATTCTGTTTCATCTTTTACGAAAGTATAATGACGTGTGCCAAACGTATATCCTGAATTATTGTGGAGTAGGTGGAATTCTTTTAATCATTATCTAAATCTGATTTATTCAAGCAGCTTCAATCGGAAGGGGGTAAAGATTAGCGAATTAGTTCGACTCGAAGAAATGAGAATTCCGTTTCTTCAAAGCTTGCCAATGACATAAAGCCGGTGGACCGAGTAATGACGTCACTGTGAATATTCTCATGTCTAGAAAATTCCTTAGAAATTTCTTTCTTATTTTATTACTGGTGCAATACAATATGTAATAATGTTTATTTATAAATGTACCTAATTCATAAGAAAAATTATTCGTATTTATTAGAAATTATCATAATTTAATATATTTGAATAATTTATCTAATAAACATGGTATGTTTATAAATAAACCTTAATATAAATATTAGTACAAAAGTACACCAGAGTAATAATGCAAATAGATATATAAGAATTTTCTAGATTACAGGACTATTAATGCAGACGTCATAACTTGGTCCACTGGGTTCCTGTTGTAGGTGGCATTGATTTAGTCAAAGAATAAGGATTTGGATTGGATTGTTTTACGTCTGAGCGGCACTTTTTTTGCACACAATGGGCTAAATGGCCAGGTCACAAGGACCCCAAAGGCTCAGAGAAGGTTTGGGGAGGAGATCCACTGGAACAGCTGTTAGGAGACAGATGGTAGCCTCCCGTCAAGGCCATCCAGTGTGTTCTTTAACGTGCACAGGGTATGTCTCTCCCGCACACGGGGCCACAGCTTAACGTCCAATCCGATGGACGGCGGCCTTTCGAAGCCCATCGGTGTCTCCTAATGACCGTGGGGAGTGCGGGGAGTTTTGCGGAGATAAATCTCAAAGCTGATCCAGCTGGGACTCGAACCTAGAAACTAAAGATTTCGAGCCTATCGTACTACCGACTGAGACACCCTCGCCCCGGGTGCGCCATGAACAGTAAGGACACGGAACTACTATGTTGTGATCCTGTCCAACCTATAGAATTGAAGCGGGAGTGGCTCAGTTGGTAGCGCGCCAGCCTCGTAATCTGCAGTTCCCAGGTTCGAGTCCCAGCTGAGCCAGCATTGAGATTTATCCCGCACAACTCCCGCTCTGCCCACGTTCAGTAGGGGACATCGATGGGCTTGGAAAGCCCCCGTCCGTTGGATGGGACGTTAAGCCGTGGCTCCGTGTGCGGAAGAGCCATACCCTGTCCACGTTAAAGAACACCCTGAGGTCTTGACGGGAGGCTACTATCTGTCTCCAACAGCTGTTCCAGTGGATCTCCTTCCCCAACCTTCTCTGAGTCTTCGGGGACCTTGTGACCTGCTTGTTCATCCCATCGTTTGCAAAAAGAGGGCCGCTCACAGGTTGGATTGGATTGGATTGTTTTACCTCTGAGCGACACTTTTTTGCACACGATGGGCTAAATGGCCAGGTCACATGGACCCCAAAGGATCAGAGAAGGTTGGGGGAGGGGACCCACTGGAACAGCTGCGGACTTGGGAGACAGATTGTAGCCTCCCGTCAAGGCCATCCTGCGTGTTCTTTAACGTGCACAGGGTATGGCTCTCCCGCACGCGGGGCCACGGCTTAACGTCCCATCCGACGGACGGCGGCCTTTTCAAGTCCATCGGTGTCCACTACTGACCGTGGGCAGGGCGGGGAAATTTTGCGGAGATAAATCTCAACGCTAACCCAGCTGGGACTCGAACCTGGGAACTACAGATTACGAGCCTGGCGCGCTACCGATTGAGCCACCCCCGCCCCCCCGCTCACAATTAAAACAACCCAACTCCTAAATCTGGCATTACATCACTGTATATTATTCGATTATATCGTATCATATTATCGTATTATTACTCTATTATATCGTTTCACATTATCGTATTATTATTCGATTATATCGTATCACATTATCGTATTATTACTCGATTATATCGTTTCACATTATCGTATTATTATTCGATTATATCGTATCACATTATCATATATATTATTCGTTTATATCGTGTCACATTATCTTATATATTATTCGTTTATATCGTATCACATTATCGTAATTGCTATTCGATTATATCGTATCACATTATGTATTTATTATTCGATTACATCTTATTATTATTCGATTATATCGTATCACATTATCGTATTTATTATTCGATTATATCGTGTCACATTATCCGAGAGTGTTGCAGAGATAAGGATCAAAATCAATGAGCATTTTAGTGGTTTGTTAAATGTGAACCAAATATCGATAATAACGATTCCAACTTACCTCCCATAAACCAGGGAAAGATTTGGTTGGACAAGGAGGGATCATGCACTCGTGATTAAGACTGTAGTCCAAGGTGTAGGGCCAATAAGGAGGGTTATTATCCAGAACCGGCATGGAGGAATCGTAGGTGAAGTTGGCTTCGTAGAGCATCTCGAACATGTTGTTGCCTCCCACTTGAAGGAAAGGCGCCCGCATCCCTCGGATATCTTCCAGCTTCACGCCGCCGTACAGATGGAGAATCTCCCGCTGGCCGTGGATTTCTTTCTTCCATTGGTTGACGGTGAATTTTTCTCCGTGACTGTGGCTAGAGGAGAAATTGGATCTTTAGAATCAGAAATTGAAATGGCAGTAGTGATTTGTAAATACTATATACAGGGCTCGATCTAGGGGGGTGGGACAAGGGGGTCATGCCAAGGTCACCCTGATACACCAAACGAAGGAAATTGAACATAGAAATTTTTTTAAATAAAATCTATTTTTAAATCATATAAAAATAATTTATCATTTTGATTCTTTTTTATTATATTAAAACATTTATTAATATTTTTAAATTGGTGAGTGGTTAGTGCACTTGTCTACTGATCGAAGGGACCTGGGTTCGAGCCCCGGGTAAGGCTTGGATGGTTGCGTTGGTTTTCTGCTCAGGTTACGTTGTTATCAGGGGTGCCATCCTCACAGACCTTCTACTCTGGCATGTAAACTGATAGGCTCCTATCAGACCTCTGTGACAAGCAGTTGCTTGAACAGATATTTATTTTATTTTTTACACATTTTTTTAAAATTTATAGCTACCAGCTGAATTTTTAAATGGTGAATTAAAATAAATTGTTATATGAAATAATAAGGAAACAGTAGCTGGTGACAGTCCATCATGTGAAAATAACTTTCCAAGTGATTTTCTTGGTGAGCGAGTTAAATGCTGAGACACATCATCAAGAACTTCGACGGTTAACAGTGATGGCCGGCCTGGACTCTTTTGATCCTGTACAGACCAAGTGAGGGGCGGGGGTGGCTCAGTCGGTAGCGCGCAAGGCTCGTAATCTGCAGTTCCCAGGTTCGAGTCCCAGCTGGATCAGCGTTCAGATTTATCTCCGCAAAATTCCCCGCCCTGCCCACGGCCAGTAGGGGACACCGATGGGCTTGGAAATGTCACCGTCCGTCGGAATGGACGTTAAGCCGTGGCCCCGTGTGCGGGAGAGCCATACCCTGTGCACGTTAAAGAACACGCTGGATGGCCTTGACGGGAGGCTACCATCTGTCTCCCAACAGCTGTTCCAGTGGATCCCCTCCCCCAACCTTCTCTGAGCCTTCGGGGTCCATGTGACCTGGCCATTTAGCCCATGGTGTGCAAAAAAGTGCCGTTCAGAGGTAAAACAACAACAACAACACCAAATTACGTTGTCACACTCACTTTCTGCTTTTTGTAAACGCGAACATTGTTCCACAGATAAAACGAGATATTGTCGATTTGATGGGAACTACAGATTGAGAAAACTTCTACTTAAACTCCTCTCTCACATGCTTGTAAGATTTGCACACGCAATAAATCTCAACAATAAATACAAGTTCGTTTTTGGAAAACGACATAGCTAATACAATACAAAGGAATGAATGCTTGAGTGAGACTAGCGTTTGACAAGGTCATTTCAATTGCTAAAGGCTGTTAACCTTGAGTACACTAATGCCAACTGACTAATATTATGGCATAAAATATGCATGCGCGTAAGTTCTACTCTCTTATATTTAGGGTTGCGTCCTTTTTGAAACACCCTTTATGTCTGATATCTGATATCTTTAGGGGCGGGGGTGGCTCAGTCGGTAGCGCGCCAGGCTCGTAATCTGTAATTTCCAGGTTCGAGTCCCAGCTGGGTCAGCATTGAGATTTATCTCCGCAAAATTCCCCGCTCTGCCCACGGTCAGTAGGGGACACCGATGGGCTTCGAAAGGCCGCCGTCCGTCGGATGGGATGTTAAGCCGTGGCTCGGTGTGCCGGAGAGCCATACCCTGTGCACGTTAAAGAACACGCTGGATGGCCTTGACGGGAGGCTACCATCTGTCTCCCAAAAGCTGTTCCAGTGGGTCCCCTGCCCCAACCTTCTCTGAGCCTTCGGAATCCATGTGACCTGGCCATTTAGCCCATGGTGTTCAAAAAAGTGCCGGTCAGAGGTAAAACAACCCAACGTTAAAGAACACGCTGGATGGCCTTGACGGGAGGCTAGCATCTGTCTCCCAACAGCTGTTCCAGTGGGTCCCCTCCCCCAACCTTCTCTGAGCCTTCGGGGTCCATGTGACCTGGCCATTTAGCCCATGGTGTGCAAAATAGTGCCGCTCAGAGGTAAAACAACCCAAACCAAGTGCCTCGAAAAAGGTCTGCGTGAGCTTCTTAATATGGGTGTATATGTGGTCAGTGCTCAAATCAGTTTGAATGGTCTTGTTTTTCACAAACCAGGGAGCACTGACCACAGATCTGAGGATTTTATTTTGGAAGCTCTGAAGCCTCCTGGCATTGGTGTTGGATAGTATTACCCCATACAGGTGAGGCATATGTCAGGACTGGCCGCAGAAGAGTCTTATAAAGAAATAATTTCTTTTGTAGAGGCAGTTTCGAGCTCCATCCTATCAGGGGTGCAAATTTACATCTGATGACTTGAGCCTTTGAGAGCACATGATCAATATGTGCATTCCGACAAAGTTTTTTATGTAGAATGACACCAAGGTATTTCACCGTTGATGTCCAGGATGTTTCAACTCGAAAAATTTCAGGAGAATCAGGATTAACAATTTTCTTTTTAGAGAAGAGAACTGACCTGCTTTTATTCGGGTTAATCTTGATTTTCCATTTGGAGTACCAGCGCTCTATTTTGTCCATCCGGGGCGGGGGTGGCTCAGTCGGTAGCGCGCCAGGCTCGTAATTTGTAGTTCCCAGGTCCGAGTCCCAGCTGGGTCAGCGTTGAGATTTATCTCCGCAAAAATTCCCCGCCCTGCCCACGGTCAGTAGGGGACACCGATGGGCTTGGAAAGGCCGCCGTCCGTCGGATGGGACGTTAAGCCGTGGCCCCGTGTGCGGGAGAGCTATACCCTGTGCACGTTAAAGAATACGCTGGATGGCTTTGACGGGAGGCTACCATCTGTCTCCCAACAGCTGTTCCAGTGGGTCCCCTCCCCCAACCTTCTCTGAGCCTTCGGGGTCCATGTGACCTGGCCATTTAGCCCATGGTGTGCAAAAAAGTGCTGCTCAGAGGTAAAACAACCCAACAACTTTGTCCATCCCAAAATTCAACCTTTTGATAGCCAGGCTGGGGCTCAGGGATGAAGAGAGTAGAGCAATGTCATCAGCATAAAGTGCCGTCATAACAGGATGGAGATCTGGGAGATCGTGCATATAGAAGTTGAATAGAGCAGGGCCCAACAAGGAGCCTTGTGGGACACCTGCATCTATGTTTCTCACAATGGAAAGGCAGTTGCTACTCCTACACAAAATGTTCTTTCATTCAGATATGACTGTTGGGTTGGGTTGTTTTACCTCTGAGCGGCACTTTTTTGCACACCATGGGCTAAATGGCCAGGTCACATGGACCCCGAAGGCTCAGAGAAGGTTGGGGGAGGGGACCCACTGGAACAGCTGTTAAGAGACAGATGGTAGCCTCCCGTCAAGGTCATCCAGCGTGTTCTTTAACGTGCACAGCGTCTGGCTCTCCCACACACGGGACCACGGCTTAACGTCCCATCCGACGGACGGCGGCCTTTCCAAGCCCATCGGTATCCCCTACTGACCGTGGGCAGGGCGGGGAATTTTGCGGAGATAAATCTCAACGCTGACCCAGCTGGGACTCGAACCTGGGAACTACAGATTACGAGCCTGGCGCGCTACCGACTGAGCCACCCCCGCCCCAGGTATGACTGTAAAATGTGGGTCATATCCGAAAAGAAGTTGGCTTGAATCTTTGAAATTGAAAAAATTGAACTCCTTGTCAGATGTAAAATAACCCAGCCTAATTGATTGAACGTCATCCAGATATTACAAATGTCTACTTACGTGATCGAGTGAGAAGCCATCTCGTGTCCCTTGGAGTACAACGTCTGCACCATACCGTAATCCGTCCACTCGTGGGAAACGTAAAAAGTTCCCAAAATCGGACATCCATTTGGATTTTTCCGTTCTTCGAAGATCTCCGTGTACAGTTCGTAATTGAGATCATTTACAGCATCGTCGAATGTGATGAGTACAATCTGCGGCACTTGATTCACGGGGAGACCACTAGGGATGTCGCTACCTCCACAACGACAATCTGGAAGTCCGCACTTTTGAGCGCTACACTTATCTGCCAAGGTCAAGGCTCGTGGAGTGCTGTACATGGTGGCTGGCCTCGAAGGAAGTGGAGGAAGTGGTTTCGGTCCAAGACGTGGTGGAGCTTTTGTGGCTGGTCTGCTGATGCCAAACGGAAGTTGTCTTTTTGCAGGTCTTGTGGTGGCTGGCCTACGGGTCGTTGTGGTCGTAGTGGTGGTGGTGGTTGTCGTCGCCCTTGTTGTGCTCGCTGGAGTAGGAGGTTGCTGCACTCGGAAGACCACTCTAGGACCAGCCGTTGGTGTTGACTCATCATCTTCATCGTAATATTCCTCGTCATCATCGTAGTAGTATTCGGGATAATCATCATAGCTTTGCGAGGATGTTCCTGATTGGTAGGATTGTCTAGCTGGGGAGAGATAACGGGTTGAAGTGACCTGTGGTTTAGAGATCTGCTGACGGTTCCTTTCGGCTTTCCTGTCGTCACTATTTGAAGTGAAAGAGTTCTGGTGGTACGGAATGTCTGGAAGACTCACAGCTCGAGGGTTGGTGCCATACTGGGCGTCCAGACTGTCGCCGCTATTGTCCAGTGACTGTTGGGCGCGCACCACCCCACGATTTGACTGAGGTCGGAGTCGGATCAGAGAATCCGTGTCTCGAGATTGTGTGCTGTATACTGAAGTGAGAGCAGAATTGGGATTGCTGCCTCGATTTCTTTGAGTGTAGCTGTTGTACGCTGGTCCTCGTTCATTGGATTCCCTGGAATTTTCTCTACTGTTATACGATGGCCCTCGTTCATTTAATTCTCTGGAATTTTCTCTGCTGTTGTACGATGGCCCCCGTTCATTGGATTCCCTGGAATTTTCTCTGCTGTTGTACGATGGCCCTCGTTCGTTCGACACTCTTGAATTTTCTCTGCTGTTGTATGATGGCCCTCTTCCATTGGTCACTCCTGAATTTTCTCTGCTATTGTACGCTGGCCCTCTTTCATTGGTCCCTCTCGAATTTTCTCTACTGTTGTCCGAAACTCGTGTGTACGTTGAACGAAACTGGGTTCTGTCTGCGGTGTTGGGATTCAGCGGTCTCACGTAAACATTCATATTGCGTGAGTTTGGATTGCGGACCAAACTCGGATCGCTGTCGTCTTCGTAGTCATCTGTGTCTTCATAGTAGTCGGTGTCTTCATAGTCTTTTCGTTTATTGCCGTAAGTGCGGGAGGGTTGGGAACGGAGGGCTTCTCGCGAAGGTGGGGGAGGATGGGCAGAGAGGGGTTTGGGAGTCACTCGGATTTGGGTTGGTCGGAAGGTGGCAGGAGTACTGGTGCTGCGGGGTGGAGGTCGTGGTGTAGTGGTGGTGGAGGTCATGGTGGTCAGCGAGGATGGAGGACGGTAAAGGGTAGAATTGCGTGCGGCGGCAATGTAGGATTCGCGGCTGATGGGCGGTCTGTAGCGGCCCCCGGTTCTGGTGTTCTCTGCTGCTGGAACGATGGAGTTGGAAGTGGGGATGGCGTTGCGTTGAGAGTTTGCTCTGCTGCTGCTTCGGGGACGTGAAGTGGTCGTTCCGTATTGCCGGCCTGAAGTGAAACCTCCTTGCTTTGGAGCTGGAAGAGAGAAAAGAGACATGAGTTGAATTACAAACGAATGGAAGAGAAAATTTTGTTTCAGTTTAAAAAAAAATAAATACCCCCTCAAGCAGATGCTTGCCACAGAGGTCTGGGTTGTTTGGGTTGTTTTACCTCTGAGC
Source organism: Ryuthela nishihirai (assembly GCA_038380435.1). Taxonomy (NCBI): domain Eukaryota; kingdom Metazoa; phylum Arthropoda; class Arachnida; order Araneae; family Heptathelidae; genus Ryuthela; species Ryuthela nishihirai. Next base: position 8,726,517 of record JAWZYU010000022.1, read on the forward strand.
GGCACTTTTTTGCACACCATGGGCTAAATGGCCAGGTCAAATGGACCCCGAAGGCTCAGAGAAGGTTGGAGGAGGGGACCCACTGGAACAGCTGTTGGGAGAGCCATCCAGCGTGATCTTTAACGTGCACAGGGTATGGCTCTCCCGCACACGGGGCCATGGCTTAATGTCCCATCCGACGGACGGCGGCCTTTCCAAGCCCATCGGTGTCCCCTACTGACCGTGGGCAGGGAGGGGAATTTTGCGGAGATAAATCTCAACTCTAACCCAGCTGGGACTCGAACCTGGGAACTACAGATTACGAGCCTGGCGCGCTACCGACTGAGCCACCCCTGCCCCACCACAGAGGTCTGACAGGAGCCTGTCAGTTTATACTCCATAGTAGAAAGTCTGAGAGGATGGCAGGACCTCAGCAGAAAAAACGACACGTACATCCATGCCTTATCCGGGGCTCGAACCCAGATCCCTTAGCTCAGTTGCCAAGCGCGCAAACCACTCGACCACGGGACGTTTAGAGAACGAAAAACCGATGAGATATAAAGGCTTTTGGGATTCACAGTGGCATTCAAAACTTAATATTTTATTTGATAAGATTTTACAGTTTGAAAGACTGATGGACAATTTTTTTTTCGATTCGTCAAAGATGAGGTGTTGTATCTTAGCACATTAATACACCTTTTAATTGAATTAGTACATAATGTGCAAAAATATATTACGCATGGGTTCAGTTAAAATTAAAGAATTAAATAACAAGTTGGGGAATTTAAAAAAATAAATAAATACCCCCTCAAGCAGCTGCTTGCCACAGAGGTCTGACAGGAGCCTGTCAGTTTATATGCCACAGTAGAAGGTCTGTAAAGTCGCTCAAAAAATATCCGAAAACTATGGTTGATTACGGAATTGAGAAAAAATATCTGGCAACGATTTTTTTTAGAAATTAGTGATTTGGAAACCTTCGTGTCACGTGACACGAAGGTTGTCAGATCACTAATTTCTAAAAAATCATTGCCAGATATATTTCGGGAATTCTGTAATCAACCACAGTGTTCGGATATTTATTTGAGCGACTGTACATATTACCAACTGATAAAAGTCCTGATAAAATCGTAAGAAACGTATTTTCAGATTTTTTCATAAAAGTAGACATTGAAAGGAATAATTTATTGGAAATTCCACTAGGTGTAAGACATCTTTGTGCACTTAGAATTTTGTTCTTTATGTCGGGTAGCAAAAAATGTGCCGCCTCTGAGCGACACTTTTTTTTTGCACAAAATGGGCTAAATGGCCAGGTCATAAAGACCAAGGGCTCAGAGAAGGTTTAAGAAGGGATGGGTTGGGTTGTTTTACCTCTGAGCGGCATTTTTTGCACACCATGGGCTAAATGGTCAGGTCACATGGACCCCAAAGGCTCAGAGAAGGTTGGGGGAGGGGACCCACTGGAACAGCTGTTGGGAGACAGATGGTAGCCTCCCATCAAGGCCATCCAGCGTGTTCTTTAACGTGCACAGTGTATGGCTCTCCCGCACACGGGGCCACGGCTTAACGTCCCATCCGACGGACGGCGGCCTTTCCAAGCCCATCGGTGTCCCCTACTGACCGTGGGCAGGGCGGGGAATTTAGCGGAGATAAATCTCAACGCTGACCCAGCTGGGACTCGAACCGGGGAACTACAGATTACGAACCTGGCGCGCTACCGACTGAGCCACCCCCGCCCCTCTTTTTTAAGAAGGGTAGGTACCTACTGGAATAGTAGGAAACAGATGGAATCCTCCCGTCAAGGCCATCCAACGTGTGCTTTGTTGTGCACAGGATATGGTTCTCTTGACATGGACCTTGGCTTAAGGTTCCATCTAACGGACGGTGGCTTTTCCAAATACATCAGTGTACATATCATTATTATATTTTTTTGTTAGAATTATGAATAATAAATGAAAATGTATCATTATGTTTTTTTGTTCGAATTATTAATAATAAATGAAAATATAACATTATTGTGTTTCGTTTTTGTTCGAATTATGAATAATAAATGAAAATGTATCATTATGTTTTTTGTTTTTTTTTTCGTTCGAATTATTCATAATAAATGCAAATATAACATTATTGTGTTTCGTTTTTGTTCGAATTATCAACAATAAATGCAAATATATGATCATGTTTTGTTTTTGTCCGAATTATTAAAAATAAACTTAAATATATAATTATTATGTTTTTTTTTGTTCGAGTTATTAATAATAGATGTAAATGTAACATTATTATATTTTGCTTTTAACCTCTAATAGATAAAAAAAATTCTTCTTTGTATTGATCTTCCCTACTTCGCCTGTATTTGGGGCGGGGGTGGCTCAGCGGTAGCGCGCCAGGTTCGTAATCTGTAGTTTCCAGGTTCGAGTCCCAGCTGGGTCAGTGTTGAGATTTATCTCCGCAAAATTCCTCGCCCTGCCCGCGGTCAGTAGGGGACACCGATGGGCTTGGAAAGGCCGCCGTCCGTCGGATGGGACGTTAAGTCGTGGCCCCGTGTGCGGGAGAGCCATACCCTGTGCACGTTAAAGAACACGCTAAATGGCCTTGACGGGAGGCTACCATCTGTCTCCCAACAGCTGTTCCAGTGGGTCCCCTCCCCCAACCTTCTCTGAGCCTTCGGGGTCCATGTGACCTGGCCATTTAGCCCATGGTGTGCAAAATATTGCTGCTCAGAGGTAAAACAACCCAACGTTAAAGAACACGCTGGAGGGCCTTGATGAGAGGCTACCATCTGTCTCCCAACAGCTGTTCCAGTGGGTCCCCTCCCCCAACCTTCTCTGAGCCTTCGGGGTCCATGTGACCTGGCCATTTCGCCCATGGTGTGCAAAATATTACTGCTCAGAGGTAAAACAACCCAACGCTAAAGAACACGCTGGATGGCCTTGATGGGAGGCTACCATCTGTCTCCCAACAGCTGTTCCAGTGGGTCCCCTCCCCCAACCTTCTCTGAGCCTTCGGGGTCCATGTGACCTGGCCATTTAGCCCATGGTGTGCAAAATATTGCTGCTCAGAGGTAAAACAACCCAACGTTAAAGAACACGCTAGATGGCCTTGATGGGAGACTACCATCTGTCTCCCAACAGCTGTTCCAGTGGGTCCCCTCCCCCAACTTTCTCTGAGCCTTCGGGGTCCATGTGACCTGGCCATTTAGCCCATGGTGTTCAAATTATTGCTGCTCAGAGGTAAAACAACCCAACGTTAAAGAACCCGCTGGATGGCCTTGACGGGAGGCTACCATCTGTCTCCCAACAGCTGTTCCAGTGGGTCCCCTCCCCCAACCTTCTCTGATGCTTCGGGGTTCATGTGACCTGGCTATTTAGCCCATGGTGTTCAAAAAAGTGCCGCTCAGAGGTAAAACAACCCAACGTTAAAGAACACGCTGGATGGCCTTGACGGGAGGCTACCATCTGTCTCCCAACAGCTGTTCCAGCGGGTCCCCTCCCCCAACCTTCTCTGAGCCTTCGGGGTTCATGTGACCTGGCCACTTAGCCCATGGTGTGCAAAAAAGTGCCGCTCAGAGGTAAAACAACCCAACGTTAAAGAACACGCTGGATGGCCTTGACGGGAGGCTACCATCTGTCTCCCAACAGCTGTTCCAGCGGGTCCCCTCCCCCAACCTTCTCTGAGCCTTCGGGGTTCATGTGACCTGGCCACTTAGCCCATGGTGTGCAAAAAAGTGCCGCTCAGAGGTAAAACAACCTAACGTTAAAGAACACGCTGGATGGCCTCGACGGGAATCTACCATCTGTCTCCCAACAGCTGTTCCAGCGGGTCCCCTCCCCCAACCTTCTCTGAGCCTTCGGGGTTCATGTGACCTGGCTATTTAGCCCATGGTGTGCAAAAAAGTGCCGCTCAGAGGTAAAACAACCCAACCCAACCCGATAATATAGAAAAACTCTAGGGAGGAATTCTACCAAACAGTGTCTTAAATGGGTGTCAAATTTCTAGTGTGCCTCCGGCTGCAAATTTCCTGGAACTGGCGCTGATCACTTTATGACGATCATCTTTCTTAAATGGGTCACAATCACATAAGACAGACAACTTACCCTTGTTTTCAACTCAACACGTTTTGAGTTCATCTCCTATGTTGTTGTTGTACATGATTTGTTTAAAACCTGACCTCAATTCGTCATTTATTATTGCTGGCATTATTGATAACTTTCTCAAGCAAGCCACTTTTAAATTCTTTCATTTTTTTCTTAAATCTGTCTTTTCTCCGAAGTGTGGTGAGTGGCATTAGATTTATAACAAGCTGTCTTCAACTACTTTTAAGAAGAAATTGTGCCACATCATTCTTCACGGTCAAAGTGCTCCATCGATTAAATGTTAAGATGATAAGTCATCTGTAATTAATGGCATTTCCAATGCCTCAGTTGTAAGCAAGTTCCAGAATGTTGAATTAGATTAGATTGGATTATTTTACCTCTGAGCGGCACTTTTTTGCACACCATGGGCTAAATGACCAGGTCACATGGACCCCGAAGGCTCAGAGAATGTTGGGGGAGGAGACCCACTGGAACAGATATTAGGAGACAGATAGTAGCCTTCCGTTTAGGTCATCCAGTGTGTTCTTTAGCGTGCACAAGGTATGACTCTCCCGCACACGGATCACGGCTTAACGTCCCATCCGACGGACGGCGGCCTTTCCTAGTCAATCGGTGTCCCCTACTGACAATGGGCAGGACGGGGAGTTTAGCGGAGATAAATCTCAACGCTGACCCAGCTGGGACTCGAACCTGGGAACTACAGATTACGAGCCTGGCGCACTACCGACTGAGCCACCCCTGCCCCAAAAACGAGAGTAAATGTGCTCGGTGTTTATGAATCGTATATCAAAAGAAAGTTTTTGAAGGTAGGTGTTTTTTGTGACAGCAAAAAAATTATGAATTGAAAATTTATAAAAATACCTATCTTCCTAAGGGGTGGCTCAGTCGGTAGCGCGTCAGGCTCGTAATCTGCAGATCCCAGATTCGAGTCCCAGCTGGGTCAAAGTTGAGATTTATCTCCGCAAAATTCCACGCCTTGCCCACGGTCAGTAGGGGACGCCGATGGGCTTGGAAAAGCCGCGGTTCGTCGGAATGGATGTTAAACCGTGGCCCAGTATGCGGGAGAGCCATATCCTGTGCACGTTAAAGAACACGCTGGATGGCTCTGACGGGAGGCTACCATCTGTCTCCTAACAGCTGTTCCAGTGGGTCTCCTCCCCCAACCTTCTCTGAGCCTTCGGGGTTCATGTGACCTGGCCATTTAGCCCATGGTGTGCAAAAAAAGTGCCTCTCAGAGGTAAAACAGCCCAACCCAACTTAACGTTAAGCATTGTTATTATTAAATATGCAAATTTCCATAACTTTTTAAAGTGAATATTGTTGAAAATCGAGAATTAGATAGATTTGATTGAGATTTTAATCTCTCTTAAGTCCCATTCTCTCACAAAACTCTTTTTTAAAAGTTATATAGCTTCGAAGTTCGCTTGCACTGACCTAACAGGGATGGTGTGGATTAATTGGATTGTTTTACCTCTGAGCGGCACTTTTTTGCACACCATGGGCTAAATGTCCAGATCACTAGGACCCCGAAGGCTCAGAGAAGGTTGGGGAGGAGACCCACTGAAACAGCTGTTAGGCGACAGATGGTAGCCTCCCATCAAGGCCATCTAACGTGTTGTTTAACGTGCACAGGGTGTGGCTCTCTCGTACACGGAGACACGGCTTAACGTCCCATCCGACGGACGGCAGTCTTTCTAAGCCCAGCGGTGTCCCCTACTGACCGTGGGCAGGGCGGGGAGTTTTGCGGAAATAAATCTCAACGCTGACCCAGCTGGGACTCGAACCTTGGAACGGCCTGGCCCGCTACCGACTGAGCCATCCCCGCCCCTAACATGGAGGGAGGTGGTCAAAATTTAATGAGCATTCAGTGTATAGGCTCGGATTTAGTTAAAACAACAAACTGGAAAGAATGACTAAACTATACTGGAACGAACCAGAATGCCTTTTGGTATACTTTTTCTTCAGAAATTATTTTCACAGATACTATGAAATCTTACTTCTCTTAAAAAAATCCTTCTTGCAAAATGTACGAAAGGCATTGAAATATACACTGCCTATAAAAGTATTGGACAACGGAACTAATTTCGAAACTCTTAACTTCTAAAATTCACAGTCGTATCAGAATAATATGACCACCTACCATACATATTATGGTTGGTGGTCATATTATTCTGATACGACCGTGTATGTATTAAATAGAAAATTGTGTTTGAATGATAATCAAATCTAAATCTCGATTTTCAGAAATGTTTGTTCAGTATTTAAAAAGATATGTAGGCTAGAATATTTAACAATAAATTTAACATAATAAAAAAAATCCCTTTAATTGCTAGCCAAGCGATTACAAGAGAATAGATATTATTTTGCATTTGTTACGTAACACACCAAATTAAGTGAGGGTTGGGGTGGCTCAGTCGGTAGCGCGCCAGGCTCGTAATCTGTAGTTCCCGGTTCGAGTCCCAGTTGGGTCAGCGTTGAGATTTATCTTCGCAAAATTCCCTGCCCTGCCCACGGTCAGTAGTGGACACCGATGGGCTTGGAAAGACCGCCGTCCGTCGGATGGGACGTTAAACCGTGGCCCCGTGTGCGGGAGAGCCATACCCCGTGCACCCTGGATGGCCTTGACGGGAGGCTACCATCTGTCTCCCAACAGCTGTTCCAGTGGGTCCCCTCCCCCAACCTTCTCTGAGCCTTCGGGGTCCATGTGACCTGGCTATTTAGCCCATGGTGTGCAAAAAAGTGCCGCTCAGAGGTAAAACAACCCAACGTTAAAGAACACGCTGGATGGTCTTGACGGGAGGCTACCATCTGTCTCCCAACAGCTGTTCCAGTGGGTCCCCTCCCCCAACCTTCTCTGAGCCTTCGGGGTCCATGTGACCTGGCTATTTAGCCCATGGTGTGCAAAAATGTGCCGTTCAGAGGTAAAACAACAGCAACAACAACACCAAATTAAGTTGTCACACTCACTTTCTGCTTTTTGTAAACGCAAACATTGTTCCACAGATAAAACAATGAATTAATCGCGAATAACATAATATGAACCGTTCACCCGCCCTCTGATTAAGGAAGCGAAGAAAATTCCTTTATATTTTTTATATCTTCCATTGTTTTGTCAATAAGCTGCCAGATTTTTTAAAGAAGCTTGGGTACACAGATTTTAACGCCATTGTAGTAGATGTACGATTTTGATAACAATGACGATATGGTCGAAATCCGTAAGCAGACGAAAATCCTTATGTTTTTAGTGTTAAAGCCGAGAAGAGGTCATGTCAGCGACCATTCATCATATTCAAAGAGCGGATTGGAGGGAGGAGTAGGTCTAGATCTGTGTGGAATAGTAATGACCAGCTTGTTAGCCTTATTTCACTTGTGTAGTGTGTATGACAGAAGCTGAAGTAACAAGAACTTACCGGCATCACAAGTTTTGACATTTCGGGGCCAGTCGCACATGCGCAGTTCGTTGTTGAAGTACAGTCCCGGGGTGCACTTGTCGTGGAGCGCGTCGCCGAAGACGCAGATGAAATACTTGTTACAATCGGTTGAGTCTTGGAAGTAGCCGAATTGCTGAGGACATTTGAACAGTTTGGTGGTTTTTTGAGATTGGCCCTGGGTGAAATGGGATGCTGAAATAAGGAAAAAAAAATTGATATTTTTACTATAGGAAGTATAAGATCATCAAAAAGTCACACAACATATTAGAAATGTAAACTTTGTTCCAAAATGCAAATAAAATCACAAATATGTTGGAAATGATTTACGGCAGTGGTTCCTACTATGTGGTCTGTGAACCCCCAGGGGTCCGTAAAAGAGTAAAAGGGTCTGAAAAGGTAGTAAAGGAGGTTTGTGATAGTAGTAAAGGAGGTCTGTGATGGTAGTAAAGGAGGTCTGTGATGGTAGTAAAGGAGGTCTGTGATGGTGATAGAGGAGGTCTGTGATGGTAGTAATGGAGGTCTGTGATGGTAGTAAAGGATGTCTGTGATGGTAGTAAAGGAGGTCTGTGATGGTAGTAAAGGAGGTCTGTGATGGTAGTAATGGAGGTCTGTGATGGTAGTAATGGAGGTCTGTGATGGTAGTAAAGGAGGTTTGTGATAGTAGTAAAGGAGGTTTGTGATAGTAGTAAAGGAGGTCTGTGATGGTAGTAAAGGAGGTCTGTGATGGTAGTAGAGGAGGTCTGTGATGGTAGTAATGGAGGTCTGTGATGGTAGTAAAGGAGGTCTGTGATGGTAGTAAAGGAGGTCTGTGAGTGTAGTAAAGGAGGTCTGTGATGGTAGTAAAGGAGGTCTGTGATGGTAGTAAAGGAGGTCTGTGATGGTGATAGAGGAGGTCTGTGATGGTAGTAATGGAGGTCTGTGATGGTAGTAAAGGATGTCTGTGATGGTAGTAAAGGAGGTCTGTGATGGTAGTAGAGGAGGTCTGTGATGGTAGTAATGGAGGTCTGTGATGGTAGTAAAGGAGGTCTGTGATGGTAGTAATGGAGGTCTGTGATGGTAGTAGAGGAGGTCTGTGATGGTAGTAAAGGAAATCTGTGATGGTAGTAAAGGAGGTCTGTGATGGTAGTAGAGGAGGTCTGTGATGGTAGTAGAGGAGATATGTGAATATTGTAAAGTAGGTTCCTGAAGGTAGTAAAGGAGGTCTGCAAAAGTTGCAAAGGTCTGTGAAGGATGGCCTTGACAGGAGGTTCCAATCTGTCTCCTAATAGCTGTTGGGGTGAGGGTGGCTCAGTCGGTAGCGCGCCAGGCTCGCAATTGTAGTTCTCAAGTTTGACTCCCAGCTGGTCCAGCGTTGAGATTTAACTCCGCAAAACCAGCCCTATCCTTGGTCAGTAGGGACACCGATGGGCTTGGAAAGGCAGCCGTCGGTCGGATGGAACATATAGCCGCGGCCCTTATGCGGGAAAGTGAAATCCTGTGCGCATTAAAGATCAAGGTGGGTTGCCTTGACAGGTCGCTACCATCTGTCTCTCAACAGCTGTCCAGTGGGTTTCCTCGCCCAACCCTCCTGTGACGCCTCGAGGTCCTTATGACCTGGTCAATTAGCCCATTGTGTGAAAAAAAGTGCCACTCAGAGGTAAAACAACCTAACCCAACACTAACATCTGTCCAGTGGGTCCCTTCCCCCAGACCTCTGAACCTTCGTGGTCCTTATGGCCTTGCATTAAGCCCATTGTGTGTAAAAAATGTGCCGTTCAAACAACCCTAGCCAGGTCACATGGGCTCCCGCGTCACTTTTTTTTTTCTTCCGCACAATGGACTAAATAAATTGCCAGGTCACAAAGGCTCCTAGAAAATTAAGGGCAGCTATTCGGAGACATCTGGGCTCTTCCTTTCAAGGCCATTCCTCTTGTTCTTTAACGTGCACAAAGTATGACTCTCGCACAAGGCGTCACGGCTTAAATTCCCATCTGACAGGGGGCGGGTGTGGCTGAGTCGGTAGCTCGCCAGGCTCGTAATCTGTAGTTCCCAGGTTCGAGTCCCAGCTGAGTCAGCGTTGAGACATATCTCCGCAAAACTCCCCGCCCTGCCCAGGTCAGTAGGGGACACCGATGAACTTGGAAAGACCGCCGTCCGTTGGATGGGATGTTAAGCCGTGGCCCCATGTGCGGGAGAGCCATACCTTGTCACGTTAAAGAACACGCTGGATGGCCTTGACGGTAGGCTATCATCTGTCTCCCAACAGCTCTTCCAGTTGGTCCCTTCCCCCAACCTTTTCTGAGCCTTCGGGGTCCTTGTGACCTGGGCATTTAGCCCATTATGTGCAAAAAAGTGCCGCTCAGAGGTAAAACAACTCAAACCATCTGACGGAAGAGAGTCTTCCCATTCTTTTGGCTGTGTAGTGTAGTTGAAGTACCAGAGTTGTAACAGGGTTGGGTTGGGTTGTTTTACCTCTGAGCAGCACTCTTTTGCACACCATGGGCTAAATGGCCAGGTCACATGGACCCCGAAGGCTCAGAGAAGGTTGGAGGAGGAGACCCACTGGAACAGCTGTTGAGAGACAGATGGTACTCTCCCGTCAAGGCCATCCAGCGTGTTCTTTAACGTGCACAGTGTATGGCTCTCCCGCACACAGGGCCACGGCTTAACGTCCCATCCGACGGACGGCGGCCTTTCCAAGCCCATCGGTATCCCCTACTGACCGTGGGCAGGGCGGGGAATTTTGCGGAGATAAATCTCAACGCTGACCCAGCTGGGACTCGAACTGTTGTAACAGGATAACAAAGAGTTTTGCTAACCTAAATACATATATCATCATCAAAAGAGTTGTGAAGGTGACTTGCACTGGAGAGCAAAAACAATGCAAAACTAACACTCAGCTTTTATTACATGTTGCGAACTTGCCCCTCATTAGTAACAGTGTAGTAGAGCTTATTGTCTTAAATGGTCCCATCATATATCTTTGATGTTCGTCCTTTAATTGTTATTATTAAGAAAGAATATCAAACAAATGTCATTCACTATCCTTGAAGTGTCACCATTACTAACACAAAGGCATAATAAAAATGGAGAATTATTTTCCTTTTAACTCACGCCACGTCGTTGGAAAACTTTCACCATTGTTTAGAAGCAGCTTTAAATCGATGCTGCATTGGACAAGCCATCTACATTCACCGGGCCCGGACAGTCGTTAACCCTTTCAGGTTGGGTTGGGTTGTTTTACCTCTGAGCGGTACTTTTTTGCACACCATGGGCTAAATGGCCACGCCACATGGACCCCGAAGGCTCAGAGAAGGTTGGGGCAGGGGACCCACTGGAACAGCTGTTGGGAGACAGATGGTAGCCTCCCGTCAAGGCAAATCCAGCGTGTTCTTTAACGTGCACAGGGCACCATTACCCCTACTGACCGTGGGCAGTGGCCGTGGCCCAGTGTACACTCTCCTGTACACCGTGGCCCCGTGGCCCCGTGTACACCGTGGCCCCGTGTACAGGAGTGTACACGGGGTACACCGTGGCCCAGTGTACACCGTGGCCCCGTGTACACTCTCCTGTACACGGGGCCACGGCTTAACGTCCCATCCGACGGACGGCGGCCTTTTCAAGCCCATCGGTGTCCCCTACTGACCGTGGGAAGGGCGCGGAATTTTGCGGAGATAAATCTCAACGCTGTCCCAGCTAGGACTCGAACCTGGGAACTACAGATTACGAGCCTGGCGCGCTACCGACTGAGCCACCCCCGCCCCCTCCCTTTCAGGACCATAAGGTTTCTAAGAGTAAATATTAGTATGTAACTGTTTATTTTAGTTTGTTTAGACGTAAAATAAATAAAAATCATAAGAAAAATACATAACAATGTGTAGTTTTTTTGGAATTTTATGGGAAATATTTTTCCCAATGGACTATAAAGGTAACACAAATTATAGTTAGGCTTATTATGGAATGTCTTTAATTTATTGGTTTATTAGAACAAAATGTTAACTAAAATAATACAAAATTATCAAATAAAATTACTATACAAAATGATGTGCTAATTATAATATTCTGCGAAGCAATTTCTTTTGGTAGTGAGGCAAAGATGGACATTGCACATAGTACATATATTATGCGTCCTGACAGTTCTGTTTTTGTTTTCTAAACGTTCCCTTTACGTAATTGCGTTCGGCATACGTTCTATTTTGACATTCTGTATAAAAAAATGCAGATAAGGTTATAATTAAATACGACAATCACCATTTTTAAAATGGGAAAAATGTTTCCCTTAGTCGTGAAAGGGTTAAACGGGTTGGGTTGTTTTACATCTGAGCAGCACTTTTTTGCACACCATGGACTAAATGGCCAGGTGACAAGGACCCCGAAGGCTCATAGAAGGTTGGGGACTCACTGGAACAGCTGTTGGGAGACAGATGGTAGCCTCCCGTCAAGGCCATCCAGCGTGTTCTTTAACGTGCACAGTGTATGGTTCTCCTGCACACGGGCCACGGCTTAACGTCCCATCCTATGGACGGGGGCCTTTCGAAGCTCATCGGTGTCCCCTACTGACCGTGGGCAGGGCGAGAGTTTTGCGGAGATAAGTCTCAACACTGACCCAGCTGGGACTCGAACCTGGTAACTGCAGATTATGAACCTGGCTCGCTACCGAGTGAGCCACCCCGCCCCATCGTTAAACGGTAAGAAAGGATAAATAACGAAGGAATTTAAATATGATTAAAATTATTTAGTTTATCTGGAATTTAATTTATTTATATATTTTTAAATAGAATACAATACATATTATATTTATTATGATTTTATTAAAATTAATTATCAAATTTCTAATAAAAGATAACCAGCATTAGCATTTAGTTTTTATTTACAAGAAATGTTAATTAAAATATCTCTAGAGCTTAACCGATGGGCTTGGAAAGGCCGCTGTCCGTCGGATGAGACGTTAAGCCGTGGCTCCGTGTACGGGAGAGTCATACCCTGTGCACGCTAAAGAACATGCTGGATGGCCTTGACGGGAGGCTACCATCTGTCTCCCAACAGCTGTTCCAGTGGGTTCCCTCCCCCAACCTTTTCCGCAAAATTCCCCGCCCTGTCCACTGTCAGTAGGGGACACCGATGGGCTTGGAAAGGCCGCCGTCCGTCGGATGGGACGTTAAGCCGTGGCCCCGTGTGAGGGAGAGACATACCCTGTGCACGTTAAAGAACACGCTGGATGGCCTTGACGGGAGGCTACCATCTGTCTCCCAACAGCTGTCCCAGGCGGTCCCCTCCCCCAACCTTCTCTGAGTTGGGTTGGGTTGTTTTACCTCTGAGCGTCACTTTTTTGCACACCATGGGCTAAATGGCCAGGTCACATGGATCCCGAAGGCTCAGAGAAGGTTGGGGGAGGGGACCCACTGGAACAGCTGTTGGGAGACAGATGGTAGCCTCCCGTCAAGGCCATCCAGCGTGTTCTTTAACGTGCACAGGGTATGGCTCTCCTGTACACGGCGCCACGGCTTAACGTCCCATCCGACGGACAGCGGCCTTTCCAAGCCCATCGGTGTCCCCTTCTGACCGTGGGCAGGGCGGGGAAATTTGCGGAGATAAATCCCAACGCTGACCCAGCTGGGACTCGAACCTGGAAACTACAGATTACGAGCCTGGCGCGCTATCGAGTGAGCCACCCCCGCCCCAACCTTCTCTGAGCCTTCGGGGTCCATGTGACCTGGCCATTTAGCCCATGGTGTGCAAAAGTGCCGCTCAGAGGTAAAACAACCCAACCTATAGAGCTGAAAATTGATTACTTTTTTAGTGTACTGTCTGGGTTCTGCCACATTTTGATACTTAAGACATTGACAGCGATTCAGTGACGTCAGGGAGATAGGTATTTATATTTATCATTTTTTAAATTTTACTCTAATATTCCTAAGGGTTGTTTCAGAATATATCTGACAATGAATATAACACAAAATAAATTAATTTCGCAGCAATCCATTTAAAATTTAATAATGTGCATTTTATGACTTTAATAAAACTGTTGCTAATTATCTCTACATTTGCTTCATTTTTTGTAATATTTTATTGACATTAAAATTTTCCCAAAATATTTCACATTTTTTTATAAAAATTAATTATATATTTAAGAGTTTAATTTTTTTAATTATATTATTGCTATGAAAGTAATATATTTGATGCTTTTATTCATCTGTTAGATATATCCAAAAGCAACCTGGAGTAATATTAAATAAAAATCATATAAAATATATTGTATGTACTTTATTGAAGCAAAGAACGTATAAGGAAAAGAAGTTCAGCTTTGACAAAGCGTAAGTGGCGACCTCAAGTGGTGTTTCGATTCGTATCGTGCATTTGTTTAAGCTGGGAAGCAAACAATAAGGGGCAAAGGAATTATGCATCAAAAAATTTATATTTTAAGAAAGGAAAAAAAGTAACTGCACTTTGTATTTGAAAAAAATAATATCATGATTTTAATAAAGGTTTATTTTCTCCATTGGAATTATTTTTCGTTGAACCAACAATTATAAATTGAACGGATAGAGAAGATTTGAAAATATCCTGAAGTTAATTTATAGAATAAATTATTACAATTAGAATCTTTCTTGGTTGCAAAGAAACAGGAAACATAATTGATATTAATATACTCTGCAAGGATATCAACAGGAAATTGTTACATAGGAAAAGTTGTTGACAGTAACATGTAATTACAAAAGCGTTCGTCCCCTTTAATGTTCGTTTCACCTCTACGCTAAATGCACGATACTCGATTTTACATTAATCTCTATGGAAGCTTAACTTCTTCTCCCTCTACGTTCTTTGATTGAAGTGATGCTTTAAATATATAGCCTTTGTAGTGATCTGTGTCCCATAATGAAAGATATCGATTTTTTGTCGCAACACGGAAGGTAGTTTGCCGCTTTGGAGTAGCTTAGTAAGAGTTACACAGTTGGGAAAAGTAATGGACATGGATGCTGCACATGACCTTCATCGGGTGACCATGAAGAGATCATCGAAACACGTAACGCATGCCTGCTAAAGTGAATATAACGGTTGCTATGCCAACCAAGGTCTCGGGATCTGTGGGCAGGGAGAGAGAGTTTGGGAGGAGCAGCAGGAGGAGAGTGACCTTGTACATATTAGGGATGAAGGTGAGGATGAATATCGTGTAAGGTAAAAGCCATAGAGGAATCGCGACGGGTGTTGTCCTTTGGGATGAGATGGAGGCTGAGGAGGAAAATGAGGCAACTGATTGTCCTACGTTGGGTCTCCTGAAATGAAGGTTAAATTATGAGTTTGACATTGAAGTAATTTTGGAATTCGCGGAAGAAGAGAAATAAAAATCAGAAAGTGAAAGAAATGTTTTTAAAAAAAAAGGGAAAAAGAATGAGAAATGGAAGATTAAATGACAATGAGGTTGAGGGAATTAAACTGTTTGGTTGCTGTGAAAGCGGATGTCGCTTTGAACTTAATCTTCCTCTCTATGAGTAATTAGTAACAGTGGTTGCTTTTCGCTTACGTCACTTCCCTTCACTATCGCTGGCTCAGAAATTCGGGAACAGGAAATGCCTTTGATGCAAATCTTCGAAGAACTTCGGTTTTTGTTCGTGAATTTCTGAAATCCTTGACGGTTTCATGAAATAGTTAGATGAAATAATTTGGTTTCGATGCGAGTGGGGTTCGAATACACGTTTCCCAGTTAAATACCAGGCTTTCTGACCACCAGACCATCAGTTACTGTGATTTATAGAAATGTGTTTGAATCCCTCTCACGGCGAAACTGGGCGGGGGTGGCTCAGTCGGTAGCGCGCCAGGCTCGTAATCTGTAGTTCCCAGGATCGAGTCCCAGCTGGGTCAGCGTTGAGATTTATCTCCGCAAAATTCTCCGCCCTGCCCACGGTCAGTAGGGGACACCGATGGGTTTGGAAAGGCCGCCGTCCGTCGGATAGGACGTTAAGACGTGGCCCCGTGTGCTGGAGAGTCATACCCTGTGCACGTTACAGAACACGCTGGGTGGCCTTGACGGGAGGCTACCATCTGTCTCCCAACAGCTTTTCCAGTGGGTTCCCTCCCCCAACCTTCTCTGAGACTTCGGGGTCCATGTGACCTGGCCATTTAGCCCATGGTGTGCAAAAAAGTGCCGCTCAGAGGTAAAACAACCCAACAACCCAAACCACGGCGAAACTAAAAATTTCAGCTAACTATTTCATGACTCACATGCCTATAGAGGGGATGGCTCAGTCAGTAGCGCGCTAGGCTCGTAATCTGCATTTCCCAGGTTCTGTGCGTCGCACTCTCGATCAGTAGGGGACACCGATGTGCTTGAAAAGGACGCTGTCCATCGGATTGAATGTTAAGCCATGGCCTCCTGTGCAGGAGGGTTGGGTTGTTTTACCTCTGAGCGGCACTTTTTTGCACACCATGGGCTAAATGGCCAGATCACATGAACCCCGAAAGCTCAGAGAAGGTTGGGGGAGGGGACCCACTGGAACAGCTGTTGGGAGACAGATGGTAGCCTTCCGTAAAGGCCATACAGCGTGTTCTTTAACGTTGGGTTGTTTTACCTCTGAGCGGCACTTTTTTGCACACCATGGGCTAAATGGCCAGGTCACATGGACCCCGCTGGCTCAGAGAAGGTGGGGAGAGTGGACCCACTGGAACAGCTATTAGGAGACAGATGGTAGCCTCCCGTCAAGGCCATCCAGCGTGTTCTTTAACGTGCACAAGGTGTGACTCTCCCACACACAAGGCCACGTCTTAACGTCCCATCCGACAGACGGCGGCCTTTCCAAGCACATCAGTGTCCCCTACTGACCGTGGGCATGGCGGTCTACGGATTAAGAGCCTGGCGCGCTACCGACTGAGCCACCCCCGTGTGCAAGAGAACCATATCCTTGTGCACGTTAAAGAACATGCTGGATGGCTTTGATTGGAGGCTACCATCTATCTCCTAAAACCCGTCTGCAGTCCAGTGGGTCCCATTCCCCCAACCTTCTCTGAGCCCTTGGGGTCCTTGAGACCTGCCCTTTATGTCCAAAAAAGTGCCACTCAGAGGTAAAACAACCCATAACTAAATACTGAACGAATATTGCAGAAAATCGAGATTTAAATAAATTTGGGTTGGGTTATTTTACCTCTGAGCGGCAACTTTGCACACCATGGGTTAAATGCTAGGTCACATGGACCCCGAAGGCTCAGAGAAGGTTGGGGGAGGGGACCCACTGGAACAGCTGTTGGGAGACAGATGGTAGCCTCTCGTCAAGGCCATCCAGCGTGTTCTTTAACGTGCACAGGGTATCACTCTCCGGCACACGGGATCACGGCTTAACGTCCCATCCGATGGATGGCGGCCTATCCAAGCCCATCGGTGTCCCTTACTGACCGTGGGCAGGGAATTTTGTGGAGATAAATCTCAACGCTGACCCAGCTGGGACTCGAACCTGGGAACTACAGATTACGAACCTGGCGCGCTACCGACTGAGCCACCACAGCCCCTATTTAAATAAATTTGATTATGATCTATATCTTCAGTCTCATTTTCGCATTAAATGCACATTTCAGAATCTAAAAAACTTCGAAGTCAGATTACCATTGATATAACATGAACATTCCCTTAACATTTGGGGCGGGGGAGGCTCAGTCGGTAGCGCGCCAGGTTCGTAATCTGTAGTTCCCAGGTTCGAGTCCCAGCTGGGTCAGCGTTGAGATTTATCTCCGCAAAATTCCCCGCCCTGCCCACGGTCAGTAGGGGACACCGATGGGCTTGGAAAGGCCGCCGTCCGTCGGATGGGACGTTAAGCCGTGGCGCCGTGTGCGGGAGAGCCATACCCTGTGCACGTTAAAGACCTGTGCACGCTGGATGGCCTTGACGGGAGGCTACCATCTGTCTCCCAACAGCTGTTCCAGTGGGTCCCCTCCCCCAACCTTCTCTGAGCCTTCGGGGTCCATGTGACCTGGCCATTTAGCCCATGGTGTGCAAAAAAGTGCCGCTTAGAGGTAAAACAACCTAACCCAACCCTTACCATTTTGGCAAGATAGTACATTTCCTATTTTAAAAAAAAAAAACCTGGAAATTCGCAATGCAGAACAAATGAAATGCATATTTCTTACGATTAACCTCGATGTTCCACTTTATAGGTAAGATCGTATAACTGTCGCACTAGTGAAAAACACGCAAAAAAAAAAGGCGAACGAAGCCTACTTGACCTTGGGGTCGAAGTTTAAAATTTCGCCCGCATTGAGGCATGAGACGGTTCCGAACTGTTCGGTATCATTTAACATCTACGGACGGAAGGTTTCCAGGAATTGGTGGCAGCACGTGGAACCGGTGAGTTTTGGAGCGGGAATTTAGGTCACCTAGACGGAGACAAAATTGCCTGAAGTGTGGAGCACTTCCCTTACACGAGACACACAGGAACCTGTTTGACAATACCAACAAAACTTCTCCTACTTTAGAGCAATATGACGAAGCTTAGACACTAGCTTTTGTTTCTTAAAGTGTGTGTTAATAAGTTATTGAATGCTGCAGGAATTATTCCCACGCATAGAGAAAGCCTTTGCTATGTTGACACTGATGGAGTTTTTCTGATGTATGAGAACGAGTTTTTCTTCGACAGAATGCACCAAAAGGCATTGAAAAAGGCATTGATAATGCATTTCACATCATTTGAAGCCAACCTTAACTGGTTTACTCAGGTCTCAAGACCCCGTTGTATTTAGTCACGTGGTATGCTCGTCAGGATCGATGGATTTACAAGAAAAGTTAATTGATAATGTTTCACAATGGATGTAATAAATTGGGTACAAACAGGCTGCAATTTGTGTTATTCTTTCTTCAGGTTGGTTTACCTCTGAGCGGGACTTTTATGCACACAATAAGCTAAATGGTCAGGTCACAAGGACCCTTAAGGCTCAGAGAAGTTGGGGGAGGGTTGGGTTGGGTTGTTTTACCTCTGAGCGGCACTTTTTTGCACACCGTGGGCTAAATGGCCAGGTCACAAGGTCCTCGAAGGCTCAGAGAAGGTTGGGGGAGGGGACCCATGGAACAGTTGTTGGGAGACAGATGGTAGCCTCCCGTCAAGTCCATCCAGCGTGTTCTTTAACGTGCACAGGGTATGGTTCTCCCGCACACGGCGCCACGGCTTAACGTCCCATCCGACGGACGGCGGCCTTTCCAAGCCCATCGGTGTCCCCTACTGACCGTGGGCAGGGCGGGTAATTTTGCGGAGATAAATCTCAACGCTGACCCAGCTGGGACTCGAACCTGGGAACTACAGATTACGAGCCTGACGCGCTACCGACTGAGCCACCCCGCCCCGTTGGGGGAGAGACCCACTGGAATAGTTGTTGAGAGACAGATGGTATCCTCCCGTCAATGCCATCCAGCATGTTCTTTAATGCACAGGGTATGGCTCTCCTGTAAACGGGACCACAGCTTAACGTCCCATCCGACAGACGGCGGCCTTTCCAAGCCCATCAATACCCCCTACTGACTGTGGGGAGTTTTGCAAAGATAAATCTCAACGGAATAATAATAATATAATAATAATAACATTTATTTAATACATAATACATCCGATTACATTGGTCCAGCCCAGTGGGTACAAATATTACAATTGAATCTTATAGAAATCCACAAGCGTTAATAACTTGCCTGTCTTTATTATATTTCATCATAATTCATTCATATTTTATCATATCTCATATAAATAATTTAAAAATTTGGCAACAATAGTCAACAAATGTTTTAAGTATTTATAAAGTAATCGAAGAATAAAATAATTTGAACAATTGGACACAAAAAATTTAATAAATGATTTCAAATTATGAAATTTATTACAAAAAAATTCTCAATATTATCAATATCTAATAGCCATTTACGAAGATTTCAACCAAAGTAAAGTTTTTTCCAGTTTTATATTGTCAAATTTATATATTTTTCGCTTATTTGATCTCTAGTTTTAATGTCTATATTCATATCACAAGAGAGGGGCGGGGGTGGCTCAGTCGGTAGCGCGCCAGGCTCGTAATCTGTAGTTCTCAGGTTCGAGTCCCAGATGGGTCAGCGTCGAGATTTATCTCCGCAAAATTCCCCGCCCTGCCCACGGTCAGTAGGGGACACTGATGGGCTGGAAAGGCCGCCGTCCGTCGGATGGGACGTTAAGCCGTGGCCCTGTGTGCGGGAGAGACATACCCTGTGCACGTTAAAGAACACGCTGGATGGCCTTGACGGGAGGCTACCATCTGTCTCCCAACAGCTGTTCCAGTGGGTCCCCTCCCCCAACCTTCTCTGAGCCTTCGGGGTCCATGTGACCTGGCCATATAGCCCATGGTGTGCAAAAAAGTGCCGCTCAGAGGTATAACAACCCAACCCATATCACCAGTTATAGTAACATAGTTTTTATTTATTGTATTTAATTTACATTCTAATT
Source organism: Ryuthela nishihirai (assembly GCA_038380435.1). Classification (NCBI taxonomy): domain Eukaryota; kingdom Metazoa; phylum Arthropoda; class Arachnida; order Araneae; family Heptathelidae; genus Ryuthela; species Ryuthela nishihirai. Next base: position 8,746,428 of record JAWZYU010000022.1, read on the forward strand.
CTTCAATAAAATCTGATTTTGAATAAATATGTGATCTATAAAAGGCTAATAAAGTAGAGATAATATTACCAAACTTAAATTCCATTTGTACCAAGTCTGCATTTGTGAACATTAAATTAGTAATTTAATTATTAATTTAAAAATTAATTAATTATTATTAATTAATTAATTTATTTATTATTAATTTAATTGATTTGTTACAAAAAATAACAATAAATTCATCTTTTATGTACAGTAAGGCACCTCCAGCTCTGTTTTCTAATTGGCATTTATAATAAATATTATATCCCTGTAAATTATATAATTGTATTTCATTTTCTTTTATCCAGATTTCAGTTAAAACAATTATATCTGGATAAATATCTGTAAGATATAAAAGTAAAGAAAAATGATCAATTTTTTTCTCACACTTCTAATGTTTCCCACAATGATATTTACACCCTTTCCCCCAAGTATAATAGTTTTTATCATATATATTTTCTCCTGATATGACATCTATTTTACAATGATTTGTTAAAAAAGAGTTTTCGAACATACTATTTGTCTAGTTAAAATTTATTGATGTTTTAAACTTTCATCTGAATTATTCATATTAATGAACTAGGGGCGGGGGTGGCTCAGTCGGTAGCGCGCCAGGCTCGTAATCTGTAGTTCCCAGGTTCGAGTCCCAGCTGGGTCAGCGTTGGGATTTATCTCCGCAAAATTCCCCGCCCTGCCCACGGTCAGTAGGAGACACCGATAGGCTTGGAAAGGCCACCGTCCGTCGGATGGGACGTTAAGACGTGGCCCCGTGTGTGGGTTGGGTTGTTTTACCTCTGAGCGGCCCTTTTTTGCACATCATGGGCTAAATGGCCAGGTCACATGGACCCAGAAGGCTCAGAGAAGGTTGGGGGAGGGGACCCACTGGAACAGCTGTTGGGAGACAGATGGTAGCCTCCCGTCAAGGCCATCCAGCGTGTTCTTTAACGTGCACAGGGTATGGCTCTCCCGCACACGGGGCCACGGCTTAACGTCCCATCCGATGGACGGCGGCCTTTCCAAGCCCATCGGTGTCCCCTACTGACCGTGGGCAGGGCGGGGAATTTTGCGGAGATAAATCTCAACGCTGACCCAGCTGGGACTCGAACCTGGGAACTACAGATTATGAGCCTGGCGCGCTACCGACTGAGCCAACCCCCCCCCCCCCCCCGTGTGTGGGAGAGCCATACCCTGTGCACGTTTAAAGAACGCGCTGGATGGCCTTGACGGGATGCTACCATCTGTCTCCCAACAGCTGTTCCAGTGGGTCCCCTCCTCCAACCTTCTCTGAGCCTTCGGGGTCCATGTGACCTGGCCATTTAGCCCATGGTGTGCAAAAAAGTGCCGCTCAGAGATAAAACAACCCAACCCATATTAATAAACTAAACATATATTAGTAGAAATAAACTTTAAACCAAACTAAATCATCTAAAGTTTTAATTCTAAATATTTTTTCATTTCTTCTTTCCGGATGAATATTTTGCCATCTCTAACCCAGACAAATTTGAAGTTTTGTTCCTGTTGTAGTTTTTTTTTTACTTTCATGTAGTAATAATTTACTTTCTTGGGTCAAGTGTTCATTTATGAATCTTTTATCTTACTTTAAAACCTCGATGAATTTCTTTAGCAAATAGCTTCTTTTTTATTTTCCAACGAGCAATCCAATGAAGCACAGTTGGGTTGTTTTACTGGCACTTTTTGCGCACAATGGGCTAAATAGCCAGGTCACAAGGGACCCGAAGGCTCAGAGAAGTTGGGTTGTTCTACCTCTGAGCGGCACTTTTTTTTGCACACAATAAGCTAAATGGCCAGGTCACAAGGACCCCGAAAGCTCAGAGAATTTGGGTTTTTTTACCTCTGAGCGGCACTTTTTTGCACACAATAAGCTAAATGGCCAGGTCACAAGGACCCCGAAAGCTCAGAGAAGTTGGGTTTTTTTACCTCTGAGCGGCACTTTTTTGCACACAATAAGCTAAATGGCCAGGTCACAAGGACCCCGAAAGCTCAGAGAAGCTTGAGGGAGGGGTTGGGTTGTTTTTCCTCTGAGCGGCACTTTTTTGCACACCATGGGCTAAATGGCCAGGTCACATGGACCCCAAAGGCTCAGAGAAGGTTAGGGGAGGGGACCCACTGGAACAGCTGTTGGGAGACAGATGGTAGCCTCCCGTCAAAGCCATCCAGCGTGTTCTTTAACGTGCACAGGGTATGGCTCTCCGGCACACGGGGCCATAGCTTAACGTCCCATCCGACGGACGGTGGCCTTTCCAAGCCCATTGGTGTCTCCTACTGACCGTGGGCAGGACGGGGGAGTTTTGCGGAGATAAATTTCAATGCTGACCCAGCTGGGACTCGAACTTGGGAACTGCAGATTACGAGCCTGGCGCGCTACCGACTGAGCCACCCCACCCCTTTCTTCAGAAGTACATTATCGCTTTATTTGGCATTTGCTTTTTTAACCTTTCTTACACAGAGGACAGGGACGGGGGTGGCTCAGTCGGTAGCGCGCAAGGCTCGTAATCTGCAATTCCCAAATTCGAGTCCCAGCTGGGTCAGGGTTGAGATTTATCTCCGCAAATCTCTCCACCTTGCTCTCGGTCAGTTTTGTTGTTGAAAATCGAGATATTAATTTATTTCATTGAGATCTTCATCTGCAATCACATTTTTAAAAACAAAAAAAAACTTATTTTAGAAATTATAGAGATTTGACGTTAACTCCCCATTCACTTAACATAGGGATTTTCGTTAATTTATGGAAATCAGTGTATTTTAATATGCTAATGCAGCAACTTGACTTATAAACTATCACCTTGACTCAATGCAACTTTCGGGGTTCTCTTAAATTTAAAACTTTTAAAAAGAGAAGAAGGTATTTTCCTACACAGAGATAAACATAGAAGCTACAGTAAGGTTGTTTTACCTCTGAGCGGCATTTTTTTTGCACACCATGGGCTAAATGGCCAGGTCACATGGACCCCGAAGGCTCAGAGAAGGTTGGGGGAGGGAACCCACTGGAACAGCTGTTGGGAGACAGATGGTAGCCCCCCGTCAAGGCCATCCAGCGTGTTCTTTAACGTGCACAGGGTATGGCTCTTACATACACAGGATCACGGCTTAACGTCCCATCCGACGGACGGCGGCCTTTCCAATCCCATCGGTGTCCCCTACTGACCGTGGGCAGAGCGGGGAATTTTGCGGAGATAAATCTCAACGCTGACCCAGCTGGGACTCGAACCTGGGAACTACAGATTACGAGCCTGGCGCGCTACCGACTGAGCCACCCCCGCCCCAGTCAGGTAGGTAATCTAACCATTAGACTAGACAGAGAAATGAGTAAAAACATCGCCAAACTTGATAATTCGAGCCTTTTTACAACTGTTCATTGATCATAAAATAAATTTTAGTAGCCACTTTTTTTGTTGAGTTTTCCGCTTCTATTAATACGTTTTACAGATTTTTCAGTTTTCAAAATTTTCAATCTTAGTATTGAAATCGAGTGAAACACATTATTTGCAGTTTTAATTTACTGTAAAATATGCAAAGAAAATGAGATAAAATTTGGAGAATACGATTTGGATCTTAGATCTAAATCGTAATGTCCAATTTTTATCTAGTATTCTTTCAAAACGAGATAATAGTTTCGCTTTGTCGTCTGTCTGTTTGTCGACACCGAACTTTCTGTTTACAGAAACATCCATACCTTACCTGGGGCTCGAACCCGATCTTTAGGGTTGGGTTGGGTTGTTTTACCTCTGAGCGGCACTTTTATGCACATAATGGGCTAAATGGGCAGGTCACATGGACCCCGAAGGCTCAGAGATGGTTGGGGGAGGGGACCCACTGGAATAGCTGTTGGGAGACAGATGGTAACTTCCCATCAAGGCCATCCAGCGTGTTCTTTAACGTGCACAGGGTATGGCTCTCCCGCACACGGGGCCACGGCTTAACGTCCCATCCGACGGACGCGGTCTTTCCAAGCCAGTCAGTGTCTCCTACTGACCGTGGGCAGGGAATTTTGCGGAGATAAATCTCAACGCTGACCCAGCTGGGACTCGAACCTGGGAACTACAGATTACCCGATCTTTAGTTACATATTTTAACCCAATGGGTAGAGGTCAAAGAACTCCAGAAAAATTACCTCAGGCAATCTTGCTATTTACTGATTTGAATTAAAGATAATTAGCGCATTAGATGATAATCACTGCCCCCCCCATTTCCATATGATCATTTTATGTATTAATAAAACACTAGAGCAGTTCCCAGCGGATGTTCCAGTTGGATGCTATCCTAACAGAACTGACCCATTTCTAATAACATTAGCCCAGATAGTTTATGAAAATCCGCTCCTACACAGACTCGAAAAATGCGTCGGCTTTTCATCGCTGAACACAATAGAATTAGGGATCATCGCACAATTTAAATGCTTGAAACCATCTGCGGAATAGAACACCCACACTTGAACAAATAAATTTTCATGGGTAAAAATCTATGTGGCAATCGATGAGTATAGCTTAAGGCTGTCCAAACACACTTGAACGATCAAATACCACAAAAGGCTTTGTTTAACACAAACCCTTTAAGTCATCAAATACCGCAAAAGAAGAAGATTGTGTAAGAGGGGGAAAAGCATCTCCTACAGAGACAGTGGATGGAGTGGCTCAGTCGGAAGCGCGGTAGGCTCGTAATCTGTATTTCCCAGATTCGAGGAGTGGGGGTGGCTCAGTCGGTAGCGCGCCAAACTCGTAATCTATAGTTCCCAGGTTCGAGTTCCAGCTAAGTCAGCAGTGAGATTTATCTCCGCAAATAAATCTCAACAACTTATCTCCGATGGGCTTGTAAAGGCCGCCGTCCATCAGATGGGACGTTAAGCCGTGGCCACGTGTGCGGGATAGCCATACCCTGCGCACGTTAAAGAACATGCTGGATGGCATTGACGGGAGGCTACCATCTGTCTCCCAACAGTTGTTCCAGTGAATTCCCTCCGCAAAACTTCTCTGAACCTTCGGGGTCCCTGTGACGTAGCCATTTAGCCCATGGTGTGCAAAAAAGTGCAGCTCAGAGGTAAAGCAACCCAACAACCCAACCCAGATTCGAGTCCCAGCTTAGAGATTTATCTCCGCACAACTCCCTTCCATGCACAAGTAAAGAAAACCGATGGGCTTAGAAAGGTTACCGTCCGTCGGATGGGACGTTAAGCCGTGGTCACGTGTGCGGGATAGCCATACCCTGTGCACGTTTAAAGAGCATGCTGGATGGCCTTGACGGGAGGCTACCATCTGTCTCCCAACAGCTGTTCCAGTGGATTCTCTCCCCAAAACTTCTCTGAACCTTCGGGGTCCCTGTGACCTGGCCATTTAGCCCATGGTGTGCAAAAAAGTGCCGCTCAGAGGTAAAACAACCCAACCCCATCCAGTGGGTCTGCTCCCACGAGCCTTCGGGGTCCTTGTGACCTGACTATTTAGCCCATTCTGTGCAAAAAAAGTGACACTCAGAGGCAAAACAACCCAAACCAACATATTGCTGCCTAATTTGAAGAGTCGCTAAGTTGCCACAAACTGTATCATGTATTGACTCATAAAAAAAGTCCCTAATTATTTGGGACAGCAGACCACGAAATATCCATCCTCGGATTTTGATTTCGATGTAAATTTGTACCTTAAAAAGATACATTCCAGATCTAATGAACGCTAACGGATTTATTTACGATTGATCGTAGATCGTAGATCGTTACAACATAAAATGAAGTACCAGGTACAATAGTACACATAACCTTCTTCATCTGGAAATATGCCTAATTGTCATCAGTTTGAAAAAACAAACAAAAGTGAACCACACAATGGTGGACCCCAAAGGGCAAAAGAACATAAAACAAAAGAGTAGTAATGATGCACAAGAGACCTAAAATGGATAACTTTCTTTAGCGAAAGCCATCATCTTAGGCCTCTTGTATCTGTTAAGGACTTCATGATCGTAGTCCAGAAGGCAGGATATAATCTCGTTCGGGTTTTTCTGCATTGACTCGTAGAAACCTCGCGAGACAAACTTAAGATATGTGTAAATATGATCAATGCCCTTCTTCTTCTTCTTTCACATCCATCTCTATTCTGGACCTCTTTGTAAAGAGAGCCTCGGCTCTCTTATCATCAGGTCCACTGGCAAAGTAAGCAGAGGGTGAGTATGGACAACAATGAAAGGACTGGCTCAGAGAAAGGCCAGCAATCTTACATATTGGCTAGTGGGGGTTACAAACCAGGGGGCATTGACCACACCCCGAAGGCTCATAGAAAGTTGGGGGAGGGGACACACTGGAACAGCTGTTGAGAGACAGATGGTAGCCTCCCATCAAGGCCATCCAGCGTGTTCTTTAACGTTGGGTTGTTTTACCTCTGAGCGGCACTTTTTTGCACACCATGGGCTAAATGGCCAGGTCACATGGACCCCGAAAGATCAGAGAATGTTGGGGGAGGGGACCCACTGGAACAGCTGTTGGGAGACAGTTGGTAGCCTCCCGTCAAGGCCATCCAGCGTGTTCTTTAACGTGCACAGGGTATGGAACTCTCACACGGGGCCACGGCTTAACGTCCCATCCGACTGACGGCTGTCTTTCCAAGCCCATCGTGTCCCCTACTGACCGTGGGCAGGGTGGGGAATTTTGCGGAGATAAATCTCAGCTGGGACTCGAACCTGGAAATGACAGATTACGAGCCTGGTGCGCTACCGATTGAGCCACCCCCCGCCCCTCAGTTACGTCATGTTACTGAAGAATACGAGTATGGGGTGCTACTGGAGGAGCTAATCCCCACCCTTCATCTGAAAGGGGACAATACATACTCTTTTTAATCAATCAGAACAATCCTTTCTTGCCAAATATCTGCTTTAAGAATATAAATAAATATATGTATAAATAAATACCCCCTGAAGCAGCTGCTTGCCACAGAGGTCTGACAGGAGCCTGTCAGTTTGTATGCCAGAGTAGAAGGTCTGAGAGGATGGCAGGACCTCAGCAGAAGAACGACACAAACAGCCATGCCTTACCCGGGCTCGAACCCAGGTCCTTCAGATCAGTAGCCAAGCTCGCTAACCACTCGGCCATAAGATTACTGTTTTGTATGAATATCGTTGAGGTGTTTTAAAACCTTCCCAATCATAGAGAGAACTCAAAATAAGTTTCATTGAGCAAATGGATGAAAAAAAACTTCCTTTTGATAGAATATAAAGTTTTTTGTGTGACTGGTTTCCGAATCGTACGTTTTGAACAAACAGTGTTCTTAGAATACTCAGATTGAAATTTGAATTATTTGTATGGCTACGTGTACTTTCATATTGATATTTTCTGGGTATTGTCTATACTTTCTTATGCATATATACTGGATATTTTCTTATGAATATTTTCTGGATGTTGGGGATACTTTCTTATGGATATTTTCTGGATATTGCGATATGGATATTTACTGAATATTGGGAACATTTTCATGAATAATTTCTGGTAGATATTTTCCTTATGGATATTTTCTGGATATCGTGGATACTTTTTTATGGATATATTCTAGATATTACGTATATTTTAAAATGGATATTTACTTCATATTGGGGATATTTTCATGGATAGTTTCTGGTAGATATTTTCCTTATGGATATTTTGTGGATATCGTGGATACTTTATTTTGGATATTTTCTAGATATTACGTATATTTTAATATGGATATTTACTGGATATTGGGGATATTTTCATGGATAGTTTCTGGTAGATATTTTCCTCGTGGATATTTTCTGGATATCGTGGATACTTTATTATGGATATTTTCTAGATATTACGTATATTTTAATATGGATATTTATTGGATATTGGGGATATTTTCATGGATATTTCCTGGTAAATATTTTCCTTATGGATATTTTCTGGATATCGTGGATACTTTATTATGGATATTTTCTAGATATTACGTATATTATAATATGGATATTTATTGGATATTGGGAATGGATATTTCCTGGTAAATATTTTCCTTATGAATATTTTCTGGATATCGTGGATACTTTATTATGGATATCTTTTTAGATATTACTTATATTTTGATATGGATATTGTGGATATTTTCACGGATAGTTTTTGGATATTTTGGATATTTTCTAATTATCCTTTTGTGGATTTCCTCCGTTTCATCTTTCTTCAGCTAGGTCTAATGAAATGAGTCAAGTTTGTTGTGTGACTTGCACGCTGTTTAAGTGCTTGTTGTGTTGCAGGAAGTGGGGGGGATGAAGAATTGGCAGTTCAAGTCGTTATCTGGGGATGAACAAAGCAATAGGAAGTGAGGTGTTATGGATCGTTTGTTTTTGAAACAGTAAAAGAAAAAAATGTTGAAAGAAAGGAAAAAAAATGATTAAAGCAAGAAAAGAATAAACTTTTTTTGAAATGCTACACAATTCAATGCAGAACAAAAAGAAAAAAAAACAACTTCCCCGATTACAAAAGTTTTTTCGTCAAATGGGCAATGAATGCAGCAAACAGAAAGAAACTGCACTGTCTCCTAATTCTATCACCGGCATGCCAATAGAGGGCGGTGCAGGCGGTCGTGATTCGGGATTGTCCTTCCCCGTGGCGAAGGTGGATGCTGTTGCTATGGCAATGAAGAGGATGGCCTCGGGAAAAGGATGTTTCGAACAAACCGTTTTTAAACAAAGGAGAAACGTCGTTTGTTGCTTGCCACTGCAATTTATGATTGTAAACAAATTAATTTCTTACTCATGCTTTCGTTGATGGATGAGGGAACACTCTCCTAAAAAGCTGGTGTAGAGAAAATCACCAGTCTGATGATCATTAAATACGTAGGGTTGAATATATAAATATATAGTGTTATTATTAAAATTTAATTTTTTAAAATTCTACTGGTAGTTATTAATTTTTTGAAATCTTGTACAAGTTGACAATCTTGTACAATCTTGTACAAGTTGTCACGTGACACGAAGGTTGCCAGATCATTAATTTCTAAAAAAAATCGCTGCCAGATTTTTTTTTTGAATTCTGTACTCAACCATAGTGTTTGGATACTTTTTTGATGTATATAATGCGTATGAATATGGAGCGTGTGCAGTTACCGTTCACAGCAAACTGGAGCGGTTGCGGTTAATGTTCACAGCACATTGGATCGTGTGAGCTCACAAAAACCTGGATCGTGTGGGCCCACTCACAGAAATATTGAGAGTGTGCAGTTACCGTTCACAGCAAACTGGAGCGGTTGCGGCTAATGTTCACAGCACATTGGTTCGTGTGAGCTCACAAAAACCTGGATCGTGTGGGCCCACTCACAGAAATATTGAGCGTGTGCAGTTACCGTTCGCAGCAAACTGGAGCGGTTGCAGCTAATGTTCACAGCACATTGGATCGTGTGAGCTCACAAAGACCTGGATCGTGTGGGCCCACTCACAGAAATATTGAGCGTGTGCAGTTACCGTTCACAGCAAACTGGAGCGGTTGCGGTTAATGTTCGCAGCACATTGCATCGTGTGAGGTCACAAAAACGTGGATCGTGCGGGTCCACTCATAGAAATATTGATCGTGTGCAGTTACCGTTCACAGCAAACTGGAGCGGTTGCGGTTAATGTTCACAGCACATTGGATCATGTGAGCTCACAAAAACTTGGATCGTGTGGGCCCACTCACAGAAATATTGAGCGTGTGCAGTTACCGTTCACAGCAAACTGGAGCGGTTGCGATTAATGTTCACAGCACATTGGATCGTGTGAGCTCACAAAAACCTGGATCGTGTGGGCCCACTCACAGAAAAATTGAGCGTGTGCAGTTACCGTTCACAGCAAACTGGAGCAGTTGCGGTTAATGTTCACAGCACATTGGATCGTGTGAGCTCACAAAAACTTGGATCGTGTGGGCCCACTCACAGAAATATTGAGCGTGTGCAGTTACCGTTCACAGCAAACTGGAGCGGATGCGGTTAATGTTCACAGCACATTGGATCGTGTGAGCTCACAAAAACTTGGATCGTGTGGGCCCACTCACAGAAATATTGAGCGTGTGCAGTTACCGTTCACAGCAAACTGGAGCGGTTGCGGTTAATGTTCACAGCACATTGGATCGTGTGAGCTCACAAAAACTTGGATCGTGTGGGCCCACTCACAGAAATATTGAGCGTGTGCAGTTACCGTTCACAGCAAACTGGAGCGGTTGCGGTTAATGTTCACAGCACATTGGATCGTGTGAGCTCACAAAAACTTGGGTCGTGTGGGCCCACTCACAGAAATATTGAGCGTGTGCAGTTACCGTTCACAGCAAACTGGAGCGGTTGCGGTTAATGTTCACAGCACATTGGATCGTGTGAGCTCACAAAAACTTGGATCGTGTGGGCCCACCCACAGAAATATTGAGCGTGTGCAGTTACCGTTCACAGCAAACTGGAGCGGTTGTGGTTAATGTTCACAGCACATTGGATCGTGTGAGCTCACAAAAACTTGGATCGTGTGGGCCCACTCACAGAAATATTGAGCGTGTGCAGTTACCGTTCACAGCAAACTGGAGCGGTTGCGGTTAATGTTCACAGCACATTGGATCGTGTGAGCTCACAAAAGCCTGGATCGTGTGGGCCCACTCACAGAAATATTGAGCGTGTGCAGTTACCGTTCACAGTAAACTGGAGCGGTTGCGGTTAATGTTCACAGCACATTGGATCGTGTGAGCTCACAAAAACTTGGATCGTGTGGGCCCACTCACAGAAATATTGAGTGTGTGCAGTTACCGTTCACAGCAAACTGGAGCGTGTGCAGTAACTGCACACGCTCCAGTTTGCTGTGAACGGTAACTGAAGCGTGTACAGTTGCTGTACACGCTCCAGATATTTTTCCAGAATTCTGTAATCACGTGACACGAAGATTGCCAGATCACTAATTTCTAAAAAAATCGTTGCGAGATATTTTTTCTGAATTCTGTAATCAACCGTAGTGTTCGGATATTTTTTTTGAGCGACTGTACAAAAGAAATCCATGTACAATAAATAGCCATAACAGAAAGATCCTAACAAGCGATTAATGATGTCCCTTTACAACTTTTCTTCAGGCTCGAAATCCTTGCCCACCGTCAGTTTTGCCCATTATGCAGTAACATAAGTATCGCTTAGGGCAAAAACAAGACACCCAAACCTTGGTTGAATGATCTAGAAACAATCGCTAACCTGAGGCTTCGAAACCAAAAAAATAACAATAACAACAACGTTTAGATGATGACAATGCGATATGTAACAACTCGGGACTGTAAACTCGATTCTAACAATAAACCGAAAGCGAAAACCCCTTATCGTAAAAACAGGAATTTGAAAGCGAAAAATCCAGATTAATGATTTTGAAGCGATATGCCGTAACAAAATAATCTGAGCAGTCACGACCAGAATCGTGCCAACAAGAGATTTTATTAGTCTATCGTTCGAGTTAAGATTTGCATATTGGCTACCCACTGCCCTCGAAAAGGAACAATGGCTTGCACCTCATCGGCGAAGGACGACGCGAAACAGCCGAGCCTAGAAGACAGGAGGGGCCACCACGTCAGCCGCAAGGCCACACCCTGTGGAGCGGCGGCCTCGACTGACGGAAGTACCACGCTGAAAGGGCGACCCAGTTTCGGACCTTGCCTCGGGTGATGCAGTAAAAAAAAGTTTTAAAAAAGAGGTCCTATCTCCTGCTTGTCACGCAGAGTCGATTACGATTCACCTCTGACCTGAACGACCATTAAAAGTAGTTATGCACCTTTAAGAAGAAAACTCTTTAGGGATATTTATTAGCTTCTGTTCAGTTCGTAACCGTTGTTTCATAACGGATAATTCACCTAACGGTTTATGGGGAGAGTATGATTTGTAAGCCTGTCCTTCAGGCATAGACCGCCTTTCCAACGTACAGTCGCTCAAAAAAATATCCGAACACTATGGTCGGTTACAGAATTCAGAAAAAATTTTTAAAAATATTTTAGAAATTAGTGATCTGGCAACCTTCGTGAAGGTTGCCAGATCACTAATTTCTAAAAAAATCGTTGCCAGATATTTTTTCTGAATTCTGTAATCGACTATAGTGTTCGGATATTTTTTTGAGCGACTGTACATCAAGGGTTAATAGAAAGGCTCTGCTAAACCTTCACCTACTCTGGGGAGAGAAGGGACACTGATGGGCTTGGAAAGACCACCGTCCGTCGAATGGACCGTTAAGCCGTTACCCCGTATGCGGAAAAACCGTACCCTGTGCACATTAAAGGACACGCTAGATGGCGTTGACGGGAGTTACTCTCTGTCTCCCAAAAGCTGTCCAGTGGGTCTCCCCTCTCCCCAGGGGGCGGGGGTAGCTCAGTCGATAGCTGGCCAGGCTTGTAATCTGCAATTCCTAGGTTCGAGTCGCAAGTTATATGATTAGTGACAAGTCCAGATGCTCCGCAAAAATGCACTACATCTATCGGGATAATACCACGTTTTACCACTATTCACCATCGCGGAGGTGGCTCAGTCGGTAGCGTGCCAGGCTCGTAATCTGTAGTTCCCAGGTTCGAGTCCCAGCTGGGTTGAGATTTATCTCCGCAAAACTCCCCGCCCTGCCCACGGTCAGTAGGGAACACCGATGGGCTTGGAAAGGCCGCCGTCCGTCGCATGGGACGTTAAGCCGTGGCCCCCGTGTGCGGGAGAGCCATACCCTGTGCACGTTAAAGAACACGCTGGATGGCCTTGACGGGAGGCTACCACCTGTCTCCCAACAGCTGTTCCAGTGGGTCCCCTCCCCCAACCTTCTCTGAGCCTTCGGGGTCCATGTGACCTGGCCTTTTAGCCCATGGTGTGCAAAAAAGTGCCGCTCAGAGGTAAAACAACCCAACCCAAAGCCACGTTTCACCACTATTCACCGTCGCGGATGAACAATACTATAGAAGTAAAGTCCAGCCTTAGACAAAACCTAACTGTAATCTTCGACTGGGTCGCCACAAACAAGGATATTGAGAATCCAAGTTGATTCGGCGCCCGTGACGGGGGTTCGAGTCCCAGCTGGGTCAGCGTCGAGATTTATCTCTATAAAACTCTCCGCCCTGCCCATGGTCAGTAGGGGCCGCCGATGGGCTTGGAAAGGCCGCCGTCAATCGGAAGGGAAGTTTAAGCCATGGTCCGTGTACTGGATATCCATACCCTGTGTAGTTAAAGAACACGCTCGAAGGCGTTGACGGGAGGTTACCATCTGTCTCCCAACAGCTGTTCCAGTGGGTCTCCGCCCACCAACCTTCTCTGAGCCTTGGGGGTCCTTGTGACCTTGCCATTTAGCCCATTGTGTGCAAAAGAAGGGCAACAACCCAACGGCTTTTACAAAAAATGTCAATTGTCAGGTGGGTGGTGGGAAACATGTGGGTTACCAAGCTTCAGTCCCTGATTTTAGAGGACTTCTTTAGAAATTCTACGCTATTGAAGTCCTCAAATTGGTAAGGAGGGGGGAGATATAACCACAAACTTTCACTTGGATACGCATGTCCCAAATGTCCAGATCCGATCCCGATGAGGACCAACTTTTTTTAGTTATTAAGGTACTAAAAAAATCTTTTATCATCATCATCATCATCCTCAAGCAGCCATGGGTTATGGAGGTCCAACCAGACCGTGAAATTTAGTTCTCCAAGCAAGTCTGTCCTGAGCTACATCTACTGCATCTGGCCACTGCACACCAATTCTAACAAGGTCCTGTTTGACATTGTCTGCCCACCGCATCCTAGGTCTCCCATCATCATCATCATCATCATCATCATCATCATCATCATCATCATCATCATCATCATCAAGCAGCCATGAGCTACGGAGGTCCAACCAGACCGTGCAATTTAGTTCTCCAAGCAAGTCTGTCCTGAGCTACATCTACTGCATCGGCCACTGGCACACCAATTCTAACAAGGTCCTGTTTGACATTGTGTTTAGATATTTAAAAATATTTAAGCCAATTTCTTCGCTGTTATGTATCATAATACTACTGGACATAAAGAAAAAAATTGCAAAATGTGTTGGGCTGGGTGGGATTCGGACAATTTTTTCCCCTCTATATTCAGTATTATTAGGACATTTAACAGCTAAGATAGGGATTAAATATTTGGTAAAAACCAATAACAGCTGAGTTGTTTTACCTCTGCGCAGCATTTTTTTGCAAGGCCAGGTCACAAGGACCCCGAGAAGGTTGGAGGAGGGAACCCACTGGACAGCTATTGGGAGACAAGTGAGAGTCTCTAATGGCCAGGTCACAAGGACCCCGAGAAGGTTGGAGGAGGGAACCCACTGGACAGCTATTGGGAGACAAGTGAGAGTCTCTAATGGCCAGGTCACAAGGACCCCGAAGGCTCAGAGAAGATTTTGGGATGGGTTGGGTTGTTTTAACTCTGAGTGGCACTTTTTTGCACACAATGGGCTAAATGGCCAGGTAACAAGGACCCCGAAGGCTCAGAGAAGGTTTTGGGAGGGGTTGGGTTGTTTTACCTCTGAGTGGTACTTTTTTGCACATAATGGGCTAAATGGCAAGATCACAAGGACCCCGAAGGCTCAGAGAAGGTTGGGAGAGGAGACCCACTAGAAAACTGTTGGGAGACAGAAGGTAGACTCCCGTCAAGGCCATCCAGTGTGTTCTTGAACGTGCACAGGGTATGGCTCTCCCGCACACGGAGCCAGGGCTTAACGTCCCCTCCAATGGACGGTGGCCTTTCCAAGTCTATATGCATACCCTATTGACCGACCGCAGGGAGTTTTGTGGAAATAACGCTGACCCAAGTGAGACTCGAAATTAGGAACAGATTACGAGCCTGGCGCGCTACCGGCTCAGATACCCTCGCCCCAATGATAGCTGGGAATATAAAGAATGATATTTAGAAGTTGTCCGAATATTCTAGTTTACAGATAGAAAAGAAAAGGATGTTTAGGAGCAGTTTTCCTACATTTTATATTCTAAAAAAGGGACAGAAATCCAGTAGTAACTGCAAAAAAAGCACTGCGTGATATAACGACTTTTTCTCTTGAGTGAATCTGATAAAAGTACTCATACCTTAAGTAGCAAAGAATACAACAGCCTTTCTTCTGTCCCCCCCCCCTGGGGCGGGGGTGGCTCAGTCGGTAGGGCACCAGGCTAGTAATCTGTAGTTCCCAGGTTCGAGTCCCAGCTGGGTCAGCGTTGAGATTTATCTCCGCAAAATTCCCCGCCCTGCTCACGGTCAGTAGGGGACACCGATGGGCTTGGAAAGGCTGCCGCCCGTCGGATGGGACGTTAAGCCGTGGCCCCGTGTACGGGAGAGCCATACCCTGTGCACGTTAGAGAACACGCTGGATGGCCTTGACGGGAGGCTACCATCTGTCTCCCAACAGCTGTTCCAGTGGGTCCCCTCCCCCAACCTTCTCTAAGCCTTCGGGGTCCATGTGACCTGGCCATTTAGCCCATGGTGCGCAAAAAAGTGCCGCTCAGAGGTGAAACAACCCAACCCAGCTGGGTCAGCGTTGAGATTTATCTCCGCAAAATTCCCCGCCCTGCCCACGGTCAGTAGGGGACACCGATGGGCTTGGAAAGGCTGCCGTCCGTCGGATGGGACGTTAAGCCGTAGCTCCGTGTGCAGATATATCTGTGCACATTAAAGAACACGTTGGATAGCCTTGACGGGAGGCTACCATCTGTCTCCCAATAGCCGTTCCAGTGTGTCCCCTCACCCAACCTTCTCTAAGCCTTGGGGGGGGGGGTCCATGTGGCCTGGCCATTTAGCCCATGGTGTGCAAAAAAGTGCCGTTCAGAAGTAAAACAACTCAACCCAAAAGACCCCCCCCCCCCGCCCCAGTTCATTTCATCAGTCTGAAAATTGTTACTTTGAAAACGATGCAAGAAGAGATGCAAAAGATTCATCCCGAAGAGCAAAATAACCACATAACATTTCTCAAGGTTGCAGTGAGACGTGTCACGTATTCCAACTCCTCCAAAGCTGAGAATTGGAGACAGATGCTCACGTCCGCATCCTAGTAGCCCTGGTGACCTCTCACCTTAGTCCCACCAAGAAGCGGTTCAAGCCCGTAACCGCGCCCAGGGAGCAGAGCTGTTCATCTTCATTTACATACTCGTCATTCACCTCAAAACCCGTCTTGTGTAAGGACAAACGAGGAGAATTGTGGAACACACTTGAAAAGTATCCGTCTTTCATCCTTACCACACCCGCTGAAAATGAGTTGGTGTATCTGGGTCAACGGGATTGGTAGAGGATTAGCATTTCAACTGGTATGAGCCAACGGAAGGTAAAGTAGCCGTGTAAACTCATATAGGCTAGTGGGTGGACTAGAATTATCACTGTATATGATGTAGTCGGCGAAAAGTTAAAAAAAGTCTGGTAGATTTTCGTTTAGTTTATTTAGATAAAAAAAAATTTAAAAAAAAGCATTCTTAACCCCATCAAACCTCAGGTCAAAGGTGAACTTTCAGCGCTTAATGTGGTTGAAATTAAACCATAAATGGTAACAAAGAATAAAGAAATAATATTAAATATATAAGGGTGATCATCAAGGAGAGATGAGCTGTCCGCCTTCAAGTGGTAAATGATGCGGAATGGCAAGGGATTTCAGAATCTGAACTCTCAAGGATTGTGGGAGGAGATGAATTACGAGTGGATGTAGAGCAGAAAAAACGTGATAAAGAAAAGGAGATGAGATCTGATAAGAGGAAGGCAGAGTTAGAATTATGGTGTTGCGAGAGAAAGTAAGAGAAAATTAATGCAGAAGTTTCTAGAGGAAAAGTGGAGAGATATATTGAGGAATTAAAATGGGACAAAATGGATGGGCCGAATGAAATGACTAGGTAGACTTCGTTTCTTTGCTGTATAATGTACTTATTGTCTAGGTCACAATGGCGCCAAGTATCAGGAAAGTTGTGGAAAGACTAAATGCTCAATGGACTTATTTTTTAAGTCACAATAACCCAAAGTATGAGGACAATTGATGGAAAAGACTATATGCTCAATGGAATTATTTTTTCTATTTTTTTAAGTCAAAATTTTTAAGCCAAGTATGAGGACAATTGAGGGCAAAGACTAAATGCTCAATGGATTTATTTTTGAACTCGTAATGATCCGAAGTTGTTGGGTTGGGTTGTTTTACCTCTGAGCGGCACTTTTTTTGCACACCATGGGCTAAATGGCCAGGTCACATGGACCCCGAAGGCTCAGAGAAGGTTGGGGGAGGGGACCCACTGGAACAGCTGTTGGGAGACAGATGGTAGCCTCCCGTCAAGGCCATCCAGCGTGTTCTTTAACGTGCACAGGGTATGGCTCTCCCGTACACGGGGACACGGCTTAACGTCCCATCCGACGGACGGCAGCCTTTCCAAGCCCATCGGTGTCCCCTACTGACCGTGGGCAGGGCGGGGAAATTTGCGGAGATAAATTTCAACGCTGACCCAACTGGGACTCGAACCTGGGAACTACAGATTACGAGTCTGGCGCGCTACCGACTGAGCCACCCCCGCCCCTGACCCGAAATATGAGGACAGTTAATGGGAAAGACTAAATGCTCAATGGACTTATTTTTTGCTATTTTTAAGTCACAATGGCCCCAAAGATGAGGACAGTTGAAAGCAAAGACTAAATGTTAAATGGACTTATTTTTAAGTCATAATGACCCTAAGTATGAGGACAGTTGATGGGAAAGACTAAATCCTCAATGGACTTATTTTTCAAGTCACAATAACTTGAAGTATGAGGACGGTTGATGGAAACAACCGGGAAATTATTGCATATTTTTTGTCTACCGCCTCAGTTATAGTAAAAAATAAATAATAAAATATTACTCCTTTTTATTTAAATATGGAAAAAGTTCTAATTTCAAAGATCTGGAATGTATCCTTTAAGGTACAATAATACATTTAGCGGAAAATCAGAGGATGGATAAATCGTGGACTGACGTCCCAAACAATAAGTGACTTTTCTTATGAGTCATAAATACATTATGACCACCTGCCTAATATGATGTTGGTCCTCCACGTACTGCCAAAACAGTTCCTACCCGTCGAGGCATGGACGCTATAAGATTTCTAATAGTGTCTTGTGGTATCTGGTACTAATACGTTACCAGCAGATCCTTTAACACTTGTAAGTTACGTGGTTGAGCTGCTACAGAGCGGATATGCTGTTCCATACTATATTACTCCACAGATGCTCGATTGGATTGAGGTCTGGGGAATTTAGAGGCCAGGTTAAAACCTGGAAGTCTTCCTCATGTTCCTCAAACCATTCACGAACAATCGGGGCAGTGTGGTGTGGCACATTATCCTGCTGAAAGAAGGTGCTAATAGAAGGATCCACCGTTGCCATAAAAGGATGTAACTGGTCTTCAATGATGTTTAGGTAGGTGGTTGACGTCATAGTTTCCTCCACTTGAATGAGTGGACACAGGATTTCCCAGTAGAACATTGCTGAAAACAGCATTACACTTCCTCCACGGCTTGTTTTCGTCCCATGGTGCATCTTGGTGCCAACACTTCTGCAGGTAAACGATGTACACGTACCCGGCCGTCCACGTCGTGCGATAGGAAACGAGATTCATCGGACCAGACGACATTCTTTCAATCATTCAAGGTCCAGTTTTGATGCTCGCGTGCCCATTGTAGGCACTTTGGATGGTGAACCGAGGTTAACATGGGCACTCGGTGCAGACTGCGGCTACGCAGCTCCATTTTCAGCAGGGTTCGATGTATTCTGTGTTGTGACACATTAGTCCCGTCACCAGCATTCAAATTATGGGCGAGTTTCGGACAGTATCCCTTACTCCTAGGCGGGCGGGGGTGGCTCAGTCGGTAGAGCGCCAGGTTCGTAATCTGTAGTTCCCAGATTCGAGTCCCAGCTGGGTCAGCGTTGAGATTTATCTCGGCAAAAAATCCCCGCCCTTCCCACGGTCAGTAGGGGACACCGATGGGCTTGGAAAGGCCGCCGTCCGTCGGATGGGACGTTAAGCCGTGGCCCTGTGTGTGGGAGAGCCATACCCTGTGCACGTTAAAGAACACGCTGGATGGCCTTGACGAACTACCATCTGTCTCCCAACAGCTGTTCCAGTGGGTCCCCTCCCCCAACCTTCTCTGAGCCTTCGGGGTCCATGTGACCTGGCCATTTAGCCCATGGTGTGCAAAAAAGTGCCGCTCAGAGGTAAAACAACCAAACCCAACCCTTACTCCTAGGCTTCTCATGACACTCATGTAGTGTCGGAAGACGGAATACGAGTATCACCCGACCCCCACCCCAATTATTGAGAAGTGTGTGTTGGTTCGTACCATAGGAGATAGCTTTCGCTCATCTCTAGCATCGATGAGCCGTGGTCGGCCCACACCTTGCACGCAGTTTGTGGTTTATCTCTCCTTGGACCACTTTTTGAAGGTACTAACCACGGCTGACTGTGAGCACCACACAATCCTTTCCCAATCGGAAATGCTATGATCCAGTCATCTGGCGATTACAATTTGGACATTTTTCAAACTCACTGAAGTCCGCTGCCTTTCCCATCTGAACAACAAGAATAACTCTGACAAACAGAGCTCAGTGTCAGTGCAGACTCCTTACTTCTCCCCTTCAATGCAAAGTCTCTTTACTTCTCCCCTTCAATGCAAAGACTCCTTACTTTTCCCCTTCAATACAAAGACTCCTTTACTTCTTTCTTCAATCTAAAGACTCCTTACTTCTCCCCTTCAATGCAAAGACTTCTTACTTCTCCCCTTCAATGCAAAGACTCCTTACTTCTCCCTTTCAATGCAAAGACTTCTTACTTCTCCCCTTCAATTCAAAGACTCCTTACTTCTCCCTTTCAATGCAAAGACTCCTTACTTCTCCCCTTCAATGCAAGTAGACTCCTTACTTCTCCCCTTCAATGCAAACTCTTTTTACTTCTCTTCAATGCAAAGACTCCTTACTCCCCCTTCAATCTAAACGCTCCTTACTACTCCCCTTCAATGCAAAGACTTCTTACTTCTCCCCTTCAATGCAAAGTCTCCTTACTTATCCCCTTCAATGCAGACTCCTTACTTCTCCCCTTCAATGCAAAGACTCCTTACTTCTCCCCTTCAATGCAAAGACTACTTACTTCTTCCCTTCAATCTAAAGACTCCTTACTTTTCCCCTTCAATATAAAGACTCCTTTACTTCTTCCCTTCATTCAAAAGACTCCTTACTTCTCCCCTTCAATGCAAAGTCTCCTTACTTATCCCCTTCAATGCAGACTCCTTACTTCTCCCTTTCTGTGCAGAGACTCCTTACTTCTCCCTTTCTGTGCAAAGTCTCCTTACTTCTCCCCCTCAATGCAAAGACTCCTTACTTCCCCCTTCAATGCAAAGACTCTTTACTTCTCTCTTTCAATGCAAAGACTCCTTACTTCTCCCCTTCAATGCAAAGTCTCCTTACTTCTCCCCTTCAATGCAAAGTCTCCTTACTTATCCCCTTCAATGCAGACTGCTTACTTCTCCCCTTCAATGCAAAGACTCCTTACTTTTCCCCTTCAATGCAAAGTCTCCTTACTTCTCCCCTTCAATGCAAAGACTCCTTACTTCTTCCCTTCAATGCAAAGACTCCTTTACTTCTTCTCTTCAATACAAAGACTCCTTTACTTCTTCCCTTCAATCTAAAGACTCCTTACTTCTCCCCTTCAATGCAAAGACTCCTTACTTCTCCCTTTCTGTGCAGAGACTCCTTACTTCTCCCCTTCAATGCAAAGTCTCCTTACTTCTCCCCTTCAATCTAAAGACTCCTTACTTTTTCCCCTTCAATACAAAGACTCCTTTACTTCTTCCCTTCAATCTAAAGACTCCTTACTTCTCCCCTTCAATGCAAAGACTTCTTACTTCTCCCCTTCAATGCAAACTCTCCTTACTTCTCTTCATTGCAAAGACTCCTTACTTCTCCCCTTCTATGCAGAGACTCGTTACTTCTCACCTTCAATGCAAAGCCTCCTTACTTCTCCCCTTCAATCCAAAGTCTCCTTACTTCTCCCCTTCAATGCAAACTCTCTTTACTTCTCTTCAATGCAAAGACTCCTTACTCCCCCTTCAATCTAAACGCTCCTTACTTCTTCCCTTCAATGCAAAGACTTCTTACTTCTCCCTTCAATGCAAAGACTCCTTACTTTTCCCCTTCAATACAAAGACTCCTTTACTTCTTCCCTTCAATCTAAAGACTCCTTACTTCTCCCCTTCAATGCAAAGTCTCCTTACTTATCCCCTTCAATGCAGACTCCTTACTTCTCCGCTTCAATGCACAGTCTCCTTACTTATCCCCTTCAATGCAGACTCCTTACTTCTCCGCTTCAATGCACAGTCTCCTTACTTATCCCCTTCAATGCAGACTCCTTACTTCTCCCTTTCTGTGCAGAGAACTCCTTACTTCTCCCCTTCAATGCAAAGACTCCTTACTTCTCCCCTGGGGCGGGGGTGGCTCAGTCGGTAGCGCGCCAGGCTCGTAATCTGTAGCTCCCAGGTTCGAGTCCCAGCTGGGTCAGCGTTGAGATTTATCTCCGCAAAATTCCCCGCCCTGCCCACGGTCAGTAGGGGACACCGATGGGCTTGGAAAGGCCGCCGTCCTTCGGATGGGACGTTAAGCCGTGGCCTCGTGTGCGGGAGAGCCATACCCTGTGCACGTTAAAGAACACGCTGGATGGCCTTGACGGGAGGCTACCATCTGTCTCCCAACAGCTGTTCCAGTGGGTCCCCTCCCCCAACCTTCTTTGAGCCTTCGGGGTCCATGTAACCTGGCCATTTAGCCCATGGTGTACAAAAAAGTGCCGCTCAGAGGTAAAACAATCCAACCCAACCTTACTTCTCCCCTTCTATGCAGAGACTCCTTACTTCTCCCCTTCAATGCAAAGATTCCTTACTTCTCCCCTTCAATGCAAATATTCCCTACTTTTCCTCTTCAATCCAAAGATTCCCTACTTTTCCCCTTCAATGCAAAGATTCTGTAATCTCCCCTTCACTATAATCACTTCGTACTTCTTCCCTAAAGACTCCGTAGATTACCCCTTCACTAAGAAGCTCCACATTTTTCCCTCTCCTTTACTGTAAAGTGTGTGGCGAGTGATTCGTGGTCAGCAGCACACTTTCTCCTCACCCATCACATGATGAACTCCTCGTAGGTCACGTGTCCGTTGAAAGTGAAAGCTAACCACTTGGCTATTAAAACATCGACGTTCTGGTTTCTTTTTACTATCGGCGTCCGTCTGTCCTGACCTCCCACGAACGTGACCTTTCGCTCGTTGACCCAGATCACGTGTGCCTCTCTGCCAAGTTGGGGGCGTTGGCTGAAGTGTGCGATGGTAGAAGGTGATCGACATAGTGCACGAGAACTCGACCAGCGGAGCTCTGAGACAGGTGTTAGCCAATGCCTTTTTATGCAGGGTGAGCTTTAATGTTATTCACTGGTACGCCTCCTCCTCCTTTGTGGGCTTGAAGGACAACACATGGAGTGAAGTGTTTTTGAAGTTAATGAATGCAGTGATGACTCAACATCAGATCTACTTCTTACAAACAGAGGATAGTAATCACTTGGGTTGTTTTACCTCTGAGTGGCACATTTTTTGCATACAATGGACTAAATGACCAGGTCACAAGGACCCAAAAACTTAGAGAAGGTTGAGGGAGGGGATCTATTGAAACAGCGGTTGGGAGATAAATGGTAGCCTCCTGTCTGGCCATTTATTCCATTGTGTGCAAAAAAACGGCCGCTCAGAGGTAAAACAACCCAACCCCAAGATTCTCTGAGCCCTCGGGATCCTTGTGACCAGGCCATTTAGCCCATTGTGATGTCCCAAATTTAATCACTTTTAGTGAACCGTTCTCCCAAACATTTAATTCTTTAGACCAACGGATGTTATCCTCGGAAGTGTGTGAATTTTTTGCAAGGACAAATTATTAAGTATTTCTGAATTATTTGTCATCTTATATTACTAAAAACTGTTTCTTACAATTGTATTCGTATCGCAAAGGATACATTCCTGACACTATTATGTGGATTATGAACATTATGGTATCTGAAACGAAATATTTAATTAATAAATATTAAATTTAAAAAAGTAATGGTAGCAAATTAACTAAAGAAACGAATAGAAAAATGTATGAAGAAAATTTTACAAACAGTAGCTTACAGGATCGAAACTTGGTGGGTTGTGTTACCTCTGTGCGGGCATTTTTTTGTACACATTAAGTTAAAATCCAGGCCACAAGGACCACGAAGGCTTAGAGAAGGTTGGGGGAGGGAACCCACTTTAGAGCTGTTAGGAAACAGATGGTAGCCTCCCGTGAAGGCCTCCAGCGTGTTCTTTAACGTGTACAGGGTATGGCTCTGTGCATCCGACGGACGGCGGCCTTTCCAAACCCATTGGTGCCCCAATTGACCGTGGGCAACGCTGGTAGTTTTGCGGAGATAAATCTCAGCGCTGTCCCACATGGGACTCTAACCTGGGAACTGGAGATTACGAGCTTGGCGTGCTATTGACTGAGTCACCCCGCGCCTTACACAATGAGCTAAATGGTGAGGTCAAAAATTAATGGTCAGGTCTAAATGGTCAGGAATTTGATGAAAAGGATTGACTTGGGTTGTTTTATCTCTGAGCTGCACTTTATTTGCACACAACGGGCTAAATGGCCTCGCATTTTTGTTATATTTTATTATTTTCGTTATATTGATTATTTCGTTACTCTGGCGTTCGTTAGTCGGTAGAGCGCGAGGCTCGTAATCTGCACTTCCCATGTTCGAGTCCCAGCTGGGTCAGCGTTGAGATTTATCTCCCCAAAACTCACTGCCACAGTCAGTAGGGGACACCGATGGGATTGGAAAGGCCGCCGTCCGTTGGATGGGAAATTAAGCCGTGGGCCTTGTGCAGGAGAGCCACGTCCTGTGCACGTTAAAGAACACGCTGGATGGACTTGACGAAAGGCTACCAACTGTCTCCCAACAGCTGTTCCAGTTGGTCTCCTCCCCCAACCTACTCTGAGCCTTCTGAGTCCTTGTGACTTTTGGGGCGGGGGTGGCTCAGTCGGTAGCGCGCCAGGCTCGTAATCTGTAGTTCCCAGGTTCGAGTCCCAGCTGGGTCAGCGTTCAGATTTATCTCCGCAAAATTCCCCGCCCTGCCCACGGTCAGTAGGGGACACCGATGGGCTTGGAAAGGCCGCCGTCCGTCGGATGGGACGTTAAGCCGTGGCCCCGTGTGTGGGAGAGCCATACCCTGTGCACGTTAAAGAACACGCTGGATGGCCTTGACGGGAGGCTACCATCTGTCTCCCAACAGCTGTTCCAGTGGGTCCCCTCCCCCAACCTTCTCTGAGCCTTCGGGGTCCATGTGACCTGGCCATTTAGCCCATGGTGTGCAAAAAAAACTGAAGCTCAGAGGTAAAACAACCCAACCCTCGGGGTCCTGGTGACTGGACATTTAGTCCACTGTACGAAAAAATAAGTGCCGCTCAGTGGGTTCCGTTGTTTCACTTCTGAACTGCACTTTTTAGCACACAATGGGCTAAATGGCAAGGTCACTACGACCTCGAAGGCTCAGAGAAGGTTGGGGAAGGGACCACTGGAACAGCAGTTGGAAGACAGAATTGTTTACCTCCCGTCAAAGCCATCCAGTGTGTTCTTTAACGCGCACAAGTATGGCTTTCCCGCACACGGAGCCACGGCTTAACGTCCCATCCGACGGACGGTGGTCTTGACCGTGGGAAGGGTGAGGAGTTTTGCGGGACGCTCAGAGAAAAAACAACCCGACGATATGATGGATGCCGATCTCTGCAGCAATAATTCAACACTAATCTTTTAAGAGATGCTCAGGTGCGCCCTTTCGCCAATCCAATTACGAATCAGACGTCGGCTTAAAAGGAACCTGACCTCTGGGAGACCTTCATTAACGACGCTCACGAACTGTAACCGATGCTCTTTGCTCCGAAGGCGCTGCATCGTGTGAGGTGATTGAAAAGGAGAAGCTTTATGAATAAGATGCAATTACTACAGAAGAAAGCGGAAACAGAGATGTTGTTGGATTGTTTTACCTCTGAGCGGCACTTTTTTGCACACCTTGGGCTAAATGGCCAGGTTACATGGACCCCGAAGGCTCAGAGAAGATTGGAGGAGGGTTGGGTTGTTTTACCTCAGAGCGGCACTTTTTTGCACACCTTGGGCTAAATGGCCAGGTTACATGGACCCGAAGGCTCAGAGAAGGTTGGGGGGGAGGGTTGGGTTGTTTTATCTCTGAGCGGCACTTTTTTTCACACCATGGGTTAAATGGCCAGGTTACATGGACCCCGAAGGCTCAGAGAAGGTTGGGGGAGGGTTGGGTTGTTTTACCTCTGAGCGGCACATTTTTGCACACCATGGGCTAAATGGCCAGATTACATGGACCCCGAAGGCTCAGAGAAGGTTGGGGGAAGGGACCCACTTGAACAGCTGTTGGGAGACAGATGGCAGCCTACCGTCAAGGTCATCCAGCGTGTTCTTTAACGTGCACAGAGTATAACTCTCCTGCACAGGGGACCCGGCTTAACGTCCCATCCGATGGATGGCGTTGAAAATTGCGGCCATTTCCAAGCCCATCAGTGTCCCCTTACTGACCGTGGGCAGGGCGGAGAATTTTGCGGAGATAAATCTCAACGCTGACCCAGCTGGGACTCGAACCTAAGAACTGCAGATTACCAGCCTGGCGCGTTACCGATTGAGCCACCCCGTCCCAAACAGAGATGATATGGTAGGAATGAAAAGAAAATGTAAAGAGGTAAAGAAAGAAGGATTCATTGGTAAGGATTTGGGTTGGATGGTTTTACCTCTGAGCGGCACTTTTTTTTGCACACAGTGGGCTAAATGACCAGGTGGCAAGGACCCGTTGGCTATTAACAGATATAACTTTGGCTCTCCCAGACGCTAGTGTAGTCTTTAATCTGCACTATGGGTTAGAACCCCACTTAATAGGATTTATATTTGTTGTGCCGTCCCATGGCCGAGTGGTTAGCGCGCTTTGCTTCTGAGCTAAGGGATCTGGGTTCGAGCCCCGGGTAAGGCATGGATGTTGTGTTTTTCTCTTGAGGTCCTGCCATCCTCTCAGACCTTCTACTATGGCATATGAACTGACAGGCTCCTGTCAGATCTCTGTGGCAAGCAGCTGCTTGAGAGAGATTGGATTGTTTTACCTCTGAGTGGCACTTTTTTGCACACCATCAGATCTCTGTGGCAAGCAGCTGCTTGAGAGAGATTGGATTGTTTTACCTCTGAGCGGCACTTTTTTGCACACCATGGGCTAAATGGCCAGGCCACAAGGACCCCGAAGGCTCAGAGAAGGTTGGGGGAGAGGACCCACTGGAATAGCTGTTGGGAGACAGATGGTAGCCTCCCGTCAAGGCCATCCAGCTTGCTCTTTAACGTGCATAGGGTATGGCTCTCCCACACACGGGTCCACGGCTTAACGTCCCATCCAATGGACGGCGGCCTTTCCAAGCCCATCGGTGTCCCCTACTGACCGTGGGCAGGGCGGGGAAATTTTGTGGAGATAAATCTCAACGCTGACCCAATTGGGACTCGAACCTGGGAACTACAGATTACGAGCCTGGCGCGCTACCAACTGAGCCACCCCCCCGCCCCGGATCTTTGTGTCCCTTTCGAGATCTGCAGATGACTACAAAGGAGCACCACAAAATAATGGAATCAAGTTTATAATCTCTGTTCACTGGTATTAGTCGGTAGCGCGTCAGGGTCGTAATCTACAGTTTCCAGGTTGGAGTCACAGCTGGGTCAGCGTTGAGATTTATCTCCGCAAAACTCCCCGCCCTGTCCGTGATCAGTATGGGACATCGATGGGCTTGGTAAATGCTGCCGTCCGTCGGATGAGACGTTAAGCTGTTGCTCCATGTGCGGGGAGCCATACTTTGTTCACGTTAAAGAATAAAGAACACGCTGGATGGCTTTGACGGGAGGCTATCATCTGCCTTGCAACAGCTGTTCCAGTGGGTCCCTTCCCCCAACTTTCTCTGAGCCTTCGGGGTCCTTGTGACCTAGCCATTTGGGGCGGTGTCAGTCATCCTAGACACGAGAACAGTGAAACTATCCTAAACTTCAATTTCAGAAAGTTTATTATTTCAGTTCCAAATTTATTCCGGTTGCATGAGAATTCTGGATATTTAAATACCAGATAACCAGGAATTTACTATATTTTTTTTCTACCGCCTCAATTTTAGTAAGAAATAACTAATAATTTATTCTTCCGTTTTAATATCGATTATTGTTTTGTCAGTATGGTAGCTCTGGAACGTGCTTGGTATGCCCAAGCATTAATGTCTAATATGTCTAGAATGGACCTTATGGCCCAAATCATCGCTCTAGGCGAGGTAACTGTTGATAAGAAGAAAGTAAATATTGAACGGGCCGGCACGAATATGGTGACGGTCACCGTTCATCGCGTATTTTATGAAATCGCGAGCGAAGTGGTTTCGGTCGTCCTCATGACGTATGTGAAGGTGCAATCAATTGTACACGAACTCAAGAAAGAAGGCCATTTCAAAGGCATGCCGACGGGATTCACAGGTACCAATTTTTACGTCGCTAATACTCGTTGATAAAGGTTTGACTGCTACACGATCTCTATTTGAGACCTTATGGTTCTTTAAATCTTTTTTGGGAGGGGGTAGCTAGTCGGTGGCGCGCCAAGCTCGTAATCTGAAGTTCCCAGGTTCGAGTCCCAGCTAGGTCAGCGTTGAGATTTATCTCCGCAAAATTCTCCGCCCTGCCCACGGTCAGTAGGGGACACCGATGGGTTTGGAAAGACCGCCGTCCGTCGGATGGGATCCCCTCCCCCAATCTTCTCTGAGCCTTTGGGGTCCATGTGACCTGGCCATTTAGCCCACGGTGTGCAAAAAGATGTCGCTCAGAGGTAAAACAACCCAACCCAACCCAAACTTCCTCTGAGGCTTCTGGGTCTTTGTGACCTGGCAATTTAACCCATTGTGTGCATAAAAGTGCCACTCAGAAGTAAAAGCATTCCAACCTAGAATCGAGCAAATATTCCGCATCTGTTTTGACCCGATGAACTGGAAAGCGAAAGTAGCATGTGCTTCCAGCGCAACAAACTTTCTCACAGTTTCGAATTTTCCACATCAGTTCACCAGAGAGCGGCTTACTTGATGACAGAGAGAGAGACACACACACAGTGATTCAGGAAGTGTCGCTTCAGACAATGGGATCCTGATTAGATCGAAAATGGTGGAATCAGCCATTGGCGTAATTTCTATGTCACTGTTTCGACAGTTACAAAAGGGGGTAAAAAACTCTCCTCGTCTTTTTTAACTTGATCTGCATCAGCACACAGCTCTAATAGCCCATCGGAACTGACACAGCTTCCGGGAGATGACAACGTTAGAGCCAACTCACGTGCTCCAGAACTCACGTGCTCCATTTGTTCGTGGATTCTTTCTTGGCGACACGAGAGATATTCGCGAGATTAACGAATTAGCTGGAAGTTCTCTTTACTTACAAAACTTTCGCTCCTATTCTTTTTCGTTACTCTATTTATTGGTGGGTGGGAAAGCAACAAGAAAAGTTTGACTTGTGCCCTGATGATCAGGAGTTGGCGCTGCATTGGAGTGAACAAATGAATTGGCTTTCTATTTTTTCGCAAGAAAAGATAATAGTTTACGGAAATCTTCAATGTATGGTTGGTTGTTTTACCTCTGAGCGGCACACTTTTTGCACACCATGGGCTAAATGGCCAGGTCACAAAGACCCCGAAGGCTCAGAGAAGGTTGGCGGAGGGGACCCACTGGAACAGCTGTTGGGAGACAGATGATAGCCTCCCGTCAAGGCTTGGGTTGGGTTGGGTTGTTTTACCTCTGAGCGGCACTTTTTTGCACACCATGGGCTAAATGGCCAGGTCACAAAGACCCCGAAGGCTCAGAGAAGGTTGGCGGAGGGGACCCACTGGAACAGCTGTTGGGAGACAGATGATAGCCTCCCGTCAAGGCTTGGGTTGGGTTGGGTTGTTTTACCTCTGAGCGGCACTTTTTTGCACACCATGGGCTAAATGGCCAGGTCACAAAGACCCCGAAGGCTCAGAGAAGGTTGGCGGAGGGGGACCCACTGGAACAGCTGTTGGGAGACAGATGATAGCCTCCCGTCAAGGCTTGGGTTGGGTTGTTTTACCTCTGAGCGGCACTTTTTTGCACACAATGTGCTAAATGGCCAGGTCACAAAGACCCCGAAGCTCAGAGAAGGTTGGCGGAGGGGACCCACTGGAACAGCTGTTGGGAGACAGATGGGAGCCTCCCGTCAAGGCCATCCAGCGTGATCTTTAACGTGCACAGGATATGGCTCTCACTCACACGGAGGCACGGCTTAACGTCCCATCCGACGGACGGCGGCCTTTCCAAGCCCATCGGTGTCCCCTACTGACCGTGGGCAGGGAGGGGAATTTTGCGGAGATAAATCTCAACGCTGACCCAGTTGGGACTCGAACCTGGGAACTGCAGATTACGAGCCTGGCGCGCTACCGACTGAGCCAAAATACTGGAGGTACAAGAGGGTTGACTCAGTCAGGCTATAGTCCCAATTATGCATATTTGGCGTTGGGTGAGTTTCTTTTATCTCTGAGCGGCCCTTTTTTACACATAATGGGCTAAATGGCCAGGTCACAAAAACCCCGAAGGCTCAGAGAAGGTTGGCGGAGGGGACCCACTGGAACAGCTGTTGGGAGACAGATGGTAGCCTTCCGTCCAGGCCATTCAGAGTGTTCTTTAACATGAATGAGGTGTGGCTCTCCGCTTTTTCAAACCCATAGGTGTCCCCTACTGAGCGTGGGCAGGGCGGGGAATTTTACGGAGATAAATCTCAACGCTGACCCAGCTGGGACTCGAACCTTTGAACTACAGATTACGAGCCTGGCGCGCTACCGACTGAGCCACTCTCGCCCCTGTCTTGAAGAGAGTCTACCATCTGTCTCCCAACAGCTGTTCCAGTGGGTTCCCTCCTCCAACCTTCTCTGAGCTTTCGGGGTCTTTGTAACCTACCCATTAAGCCCATTGTGTGCAAAAAAATGTGCCGCTCAGAGGTAAAAAAAACACCGATCAGAGATAAAACTACACCCTCAAATTAAGAATCGTGCTACATGTATCAGATTCATGTCAGAAAATCAAACCGTAATAATCTATCATTGACCGAGAAAGAAAAAACAGCACATTACAGAAAAGACATGAAGCTTTCTATTTATAGATTAATCCAAGCTAAGAATAAAGACATGATCGATACATCACGTATTGCCACGTATCCTCTCAATCCCGGGGCGGGGGTGGCTCAGTCGGTAGAGCGCCAGGCCGTGACCTTCGAGACTCAAGGCCTTTGAAGTCTAAAGTGACGTCACATCCTGTGGATCTACAGTACTTCTTGCGTACGTAGTACTACCGTCGAAAATCGAGCATTTACTTTTTTTTTATAAGATCGGGAGGGCATTTTTGTTTGATAATGTGCTCAAAACTGATTGACATAGTATGATTATATTGTATATATGTACATTAGTGTAATATTTCTATGAAAAACCTTCAAATAAGGAAGACGTTGAAGCTAAAATAGATCTTGATTTGTAATTGTGCTAAATTGATGACTCAAAATGTAATCGTCGTTTAACGTTCTCTGAGGGGCGGGGGTGGCTCAGTCGGTAGCGCGCCAGGCTCGTAATCTGTAGTTCCCAGGTTCAAGTCCCAGCTGGGTCAGCGTTGAGATTTATCTCCGCAAAATTTCCCCGCCCTGCCCACGGTCAGTAGGGGACACCGATGGGCTTGAAAAGGCCGCCGTCCGTCGGATGGGACGTTAAGCCGTGGCCCCGTATGTGGGAGAGCCATACCCTGTGCACGTTAAAGAACACGCTGGATGGCCTTGACGGGAGGCTACCATCTGTCTCCCAACAGCTGTTCCAGTGGGTCCCCTCCCCCAACCTTCTCTGAGCCTTCGGGGTCCTTGTGGCCTGGCCATTTAGCCCATGGTATGCAAAAAAGTGCCGCTCAGAGGTAAAACAACCCAACCCTACGTTCTCTGAACATGTAGAACGATATATAATTTACCAGGAGCGTCATAATCGGTTGCACGTATAATTACAATGACACAATATGTTTAAAAATAAAGTTAAATGCAAATAATTACTCGGTTATATATTAACAAAAATAAAACCATTTCCTTCACATATTTTTCCCGATAAATGCTGTCAATAACTGATCCAGTTTTTTGTACAATTAATAATATAATCGTGACATATAAATTGTTATGGAAAATTAGTGTGTTTTATTAAAAAGAGAAAAAAACACACAAAAATTATTCAGAACAATTTCATTGGCAAATGTGAACTAAAAATTAATGATACACTGTAATAGCTTTAGCTGTAACAATTTCAGTTAGTTATGATTTAATTTCAATACTTTTTCTTAGTGATTAGATTGAATTTATAGGAATATTGTGCTGTATTTTTTTCTGAACTCTCATTAAATTTGAATAATATTCGGACATGGATACAAGCTTCCGATGGAATACATATTCAAAAAACTAGCAGGAAAAGTGCATCTAAACTTTAGAAACTACAATTTACTGCAAGCACAGACACATATATATTTTGGTTTACAAAGCTACCTTTAAATCTATGACTAAAGATTTGATAATATATCGCTCAACTAACCTCCCAAATGTAAAGACAATATTCTCTAATCAATCTTCGATTGTTAAAAAAATAATTCTATGCATCCTGGTAAAAAAAGATTAAATCATTTAGCATACATCTTTCCAGATATAAGCCAGTGGTGTAAGACCACTAAACTAACAGACTCTGCCTTTTTCCCACTACTATAACTTATTAGTTTAGTGTCCTTAGAACACTGTGGCATGTACCTGGAGAGATATGGTTCAAATCCCATATGCCAGAAAAACAGTTTGTCACAAAACTATTAATATCAAAGCCAACAGTTAATTCTGTGGATACTATTTATTGAGGGTAGACAACTTTCTCGTTTTGGCACTAAGACATTTTTTCTTATTTCCTAAATTCTCTAACAAACAATCATTTTTTATCTTGCAAAAATTGTTTAAAAATACATTTGTTGAACACCACATAATAATTAAAGTTAATAATCCCGCCAACAAACACACAAGCAGGTACGGGGTGTCAAGATGTTAGATCGACGAATGCTGACGTCAGAACGTGTGACGTCACCAGTGAAAAGGCCTTGAGTCTCGATGGTTACGGCCAGGCTCGTAATCTGTAGTTCCCAGGTTCGAGTCCCAGCTGGGTCAGCGTTGAGATTTATCTCCGTAAAAATTCCCCGCCCTGCCCACGGTCAGTAGGGGAACCGATGGGCTTGGAAAGGCCGCCGTCCGTCGGATGGGACGTTAAGCCGTGGCGCCGTGTGCGGGAGAGCCATACCCTGTGCACGTTAAAGAACACGCTGGATGGGCTTGACGGGAGCTACCATCTGTCTCCCAACAGCTGTTCCAGTGGGTCCTCTCCCCCAACCTTCTCTGAGCCTTCGGGATCCATGTGACCTGGCCATTTAGCCCATGGTGTGCAAAAAAGTGCCGCTCAGAGGTAAAACAACCCAACCTCTCAATCCGTTTTAAAATAAAGAAAAAAAAAAGGTAATAGATACAATAAACAAATCCAGTTCTATGTGTTCTTTTCCGTTTTCATATCTGAAATCGTGATTTAAGTTTTTTATTTTTGAGATATTACAAATTTTTTCCATCTGTTAGGACAGGTTAGTCATGAGCAACGTCCAGGCCACGACGTTTGTGATTTTTTTGTGACCTGGAA
The DNA here is from genome assembly GCA_038380435.1 of Ryuthela nishihirai. Classification (NCBI taxonomy): domain Eukaryota; kingdom Metazoa; phylum Arthropoda; class Arachnida; order Araneae; family Heptathelidae; genus Ryuthela; species Ryuthela nishihirai. The sequence goes on from JAWZYU010000022.1 coordinate 8,779,244, forward strand.
AATGGAGGTTTCTCTTTAAGTGGATCCAGCCAATCCTTCATGCGTGGGATGACACAAAGCGAAAATGACATCTGCTCTACATGAATCTAATTCCAATGAAGGAGCAGCATTTGCTTCTTTTAATCTTGAAACGATTGATGACTTTCGTGTAGTGGAGTCGATGGTGAAACTAATCTGAAATCTTTTAAGTCAAATTGGATGATTCCGTGATAGAGGGATTCTGTTCAAGGCAAGCACTTACTCAAGTATGCTTTGTCTTCATAACATAGAATTTAAATAGTTGTATTGTGTGAGAAAATGGTTCCTTTATGTTTGAGAAGAAAATGTCCTTAATGGAGTTTTAATTTCCCATTTGAAATTTCGGTGAAAAAGATTTAGTAGGTCATGATATTTGTTTTTATGAGGGGGTGCCAAAATTGGTTGTTGTTTGATTGTTTGGGTTGTTGTTTTACCTCTGAGCGGCACTTTTTTGCACACCATGGGCTAAATGGCCAGGTCACATGGACCCCGAAGTCTCAGAGAAGGTTGGGGGAGGGGACCTACTGGAACAGCTGTTGGGAGACAGATGGTAGTCTCCCGTCAAGGCCATCCAGCGTGTTCTGTAACGTGCACAGGGTATGGCTCTCCCACACACTGGGCTACGGCTTAACGTCCCATTCGACTGACGGCGGCCTTTCCAAGCCCATCGATGTCCCCTACTGACTGTGGGCAGGGCGGGGAATTTTTGCGGAGATAAATCTCAACGCTGACACGGCTGGGACTCGAACCTGGGAACTACAGATTACGAGCCTGGCGCACTACCGACTGAGCCACCCCCGCCCCACAAAAAATGGTGGAGTCGCTTAGATGCAGATGATGTTTTTTGATCTGTTTGTGGTGAGTCTATAGATGGGATTATAGAAATTTGAGTTGGGTTGTTTTACCTTAGAGCGGCACTTTTTTTGCACACAGTGGGCTAAATGGCCAGTTCACAAGGACCCCAAAGGCTCAGAGAAGGTTGGGGGAGGGGATCAACTTGGCAGCTGTTGGGAGATACATGGTAGAATCTCGTCAAGGCCATTCAGCATGTTCTTTAAAGTGAACAGGGTATGGCTCTCCCGCACACGGGGGGACGGGGGTGGCTCAGTCGGTAGCGCGCCAGGCTCGTAATCTGTAGTTCCCAGGTTCGAGTCCCAGCTAGGTCAACGTTGATATTTATCTCCGCAAAATTCCCCGCCCTGCCCACGGTCAGTAGGGGACACCGATGGGCTTGGAAAGGCCGCCGTCCGTCGGATGGGACGTTAAGCTTTGGCAGCGTGTGCGGGAGAGACCCTGTGCACATTAAAGAACACGCTGGATGGCCTTGACGGGAGGCTACCATCTGTCTCCCAACATCTGTTCCAGTGGGTTCCCTCCCCCAACCTTCTCTGAGCCTTCGGGGTCCATGTGACCTGGCTATTTAGCCCATGGTGTGCAAAAAAGTGCCGCTCAGAGGTAAAACAACCCAACCCAAATCCCGCACAAGGAAACACGATTAACAACCCATCCGACAGACAGCGGCCCTACTGCCCAATGACTGGGCTGATATTTGCATTGGGATGTTTTACCTCTGAGAAGCAGTTTTTTTCACACAATAGGCTATATGACCAGGTCACAGGGACCCCAAAGGCTCGGAGAACGTTGGGGAGGGGAACCAATGAACAACTATTTAGGAGAAAGATTGTCTCTTCCTCTCAAGGCCATCCATCATGTTCTTTAACGTCCACATTATATGGGTTTTCCGCACACGGAACCGACTGAACCACCCCCGCCCTCCTGCACACGGGGCCACGGATTAACATCCCATTAATCGGACGGCGCCTTTCCAAGCACATCAGTATTCCCGTTCTCGCCGAAAACAGAACGGAGTTTAGAAAAAATTGAACTCTGCCACAATTGGGACTCGACCAGGGAACTGCAGATCACTATCCTGGGGCTCACGACAGCAACCCTATTTTCAAAGTGTGCTTTCCTTATCTACCACTTAAGAGTCTCGTCTAAAAGGGGCGGGGGTCACTCAGTCGATAGCGCGCCAGGCTCGTAATTTGCGGTTCCCAGGTTCCAGTCCCAGCTGGGTCAGCGTTGAGATTTATCTCCGCAAAATTCCCCGTCCTGCCCACGGGTGGTAGGGACACTGATGGGCTTGGAAAGGCCACCGTCCGTCGGATGGGACGTTAAACCGTGGCCCCGTGTGCAGGAGGGCGGGGGGGGGGGCGCTCAGTCGGTAGCACGCGAGGCTCGTAATTTGTAGTTCCCAGGTTCGAGTCCTAGCTGGGTCAGGGTTGATTTATCTCCGCAAAATTCCCCGCCCTGCCCACGGTCAGTAGGGGACACCGATGGGCTTGGAAAGGCCGCCGTCCGTCGGATGGGACGTTAAGCCGTTGCTCTGTGTGAGGGAGAGCCATACCCTGTGCACGTTAAAGAACACGCTGGATGGCCTTGACGGGAGCTACCATCTGTCTCCCAACAGCTGTTCCAGTGGGTCCCCTCCCCCAACCTTCTCTGAGCCTTCGGGGTCCATGTGACCTGGCCATTTAGCCCATGGTGTGCAAAAAAGTGCCGCTCAGAGGTAAAACAACCCAACCCACCTCGTCTAAAAAGCGAACAAGAATCGGTAAATCAGCTTTGATCTGAACCTCATTGTAGAAAATGCTTCAGCCTGGTTGAAAATCCTCCTCCTCATTCCCTTTTCTGTTGCGAAAGTGAAAGTTTTTCAATTCCCAACAATCGAGAGCAGCCATTGCAGGGCGTTGACTGGCGGAGTGGCACCATCAGCTGCATGGGTTTTGTGCTGTGGGTCCCTCCCTATGTCCCTGTGGTCGACCGCCAGGCCAACGCAACGATATGGGTCAGGTAAAGGAGGGGCAGATGTTGCTAGGAAACCTGAAGAGAATTTTTGTTCGTTTTATTTATCTGAACTGCTCGAGGTGCACTCTTGCAGTTTGTTCTGATTCTTGCTTGTAAAGAAATGAATCGAAAGTGAAGCAAACTTCCGTTTAATTTGCCTCGTTGGGAAAAAATGTGGCGTTTCTGTCGGGTTGGGTTGTTTTACCTCTGAGCGGCACTTTTTTGCACACCATGGGCTAAATGGCCAGGTCACATGGATCCCGAAGGCTCAGAGAAGGTTGGGGGAGGGGACCCACTGGAACAGCTGTTGGGAGACAGATGGTAGTCTCCCGTCAAGGCCATCCAGCGTGTTCTTTAACGTGCACAGGGTATGGCTCTCCCGTACACGGGGTCACGGCTTAACGTCCCATCCGACGGACGGTGGCCTTTCCAAGCCCATCGGTGTCCCCTACTGACCGTGGGCAGGGCGGGGAATTTTTGCGGAGATAAATCTCAACGCTGACCCAGCTGGGACTCGAACCTGGGAACTACAGATTACTAGCCTGGCGCGCTACCGACTGAGCCACCCCCGCCCCACGTGTGTGTTTGTGAATCTGTATGTGTGTATCTATGTGTTTATGCATCTGTGTGTGCTCCTCTATGTGTGTTTGTGCATCTCTCTTTGTGTGTGCATGTTTGTTCACATCTGTGTGTTTGTGCATCTGCGTGTGTGTGTGTGTTCTCTGCTTGCGCAGCTGCGTGTGTGTTTGAGCATATGTACCTGTGTTTATGTGTGTCTATACGTATGTGTGTTTGTGCAGGTGTGTGTTTGTGAATCTGTGTGTTATCCGAAAATGTAATCGATACTAAATTTATTGTTGCCATTTACTGTATTTTTGTACATCTCTGTGTGTGTGTGTCTGTGTTACTATGTGCAGCCATAAGTCATCGGGAATTTATAGTAGAGACTTCAAATTTTCAGAGAATATTTCTGCTTGTAGTCCGGATTGCAATGCCAAATTTCAAGTCGAAATTCCAAAAGAGGGGCTTGCTAGGAGCAAAAATATTTACCATGCTCATTGCAGCTAGGAACTTGATTTTTTAACCCAACGGGATCAGGCAGGGGGAACCCATCTACGAAATTTGGGGCCTATTGACCAAGTATATCAAAAACCACACAGTACCAAAATCTGACGAAATTAAAATCTCGATAATTTGCGACGAAGTGATGGGCTATGAGAATGCGAGATGACGTCAACAAAGACCTGAGCAACCCCAAGCAATTTGTGTTGTAAATCACAAATATATATAGTAAAGAGTCGAGGAGACAAAGTTCTTGTTGTCGAATTATTATAGATATATATATGTATATAGAAATTTTCAGATTATATTGAAATATATATAGTAAAGGGTCGAGGAGACAAAGTTCTTGTTGTCGAATTTTGGTAATATATTTGACAGTTTACGTTGTCAACCTTTGACAGTAAAGTTGCGAGTTTGACAACTCTGACCTGAACAACGCCAAGCAAAGACCTGAGCTACCCCAAGCAATTTGTGTTGTAAATCACAAATATATGTAGTAAAGAGTCGAGGAGACAAAGTTCTTGTTGTCGAATTATTATAGATATATATATGTATATAGAAATTTTCAGATTATATTGAAATATATATAGTAAAGGGTCGAGGAGACAAAGTTCTTGTTGTCGAATTTTGGTAATATATTTGTCAGTTTACGTTGTCAACCTTTGACAGTAAAGTTGCGAGTTTGACAACTCTGACCTGAACAACGCCAAGCAAAGACCTGAGCTACCCCAAGCAATTTGTGTTGTAAATCACAAATATATATAGTAAAGAGTCGAGGAGACAAAGTTCTTGTTGTCGAATTATTATAGATATATATATATGTATATAGAAATTTTCAGATTATATTGAAATATATATAGTAAAGGGGTCGAGGAGACAAAGTTCTTGTTGTCGAATTTTGGCAATATATTTGACAGTTTACGTTGTCAACCTTTGACAGTAAAGTTGAGAGTTTGACAACTCTGACCTGAACAACGCCAAGCAAAGACCTGAGCTACCCCAAGCAATTTGTGTTGTAAATCACAAATATATATAGTAAAGAGTCGAGGAGACAAAGTTCTTGTTGTCGAATTATTATAGATATATATATGTATATAGAAATTTTCAGATTATATTGAAATATATATAGTAAAGGGTCGAGGAGACAAAGTTCTTGTTGTCGAATTTTGGTAATATATTTGACAGTTTACGTTGTCAACCTTTGACAGTAAAGTTGCGAGTTTGACAACTCTGACCTGAACAACGCCAAGCAAAGACCTGAGCTACCCCAAGCAATTTGTGTTGTAAATCACAAATATATATAGTAAAGAGTCGAGGAGACAAAGTTCTTGTTGTCGAATTATTATAGATATATATATGTATATAGAAATTTTCAGATTATATTGAAATATATATAGTAAAGGGTCGAGGAGACAAAGTTCTTGTTGTCGAATTTTGGTAATATATTTGACAGTTTACGTTGTCAACCTTTGACAGTAAAGTTGAGAGTTTGACAACTCTGACCTGAACAACGCCAAGCAAAGACCTGAGCTACCCCAAGCAATTTGTGTTGTAAATCACAAATATATATAGTAAAGAGTCGGGGAGACAAAGTTCTTGTTGTCGAATTATTATAGATATATATATGTATATAGAAATTTTCAGATTATATTGAAATATATATAGTAAAGGGTCGAGGAGACAAAGTTCTTGTTGTCGAATTTTGGTAATATATTTGACAGTTTACGTTGTCAACCTTTGACAGTAAAGTTGAGAGTTTGACAACTCTGACCTGAACAACGCCAATCAAAGACTTGAGCTACCCCAAGCAATTTGTGTTGTAAATCACAAATATATATAGTAAAGGGTCGAGGAGGAGGGGCAGAAACTGACGATATTAAAGTTTAGTGAATTAAAACTGAATATACAGATTTGAAGATAGACCCGGATAGGGCAAGATATTTTTCAGCTATTAGCCAATAATATTTAATTATTAAATTTATTTGAAATTTTTTGAAACACTTGAAAAGATTTCTTGCATTAATCGAGTCTTTTTTTGATCTTTATTAAAATGAGGCGAGAAAGGTTTTTGAGTATTTCGAACTTCAATTAAACTATTCTGACGATCAAGAGAACTCTGTGGATGTACAGGAAGTCGAAAGAAGGGTTGGGTTGTTTTACCTCTGAGCGGCACTTTTTTGCACACCATGGGCTAAATGGCCAGGTCACATGGACCCCGAAGGCTCAGAGAAGGTTGGGGGAGGGGACCCACTGGAACAGCTGTTGGGAGACAGATGGTAGCCTCCCGTCAAGGCCATCCAGCGTGTTCTTTAACGTGCACAGAGTATGGCTCTCCCGCACACGGGGCCACGGTTTAACGTCCCATCCGACGGACGGCGGCCTTTCCAAGCCCATCGGTGTCCCGTACTGACCGTGGGCAGGGCGGGGAATTTTGCGGAGATAAATCTCAACGCTGACCCAGCTGGGACTCGAACCTGGGAACTACAGATTACGAGCCTGGCGCGCTACCGACTGAGCCACCCCCGCCCCGTCGAAACAAGAGCAGTATCTTGAAAAAATCCTAAGAGAGGGAGGAAGTCAAGTGACTAAATTGAATCTGAAAGAAATAGAATATCGCAAAGAATTTGATCAGCCCTTGTTAATACTATCAGCTTTATTTCAGAAGGTGACAATAAAAACTATCATATTTATAGTCAAAATTTGGCAACAAAAACTGTCGACTGAATTGCCAAAGTTTGGGAAAAAAACAGTCAACTACACTGACAAAATTTGAAAACAAAAACTGGCAACTGCATTGTAAAAGTTTGAAAATAAAAACAGTCAACTACATTGTAAAAGTTTGAAAACAAAAACTGGCAATTACATTGCCAAAGTTTGAAAACAAAACCTTTTAACGATATTGTCGGAAAGTAAAAACAAAAACTGTCAATTTTATTTAAAAAGTTGACAACAGAAACTATCATCTTTACTATCAAACGTTGACAGCGAAAACCATCAATTTTACTATCAAAAGTTGACAACGAAGACTGAAATCTATTTTCCAATTTTTACAACAGAAACTGTGAATTCTATTTTCAAACTGAACAACAAAAACTGTCAATTTTATTTTCAAAAGTTGAGAACAAAAACTATCCACTTTACTCTCAAAAGTTGGCAACGAAAACCATCAGTTTTACTATCAAAAGTTGACAACGAAGACTGAAATTTATTTCCAAATTTTTACAACAGAAACTGTGAATTCTATTTTCAAAATGAACAACAAAAACTGTCAATTTTATTTTCAAAAGTTGAGAACAAAAAAGTGTCAACTGTACTGTCAAATATATTGCCAAAATTCGACAACAAGAACTCTGAAATAAATTGTCAAATCGTTGCCAGATATTTTTTCTGAATTTTGAAATCAACCATAGTGTTCGGATATTTTTTGAGCGACTGAACACCAGTAGTAAAATAAGAGAAATAAATGTATAAAAATTATCTGCATTACAGGACTACCTATGGTGACGTCATAAGTCGGTCCACCGGGCTTCTGTTATAGGACGTGTTGCCTGGTCCCAACCTTGTTCTATACATTAAGTGCATCAGATATGGCTATATCTAAATTCATTTAGTGCTCAGAAAAACGAAGCAATGCCATGCACTTGCAAAATAAATCAATATTCATAAAAGGAAAAATATTCATATTTTTGTGTTTTTTTTTATTTAAATATTTTTATGGCAAATGTTTTTTTTTTGTCATTTTATCTTTACTGCATTTGAGAATATGCCGAGGATATTTTTTATCAACTCATCCAGATATCAATTGAAATAAGAATATTCATCAAGGTTTAAAACAGCAGATAAGATTCTGTCATCCGAAAAGATATAAATTTTGATTTACAGTCCAACGTTTGATATTTACACCAATGAAATCTAAATGACCCTTCAGGTATCTGCCAGTGAAAACTTCCATTTCCTTTTGCCTTTCTCTGAGGAGACCGGGGTGGCTCAGTCAGTAGCGCGCCAGGCTCGTAATCTGTAGTTCCCAGGTTCGAGTCCCAGCTGGGTCAGCGTTGAGATTTATCTCCGCAAAATTTCCCCGCCCTGCCCACCGTCAGTAGGGGACACCGATGGGCTTGAAAAGGCCGCCATCCGTCGGATGGGACGTTAAGCCGTGGCCCCTTGTGCGGGAGAGCCATACCCTGTGCACGTTAAAGAACACGCTGGATGGCCTTGACGGGAGGCTACAATCTGTCTCCCAACAGCTGTTCCAGTGGGTCCCCTCCCCAACCTTCTCTGAGCCTTCGGGGTCCTTGTGGCCTGACCATTTAGCCCATGGTGTGCCAAAAAGTGCCGCTCAGAGGTAAAACAATCCAATCCAATCCAAAAGCCTTTCTCTGAATGGGAAAACCTTTTCAGATGCATAAGCGAACTGATGTTGTTATCGTCACTTGGCTAGAGGCAAATTAACCCCTCGGGTAGTGGAAATAGGTTGAACTAGAAGCATAGGAAAGACACGACTCTTCCTGGTACACGACACTTATTGACACGCAGAGAGGCTAAGCTGTGAAAGGAGCACACGCCCTTCAAAAAGGCCAATGAGGCTGCAGGAAATTGGAATTCTCCTATGAAATCGGAGGAAATTAATAGTAGGCTATTTTTAAATAGAGAGTGATGTGTAGTTCATCTGGCAAAGTTTCAGAGTGATGTGCAGTTCATCTGGAAAAGCTTCAGAGTGATGTGTAGTTCATCTGGCAAAGTTTCGGAGTGATGTGTAGTTGTGTCAGCCAACATTTTAGAGTGATGTACTGATGTCTAGTAAAGTATGTGAGTGATGTGAAGTTTTGTCTGTCGAAGTTTCAGAATGATGTGCAGTTCCGAGTATTGTGTCTGGCAGTTATGTCTGGAGAAGTTTTATAGTGATGTGCAGTTGTGTCTGGCAGTTTGAGAATGACTAAGACTGTCTGACGAAATTTCGAGATGCTGTGGTTAAATCTGGCATACTTCAGAGAGATATGCAGTTGTATATGCGAAATTTCATGGCTATTTTTGGATATACTTGGGATTTTCCCCGCTTTTCAGAATGCTTATAATCGGAACGGTGGCAAAAAAAATATTAAACATACTTTTATAATACATTCATCCATTACTTTATTAGGTACAGTTCCATGTTACGTTAAAAGTTACAGAACTCAGATGAGACTCGAACCTAGGAACTACATATTACCAGTCCGAATGCCTACCGACTGAGCCAATCTCCTCCCCTGATTGGGGCGGGGGTGGCGCACTCGATAACCAGGCTCGTAATCTGTAGTTCCCAGGTTCGAGTCCCAGCTGAGTCGGCGTTCAGATTTATCTCCGTAAATTCCCCGCCCTGCCCACGGTCAGTAGGGGACACCGATGGGCTTGGAAAGGCCGCCGTCCGTCGGATGGGACGTTAAGCCGTGACCCCGTGTGCGGGAGAGCCATACCCTGTGCACGTTAAAGAACACGCTGGATGGTCTTGACGGGAGGCTACCATCTGTCTCCCAACAGCTGTTCCAGTGGGTCCCCTCCCCCAACCTTCTCTGAGCCTTCGGAGTCCATGTGGCCTGGCCATTTAGCTAATGGTGTGCAAAAAAGTGCCGCTCAGAGGTAAAACAACCCAACGTTAAAGAACACGCTGGATGGCCTTGACGGGAGGCTATCATCTGTCTCCCAACAGCTGTTCCAGTGGGTCCCCTCCCCCGACCTTCTCTGAGCTTTCCGGGTCCTTGTGACCTGGCCAATTAGCCCATGGTGTGCAAAAAAGTGCCGCTCAGAGGTAAAACAACCCAACGTTAAAGAACACGCTGGATGGTCTTGACGGGAGGCTATCATCTGTCTCCCAACAGCTGTTCCAGTGGGTCCCCTCCCCCGACCTTCTGTGAGCTTTCCAGGTCCTTGTGACCTGGCCAATTAGCCCATGGTGTGCAAAAAAGTGCCGCTCACAGGTAAAACAACCCAACGTTAAAGAACACGCTGGATGGCCTTGACGGGAGGCTATCATCTGTCTCCCAACAGCTGTTCCAGTGGGTCCCCTCCCCCAACCTTCTCTGAGCCTTCGGGGTCCTTGTGACCTGGCCATTTAGCCCATGGTGTGCAAAAAATGCCGCTCACAGGTAAAACAACCCAACGTTAAAGAACACGCTGGATGGCCTTGACGGGAGGCTACCATCTGTCTCCCAACAGCTGTTTCAGTGGGTCCCCTCCCCCAACCTTCTCTGAGACTTCGGGGTCCATGTGACCTGGCCATGTAGCCCATAGTGTGCAAAAAAGTGCCGCTCAGAGGAAAAATAACCCAACGTTAAAGAACACGCTGGATGGCCTTGACGGGAGGCTACCATCTGTCTCCCAACAGCTGTTCCAGTGGGTCCCCTCCCCGAAACCTTCTCTGAGCCTTCGGGGTCCTTGTGACCTGGCCATTTAGCCCATGGTGTGCAAAAAAGTGCCGCTCACAGGTAAAACAACCCAACGTTAAAGAACACGCTGGATGGCCTTGACGGGAGGCTATCATCTGTCTCCCAACAGCTGTTTCAGTGGGTCCCCTCCCCCGACCTTCTCTGAGCTTTCCGGGTCCTTGTGACCTGGCCAATTAGCCCATGGTGTGCAAAAAAGTGCCGCTCACAGGTAAAACAACCCAACGTTAAAGAACACGCTGGATGGCCTTGACGGGAGGCTACCATCTGTCTCCCAACAGCTGTTTCAGTGGGTCCCCTCCCCCAACCTTCTCTGAGCCTTCGAGGTCCATGTGACCTGGCCATGTAGCCCATAGTGTGCAAAAAAGTGCCGCTCAGAGGAAAAATAACCCAACGTTAGAACACGCTGGATGGCCTTGACGGGAGGCTACCATCTGTCTCCCAACAGCTGTTACAGTGGGTCCCCTCCCCCAACATTCTCTGAGCTTTCCGGGTCCTTGTGACCTGGCCATTTAGCCCATTGTGTGCAAAAAAGTGCCGCTCAGAGGCAAAACAACCCAACCCTCCCTGATTGAATCAGTAATTGCACAAAGGAAAAAAAAAGGAAACGTGTTTTAGCAATTGCCCATTGGTTATTTTTATCGGCTGTAGAAAATAGCACCATAGTTATCTGCATGCAACTTCTATTCTAGTTAGGAAAACAGTTCATTGCTATGCTATTTCTTCGGTTATCAAATCAGAATCTTCAGTTCCTTTTCTATTTATTTCCGTAACTATTGACGAATCAACAAAACCTGGCTTTCCGTGTTTTTGATTTCTCTTGCAAAAAAGCAAACGCCAGAGTGGGTTGGGTTACCTCTGAGCGGCACTTTTTTGCACACCATGGGCTAAATGGCCAGGTCACATGAGAAGTTGGGTCATCAGAGAAGTTGGGGGAAGAGAACCAGTAGGTTCTCTTCCCCCAACTTCTCTGAGTCCTTGTGACCTAGCTATTTAGTTCGCTGAGTGTAAAAAAACGGGAGCTTATAGATAAAATAATCCAACTCATATCTGACATCCATTTCTTGAAGATCATGTTCACTCTCATTATCGACCTGACCTTTTGGGGAAAGGTCGCAGAGAAAATACAACAACCGAGAGCTACTTCTCCTGTCCGTCCAAGAGACGATTAGATGGATTTCATAGTTCGCATTAACATTAATCCGAATCGCGCTGTTGCTGATGATATTGTGCCTTGTCCACGCCTTGGGAATTCCGTTTCGCAAAAGTGGCTGTTCAGGGAGTGGCTCTCCACCAGCACCCGGGCGTGATCAAGGGAAAACAATAAACCAGTTTCAAACACTTACGACCTCGCCCTGAACCGTCAAGCGCACGATTTTCCGAAGTGATCCAAACTCTTGGGACACTTCTTTCACTCTTTTTTTTTTCTGTTTTGAGAAGGTTTCTCTTTGTTTTTGATCATTTCGGAAGACGAACGTCGGCAGAATGGGGTCAGCCAACCGCTGGAGAGTGAAAGCGGCCAACAATGGCGAGGGACAGGACAGGGCCGCACCCTGCCATGCACCGGATTGCACGGCCTTGTTAAGAGGAGGAGGAGTATTGTTGGATGCGGAGGAGCAAAGGTGTCCTTGGATAAGGATGCTGCACGTGTTTGCGCTTTGGCCTTTTTCGTAAAAAGCAATGAAATGCACGCAATGGGAAGAAGACAAAATATTGAAAAGATTAAAAGATTATTTTTAAACTCACTACGAAATGCTTGAAACATGAATGCAAAGATGTTGTCTCCTACAGCCATAATATCCACAAGATATCCTAAAGATATCTACTGGTTATCTTAAATATCCTATAGATATTTTACGGTTGTAGAACTCTGTTGCGATGTTTTACCTCTGAACGGCACTTTTTTTGCACACAAGGGGCTAAATGGCTTGATCACAAGGACACCAAGGGATCCGCGATGGTTAGGATGGGATCTGTTGAGAGGCAGATGGTAGACTCCCTTCATGGTCATCCAGTATGTTCTTCAACACGCATAGTGGTCCCTTCCCTTCAATATTCTCTGAGTCGGGTTGTTTGGGTTGTTTTACCTCTGAGCGGCACTTTTTTTGCACACCATGGGCTAAATGGCCAGGTCATAAGGACCGCGAAGGCTCAGAGAAGGTTGCGGGATGGGACCCACTGGAATAGCTGTTGGGAGACAGATAGTAGCCTCCCGTCAAGGCCATCCAGCGTGTTCTTTAACGTGCACAGGGTATGGCTCTCCCGCACACGGAGCCACGGCTTAACGTCCCATCCGATGGACGGCGGCCTTTCCAAGCCCATCGGTGTCCCCTACTGACCGTGGGTAGGGCGGGGAATTTTGCGGAGATAAATCTCAACGCTGACCCAGCTGGGACTCGAACCTGGGAACTACAGATTACGAGCCTGGCGCGCTGCCGACTGAGCACCCCCGCCCCACTCTGAGCCGTTGGGATCCTTGTGACCTGGCCATTTAAACCATTTTACGCAAAAACAAAAAAATGCCCCTCAGACTAAAAACAACTTAACCGATTTATTTTCAGAATTGTTTCTGGTGAACAATATCAGATATCCAAGGCATATTTCAGGGGGTTTTTTCCTCTGAGCCGCACTTTTTTGCACACAATGGGCAAATGGCCAGGTCCCTAGGACACCGAAGGCTCGAGGAGGGGACCCACTGGAACATCTGTTGGGTGACAGATGGTAACCTCCCCGTCAATGTCATCCAGCGTGTTTTTTAACATGCACTGGGTATAGCTCTCCCGCACACAGGCTATAGTTTAAAGTTCCATCTAACGGACGGCGGCCTTTCCAAGCCCATTGGTGTCCCCTACTGAATGTGACCAGGGCGGGGAGTTTTGAGTAGATAAATCTCAACGCTGGCTCTCGAACCTAGAAACTGCAGATTAGGAACCTGGCTCGCTACCGACTGAGTCTCCTCGGTCTCCATATTTTAGGGAAAAGCAAAGGTTCTCAGTAAAATCCGCTTAAATGTTTCGAACCATGAAATTATAGTAAGCTTAAATCGCTTTGAATTTGCTGACTGAAATACCAACTGATAAAACTTTGAGCTGAAGTCGCGAAATCAGGTTGGGTTGTTTTACTTCTGAGCGGCACTTTTTTGCACACAATGGGCTAAATGGCCAGGTCACAAGTACCCCAAAGGCTCAGAGAAGGTTGGGGGAGGGGACCCACTGGAACAGCTGTTAGGAGACAGATGGTAGGCTCCCGTCAAGGCCATCCAGCGTGTTCTTTAACGTGCACAGGGTATGGCTCTCCCGCACACGGGGCCACGGCTTAACGTCCCATCCGATGGACGGCGGCCTTTCCAAGCCCATCGGTGTCCCCTACTGACCGTGGGCAGGGCGGGGAATTTTGCGGAGATAAATCTCAAAGCTGACCCAGATGGGACTCGAACCTGGGAACTGCGGTTACGAACCTGCTCGGTACCGACTGAGCCACCTCGGTCTCCATATTTTAGGGAAAAGCAAAGGTTCTGAGTAAAATCTGCTTAACTATTTCGAACCATGAAATTATAGTAAGCTTAAATCGCTTTTAATTTGCTGACTGAAATACCAACTGATAAAACTTTGAGCTGAAGTCGAGAAATCAGAGGGCGGGGGTGGCTCAGTCGGTAGCGTAACCTGTAGTTCCCAGGTTCGAGTCCCAGCTGGGTCAGCGTTGAGATTTATCTTCGCAAAATTCCCCGCTCTGCCAACGATCAGTAGGGGACACCGATGGGCTTGGAAAGGCCGCCGTCCGTCGGATGGGACGTTAAGCCGTGGCCCCGTGTGCGGGAGAGCCATACCCTGTGCACGTTAAAGAACACACTGGATAGCCTTGACGGGAGGCTACCATCTGTCTCCCAACAGCTATTCCAGTGGGTCCCCTCCCCCAACCTTCTCTGAGCCTTCGGGGTCCATGTGACGTAGCCATTTAGCCCATGGTGTGCAAAAAAGTGCCGCTCAGAGGTGAAACAACCCAACCCAACTCGCGAAATCAGTCATCTTATGCAGATAAAAATGATTACGAGAGTGAGTCATTTAATTCTCAAGAGGAAACATGATAAGCGAAAGTGGAGAGAAGATCACATTAAGTTTGCAGTTGAACGTACTCATTTCCCTTTTCCGTAAATCGGTTGAATTGGCGCGTTGCATTTGAACTTATTGCTAGCAACTTTTCCGTCATCATCAACTTCGGATTTCATGCCTCCCTTAAAGACGAGACTGAAGAATCTCTCGTCTTTAAGAGGAATGTCGCAGACAGGAAAATCGTTTCGATTTTTTGGGGTCTGCGGAACTTGATCCTCATTTGCATAATGCATGCTCTCTCTCTCTCTCTGTATTTGGGTCGCAATTAGAGAGAAAGTCGAATATGCGCTTTAGGATTGAGGAAGAAATCTGAATCTTTAAGATATTCGCTACAGGAGTTGAGATAAGATACATTCTTCATGCTAAGTGGTAGTCATTAGTGATATACACGTGAGAGTCGTGTTGAAGTGAACTCAGTTGGTTGGGTTGGGTTGTTTTAACCCTGAGCGACACTTTTTTGCAGGGGCGGGGGTGGCTCAGTCGGTAGCGCACCAGGCTCGTAATCTGTAGTTCCCAGGTTCGAGTCCCAGCTGGGTCAGCGTTGAGATTTATCTCCGCAAAATTCCCCGCCCTGCCCACGGTTAGTAGGGGACACCGATGGGCTTGGAAAGGCGGATGGGACGTTAAGCCGTGGCCCCGTGTATGGGAGAGCCATACCATGTGCACGTTAAAGAACACGCTGGATGGCCTTGATGGGAGGCTACCATCTGTCTCCCAACAGCTGTTCCAGTGGGTCCCCTCCCCCAACCTTCTCTGAGCCTTCGGGGTCCATGTGACCTGGCCATTTAGCCCATGGTGTGCAAAAAAGTGCCGCTCAGAGGTAAAACAACCCAACCCAACCTAACTTTTTTGCACATCATGGGCTAAATGGCCACGTCACATGGACCCCGAAGGCTCAGAGAAGGTTGGGGGAGGGGACCCACTGGAACAGCTGTTGGGAGACAGATGGTAGCCTTCCTTCAAGGTCATACAGCGTGTTCCTTAACGTGCACAAGGTATGGCTCTTCCGCACACGGGGCCACGGCTTAACGTCCCATCCGACGGACGGCAGCCTTTTCAAGCCCATCGGTGTCCCCTGCTGACCGTGGGCAGGGCGGGGAATTTTGCGGAGATAAATCTCAACGCTGACCCAGTTGGGACTCGAACCTGGGAATTACAGATTACGAGCTTGGCGCGCTACCGACTGAGCCACCCCCGCCCCACAGAGTTTGTTGGTTTTACCTTCTGAGCAGCACTTTTTGCACACAATGTGCTAAATGACTAGGTCACAAGGATTCCATGGGTTCCAAGAAGGTTGGAAAGCGCTGATTGGTTGGCTGTTTTACCTCTGAGCGGCAGTGTTTTTGCATACAATAAGCTAAATGGACAGGTCACAAGGACCCCGAAGGCTCAGAGAAGGTTGGGAGAGGGAACCCACTGGACAGCTGTTAGGAGACAGATGGTACGCTCCCGTCAAGGCCATCCAGCGTGTTCTTTAACGTGCACAGGGTATGACTCTCCCGCACATGGGGAACCTCGGGTAATGTCCCCTTCGACAGACTGCGGCATTTTCAAACTTATCGGTATGGAGTTTTCAGAGCTAGCTGGGACTCGAACCTGGGAACTATAGCTTACGATCTTGGCGACCGACTGAGCCAACCCCGCTCCAGTGCGAAACATGAACGCGAACTGAAGTAATGTATGTTTTTAGACCAGGCCAAACTACGTCCGTTCATCACACTTTGTGAGGGGCGGGGGTGGCTCAGTCGGTAGCGCGCCAGGCTCGTAATCTGTAGTTCCCAGGTTCGAGTCTCAGCTGGGTCAGCGTTGAGATTTATCTCAATAAATTCCCCACCCTGCCCACGGTCAGTAGGGGATACCGATGGGCTTGGAAAGGCCGCCGTCAGTCGGATGGGACGTTAAGCCGTGGCCCCGTGTGCGGGAGAGCCATACCCTGTGCACGTTAAAGAACACGCTGGATGGCCCTAACGGGAGGCTACCATCTGTCTCCCAACAGCTGTTCCAGTGGGTCCCCTCCCCCAACCTTCTCTGAGCCTTCGGGGTCCGTGTGACCTGGCCATTTAGCCCATGGTGTGCAAAAAAGTGCCGCTCAGAGGTAAAACAACCCAACCCAACTCACACTTTGTGCGGCTCGCGAGTTACTGATGATAAATTAATTTGTAAAACAGAAAACAACTTTTTTTTAGTTCTTCATATGGACGCTAAGGATTATAAATTTCTTTGCCGTCTCTTACATTTCAGCTCTCTTTGGCGGGGACAGCGCAACATCTCCTATAACAGAAGGCCGGTGAACGAAGTTATGACGTCAATATTTAGACCTTCATCATCAATCATCATCAAACAAAATAAATGAATTCTCTGTATATGTTCGAGTCTTTCGACCCTCTCCTCCAGATCGCAAGGTTGGGTCAACTTTGGTTGGATAATGCCAAGAAACTAATGACATTACCTCGATACAAAACCACGATGAGTACATTTTACTATTAATACAATCTTATGGCGATCTGTAGAGTTCAGTATATATCAGAAGGAAAGAAGATAAGCGTTTAAAATTGTGTTCCTTCTATTATCGACGTTTATGGATTATCCTCCTATTCATTAATCTCTATTAACATGGAACACTGGTAGCTTATTGCCTAACCATTCGCTGTTTCGAATTTCGACCTTTCTTTGACCGTAAAATTTCCACCAGACATAAACTATTATCTTACAATTTTCTGGATGTATTTGTATGTTTAAATTATTTTGCTTCATTTCGGGTTTATTTTTATTATTGTAATCAATTTACCAGCACTATTATTTTAAATTTGAAATATATATTAATTTAATGTTTCGTTAAGCAAACACTTAGCATGAATAAAAATTACCATCAAGAGTGTATTCTTTGCGATATATATTTGCCAAGTTAACGAAACAGCCACGGAGAGCATCGTGCATCAAGAGTGCAAAGGTTGCTCTGTAACCTCAGCAGGAAGTTAATGGCATAAATACCTGTCAATCTCTGATACTCAGAAAAATTCTCGATCTGGTAGTATATCGCTAAAGTTCGAAAGCCGTTAATGTGCACATTACCTAGCTAATCTGCAGATTAACTGATTTGCTCTGTTAACGTGCGGAATCAAGAGTTTTCCGCATTTTACCTAGGTAATGTGCACATTAACGGCTTCCGTATCGTTAAAGTTCAAAAGTTTGTTTCTCTCATAGTGGTGAATCTCTTGAATATGAATCTTCGTGTCACGTGATTCACTCGTCCGCATTATAAAAAACGCCCCGGATGAGCGGAGGCCAAGTGAGAACGAATCGGTAAAGTGATTCATTCTTGATAACGAATCACTAAAATGATTCGTTCTCACTTGGCCTGCTCATTTTGGGGGCGTTTTTTATAATTCGGACGACTGATTCATGTTGACAGAGGGATGACCCTGGTTTCAACTCTACTCTCGGACACTAGATAAATAACATTATGTTAATTTAAGCGTACAGAAACGTTCCTGTTGTTCCAGCAAAGATCTTATTTTCACTTTAACGAGTGCCTAGTAGGTAATGTGCAGATTATCCAGGTAATTTGCAGATTACCTAGGTAATTTGAGAAATGAAACAATTTTCCGCACGTTAACGGATCACCCTAGTTAATCTGTAGAATAACTGATTTCTGCACTTTAGCGGTAACACATATATTACAAACGTTTATATTAAGAGTCATGTTGAAAAAAAATAGATTAACTCATAATTTACCTTTATTTATGGATTTGCACATTCTGCCATTAGCCAAATTGTATATTTTTAGTCTTAATTTTTGTGATTCAGCATATAAATTAATTTAATTATACTACCTCATTTTATTGGATTAGAGAGAATACTTATAAATTATTTGCACCCAGAATTTATAAAACAAAATTTAAACAATGCATAATGTATATTCGGACAAGATTACATAATCAGTTAAGTTCTGAATTGAGAACGATAAATATTTTAACCATGTTCAAAAAGAAAGTTTTGTGTTGGTTGAATGAATGGGTGATTATATTTTTCTTTTTAATTAAGCGTGTTGTCATTCATAGTTTGTTAGGGGGATATAGTGCATCAGTGAAATGTAATATTTTTTGTATCAATAAAGATTATTATTATTATATATCTGCGAGTGATATATTCGAGATGACAGAATTACTCTGCCTTTTTGGAAAATTACAAGTATTTACAGCTTACCTACCATTAGCTTATATATTAACGACGTAATTTTAGCAGTTTTAACATTTTATTCGTACCACAAAGATACTTTCTTGGGTTGGGTTGTTTTACCTCTGAGCGGCACTTTTTTGCACACCATGGGCTAAATGGCCAGGTAACATGGACCCCGAAGGCTCAGAGAAGGTTGGGGGGAGGGGACCCACTGGAACAGCTGTTGGGAGACAGATGGTAGCCTCCCGTCAAGGCCATCCAGCGTGTTCTTTAACGTGCACAGGGTATGGCTCTCCCGCACACGGGGCCACGGCTTAACGTCCCATCCGACGGACGGCGGCCTTTCCAAGCCCATCGGTGTCCCCTACTGACCGTGGGCAAGGCGGGGAATTTTGCAGAGATAAATCTGAACGCTAACCCAGCTGGGACTCGAACCTGGGAACTACAGATTACGAGCCAGGCGCGTTACCGACTGAGCCAAACCCGCCCCACCCCAGAAAGGTAAAACAAGTCTACGCCACCTGGACATTTACCTCTACATAAATTTTCGCTCAGACGTAAAACAACGCAGTCCTACTCACTGAACCGCGGCTTAATATCTTCATTTAATGACCAACGACAGTACCAAGGGCATATCCGGGACTGACAAAGATCTGAACTTTGTTCGGATTCAACCCTGAGCAGTTCTCCAAAGAAGCTTGACAATACAACTGGATACACCATTATTGGCCTCTCCATTGTTGGGCATTCCACCCAATGTCGTTTCTAAACATTATTCCAAATTGCCCCTTTCCGTCTAAAAGAAATCCAAACCTCTTATTACTACGAGTTTCAAATGCCGAAGAAACAAAAGTCGAATCTTTTCCCATCATTCCAAGAAGCGCGGATCCTTTGATTTCCTTTTTTCCTTTGAGCAGCATTTGTGCTTTAAAGAGCACAGCGAAGCGTTCATCTTCACACAGTTTCGCATCGGTAGCCAGTTCTCATTAACCCTTTGTGAGAGGTTGAGCCAGTGATTTTCCATTCCAGTCTGAGGTGCTGCAACAGCTTTGGTGTCGAGAGAAAAGCCAAGTGGTTGGTTGGGCATGAACCTGAATGGCAATTTTTTTCAGCGCTGCTGAAGTGAACTAGCAAGGCCAAAGACCACGACAGTTCAAACTTGTCCTCTGTAACTTTCAGTTAGGTTGTTTTACAACTCTAAGCCGCACTTTTTCAGCGGAAAATGGACCTAATAGCAGGGTCATAAAGACGCCAAGTTTTGGGTTGTTTTATCTCTGAGCGGCACTTTTTTGCACACCATGGGCTAAATGGACACCATGGGCTAAACGATGGCCAAGTTGGGAGTCAAACTGGGAACTGCAGATTACAAACCTGGCACGATATCGACTGAGCTTTCCCGCCCCTCTTGGTAAAGGTGTCGCAAGATTCGAAAGTTATTCGCTGCTCGAGGTTGGGTTGTTTTACCTCTGAGCAGCACTTTTTTGCACACCATTGGCTAAATGGCCAGGTCACATGGACCCCAAAGGCTCAGAGAAGATTGGGGGAGGGGACCCACTGGAACAGCTGTTGGGAGACAGATGGTAGCCTCCCGTCAAGGCCATCCAGCGTGTTCTTTAACGTGCACAGGGTATGGCTCTTTCGCATATGGTGTCAAGGCTTAATGTCCCATCCGACGGACGGCAGCCTTTCCAAGCCCATTGATGTCCCCTACTGACCGTGGGAAAGGCGGGGAGTTTTGCGGAGATAAGTCTCAACGCTGACCCAGCTGGGACTCGAACCTGCGAACTGCAGATTACGAGCCTGGCACTCTACCAACTGAGCCACCCTGCCCCTAAGGGAAAGGGACCCACTGCACAGCTCTTGGGTTGTGTTGGGTTGTTTTACCTCTGAGCGGCACTTTTTTGCACACCATGGGCTAAATGGCCAAGTCACATGGACCCCAAAGGCTCAGAGAAGGTTGGGGGAGGGGACCCACTGGAACAGCTGTTGGGAGACAGATGGTAGCCTTCCGTCAAGGCCATCCAGCGTGTTCTTTAACGTGCACAGGATATGGCTCTCCCGCACACAGGACCACGGCTTAACGACCCACCCGACGGGCGGCGGCCTTTCCAAGCCCATCGGTGTCCCCTGCTGACCGTGGGCAGGGCTGGGAATTTTGCGGAGATAAATCTCAACGCTGACCCAGCTGGGACTCGAACCTGGGAACTACAGATTACGAACCTGTAGCGCTACCGACTGAGCCACCCCCGCCCCCAGCTCTTAGGAGACAGATGGTAACCTCTCATCAAGGTCATCCAGCGTGTTCTTTAACGTGCACAAGATATGTCTCTTACACCCACAAGGAGCCACGGCGTCCTTTCCAAGACCAATGGTGTTCCCTATTAGCCGAGAGCATGGTGAGGGGTTTAGCGGAGATAAATCTGAAAGCTGACACAAGTAGGACTCGAACCTGGAAACTACAGAGTACGAAACTGGCATGCTACCGACTGAACACCAGAACTCAGAGAAAATTCTGGGGAGGAAACCCACTGAACGGCTGTTAGAAGGCAGATGGAAGCCAAGACCATCCAGCATGTACTTTAACGTGCAGAGGGTATGGACGCTAATGCTCACGGAACCACGGCTTAGCGTCCCACCCGACGGACGTCATCCTTCTTGCTCAAAAAACCTGAGCGCTTCGATTTTAATGTTTGTTTTGAACGGCCCTAGTTTTTGCACTATCATTCTGAGATGTGATATCACCACGGTTGAATGTGTGGTGCCAATCCTTGTGATATTCAACTTCCTTACAAATTCGGCTCAGCACATCTGATGTAATACTTGTGACCGATTCAATGATTCTTTCCTTAAATGCTGAAAATTGAGAATATTTCGGAAAAAATAATATTTTTTTTACTATATTCCCCAAAAATGCATTCCGAAGTGTCAAATCGGGACTTCTCTAAGGACCACAAGGTTGGTTCACATCTACCACATCCAGCGATTTGCAAACTTGGTATTTAAGACATTGTATGTGATACTAATGCTAACATGTGATATTAACTCCACGCCATCGTATGGTACCTTGGGTTGTTTTACCTCTGAGCGGCACTTTTTTGAACACCATGGGCTAAATGGCCAGGTTACATGGACCCCGAAGGCTCAGAGAATGTTGGGGGAGGGGACCCACTGGAACAGCTGTTGGGAGACAGATGGTAGCCTCCCGTCAAGGCCATCCAGCGTGTTCTTTAACGTGCACAGGGTATGGCTCTCCCGCACACGGGGCCACGGCTTAACGTCCCATCCGACGGACGGCGCCTTTTCCAAGCCCATCGGTGTCCCTTACTGACCGTCGGCAGGACGGAAAATTTTGCGGAGATAAATCTCAACGCTGACCCAGCTGGGACTCGAACCTGGGAACTGCAGATTACGAGCCTGGCGCGCTACCGACTGAGCCACCCCCGCCCCTTGTGAGAAAATGGACAACTGTGGGCTTGGAAAGATCGCCGTCCGTAGGTTGGAACATTAAACCGGGCTCGTTCTAGAATCCTCAAAGTTTTGTATTCAACAGACTTTGAAATATGGCGTCAATTCATATGATATTGGGGCGGGGGTAACTCATTGCGCGCCAGGCTCGTTATATGCAATTCCCAGGTTCGAATCCCATCTTGGCCAATGTTTAGTTTTATTTCCACATATTCTCCCACCCTCCCCTATGTCAATAGGGAGATGCCGATGGACTTGAAAAGGCTGCCGTCCATTGGATGGGACGTTAAGCCGTGGCTCCGTGTGCAGGAGTGCCTTACCCTGTCCACATTCAAAAACAAGCTGGATGGCTTTGACGGGAGGCTTCTAGCTGTCTGCTAACAGCTATCTAGATTTTCCATTTCTCCTCGGGGCGGGGGATGGCTCAGTCGGTAGCGCGCCAGGCTCGTAATCTGTAGTTCCCAGGTTCGAGTCCCAGCTGGGTCAGCGTTGAGATTTATCTCCGCAAAATTCCCCGCCCTGCCCACGGTCAGTAGGGGACACTGATGGGCTTGGAAAGGCCGCCATCCGTCGGATGGGACGTTAAGCCGTGGCCCGTGTGCGGGAGAGCCATACCTTGTGCACGTTAAAGAACACACTGGATGGCCTTGACGGGAGCCTACCATCTGTCTTCCAACAGCTGTTCCAGTTGGTCCCCTCCCCCCAAACCTTCTCTGAGCCTTCGGGGTCTTTGTGACCTGGCCATTTAGCCCATGGTGTGCAAAAAAGTGCCGTTCAGATGTAAAACAACACAACAACAACCCAACCCATTTCTCCTTACCTTCTCCGAATGCATGGGGTCATTGAGACCTGCCCATTAAGTCCATTATGTGAAGAAATTTTTTTGTTTATTGTCGATAAATCCGAGCTACCCGGTACCCTTTCAAAGTTGTTGTACCCCTGAATGGTACTTTTTTTGCACAAAATGAGCTAAATGGCCAGGTCACAAGGACCCCCCCCCCCCATAGACTCAAAGATAGTTGAGGGAAGGGGACCCACTGGTCAGCTGTTAAGAGACAGATAATAGTCTCCCGTCAAAACAGCGTGTTCTTTAACGTACAAAAAGTGTGGCTCTCCTGCACACGACCACGGTTTAAATTCCCATCAGACGGATGACGGTCTTTCCAAACCCATCACATTTTTTAGGGGCGGGGGTGGCTCAGTCGGTAGCGCGCCAGGCTCGTAATCTGTAGTTCCCAGGTTCAAGTCCCAGCTGGGTCAGCGTTGAGATTTATCTCCGCAAAATTCCCCGCCCTGCCCACGGTCAGTAGGGGACACCGATGGGCTTGGAAAGGCCGCCGTCCGTCGGATGGGACGTTAAGCCGTGGCCCCGTGTGCGGGAGAGCCATACCCTGTGCACGTTAAAGAACACGCTGGATGGCCTTGACGGGAGGCTACCATCTGTCTCCCAACAGCTGTTCCAGTGGGTCCCCTCCCTCAACCTTCTCTGAGCCTTCGGGGTCCATGTGACCTGGCCATTTAGCCCATTGTGTGCAAAAAAGTGCCGCTCAGAGGTAAAACAACCCAACCAACCCAAACCCATCAGTGTCCCCTACTGACCGTGGACAGAGCGGGGAGTTGTGCGAAGATATATCTCAAAACTGACCTAGCTGGAAGTCGATTAACAATTGAGCCACGCGCCTCTCCCGTTTCAAAGAGTAAACGTGGTCCTAAATGAATAGATTAAAAGCAAATAAATGCTAATAATTGAAAATACTCCTTCATAGCTAAAGAAATGAAAAAAAATAGGGCGTTCCAGAAATGAAACATCAGAAATACTCGACACGATATAGCCGGAAGGCTGGGCAGCGAGCACGTGGTTCCGGTTCCGCAGTTCCGATGACGTCTCCCGGTGTGGTCTAAAATCATCAGACGACGGTAGAGGTCACGCGACCCAATTTTGTTCATTACTGGCGATCCGCGGCGATACCTTTGGATTCTGGTTCATCATCCAGCAGGACTCAAGTGCTCCCCCTCAGAACGGCCGTTTCAGAGCGGAACAGATGGAAGAGTAGATTCAATTAAAAACAGCAGGCTCGTTTCTGTGTCAAGGACCTATTTATATGGGCGGTTACTGCTTTGCTCTTTAAAGGAATAGCGGATCTAAGATACCGAGACTTCTATTCTCGAAAGCTTCGGGTAAAAGATTGCAATAAAAGATTTCATTCTGATGGACAAAAGGACAATCAAGAAATGTATAAGGAGTAGAAACGAAAAGTTCCATAATTAGTTTTTAAATGTATAGCATTTTTTGATGTTAAAATTTTATTCTCTAAAAATTCTGCTGGTAGCTATTTATTTTTCATAATCTGATAATTTATTTTTAAATATTCATAAATATTTTAATTACATCGTAATTAATCAAGTAATATGCTGGTTAGGCACAAATTGCTTCTAGTTAACCCTTTCAGGACCATAAGGTTTCTAAGAGTAAATATTAGTATGTAACTGTTTATTTTAGTTTGTTTAGACGTAAAATAAATAAAAATCATAAGAAAAATACATAACAATGTGTAGTTTTTTTGGAATTTTATGGGAAATATTTTTCCCAATGGACTATAAAGGTAACACAAATTATAGTTAGGCTTATTATGCAATGTCTTTTATTTATTGGTTTATTAGAACAAAATGTTAACTAAAATAATACAAAATTATGAAATAAAATTACTATACAAAATGATGTGCTAATTATGATATTCTGCGAAGCAATTTCTTTTGGTTGTGAAGCAAAGATGGACATTGCACATAGTACATATATTATGCGTCCTGACAGTTCTTTTTTTTTTCTAAACGTTCCCGTTTACGTAATTGCGTTCGGCATACGTTCTATTTTGACATTCTGTATAAAAAATGCAGATAAGGTTATATAATTAAATACGACAATCACCAATTTTAAAATGGGAAAAATGTTTCCCTTAGTCGTGAAAGGGTTAACACTTGAAATAATTAGCTGAGAATTGTTAGTCCTGAGTGAAACTCACTCAGGGCAAACAAATTTTTTCAAGTGTTTCTTGTCTACAGGAATTTTCCTCTGATGCTTTATTACTGAAGCTTTTAATTAAATTTTAAGCAAATAAAATCTCTTTAATATTTATGAATATTTAATTTTTCTCTTCCCTTTTTTGTTCAAAGATTGTATTGGCTACGATTATCTAGAACTGGATTCGGGCTTCGCTCAGTCTAGCAACACCTCCTATAACAGAAGGCCAGTCTACCAAACTATGATGTCAGCATTCCTATAATCCAGACTATACTAATACATTTATTTTTTTTATTACTGGTGAACTTTTATACCAATCTTTATAGCAATGGTGATTTATAAATGCATTTTATTTAGAAAGAAAATTATTTGCATTTATTAGCATTATCATAATTGCAAAATAAATGCGAATAATTTTCCTTCTAAATAAGATATATTTATCAATAAACATTAGTATAAAGGATTGGGTTGTTTTACCTCTGAGCGGCACTTTTTTGCACACCATGGGCTAAATGGCCAGGTCACATGGATCCCGAAGGCTCAGAGAAGGTTGGGGGAGGGGACCCACTGGAACAGCTGTTGGGAGACAGATGGTAGCCTCCCGTCAAGGCCATCCAGCGTGTTTTTAACGTGCACAGGGTATGGCTCTCCCGCACACGGGGCCACGACTTAACGTCCCATCCGACGGACGGCGGCCTTTCCAAGCCCATCGGTGTCCCCTACTGACCGTGGGCAGGGCGGGGAATTTTGCGGAGATAAATCTCAACGCTGACCCAGCTGGGACTCGAACCTGGGAACTATAGATTACGAGCCTGGCGCGCTACCGACTGAGCCACCCCGCCCCTATTAGTATAAAGATTAATATAAAAGTACACCACTAATAATAGAAATAAATAAATAAGAAATGTGTGGCTTATAAGACTACCCATGTAACGTTAAAAATTTATTCACCGGCCTTTTCTATAACATTTAAAGCCGGAACAATGTACTTATAAAAGAATTCATTTTTAATAAACAGCTATATTTATTGTTCATTAAAATAAAACTGGTAGTCATTTATTTCTTTAAATATGATTTTTTAATTTTAAAATGTTAATTAATTATGATTTAATTAATATATTTATTATTTTGTTTCGTGTTGTATTTAAAAATAAATATCTTAAGTTTAAACTTTAGTCAAATTAAATTACTTACATTGTTACACATGTTAAATTTCCTTATCCGCCGCCTCCCCCCCCCCCACTCCGCTTTTTTATTTCTTCGCCGACTGGGGCGGGGGTGGCTCAGTCGGTAGCGCGCCAGACTCGTAACCTATAGTTCCCAGGTTCGAGTCCCAGCTGGGTCAGCGTTGAGACTTTTCTCCGCAAAATTCCCTGCCCACGTATGTAGTAGGGACACCGATGGGCTTGGAAAGGCCGCCGTTCGTCGGATGGGACGTTAAGCCGTGGCCCGTGTGCGGGAGAACCATACCCTGTGCACGTTAAAGAACACGCTGGATGGCCTTGACGGGAGGCTACCATCTGTCTCCCAACAGCTGTTCCAGTGGGTCCCCTCCCCCAACCTTCTCTGAGCCTTCGGGGTCCATGTGACCTGGCCATTTAGCCCATGGTGTGCAAAAAAGTGCCGCTCAGAGGTAAAACAACCCAACCCTTCGCCGACTGTCCAAGCCCGCTATATCTAGGTGGCTCTGATTCATCCAACACTTCCTATAACAGAAAGCCAGTGGAAAAATTTATGACGTCACTTAGGTAGTCTGCCATTTAAATATTTCTTATATTTTTAATTATAATATTACTACTGGTGAACTCTAGTGCTAACCTTTATGCTAATCTTTATCTATAAATATATTTTATTTAGAAGAAAAAAATATTTGCATTCATTGCATTCATTAGCGCAATATGAAATAATATAATACAACAGTATTAAGGTGTTTTTTTTGAAAGTATATCAGTAAGTATTTTTGTAACCTGTGGTGAAACATAAATATCATAATATTATTTTATTAAAAGGTACCATTGTATTTTCAAAACTAAAATGTTTGTTTCTTATTACTACTACCATTACTTTTTTAAATATTTATTATACTAGTAAAGAAATCTCTAATCAAAATGTCACGAAATTCTACAATATCAATTTGCTTCCGCTAACTTTGGGCTATTTATGAGGATGATATTTAAATATCCAGCACAACAGCAGGAATCCAGATTTGGACCCTCTCCCCCTTCAATGGGATTAAATGCTTTGCTTTGGTTTTGTCGAAAGGTTAGTATTTGTCTTTCTTTTGAAGTCCCACACGCGTGGGGGCGGGGGTGGCTCAGTCGGTAGCCCGTCAGGCTCGTAATCTGCAGTTCCCAGGTTCGAGTCCCAGCTGGGTCAGCGTTGAGATTTATTTCCGCACAATTCCCCGCCCTGCCCACGGTCAGTAGGGGACACCGATAGGCTTGGAAAGGCCGCCGTCCGTCGTATGGGACGTTAAGCCGTGGCGCCGTGTGCGGGAGAGCCATACCATGTGCACGTTAAAGAACACGCTGGATGGCCTTGACGGTAGGCTACCATCTGTCTCCCAACAGCTATTCCAGTGGGATCCCTCCCCCAACCATCTCTGAGCCTTCGGGGTCCATGTGACCTGGCCATTTAGCCCATGGTGTGCAAAAAAGTGCCGCTCAGAGGTAAAACAACCCAACCCACACGCGTCTCAAATTGTGCATGCTAGAAGGGGGTAGGGAGCATTCTAATGACTTGGGATTTTTCCCTAGCAAGCACATTCCATCCCAAACACGTGTGGGGCAGTGAATGTTGTATGAAAGAACGAAGGTTGTTGGGTTGTTTTACCTCTGAGCGGCACTTTTTTGCACACCATGGGCTAAATGATCAAGTCACATGGGCTCCGAAGGCTCAGAGAAGGTTGGGGGAGGAGACCCACTGGAACAGCTGTTAAGAGACAGGTGGTAGCCTCCCGTCAAGGCCATCCAGCGTGTTCTTTAACGTTGGGTTGTTTTACCTCTGAGCGGCACTTCTTTGCACACCATGGGCTAAATGGCCAGGTCACATGGACCCCGAAGGATCAGAGAAGGTTGGGGGAGGGGACCCACTGGAACAGCTGTTGAGAGACAGGTGGTAGCCACCCATCAAGGCCATCCAGCGTGTTCTTTAACGTGCACAGGGTATGGCTGTCCCGCACACAGAGTTACGGCTTAACGTCCCATCCGACGGAGGCGGCGATGAAATAGGCGTTTGATTCCAATGTTGTAATTAGGACAAATTTAAAAAAATTGAAAAAAAAAAATACATCATCTCCCATCTGACTAATCGTCAGATGGGAGCTGATCGGTAGCGCTCCAGGTTCTTAATCTGCAGTTACCAGGTTCGAGTCCCACCTGGGCCAGCGTTGAGATTTATCTCAGCAAAACTTCCCGTCTTACGCTCGGTCAGTAGGAAACACCGATGGGTTTGGAAAGGTTGGGTTGGGATGTTTTATTTCTGAGCGGCACTTTTTTGCACACCATGGGCTAAATGGCCAGGTCACATGGACCCCGAAGGCTCAGAGAAGGTTGGGGAGGGGACCCACTGGAACAGCTGTTGGGAGACAGATGGTAGCCTCCCGTCAAGGCCATCCAGCGTGTTCTTTAACGTGCACAGGGTATGGCTCTCCCGCACACGGGGCCACGGCTTAACGTCCCATCCGACGGACGGGGGCCTTTCCAAGTCCCATCCGACGGACGGCGACCTTTCCATCGGTATCCCCTACTGACCGTGGGCAGGGCGGGGAATTTTGCGGCGATAAATCTCAACGCTGACCCAGCTGGGACTCGAACCTGGGAACTACAGATTACGAGCCTGGCGCGCTACCGACTGAGCCACCCCCGCCCCTCTCCAGGTTCTTAATCTGCAGCTACCAGATTCAAGACCCACCTAGTCCAGCGTTGAGAATTATCTTTTCAGAGACTCTTCCCCCCGCCTTTATCTCGGTTAGTACGGAACACCAATGAGTTTGTAAAGGCCACCGTCCGTGGGAAAACAGTGGTTCCGTGTGCGGTGCAACCATACCCTGTTCACATTAAATATCACTCTGAATGGCCTTAATGGGAGGATACCATCTGTCATCTGTCTCCTAGCAGCTGTACAGTCGCTCAAAAAAGTATCCTAACACTATGGTTGATTACAGAATTCAGAAAAAAATATCTGGCAAAGATTTTTTTAGAAATTAGTGATCTGGCAACCTTCGTGTACAATCGCTCAAAAAAAAGTATCCGAACACTATGGTTGATTACAGAATTCAGAAAAATATCTGGCAACTTTTTTTAGAAATTAGTGATCTGGCAACTTTTTTTCATGAAACTAGTGATCTGGCAACCTTCGTCTCTGAATTGTGCTTAGTACAGTCGCTCAAAAAAGTATCCGAACACTATGGTTGATATTACAGAAATCAGAAAAAATATCTGGCAACGATTTATTTAGAAATTAGTGATCTGGCAACCTTCGTGTACACTCGCTCAAAAAAGCATCCGAACACTATGAAAAATAAAAAAATAAAACTATTTAAAAACTACCTTCGTCTTTGATTGTGTGAAAGGCAACTTTCGTCTCTTAATTGTGCTTAGTACAGTCGCTCAAATAAAATATCCAAACACTATGGTTGATTACAGAATTCAGAAAAAATATCTGGCAACGATTTTTTGAATTTTTTTCTGAATTCTGTAATCAACCATAGTGTTCGAATATTTTTTTGAGCGACTGTACAATGGATAACCCTTTCCCAATCTTTTCAGAATTATACTGCAAATGAAATTTTCCCTGCTAAACCCTCCACCTTGCCTCTCGATCAGAAAGGCTATACCGAGGGGTTTAAAAAGGCCGCCGTACATCGGATGTGACGTTAAGTCGTGATTCACGTGCAGGAGAGCCATACCTTTTCACGTTAAAGAACACGCTGGATGGCCTTTGGTGGGAGGTTTACAGTTGTCCAGTGGGTCCATCAACCTTCTCTGAGTCCTCGGTGTTCTTATGGCCTGCCCATTGCGTTCAAAAAAGTGTACTCAGAGTTAAAACAACCCAACAAATATCTAATAGTATTGTTTGCGTTCAAAGATTTCGATTCAAGTTATTTTAAATTCGGGGAATTCTTACAAGTCTTCATTCTCAATTGACAGTGGCCGAGTGAAAGCCGTACAAATCAGTTATGACGTCACATGTTGGATTGGGTTGTTTTGCACACCATGGGCTAAATAGCCAGGTCACATGGACCCCGAAGGTTCAGAGAAGGTTGGGGGAGGGGACAAACTGGAACAGTTGTTGGGAGACAGATGGTAGCCTCCCGTCAAGGCCATCCAGCGTGTTCTTTAACGTTGGGTTGTTTTACCTCTGAGCGGCACTTTTTTGCACACCATGGGCTAAATGGCCAGGTCACATGGACCCCAAAGGCTCAGAGAAGGTTGGTGGAGGGGACCCACTGGAACAGCTGTTGGGAGACAGATGGTAGCCTCCCGTCAAGGGCATCCAGCGTGTTCTTTAACGTGCACAGGGTTATGTCTCTCCCGCACACGGACCACGGCTTAACGTCCCATCCGACGGACGACGGCCTTTCCAAGCCCATCGGTGTCCGCTACTGACCGTGGGCAGGGCGGGGAATTTTGCGGAGATAAATCTCAACGCTGACCCAGCTGGGACTCGAACCTGGGCACTACAGATTACGAGCCTGGCGCGCTACCGACTGAGCCACCCCGCCCCCATAGTAGGTGTTGATTTAGCTAGTAATGAAAGGGACTTGGGTGAGGTGTATAAGGACATTTCTTATACAATAAAAAGAAATTAATGTATAAGAAATGTCTCGATTTTAGGCCTACTTATGCTAACGTCATAATTCAGTTGTACGGCCTTCTGTTATAAGAGGTGCTGATTTAGCTACTAGTGAAAAGGACTTGGTTGAAGTATGTATGTTTCTTATATTGCTTTTCTGCTGAAGTCTCGCATCCTCAAAGGTCTTATCTAAACTGACAAGCTCCTGGGAGACCTCTGTGGCAAGCAGCTGCTTGTCTTGCAAAATGCGCTCCAAAAACTGTTGAATCATCGTTAGTAAGAAATTGGGGCGGGGGTGGCTCAGTCGGTAGCGCACCAGGCTCGTAATCTGTAGTTCCCAGGTTCGAGTCCCAGCTGGGTCAGCGTTGAGATTTATCTCCGCAAAATTCCCCGCCCTGCCCACGGTTAGTAGGGGACACCGATGGGCTTGGAAAGGCCGCCGTCCATCGGATGGGACGTTAAGCCGTGTGCGGGAGAGCCATACCTTGTGCACGTTAAAGAACACGCTGGATGGCCTTGACGGGAGGCTACATTTGTCTCCCAACAGCTGTTCCAGTGGGTCCCCTCCCCCAACCTTCTCTGAGCCTTCGGGGTCCTTGTGGCCTGGCCATTTAGCCCATGGTGTGAAAAAAAGTGCCGCTCAGAGGTAAAACAATCCAATCCAATCATTAGTAAGAAATTCCATCATTCGAAGAAATTTAAATGTCACTGTCATTAAAGATTAAAATATCTCCGTTGAAACTGAGCCCCAACAAGCTCTCCATTCGGTTGGGTTTTTTTTTTACCTCTGAGCGGCACTTTTTTGCACACTATGGCCAGCTCACATAATGGCCAGACAGATGGTAGCCTCCCGTCAAGGCCATCCAGCGTGTTCTTTAACGTTGGGTTGTTTTACCTCTGAGCGGCACTTTTTTGCACACCATGGGCTAAATGGCCAGATCACATGGACCCCGAAGGCTCAGAGAAGGTTAGGGGAGGGGACCCATTGGAACAGCTGTTGGGAGATAGATGGTAGCCTCCCGTCAAGGCCATCCAGCGTGTATGACTCTCCCTCACACGGGACCACGGCTTAACGTCCCATCCGATTTACGGCAGTCCTTCCAAGCCCATCGGTATCCCCTAGTGACCGAAGGCAGGGAGGGGAGTTTTGAGGAGATAAGTCTCAACGCTGACCCAGCTGGGACTCGAACCTGGGAACTGCAAATTACGAGCCAGGCGAGCTACCGACTGAGCCACCCACGCCCCCCAAGCTCTCCAATTGCAGACCTTCCAAGTTATGACCGTGAGTGCCCAACAGAGTTTAAGATCCCGAGATCAGTTCTACTTTAATACATCATAACCTTCGAGTTCTGGTTTAATCCGGTGATTTGAAATAAATTTTAACACGTTTCATTGATTCCATAGGAAGGAGGTGAAGGCACATATGTCCTGCTTGTGTTGTTTCACCTCTGAGCGGCACTTTTTTGCGCACAACGGGCTAAATGGACAGGTTATAAGAACCCCGAGGTCTGGAACAGCTGTTGGGAGAGAGATGATAGCCTCAAGTCAAGACCATCCAGTGTGTTCTTTAACGTGCACAAGGTATGATTCTCCCGCACACTAAATGGCCAGGTCACAAGGGCTCCCAAGGCTCAGAGAAGGTTTGGGGGGACCCACTGGAACAGCTGTTGAGAGACACATGGTACTCTCCCGTCAAGGCCATCCTGTGTGTTCTTTAACGTGCACAAGGTATGCCTCTCCCGCACATTAAATGGCGAGGTCACAAGCCCTGAAAGCTCAAAGAAGGTTGAGGAGGGGACCCACTGGATCAGCTGTGTATGGCTCTCCCTCATGGTAGCCTCCTGTCAAGGCCATCCAGTGTGTTCTTTAACGTGCACAAGGTATGACTCTCCCGCACACTAAATGGGCAGATCGCAAGGACCCTGAAGGCTCAGAGAAAGTTGGGGGGAGAAGACCCACTGGAATAGCTGTTGGGAGACAGATGGTAGCCTCCTATCAAGGCCAACCAGTGTATACTTTAACGTGCACAAGGTATGGCTCTCTTGCACACTAAATGACCAGGTCACAAGGACCCTGAAGGCTCAGAGAAAGTTGGGGGAAGGAACCCACTGAAACAGCTGTTGAGAGACAGATGGTAGCCTCCCGTCAAGGACATCCAGCCTGTTCTTTAGCGTGAACAAGGTATGGCTCTCCGGTCACAAGGGCCCTGAAATCTCAAAGAAGGTTGGGGAGGGGGAACACTGGATCAACTCTTGAGAAAGAGATGGTAGCCTCCTGTCTAGGCCACCCAGTGTATTCTTAAACGTGCACAAGGTATGGCTCTCCCGCATACTAAATGGCGAGGTCGCAAGGTCCCTGAAGGCTCAGAGAAAGTTGGGGGGGACTCACTGGAACAGCTGTTGGGAGACAGATGGTAGCCTCCCGTCAAGGCCATCTAGCGTGTTCTTTAACGTGCACAGGGTATGGCTCTCCCGCACACATAGAATCTAGTACATAGCATTCTACTTTATTCTAAGAAAGTTAGAGTTACTGCTATGCTAATCCCAGTCTACGAATAAATATACTGTATTAAAAAGAAGATATTCACTCCAAAAGGTATTAATTGCTTATTTGATAACAATATGGAATAATATTCTATACTGAACTGACCATGGTTCAACGTTTTCATTGGGTCGGGGTGACTCAGTTGAAGTGAGCCGGGCTCGTAATCTGCACTTCCCAGATTCGAGTCCCATCTAAGCCAGGGTTGAGATTTATCTCCTCAAGACCCCTGGGAGCGCGGCGGGCGGTTCAGTTGGAAGCGCGCCAGGCTCGTAATCTGTAGTTCCCAGGTTCGAGTCCCAGCTGAGTCAGCGTTGATATTTATCTCCGCAAAATTCCCCGCCCTGCCCACGGTCAGTAGGGGACACCGATGGGCTTGGAAAGACCACCGTCCGTCGGATGGGACGTTAAGCCGTGGCCCCGTGTGCGGGAGAGACAGAGACCGTGTGCTGCGCACATTAGAGAACACGCTGGATGGCCTTGACGGGAGGCTACCATCTGTCTCCCAACAGCTGTTCCAGTGGGTCCCCTCACCCAACCTTCTCTGAGCCTTCGGGGTCCATATGACCTGGCCATTTAGCCTATGGTGTGCAAAAAAGTGTCGCTCAAAGGTAAAACAACCCAACCCCTTCCCCCAACCTTCTCTAAGCCTACTCCCCGCTCTAACCATGGTCAGTAGGGGACACCGATGGGCTTGGAAAGACCGCCGTCTGTCCTATGGGACGTTAAGCATGGCTTCGTGTGCGGCATAGCCATACCCTGTGCACGTTAAAGAACATGCTGGATGGTCTTGACGGGAAGCTACCATCTGTCTCCCAACAGCTGTTCCAGTGGGTCCCCTCACCCAACCTTCTCTGAGCCTTCGGGGTCCATATGACCTGGCCATTTAGCCCATGGTGTGCAAAAAAGTGCCGCTCAGAGGTAAAACAACCCAACCCCTTCCCCCAATCTTCTCTGAGCCTACTCCCCGCTCTAACCATAGTCAGTAGGGGACACCGATGGGCTTGGAAAGACCGCCGTCTGTCCTATGGGACGTTAAGCATGGCTTCGTGTGCGGCATAGCCATACCCTGTGCACGTTAAAGAACACGCTGGATGGTCTTGACGGGAGGCTACCATCTGTCTCCCAACAGCTGTTCCAGTGGGTCCCCTCTCCCAACCTTCTCTGAGCCTTCGGGATCCTTGTGACCTGGCCATTTAACCCATGGTGTGCAAAAAAGTGCCGCTCAGAGGTAAAACAACCAACCAACAACCAACTGGATGACCTTGAGGTTACCATTTGTCTCCCAACAGCTGTTCCACTGGGTCCTCTCCCCCCAACCTTCTCTGAGCCCTCTGAGTCTTTGCGACTGTCTACTTAGCCCATTATGTGGGGGGAAATACCGCTCAGAGGTAAAACAACCCAAAGGTTTTCATCAGCAATTTAGCATGAACCGTGAAACGAAAGAAAAGATTTCAAAACGATCATGTGACAAATGGAGCAAATGGAAGTATAATAAATCGAAAAATTTGCAGTGGCCAACTTCACGTTCCCAATTCCACTGCAATGGTTTTTGCGGAGTTAGGTAACCAGTTCACAGACCATGAAATGGAATATCGAAAAGATTGGACTTTAGGAAGGAAAAACTCATTATGCTGCAAAGAACAAAGATTTTTGATCATCCAGCGTGTCGAGGCAAACAATTCAACAGTCTCGGCCAGCTGGTTGACTGATTGTAGTTCAATGAGGTGAAACAATCCACTACTCTCTCTTTGCATTTTGATGCAGAGGCATCTCCATGATGTGATAAAGACCTGGTTTATTGCCACTAGACAATGTGGCTTCGTCCGCAAGAGGGGATTTTATCTTAGGGTTCTTGTCATTACCACCACTGTGTTCTGTCCATGAACGACGGGCAATAATAGCTCGATTGGAACACTTATTAATTAAGAAAGTTATATTTACACTTAGTTCTGCTAGTTCAGGACGCTTTTTCACGTATAAAAAGGAGGTGAATGGTTCACTTAATGGAAGGCCAATAGCCGAAGAAACAGAAGAAGCCGATGATCGATAGGGCTCTGTCGTCGTATCTGTCATCTTATTAATATCTTCATTTTGTTTATAGTCTGGTGGCCAATATTTAAGGGACGGGGGTGGCTCAGTTGGTAGCGCTCCAGGCTCGTAATCTGTAGTTCCCAGGTTCGAGTCCCAGCTGGGTCAGCGTTGAGATTTATCTCCGCAAAATTCCCCGCCCTGCCCACGGTCAGTAGGGGACACCGATGGGCTTGGAAAGGCCGCCGTCCGTCGGATGGGACGTTAAGCCGTGGCCCGTGTGCGGGAGAGCCATACCCTGTGCACGTTAAAGAACACGCTGGATGGCCTTGACGGAAGGCTACCATCTGTCTCCCAACAGCTGTTCCAGTGGGTCCCCTCCCCCAACCTTCTCTGAGCCTTCGGGGTTCATGTGACCTGGCCATTTAGTCAATGGTGTGCAAAAAAGTGCTGCTCAGAGGTAAAACAACCCAACCTAACCAATATTTAAGGAATGACAGAATATTATCTCAATGGGTTGAATTCAAGATAATAGAAAGAATAATAGAGGCAAATAATTATTAAACCTAGGTATATTCCATGCATTTTTTAAATAAATTTCTTTTAAAAAAATCAAAACAGTTTCAATTTTGATTTAGAGGTCTTTAAGAAATTTCTTAAAGATCTCTAAATCGGAATTAAAACTGTTTTAAATGCTATCAATATATATCCCCCCCCCCCCATAGGACGGGAGTTGAGATTTATCTCCAAAAAACTTAACCACGGTCAGTAGGGTACACCGCTGGGCTTGGAAAGACCGTCGTCCGTCTTATTGGACGTTAAAGTCGTGGCCCCATGTGCGGGAGCGCTATCCCTGTGCACGTTGAAGAACACGCTGGATGGCCTTGACTGGCAGCTACCATCTGCCTCCGAAAAGCAGATTCCCTCCCACAACCTTCTCTGAGTTGTCCTCGGGGTCCTTGCGATCTGGTCATTTAGTCCATTGTCTGCAAAAAAGGCCGCTCAGAGGTTTTTATGAACTATTAACAAGACATTTACTTCTTAAAATTATTTGTAAATTTAATTTCCTACCAATGCAGTTATTTTGAAACTTATATTAAATAATATGATATGCAATTTATAAGAAGATGTTTCGATGTTGAATTTCTCCTGCATTCCATCTTAATATAACACAACATGGGTTGTTTTATCTCTGAGCGCCACTTTTTTTGCACACAATGGGCTAAACGGCCAGGTCACATGGACCCCGAAGACTGGGTTGGGTTGTTTTACCACTGAGCGGCACTTTTTTGCACACCATGGGCTAAATGGCCAGGTCACATGGACCCCGAAGGCTCAGAGAAGGTTGGGGAGGGGACCCACTGGAACAGCTGTTGGGAGACAGATGGTAGCCTACCGTCAAGGCCATCCAGCGTGTTCTTTAACGTGCACAGGGTATGGCTCTCCCACACACGGGGCCACGGCTTTACGTCCCATCCGACGGACGGCGGCCTTTCCAAGCCCATCGGTGTCCCCTACTGACCGTGGACAGGACGGGGAATTTTGCGGAGATAAATCTCAACGCTGACCCAGCTGGGACTCGAACCTGGGAACTACAGATTACGAGCCTGCCCGAAGACAGACTTGAACAGCTGTTGGGAGACAGATGGTAGCCTCCCATCAAGGCCATCCAGCGTGTTCTTTAACGTGCACAATGTATAGTTCTCCCGCACACGGCGACACGGTTTAACGTCCCATCCGACGGACGGCGGCCTTTCCATGCCTATCGGTGTCCCCTACTGACCGTGAGCAAGGTGGGGAATTTTGCGGAGATAAGTCTCAACGCTGACCCAGCTGGGACTCAAACCTAGGAACTGCAGATTAAGAGCCTGGCGCGCTACCGACTGAGCCATCCCCGCACCTAGCACAACATGAGTTTACCGTCTTATCAATATCTCGCCTAAATAAATCATGACACTGAGGCACTATGGACAACGAAACATTCCCTGCAGGATCGATGACAACATTCCGATAGCAAATTCTCGATATCAGAGACATGAAAGAGTTTTCCTGCTTCCTTTTCCAAACTGTTCGTTACTCCTTGGAGAAGTAGAACGATAATCTTTTAGCCTCAGTTCCATTCATCTTAGTTTAGAAGAAAAACATTAGTAGGAAAAATTTAAGGGAGGTGAATTATATTTGGTTTGTGATGCAGCAGTTGTCTGAATACAGGGAAAAAAACATTCCAGGAAAACAAGCCGATTTTTCAAACTGTGCCTTTGAATAGGTTTCTTAAAACTTTTAAACTTAGATATCCAGTTAAATATACAGTTGAAAAAGAGTTGTTTTGCATCTGAGAAGCAGTTCTGTGCACACAATGGGCTAAATGACCAGGTCACAAGGATCCCATGAGTTCAGTGAAGATAGGGAGAGGGATTGTTGGTTTGTTTTAACTCTGAGCAGCACTTTTTTACACAATGGGCTAAATGGCCAGGTTATTAGGACCTCAAGGGCTCATTATAAGTTGGGTGAAAAGGACACACTGTGGACAGCTGTTAGCCTCCTGTCAAGGCCATCCAGCGTGTTCTTTAACGTGCAGAGAGCTCTCCTGTAGACGAGACCACGGCTTAACGTTCCATACAACTGATCGCTGCCTTTTCAAGCCCATCGGTGTCCCCTACTGGCCAAGGGAAATGCGGAAATTTTTTACAGATATTGATAAATCTCAACACTGACCCAGGTAGGGCTGGGAAATGCAGTTTACGGGCCTGGCCAAGGTCACTTCGATATAACAGGCCAGAGACACTGCAGTAACAGAAGCCAATTTTTTAAAAAACATATATATGTGTATAGCTGTTTCTATTAGTGTAATATTTCTAAAATCCGACTGGTAGTTATTTATTTTGAAAAATATGGTAATTAAGTTTAAAATGTTCTTAATTATTTTAATAAAATCCTTATGAATAAATAAAGCTATTTATTTTAAAATCAGTTAAAATAAAATTAACTTAAATTTTAAAAAGTTGCATCATTTGAATTTTTATGCATAATTAATTCCCCTCGTTTTTTCTCTTCTTTCGCTCAAAGCCGTCCTGGCCTGGTGTATCAAGGTGGTTTGGCTTGGCGCGCTATGAGTTGAACCTTCCCACATTTAGAAATGAAAAGAGTGGAGAATGTCATATTGTAGTTTCTTCAATTCCCACCTCACCGCAATGAAATTTAAAATAGAGCTTGATCACCATACGCTCTAATTGAAGCAGAATGTTCTAATAGCTTGTTTGCAAAGCTCGGGGATTTCCTATCGTTATTATTAGGAATTTGAGCTAGTTATTGAATTGCATGTCGAATCCAATCAAACGATCACAACTTCACTGAAATTGCTCCACCCTAATAGGGTCGATGAATTCGTCTGAAGATTTGTTCGTCCAATCAAAGAATGTAGAGGGAGAAGAAGTTAAGCTTCCATAGAGATTAATGTAAAATCGAGTATCGTGCATTTGGCGTAGAGGTGAAACGAACATTACAGGGGACGAACGCTTTTGTAATTACATGTTACTGTCAACTTCCATTCTCTTCGCTTTTCCTATGTAATAATTTCCCATTGATATCCTTGCAGAGTATACAAAGAATGTAGAGGGAGAAGAAGTTAAGCTTCCATAGAGATTAATGTAAAATCGAGTATCGTGCATTTGGCGTAGAGGTGAAACGAACATTACAGGGGACGAACGCTTTTGTAATTACATGTTACTGTCAACTTCCATTCTCTTCGCTTTTCCTATGTAATAATTTCCCATTGATATCTTTGCAAAGTATATTAATATCAATTCTGTTTCCTGTTTCTATGCAACCAAGAAAGCTTCTAATTCTAATAATTTATTCTATAAATTAACTTCAGGATATTTTCAAATCTTCTCTATCCGTTCAATTTATAATTGTTGGTTCAACGAAAAATAATTCCAATGGAGAAAATAAACCTTTATTAAAATCATGATATTATTTTTTTCAAATACAAAGTGCAGTTACTTTTTTTCCTTTTTTAAAATATAAATTTTTTGATGCATAATTCCTTTGCCCCTTATTGTTTGCTTCCCAGCTTAAGCAAATGCACGATACGAATCGAAACACCACTTGAGGTCGCCACTTACGCTTTGTCAAAGCTGAACTTCTTTTCCTTATACGTTCTTTGGTCCAACCTCCTGTAACAGAAGGCCGATGGACTACGTTATGACGTCACCAAACATAGTGCCATAATGTCAATAACTCTTATAAAATTATTTCTATTATTATTACTGGTGTACTTTTATATTAATAGTTTTATTAATGTTTATTTATAAATATATCTTATTTAGAAAAAAAATATTTCGATTGATTAGCAATTATCATAATGCTAATTAAACTTTTCAATAATGCCTTGTTGACATGCATCAGATAAGGTGGGATGCGATTAAACATTGAGATAACCTATTTGAAAGAAAATCTTTTTAGAATTGTATACAGAATAAACGTAAGCCTCAGGCTCACTGTTATCTACGTTACAGTACTACTTATGATGACGTCATAACCCGATCCGCAGGCCTTCTGTTGTAGGAGTGTAATAAAGACAAGGGTTGTGAATTAGTGGAAAGCGTGAATAGCGCGAAATCCTCGAGAAGTTCCTTTGCACTTAGAGAAAGAGTTTTCGGTAAAGGTTTGTGGTTTTCAAATTTGGTTAAGAATTCCAAATATAGTGTATTGAAATTCTGCACTTTCCCTTTATTACAGGGGGCGGGGGTGGCTCAGTCGGTAGCGCGCCAGGCTCGTAATCTGTAGTTCCCAGGTTCGAGTCCCAGATGGGTCTGCGTTGAGATTAATCTCCGCAAAATTCCCCCCCCCCTGCCCACGGTCAGTAGGGGACACCGATGGGCTTGGAAAGGCCGCCGTCCGTCGGATGGCAGCACACGGGATTTAGCCGTGGCCCCGTGTGCAATTATATCTGTGCACGTTAAAGAACACGCTGGATAGCCTTGACGGGAGGCTACCATCTGTCTCCCAACAGCCGTTCCAGTGTGTCCCCTCACCCAACCTTCTCTAAGCCTTGGGGGGGGGGGGGTCCATGTGCCCTGGCCATTTAGCCCATGGTGTGCAAAAAAGTGCCGCTCAGAGGTAAAACAACCCAACACAACCCAACTTATTCTCTATATTTCCTATAGGACCTACGTCCACTCAAGAATTATTTTATATACTTCTGTTCCTTCTAGATAGTAATTCATACAGAATTTTCCTTCAAGCGACGGCATCTATTTAGTGTTTCAAAATTAAGAATATGACAGCTTCGTTAAGGGCTTTAAATGATTTAACCTGACCTTTTAGATTTTGCAGCACAACAATGGCCACCATTATTAGAAACCAGCGAAACGAGAAGCCTTAAAATTTTCATAACAATGAGAAAATAGGATAATATTACAGAATCATTTAAGCAGGTTAATAACTTCCTCCCAGGCATAATAATTAACAATCGAAGGTTTAAATAAGAGAGTCATGTTTGGTAATAAATCATTTCAAACAAATAAAGTTTCCTGAAATTTACTTAACAAGATTCTGTGCTGCAATTGACGCGAATAATAGCAGCGCATTAATATCTGCAATTCGGCTTGTTATTGTTTCTTAGAGGTATTCTTCCGCCGAAGAAGAATGTTGATGCGACACAAAAAAAAGTGACCATTTCTAAGCATTGATCTTCATGGGTTGGGTTGTTTTACCTCTGAACGGCACTTTTTTGCGCACCATGGGCTAAATGGCCAGGTCACATGGACCCCGAAGGCTCAGAGAAGGTTGGGGGAGGGGACCCACTGGAACAGCTGTTGGGAGACAGATGGTAGCCTCCCGTCAAGGCCATCCAGCGTGTTCTTTAACGTGCACAGGGTATGGCTCTCCCACACACGGGGCCACGGCTTAACGTCCCATCCGACGGACGGCGGCCTTTCCAAGCCCATCGGTGCTCCTTACTGACCGTGGGCAGGGCAGGGAATTTTACGGAGATAAATCTCAACGCTGACCCAGCTGGGACTCGAACCTGGGAACTACAGATTACGAATCTGGCGCGCTACCGACTGAGCCACCCCCGTCCCTTGATCTTCATGACCTTTCTACCAGTCCAAAGAAAGAAAAAAAAAATAACATGTACATCTCATTCGTATGATTAAAAGAGGTTGTTACATCAAGCAACAAATCCCTTGTCGACACGCATCAGATAAGGTGGGATGCGATTAAATATAGAGTTAACCTATTTGAAAGAACATCTTTTCAGAATTCTATACAGAGAGAATAAACGTAAGCCTCAGGCTAACTGAATGGTTAAGAAGCAGCAGAAAGAGTAGAACAGACTGATGACTGCAATCAGATGTTCCGCTGACACAGATTGGTGTCAGGAATGGAGAAGTCATCTACTGACCGCCATTGGACGTCAAGGCGTGGTCTTCATCGTCGTTGAGGGTTGTTTTCGGCCCCTTTGGTCACTCTTCCGTGCTCAGAAAAAGCATTCAAAAGTGAACGAGGTTTTCACCCATATGATGTGCTCGTTCAAGAGCAGCTAATGAGAGACAGCTGATCGAAATTCAGGTTGTTACTCAATAAAGAGGAATTCAAGAACCGAAGAGAAGTTGGCGTTTGTGATTGAAATAGATAATTGGGAAATTGAAACTGCTTTCTGTTCGGTTTTTTTTTAACTCTGAGCGGCACTTCTTTTGGCACAATGGGGTAAATCTATATAATTTTTTAAAATAATAATTTTTATAAATATAAGACTGGGTTGGGTTGTTTTACCTCTGAGCGGCACTTTTTTGCACACCATGGGCTAAATGGCCAGGTCACATGGACCCCGTAGGATCACGGCTTAACGTCCCATCCGAAGGACGGCGGCCTTTCCAAGCCCATCGGTGTCCCCTACTGACCGTGGGCAGGGCAGGGAATTTTGCGGAGATAAATCTCAACGCTGACCCAGCTGGGACTCGAACCTGGGAATTACCGACTGAGCCACCCCCGCCCCAAATATAGTACTGTTAAAATTTGTTGTTAGTAATGAGTTTTGTTGGTTGGGTTGTTTTACCTCTGAGCGGCCCTTTTTTTTGCACACCATGGGCTAAATGGCCAGGTCACATGGACCCCGAAGGCTCAGCGAAGGTTGAGGGAGGGTACCCACTGGAAAAGCTGTTGGGAGACAGATGGTAGCCTCCCGTGAAGGCCATCCAGTGTTCTATAACGTACACCAGGCATGGCTCTCCCGCACACTAAATGGCCCGGTCACAAGGACCCCGAAGGCTCAGTGAAGGTTGGGGAAGGGGACCCATTGTAACAGCTGTTGGGAGACAGATGGTAGCCTCCCGTCAAGACCACCCAGTGTGTTCTTTAACGTGCGCAGGGTATGCCTCTCCCGCATACGAGACCACGACATAATGCCCGATCCGACGGACGGCGGTGTTTTCAAGCCCATCGGTGTCCCCTACGTGGGCAGGGCGGGGAGTTTTGCGGAGATAAATCTCAACGCTGACCCTGCTGGGACTCGAACCTGGGAACTACAGATTACGAGCCTGGCTCGCTACCGACTGAGCCACCCCCGCCCCTGTTAGTAATGATTTTAAAAGTTTCGAAACATTAATAACACTACACAGCTGAATCCATTTAATATGTGGCGTGATACTAAAAGTCTCACGACCTTATGATCTTTTGTGATATGGACCAAAGGTTAAGGTGTGAATTGGAAAGCAGCAAAAATTGTTTTTGAATCTCGTGAGTGCGTATTATAAGTTCTCGTGGTAACTTTGCCTATTCAGATTACTTTCTGAACTTGATCCAAAATCTTCAACTTTCTGGGCGAGAAACGAAGCGAAAATTACCGCTTTGAATTTAAATTTGGGCAGCAAATATAGGGCAAGTTTAATCAAGATTATTACTTCTGCTCTTATGATGATGCAAGTCACTTCCTTGCACTTTTGTTGGATTCGGGAAGAGGTCACTTCCGCCTTCTAACCTTCCGGCCTTGGAGTTTTAATGTGGTAACATGGTGCCTGTCGCTGTCTGACGTTCGTTTTTAGAAGGGGGAAAACGAGCAGAGAAATCGCTTACTCTTCAAGGCTAGAAGAACAAAAATTGCCTCCAAAGAAATGATTGCGGATTTGTTTCGCATGTTGGCTACCATCACCAGGCACTGCAAAACAATAATCTGGTGATGAAGTGATATATCCGTAGGTGCAGAAAATGAAAACAGAAAGCAAAATAAGTGTCGGATAAATAGAGTATATTATTCCCAGACAATGAAGTCGTGAAAGAACTGATTAGTTGTTTACTTTTCTAGATTAAATGGGCAGGTAAAAAAAGGCAAGTTCTCAGAGAAGTTTTGGAAATGGTTGTTTCTTGTGTTGTTGATTGACTTCTGAGTGGCATTTTTCTGCACACAATGGGCTAAATGGTCAGTCATAAGGACACCGAATGATAAGTGATAAGATTGGTAAAGGGGATCTACTGGACAGCTGGGGGCGGGGATGGCTCAGTCGGTAGTGCGCCAGGCTCGTAATCTGCAGTTCCCAGGTTCGAGTCCCAGCTGGATCAGAGTTGAGATTTATCCCCGCAAAAACTCCCGACCTACAAACGGTCAGTAGGGGACACCGATGGGCTTGGAAGGAACGCCGTCAGTCGAATGGGACGTTAAGCCGTGACTCCGTGTGCAGGAGAGCAACACCCTATGCACGTTAAAGAACACGCTAGATGGCCTTGACGAGAGGCTACCATCAGTCTCCCAACAGCTGTTCCAGTGGGACCCTCTCCCAACCATCTCTGAGCCTTCGGGGTCCTTGTGACCGGCCATTTAGCCCATGGTGTACAAAAAAGTGCCGATGAGAGGTAAAACAATCCAACCCAACTTCCATCTCTCTCCTAACAGCTGTCCAGTTGGGTTGGGTTGTTTTACCTCTGATCGGCACTTTTTTGTACACAATGGGCTAAAAGGCCAGGTCACAAGGACCACGAAGGCTCAGAGAAGGTTGGGGAAGGGGACCCACTGTACAGCTGTTAGGGTTGTGTTGTTTTACCTCTGAACGGCACTTTTTTGCACACCATGGGCTAAATGGCCAGGTCACATGGACCCCGAAGGCTCAGAGAAGGTTGGGGGAGGGGACCCACTGGAATAGCTGTTGGGAGACAGATGGTAGCCTCCCGTCAGGGCCATCCAGCGTGTTCTTTAACGTGCACAGGGTATGGCTCTCCCGTACACGGGGCCACGGCTTAACGTCCCATCCGACGGACGGCGGCCTTTCCAAGCCCTTCGGTGTCCCCTACTGACAGTGGGCAGGGCGGGGAATTTTGCGGAGATAAATCTCAACGCTGACCCAGCTGGGACTCGAACCTGGGAACTACAGATTACGAGCCTGGCGCGATAC
Source organism: Ryuthela nishihirai (assembly GCA_038380435.1). Lineage (NCBI taxonomy): Eukaryota > Metazoa > Arthropoda > Arachnida > Araneae > Heptathelidae > Ryuthela > Ryuthela nishihirai. The sequence continues at coordinate 8,824,116 of JAWZYU010000022.1, forward strand.
CGAATGAGCCAAACCGCTCCTACAGCTGTTAGGAGAGAGATGGAAGTTGGGTTGGATTGTTTTACCTCTGATCGGCACTTTTTTGTACACAATGGGCTAAATGGCCAGGTCACAAGGACCCCGAAGGCTCAGAGAAGGTTGGGGGAGGGGACCCACTGGAAAAGCTGTTGGGAGACAAATGGAAATTTTATGTCAAGCGTGTTTTCAACATGCACATGATATGGCTCTTATGCGAAAGGGACATTGGCTTTACGTCCTGTCTAGTGGAAGACTGCTTTTCCAAGCCAATCATTGTCCCCTTTCTGACTGAATATCTGGTGAGGGTTTAGCGGAGTTGTTTTCTTCAGTTGGGACTCGAACCTGGGAACTGCAGATTTTGAGCCTGCTGCACTACTGACTTCGCAAACGAGCTGCTTCTTTTCACGGGGGGCGGGGGGGGGCTCAGTCGGTAGCGCGCCGGCTCGTAATCTGCAGTTCCCAGATTCGAATCCCTGCTGGATCAGCGTTGAGGTTTATCTCCGCAAAACTCCCCGTCCTGCCCACGGTCAGTAGGGGACACCAATGGTATTGGAAAGTCTGCTGTCCGTCGGATGGGACATTAAGTCGTGGGCCCATATGCGGGTTGGGTTGGGTTGTTTTACCTCTGAGCGGCACATTTTTGCACACCATGGGCTAAATGGCCAGGTCACATGGACCCCGAAGGCTCAGACAAGGTTGGGGTAGGGGACCCACTGGAACAGCTGTTGGGAGACAGATGGTAGCTTCCCCTCAAGGCCATCCAGCGTGTTCTTTAACGTGCGCAGGGTATGGCTCTCCCGCATATGGGGGGCGGGGGGGGGGGGTAATCTGTAGTTCCCAGGTTCGAGTCCCAGTTGGGTCAGCGTTGAGATTTATCTCCGAAAAATTCCCCGCCCTGCCCACGGTCAGTAGGGGACACCGATGGGCTTGGAAAGGCCGCCGTCCGTTGGATGGGACGTTAAGCCGTGGCCCCGTGGACAGATGGTAGTAGACAGATGGTAGCCTCCCTTCAAGGCCATTCAGCGTGTTCTCTAACGTGCGCAGGGTGTGTCTCTTCCGCACACGGGGCCACGGCTTAACGTCCCATCCGACGGACGGCGGCCTTTCCAAACCCATCGATGTCTCCTACTGACCGTGGGCAGGGCGGGGAATTTTTGCGGAGATAAATCTCAACGCTGACCCAGCTGGGACTGGAACCTGAGAACTACAGATTGCGAGCCTGGCGCGCTACCGACTGAGCCACCCCCTCCCCAAAAAGAAGACAAGAAACTAAAAACAGACTCAAAGTGCTTTCTCCAGTTGACGAAAGAAGTGTGATCGGCCTTGTGAGGCAAACATTGGCATCTCCTCGTTGCTCGCACAGTCAATGCCAGCGAGGAAAACCCAAACGAGACTCTGCCAGCCGTACAAAATCCGGTAAGTGTGTTTGTTTTCTGATGCGAATGGGCCGAGGCTCAGCCGTCGCCCAAGGTGAGGGCAGAGCCGATCATTCGCGTCGACAGCGACGGCGTTGCCCGCGGGCGATTGACCTACTTCGAGGAGGTGATAAATGTTTGCCATGAAGTGGTGGTGGACATGATCGAATGAATTACTTCCCTAAACAATCAGGGGCGGGGGTGGCTCAGTCGGTAGCGCGCCAGGCTCGTAATCTGTAGTTCCCAGGTTCGAGTCCCAGCTGGGTCAGCGTTGAGATTTATCTCCGCAAATTTCCCCGCCCTGCCCACGGTCAGTAGGGGACACCGATGGGCTTGGAAAGGCCGCCGTCCGTCGGATGGGACGTTAAGCCGTGGCCCCGTGTGCGGGAGAGCAATACCCTGTGCACGTTAAAGAACAGGCTGGATGGCCTTGACGGGAGGCTACCATCTGTCTCTCAACAGCTATTCCAGTGGGTCCCCCCCCCAACCTTCTCTGAGCCTTCGGGGTCCATGTGACCTGGCCATTTAGCCCATGGTGTGCAAAAAAGTGTCGCTCAGAGGTAAAACAACCCAACCCTAAACAATCGTCTGACAACCCATGGTGCATCTCAGGAGAAGGTTGGGTTGTTTTACCTGTGAGTGGCACTTTTTTTGCACACCAGAGGATAAATAGCCAGGTCACAAGGACCCCGAAAGTTCAAAAAAGGTTGGGTGAGAGGACCCACTGAAACAGCTGTTGGGTGACATATGGTAGGCTCCCGTCAAGGCCATCCAGAGTGTTCTTTAACGTGCACAGGGTATGGCTCTCCCGCACACGGAACCACGGCTTAACGTCCCATCCGACGGACGGCAGCCTTTCCAAGCCCATCGGTGTCCCCTACTGACCGTGGGCAGGGAGGGAAGTTTAGCGGAGCTAAATCTCAACACTGACCCAGCTGGGACTCGAACCTGGGAACTGCATATTACGAGGCTAGCCCGCTACCGACTGTGCCACCCCTTCATATTTAGTGCATCTGTGTTGACATTCTGGATTTTCCAGCGTTTAAATGCTTCGGAGAATTCTATTCTCTTTTTGGAGCCACTAAGAATAACGTTAGCTAAAACCTCTCTTAGATGACATTGATGGCAGTAGTAGCATAAATGAGAGTTCTGGCACAGTAAAAGGGGCTCGAGAATTCTATGAAAATCCATGGGAAAAGTTATGGGGGATAAGGTAAAAAGTTTTCCCATGGATTTTCATAGAATTCTCGAGCCCCTTTTACTGTGCCAGAACTCTCATTTATGCTACTACTGATGGCTTCTTCGATAAACTCTGAATAATGAATCAAATCGTTGGTAAATTCTATTCGCTTAAAATTCGAACTGATACATATGCGTTCCTTCCTTAAGGTAGGGGGCGGGGGTGGCCCAGTCGGTAGCGCGCCAGGCTCGTAATCTGCAGTTCCGAGGTTCGAGTCCCAGCTGGGTCAGCGTTGAGATTTGTCTCCGCAAAACTCTCCGCCCTGCCCACGGTCAGTAGGGGACACCGATGGGCTTGGAAAGGCCGCCGTCCGTCGAATGGAACGTTAAGCCGTGGCCCCGTGTATGGGAGAGTCATACCCTGCGCAGGTTAAAGAACACTCTGGATGGCCTTGACGGGAGGCTACCATCTGTCTCCCAACAGCTGTTCCAGTGGGTCTTCTCCCCCAACATTTTCTGAGCCTTCGGGGTCCATGTGACCTGGCCATTTAGCCCATGGTGTGCAAAAAAGTGCCGCTCAGAGGTAACACAACCCAACCAAAAACCCTTAAGGTAGAAAGCTCTTCCGATATGGACTGATAACTGCAGACAGAATTCGGAAATTCTTGTGACGAATTAGAACGTGAGAAGATTTGTTTCTGCGATCAGTGGAAGTTATCCTGCCGAGTCACGTGATCATCCAGTGTTAGATGAAGTGACGTAGGCCATTAAATGCATTGGGAGTTAACGGATCAGACTCCCAATGAATCCAGCAAGTAGGTTAACGGTGAGAATAACACAAACGAACGTCTAGAACACTTCCTGTGTTAAATTCCTAAAAAACCAGAACACTAAATCTTGATCCCGTCTAAAATGGCAAGAATTAATTCAAGCCACAGAGAGTAACACATTATTGGAATCAGTGGTTTAAATATCTATCCAATGCTTGTTAAGATTAAAGCAAGCCCGTCCAACACGTGACTCCTGAGTAGCATGCGACTCAGCGCAAAAAAAAAATTGCAACTCGTGAGCAGCGGGCGACTCATTGTAAATGAGGGCGGGGGTGGCTCAGTCGGTAGCGCGCCAGGCTCGTAATCTGTAGTTCCCAGGTTCGAGTCCCAGCTGGGTCAGCGTTGAGATTTATTTCCGCAAAATTCCCCGCCCTGCCCACGGTCAGTAGGGGACACCGATGGGTTTGGAAAGGCCGCCGTCCATCGGATGGGACGTTAAGCCGTGGCCCCGTGAGCGGGAGAGCCATACCCTGTGCACGTTAAAGAACACGCTGGAAGGCTTTGACGGGAGGCTACCATCTGTCTCCCAACAGCTGTTCCAGTGGGTCCCCTCCCCCAACCTTCTCTGAGCCTTCGGGGTCCATGTGACCTGGCCATTTAGCCCATGGTGCGCAAAAATGTGCCGCTCAGAGGTAAAACAACCCAACCCATTGTAAATGAGCTTGCGGCTCGCTATCCACTTGGAAAACGTCGGTCGTGAAAATCATGCAACTCATCGCAAAAGAGCTTGCGGATAATTGCAAACGGTCTCTTGTGTCTCGATTTCTTAAAAATGTAGCTTTTTGCCACCAAGTTTGGGGCGGGGGTGGCTCAGTCGGTAGCGTGACAGACTCGTAATCTGCAGTTTCCAGGTTCGAGTCCCAGCTGGGTCAGCGTTGAGACTTATCTCCCCAAAACTCCCTGCCCACGGTCGGTAGGGGACACCAATGGGTTTGGAAATGCCACTGTTCATCTGATGGGACATTAAACCATGGCCCCGTGTGTGGGAGAGCCATACCCTGTGCACGTTAAAGAATACGCTGGATGGCCTTGACGGGAGGCTACCATCTGTCTCCCAACAGCTGTTCCAGTGGATCTCCTCCCCCAACCTTCTCTGAGCCTTCTGGGTCCTTGTGACTGGCCATTTAGCCCATGGTGTGCAAAAAAGTGCCGCTGAGAGGTAAAACAACCCAAACCAAGCCACCAAGTAGTACTCTGTAGCTCCCAGATTCGAGTCTATACTGAACCAGGCGTTGAGATTTATTTCCGTTAAACCCCCACCAAATCCTCTATCAGAAAGGTAACACCGATAGGCTTGACATGTTCCCGTCCATCGAATAGGACCTTAAGCCGTGGGTCCGTGTTCAAGACAGCCATGTCATGTTCACGTTAAAGAGCGTGCTAGATAACCTTAACTAGAGGCTTTTATCTGTCTCCTGTCCAGTGGGCCAAATTATTCTCTGAGACATTGGGGTCCTTGTGACCTGTCCGTTTAGCCATTGTGTGAAAAAAAGCTCCCCTCAAAGATAAACTAACCCATCGAATCCATTTCAAAAAATTAAAATTGAAGATAATTAATCAAAATTTTAACCACCACTGGGGAGAAACGTTAGCAGTTTTCAGCTACCAACTAAAGAAGCTTTATCAATCAATCAATCAATTTTATTCCATCATCATACACAATTTACAAAGAAAAATATGAGTGAACCCAAAAACTACATGGTTTGTTTGGTCACTAAAGAGGGGCGGGGGTGGCTCCGTCGGTAGCGCTCCAGGCTCGTAATCTGCAGTTCTCAGATTCGAGTCTCAGCTGGGTCAGCGTTGAGACTTATCTCCGCAAAACTCCCCGCCTTGCCCACGGTCAGTAGGGGACACCGATGGGCTTGGAAAGGTCGCCGTCCGTCTGATGTGACGTTAAGCCGTGTTCCGTGTGCGGGAGAGCCATACCCTGTGCACGTTAAAGAACACGCTGGATGGCCTTGACGGGAGGCTACCATCTGTCTCCCAACAGCTGTTCCAGTGGGTCCCCTCCCCCAACCTTCTCTGAGCCTTCGTGGTCCTTGTTGTCTGGCCATTTAGCCCATGGTGTGCAAAAAATTACCGCTCAGAGGTAAAACAACCCAGCCACTAAAGAAAATTCATATGAAAATCAATAACGACTTACTATAAAGCTTACTATCAGCTTATTATAAAGATCGTAAACAATAAGTGTCATTTTTCCGATATGTACAATAAATTTCTGCTTTACACTTGAATATTTAACATAGGTGCAACATCTTCCAAAAAAATACTCACTGAAAGCAGTCTCGTGGCCGAGTGGTTAGCGTATTTGGCTGCTGATCAAAGGGACCTGGGCTCCAGCCCGGGGTAAGCAGAGGTATTTTGTGCTGATGTCTGACCTTCCTCACAGGCCGCCTTAATTGCATATAAACTGACAGGCGCCTGTCAGACTTCTCTGGCAAGTACTTGCTTGAAGGGTATTTTTTTATACTCATTATTCCAGATATTATGGAGCCTTACACATCGAGTGTCTGTAATGCATATAGAATATTCTGTGTCTTTAATGCACATAGGACATTCTGTGTCTTTAATGCATCGAGTATCTTTAATGCATATAGGATATTCTGTGTCTTTAATGCATATAAGATATTCTGTGTCTTTTAATGCATCGAGTATCTTTAATGCATATAGGATATTCTGTGTCTTTAATGCATATAAGATATTCTGTCTTTAATGCATATAGGACATTCTGTGTCTTTAATGCATATAGGATATTCTGTGTCTTTAATGCATATAAGATATTCTTGTCTTTAATGCATATAAGATATTCTGTCTTTAATGCATATAGGACATTCTGTGTCTTTAATGCACATAGGACATTCTGTGTCTTTAATGCATCGAGTATCTTTAATGCATATAGGATATTCTGTGTCTTTAATGCATATAAGATATTCTGTGTCTTTTAATGCATCGAGTATCTTTAATGCATATAGGATATTCTGTGTCTTTAATGCATATAGGATATTCTGTGTCTTTAATGCATCGAGTGTCTTTAATGCACATAAGATATTCTGTGTCTTTAATGCATATAGGACATTCTGTGTCGTTAATGCATCGAGTGTCTTTAATTCATATAGGATATTATGTCTTTTTTAATGCATCGAGTGTCTTTAATGCATATAGGATATTTTGCATCATTTAACGCACCTAGTGTCTTTAATTTATATATGATATCGTGTATCTTTTAATGCATCGAGTGTCTTTAATGCATATAGGATATTTTGTGTCTTTTAATGCATCGAGTGTCTTTAATGCATATAGGATATTATGTGTCTTTTAATGAATCGAATGTCTTTAATGCATATAGGATATAGGACACTGCTTAATTTCCACCATAAAGAACAAAGGAACTTTTTTTAAGCGCATTTGGCTTTGTTACGAAGTATCCGTTCCATCAATTAAGACGAAACCAGCTGAAAAACGTTTGGATACGACAATTTGCGGAAGTGAAACAAACTGTGTTAATGTGCCGTCACCAATCATCTAAGAAAGTGAAAACTTGATGAAATTATGGAATGAGTGCATTGCTTAATGACGGTGATTCGTGCTAAGCTTTGTGTTCGAATTGTCCGTCACCAAAATAATGAAAGTAGTGATTTTTCTTTTTTCGTCAATGTCTGTAAATCATTAGTCGCTCTGAGACTATCACTACGCAATTCTATTCCCTCTTTTGATGAAGTCATTAGAGAAGAGAGCAATTTATTTGCGGAGGAAGTCTTTGCCAAATGGGATTGAAAAACGGGCCATACAAGTAGGTAGAAACAAAGAAACTCCTAATGACAAGTAGTCATTTTTTTATTATTATTTATCTTGTGGTAGTTTATCATTTTGCATTTTTTTTTTGCAGTCTGCCCAAACTGAATTCAAAGAATTAAAACGTCTTCGTAGAAATAATCATCTGGTCTATTTGCTTTCATTATTCTTTTTATAAAGTGTAAATGATTCTAATGGAAACGATTTTTTTTTTTGCACTTTAATTGTAAGTATATTTTTCTCATGATATTGGTGCTATGAGTGGAGCAGGGGTAGGCTCATCTGGTAGCGCATCAAGCTCGTAATCTGCAGTTCCCAGTTCGAGTCCCAATTCTGTCAGTGTTGAGATTACTTTATCTCCGCTAACACCACCCGACCCTCGGAGAGAAAGGACACCGATGGGCTTAGAAAAACATAATCCTTCAGATGGGTCACTAAGCTGTGGTCCTGTGTGTATGAGAGATCCATACCCTGTAGGGGCGGGGGTGGCTCAATCCGTAGCGTGCCAGCTTCGTAATCTGCAGTTCCTAGGTTTGAGTCCCAGCTGGGTCAGCACTGAGATTTATCTTCGCAAAATTCCCCGCCCTGCCCTCGTTCGGTAAGGGACACCGATAAACTTGGAAATACCGCCGTCCGTCGGAAGGGACGTTAAACCGCGGTCCCATGTTCGGGAGAGACATACCCTCTGTACGTTAAAGGACACATTGAATGGTCTTAACGGGAGGCTACCATCTATCTCCCAACAGCTGTCAAGTGGGTCCTCTGCTCCCAGCCATCTCTGAGTCATTGTGGTCCTTGTGACCTGGCCATTTAGCCCATGGTGTGTAAAAAAAAGTGTCGCTTAAAGGTGGGCGGGGGTGGCTCAGTCGGTAGCGCGCCAGGCTCGTAATCCATAGTTCCCAGGTTCAAGTCCCAGCTGGGTCAGCGTTGAGATTTATATACGCAAAATTCCCCGCCCCGCCCACGGTCAGTAGGGCTTGGAAAGGCCATCATCCTTCGGATGGGACGTTAAGAAGTGGCCCCGTGTGCGGGAAAGACATACCCTGGTGCACATTAAAGAACAAGCTGGATGGCCTTGACGGGAGACAACCATCTGTCTCCCAACAGCTGTTCCAGTGGGTTCCCTCCCCAACCTTCTCTGAGCCTTTGGGGTCCTTGTGACCTGGCCATTTAGCCCATTGTGTGCCAAAAAAAGTGCCGCTCAGAGGTAAAACAACCCAACTTAAGTCGTAGCCTGTGCAATTCAAAGAATGCGCTGGACGGCTTTCACTTATGGCTTACATCTGTCTCGTAACAGCTGTTCAGTGTGTCTCTCTCCTACTGGACAGCTGTTAAGAGATTATTAAGATTCTTCTAACAGGGCTTCTCTGAGCCATTGAGGTCTTTTTGACCTGAACATTTAGCCCATTGTATCCAAAAAGTTGCAAAGAATTAAAACAACCAAACCCTCGATTCGTGATATTGTCTCTATCTTCCAGTGGTGAGGGTTGATCATTTACCTCTGAGCAGCAAAAGGAAAAAGGAAAAGGATCAGTATGCAAAGAAAAAGTATTTGGAAAAGGATCAATGTACAAAGAGAGAATATTTAGTAAATGAAAAGGATCAATGCACAACACAAAGTACTTTGAACAAGATATGAATAATCAGTATGCAAAGAAAAAGTATTTGGAAAAGGATTAATGTACAAAGGGAAAGTATTTAAGAAATGAAAAGGATCAATGCACAAAACAAAGTACTTTGAACAAGATATTAATAATCAGTATGCAAAGAAAAAGTATTTGGAAAAGGATTAATGTACAAAGGGAAAGTATTTAAGAAATGAAAAGGATCAATGCCCAAAACAAAGTACTTTGAACAAGATATGAATAATCAGTATGCAAAGAAAAAGTATTTGGAAAAGGATTAATGTACAAAGGGAAAGTATTTAAGAAATGAAAAGGATCAATGCACAAAACAAAGTACTTTGAACAAGATATTAATAATCAGTATGCAAAGAAAAAGTATTTGGAAAAGGATTAATGTACAAAGGGAAAGTATTTAAGAAATGAAAAGGATCAATGCCCAAAACAAAGTACTTTGAACAAGATATGAATAATCAGTATGCAAAGAAAAAGTATTTGGAAAAGGATTAATGTACAAAGGGAAAGTATTTAAGAAATGAAAAGGATCAATGCACAAAACAAAGTACTTTGAACAAGATATGAATAATCAGCATGCAAAGAAAAAGTATTTGGAAAAGGATTAATGTACAAAGGGAAAGTATTTAAGAAATGAAAAGGATCAATGCCCAAAACAAAGTACTTTGAACAAGATATGAATAATCAGTATGCAAAGAAAAAGTATTTGGAAAAGGATTAATGTACAAAGGGAAAGTATTTAAGAAATGAAAAGGATCAATACACAAAACAAAGTACTTTGAACAAGATATGAATAATCAGCATGCAAAGAAAAAGTATTTGGAAAAGGATTAATGTACAAAGGGAAAGTATTTAAGAAATGAAAAGGATCAATGCCCAAAACAAAGTACTTTGAACAAGATATGAATAATCAGTATGCAAAGAAAAAGTATTTGGAAAAGGATTAATGTACAAAGGGAAAGTAATTAAGAAATGAAAAGGATCAATGCACAAAACAAAGTACTTTGAACAAGATATGAATAATTAGCATGCAAAGAAAAAGTATTTGGAAAAGGATTAAGTACAAAGGGAAAGTATTTAAGAAATGAAAAGGATCAATGCCCAAAACAAAGTACTTTGAACAAGATATGAATAATCAGTATGCAAAGAAAAAGTATTTGGAAAAGGATTAATGTACAAAGGGAAAGTAATTAAGAAATGAAAAGGATCAATGCACAAAACAAAGTACTTTGAACAAGATATGAATAATCAGCATGCAAAGAAAAAGTATTTGGAAAAGGATTAATGTACAAAGGGAAAGTATTTAAGAAATGAAAAGCATCAATGCACAAAACAAAGTACTTTGAACAAGATATGAATAATCAGCATGCAAAGAAAAAGTATTTGGAAAAGGATTAATGTACAAAGGGAAAGTATTTAAGAAATGAAAAGCATCAATGCACAAAACAAAGTACTTTGAACAAGATATGAATAATCAGCATGCAAAGAAAAAGTATTTGGAAAAGGATTAATGTACAAAGGGAAAGTATTTAAGAAATGAAAAGCATCAATGCACAAAACAAAGTACTTTGAACAAGATATGAATAATCAGCATGCAAAGAAAAAGTATTTGGAAAAGAATTAATGTACAAAGGGAAAGTATTTAAGAAATGAAAAGGATCAATGCCCAAAACAAAGTACTTTGAACAAGATATGAATAATCAGTATGCAAAGAAAAAGTATTTGGAAAAGGATTAATGTACAAAGGGAAAGTATTTAAGAAATGAAAAGGATCAATGCACAACACAAAGTACTTTGAACAAGATATGAATAATCAGCATGCAAAGAAAAAGTATTTGGAAAAGGATTAATGTACAAAGGGAAAGTATTTAAGAAATGAAAAGCATCAATGCACAAAACAAAGTACTTTGAACAAGATATGAATAATCAGCATGCAAAGAAAAAGTATTTGGAAAAGGATTAATGTACAAAGGGAAAGTATTTAAGAAATGAAAAGCATCAATGCACAAAACAAAGTACTTTGAACAAGATATGAATAATCAGCATGCAAAGAAAAAGTATTTGGAAAAGGATTAATGTACAAAGGGAAAGTATTTAAGAAATGAAAAGGATCAATGCCCAAAACAAAGTACTTTGAACAAGATATGAATAATCAGTATGCAAAGAAAAAGTATTTGGAAAAGGATTAATGTACAAAGGGAAAGTATTTAAGAAATGAAAAGGATCAATACACAAAACAAAGTACTTTGAACAAGATATGAATAATCAGCATGCAAAGAAAAAGTATTTGGAAAAGGATTAATGTACAAAGGGAAAGTATTTAAGAAATGAAAAGCATCAATGCACAAAACAAAGTACTTTGAACAAGATATGAATAATCAGCATGCAAAGAAAAAGTATTTGGAAAAGGATTAATGTACAAAGGGAAAGTATTTAAGAAATGAAAAGGATCAATGCCCAAAACAAAGTACTTTGAACAAGATATGAATAATCAGTATGCAAAGAAAAAGTATTTGGAAAAGGATTAATGTACAAAGGGAAAGTATTTAAGAAATGAAAAGCATCAATGCACAAAACAAAGTACTTTGAACAAGATATGAATAATCAGCATGCAAAGAAAAAGTATTTGGAAAAGGATTAATGTACAAAGGGAAAGTATTTAAGAAATGAAAAGCATCAATGCACAAAACAAAGTACTTTGAACAAGATATGAATAATCAGCATGCAAAGAAAAAGTATTTGGAAAAGGATTAATGTACAAAGGGAAAGTATTTAAGAAATGAAAAGCATCAATGCACAAAACAAAGTACTTTGAACAAGATATGAATAATCAGCATGCAAAGAAAAAGTATTTGGAAAAGGATTAATGTACAAAGGGAAAGTATTTAAGAAATGAAAAGGATCAATGCCCAAAACAAAGTACTTTGAACAAGATATGAATAATCAGTATGCAAAGAAAAAGTATTTGGAAAAGGATTAATGTACAAAGGGAAAGTATTTAAGAAATGAAAAGGATCAATGCACAACACAAAGTACTTTGAACAAGATATGAATAATCAGCATGCAAAGAAAAAGTATTTGGAAAAGGATTAATGTACAAAGGGAAAGTATTTAAGAAATGAAAAGCATCAATGCACAAAACAAAGTACTTTGAACAAGATATGAATAATCAGCATGCAAAGAAAAAGTATTTGGAAAAGGATTAATGTACAAAGGGAAAGTATTTAAGAAATGAAAAGCATCAATGCACAAAACAAAGTACTTTGAACAAGATATGAATAATCAGCATGCAAAGAAAAAGTATTTGGAAAAGGATTAATGTACAAAGGGAAAGTATTTAAGAAATGAAAAGGATCAATGCCCAAAACAAAGTACTTTGAACAAGATATGAATAATCAGTATGCAAAGAAAAAGTATTTGGAAAAGGATTAATGTACAAAGGGAAAGTATTTAAGAAATGAAAAGGATCAATACACAAAACAAAGTACTTTGAACAAGATATGAATAATCAGCATGCAAAGAAAAAGTATTTGGAAAAGGATTAATGTACAAAGGGAAAGTATTTAAGAAATGAAAAGCATCAATGCACAAAACAAAGTACTTTGAACAAGATATGAATAATCAGCATGCAAAGAAAAAGTATTTGGAAAAGGATTAATGTACAAAGGGAAAGTATTTAAGAAATGAAAAGGATCAATGCACAAAACAAAGTACTTTGAACAAGATATGAATAATCAGTATGCAAAGAAAAAGTATTTGGAAAAGGATTAATGTACAAAGGGAAAGTATTTAAGAAATGAAAAGGATCAATACACAAAACAAAGTACTTTGAACAAGATATGAATAATCAGCATGCAAAGAAAAAGTATTTGGAAAAGGATTAATGTACAAAGGGAAAGTATTTAAGAAATGAAAAGCATCAATGCACAAAACAAAGTACTTTGAACAAGATATGAATAATCAGCATGCAAAGAAAAAGTATTTGGAAAAGGATTAATGTACAAAGGGAAAGTATTTAAGAAATAAAAAGGATCAATGCACAAAACAAAGTACTTTGAACAAGATATGAATAATCAGCATGCAAAGAAAAAGTATTTGGAAAAGGATTAATGTACAAAGGGAAAGTATTTAAGAAATGAAAAGCATCAATGCACAAAACAAAGTACTTTGAACAAGATATGAATAATCAGCATGCAAAGAAAAAGTATTTGGAAAAGGATTAATGTACAAAGGGAAAGTATTTAAGAAATGAAAAGCATCAATGCACAAAACAAAGTACTTTGAACAAGATATGAATAATCAGCATGCAAAGAAAAAGTATTTGGAAAAGGATTAATGTACAAAGGGAAAGTATTTAAGAAATGAAAAGCATCAATGCACAAAACAAAGTACTTTGAACAAGATATGAATAATCAGCATGCAAAGAAAAAGTATTTGGAAAAGGATTAATGTACAAAGGGAAAGTATTTAAGAAATGAAAAGCATCAATGCACAAAACAAAGTACTTTGAACAAGATATTAATAATCAGTATGCAAAGAAAAAGTATTTGGAAAAGGATTAATGTACAAAGGGAAAGTATTTAAGAAATGAAAAGGATCAATGCACAAAACAAAGTACTTTGAACAAGATATGAATAATCAGTATGCAAAGAAAAAGTGTTTTGAAAAGGAAAATCAGAAAAACAATACAGAAAAGATACATCCATACTTTATCCAGGGCTCAAATGCATCACTATGAGCCAACAACACAGCCTATAACTTGAACAGTAACATAATTAGCTAAGAAAAAAACCACAAATCACATATCCAACATCAAATGTTATGCTGAATATAACAGGAACGCGGTAGACTTGGCAACATTCGTCTAATGTAGGGATTCTCAACGTGGGGTACGCGGTAAAATTTTTCGGGGTAGGCCGTGAGAACATAAAAGTCACTAGATGTATGTTATATATATATGTTTTATTTTATTCCCATTGTTATACCATAACTATAGTTTTATCTATCTATACAAGGGGTACATCAGTTACACATATCCAGGGGGTACGTGAGGCATAAAAGGTTGAGAACCACGGGTCTAATGAAATGAAATAATTTTTCCTTACTACCATCTAACTTAGATTATACATTTTTCGGTCTTATATCGAGAAAATAATGTTCCGGCAACTTTTAAGTTCTGACAGCGTGTCGGATTTCTTTGAATGTTTATCTTTATAATTTTTTAAATGCTTTTCCCTTGAATATTGATCTTTTTCACTTTCTAAATACTTTTTTTTAATATGGATCTTTTTACTTTTCAAAATGCTTTTTCTTTTGACATTGACCATACATTTCATTTCGAAATACTTTTTATTTCCATATTCACCCTTTCCATTTCCTAAATTCTTTTTTTTTTTTCGTATTGATCCTTTTCATTTTTTAAATGCTTTTTTCTTGTATATTTATCATTTATTTCCTTTTTCAAATATGTTTCCTTTGAATAACGACTTTTTCAATTTCCAAACACTTTTTTTTATATATATATTTTATATATATTGACTTTTCCCTGTACATTGACCATTCATTTAATCTTAATCTTTAAAATACTTTTGTTCTGCATACTGATCCTTTGCATTTTCTTAATTCTTTTTCTTTGTACATTAACTCTTTTCATTTTTTGAATATCTTCCCTTTGCCCACTGATCTTTCTCACCCTTCAAATAATTATCCTTTCCTATTGATTCTTTTCATCTTCCAAATACTTTTTCTTTTCATGTTGATCCTTTTCATCTTTCAAATATTTTTCTTTTCATATAGATTCTATTCATCTTTCAAATACTTTTTCTTTTCATATTGATTCTTTTCATCTTTCAAATACTCTTTCTTTTCATAGTGATCCTTTTCATCTTCCAAATACTTTTTCTTTTCATGTTGATCCTTTTCACCTTTCAAATATTTTTCTTTTCATATAGATTCTATTCATCTTTCAAATACTTTTTCTTTTCATATTGATTCTTTTCATCTTTCAAATACTCTTTCTTTTCATAGTGATCCTTTTCATCTTCCAAATACTTTTTCTTTTCATGTTGATCCTTTTCATCTTTCAAATATTTTTCTTTTCATATTGATTCTATTCATCTTTCAAATAATTTCTCTTTTCATATTGATTCTATTCATCTTTCAAATACTTTTTTCTTTTCATAGTGATCCTTTTCATCTTCCAAATATTTTTTCTTTTCATGTCGATCCTTTTCACCTTTCAAATACTTTTTCTTTCCATTTTGACGCTTTGCATTTTTTTAACACGTCTTCTTTCTACATTGATCCTTTTCATATTCTGAAAACTTTTTCTCATTAACGATTTTCATCTTCCAAATACTTTTTCTTTTCCTATTGACCCTTTTCTTTTCCCAAGTACTTTTTCTTCGAGCATTGACCTTTCAGTCTCCTAAGCACTTCTTCATGCATTGACCCTTATCATTTATTCGAACATATCAAAATGTGTCCTTTCGCAGCATTCCACAGAAGTAAATGACGGATAATAATTTGGAAAGAAGTTCCTCCGATACCAGACGTGGGTGCTTCCGTGGGATGGAAACTATCAGTTGATCAGTTACTGATACCTTTTTCTCCTTAGAGGGCTTGAGGATGATTTGATGCACATATCAGGTGCGGCTATGTCATCGCCCTGAGTTGGCGGGATCCACCCTAGAGAAGATGCTCGTTCAAGGACAGAAGATGCAACACACCGATGAGAACGGATGGGCGGAGGTGTGTGGGATCAGCATCCTCTTGAAGACACACCCATAAGACTTTGGTACTGTTGGGTTATAAACCAGAGAACCATGAGTCGTTGGTGGCCATCAAGCAATTACATGTCTTTTGAACACAGCAGTAATTGGTTGACTTGAGAGTTTATGGTCATAGAAGAGACAGTAGTCTGTTAACTCTGGCTTCGAATGTGCGACATTTCTGATATCGTTGATTTCTCTATGTACTGATTTAGGCATCAAGGCCAATTTAGTGTATTAAAGTACATAAATGTGATAAACAAAATGATTAATATATGTTAAGAGTGTTCTTTCATGTATAAGGATGGGGATAACTTTTATTCTAAGCGCAAAAGTGTTTGCATCTAAAGGGCTTCTTAACCTGAGGTCCATTAGTTGTGCCTACGAGGTCCATCAGTTGTGCCTGAGGGGGACCATCAGTTGTGCCTAAGGGGTTTGCATCTAAAGGGCTTCTTAATCTTTAAGCAGTGGTGCCTAAGGAGTTCATCAGTTATACCTAAGGGGGTCCATCAGTTGTGCCTAAGGAGTTCTTCAGTTGTGCCTAGGGGTCCATCAGTTGTGTCTAAAGAGTCCATCAGTTGTATCTAAAGAGTCCATCAGTTGTGTCTAAAGAGTCCATCAGTTGTGCCTAAGGGGTCCATCAGTGGTGCCTAAGGAGTCCATCATTTCTACCTAAGGATTTCATCAGTTGTGCCTAAGGGGTCCATCATTTCTACCTAAGAATTTCATCAGTTGTGCCTAAGGGGTCCATCATTTCTACCTAAGGAGTTAATCAGTTGTGCCTAAGGGGTCCATCAGTTGTGCCTAAGGAGTTCTTCAGTTGTACCTAAGGGGGTCCATCAGTTGGGCCTAAGGAGTTCATCAGTTGTGCCTAAGGGGTCCATCATTTGTGTCTAAAGAGTCCATCAGTTGTGCCTAAGGGGTCCATCATTTCTACCTAAGGAGTTCATCAGTTGTGCCTAAGGGGTCCATCAGTTGTGCCTAAGGGGTCCGCGAGGTGTGTCTAAGGAATCCACGAATTCTGTGTAAGGGGTCTGCGAGTTGTTCCTAAGGGGTCCACGAGTTTTGCCTAAGGAATCCGCGATTTGTGGTTAATTGGAAAATAGAGTTTATTTCCTCACTTTTTTTTTTGCTGTTAGGAAAATTATAATTTTTTCTCGTTTTCACACAAAAAGAACCAGATAATAGTTTCATTTCGTCATCTATCTGTCTGTAGAAAACAATTTCTTTGTTTGTAGAGATAAATTAAAAATTAGTTTTGTATTGGATAGGTATTGCCGCTAGGCTACTGATCAAAGAGACCTGGGTTCGAGCCCTGGATAAGGCATGGATGTTTGTGTCGTTTTTCTGCTGATGTCCCGCCATCCTCACAGATCTTCTAATATGGGGTATAAACGGAGAGGCTCATGTCAGACCTCTGTGGCAAGCAGCTGCTGCACATAGGGGGTATTTTTGAATTGAAGGGGTTGGGTTGTTGTTTTACCTCTGAGCGGCACTTTTTTGCACACCATGGGCTAAATGGCCAGGTCACATGGACCCCGAAGGCTCAGAGAAGGTTGGGGGAGGGTATCCATTGGAACAGCTCTTGGGAGACAGATGGTAGCCTCCCGTCAAGGCCATCCAGTGTGTTCTTTAACGTGCACAAGGTATGGCTCTCCCACACACCGGGCCAGGGCTTAACGTCCCATCCGACGGACGGCGGCCTTTCCAAGCCCATCGGTGTCCCCTACTGACCGTAGGCAGGGGCGGGGAATTTTGCGGAGATAAATCTCAACGCTGACCCAGCTGGGACTCGAACCTGGGAACTACAGATTAAGAACCTGGCGCGCTACCGACTGAACTCCCCCGCCCCGAATTGAAGGGGAATTTTTGTTATTTAGTTATTGATTAAATATTACGATTTACACTTTTCCAATCTCCCAAAACTTATAATTGTTCCCTTCAACGGTGAAAATTTTTGAAAATTCCAAAAATTTAAACGAATATTACAAATGATGTAGTTATGTTAGAAATTTGAAATTGGGGTGTGGAATGTGAAGTTTATGAGGTTTCCATTGTCAACAGTGAGTTGACCCCTTACGCCCAATGTGGGTGGAAAACTCAACTGTTTTTAGAGAAATTGAAAAACTCTCTTTTTAGTCGGATTGGTACTAAAAAAATATTATAATTCACATTTTTTAAATCCTTAGGTTGGGTTACCTCTAAGCGGTACTTTTTATGGGTTGTGGGTTGTTGGGTTGTTTTACCTCTGAGCGGCACTTTTTTGCACACCATGGGCTAAATGGCCAGGTCACATGGACCCCGAAGGCTCAGAGAAGGTTGGGGGAGGGGACCCACTGGAACAACTGTTGGGAGACAGATGGTAGCCTCCCGTCAAGGCCATCCAGCCTGTTCTTTAACGTGCACAGGGTATGGCTCTCCCGCACACGGGGCCACGGCTTAACGTCCCATCCGACGGACGGCGGCCTTTCCAAGCCCATCGGTGTCCCCTACTGATCGTGGGCAGGGCGGGGAATTTTGCGGAGATAAATGTCAACGCTGACCCAGCTGGGACTCGAACTACAGATTACGAGCCTGGCGCGCTACCGACTGAGCCACCCCCACCCCACTTTTTATGGACCCGAAGGCTCAGAGAAGGTTGGGGGAGGGGACCCACTGGAACAGCTATTAGGAGACAGGTGGTAGCCTTCCGACAAGGCCATCCAGCCTGTCCTTTAACGTGCACAGGGAATGGCTCTCCCGCACACGGAGCCACGACTTAACGTCTCATCCGACGGACGGCGGCCTTTCTACGCCCATCGGTGTCTCCTACTGGCGGGAAGTTTTGCGGAGATAATTATCAACGGTGACTGAACTGGGACTCGAACCTGGGACTACAGATTTCGAGCCTGGCGCGCTCCCAACTGAGCCACCCCCGCCCCAAAAATCCTTAGGTAGTTTTAATTTATATCGTGAGAGATCACTATATATGGAAATGGTAAAACTTTCAACGAATGTTGCAAATAATCCGTTCTAGGTAGAAATTGAAATTTCTGTGGTCGAGTGTCAGTCCAAAATGAGATTCGCACTGAGAACAACGCCCCCTTTTCTCAGAAGGGTGTGATTAAAGCAACTTTTTTAATTGGAGGAATAAAAGACAAAAACTTCTAATGTAGTATTAAAAAATAATGAAAAATACCCCCCTCCCCACCCCACCTCCTCAAGCAACTGCTTGCCACAGAGGTCTGACAGGAGTCTGTCAGTTTATATGCCATAGTAGAAAGACTGTGAGAATGGCAGGACGAACAACAACACGAACCCAGGTCCCTTAGATCAGTAGTCAAGCGCGCTAACCACTCGGCCACGGGATTTGGGTTGGGTTGTTTTACCTCTGAGCGGCAC
The DNA here is from genome assembly GCA_038380435.1 of Ryuthela nishihirai. Classification (NCBI taxonomy): domain Eukaryota; kingdom Metazoa; phylum Arthropoda; class Arachnida; order Araneae; family Heptathelidae; genus Ryuthela; species Ryuthela nishihirai. The sequence goes on from JAWZYU010000022.1 coordinate 8,843,138, forward strand.
CTTTTTGCACACCATGGGCTAAATGGCCAGGTCACATGGACCCCGAAGGCTCAGAGATGGTTGGGGGAGGGGACCCATAGGAACAGCTGTTGGGAGACAGATGGTAGCCTCCCGTCAAGGCCATCCAGCGTGTTCTTTAACGTGCACAGGGTATGGCTCTCCCGCACACGGGGCCACGGTTTAACGTCCCATCCGACGGACGGCGGCCTTTCCAAGCCCATCGGTGTCCCCTACTGACCGTGGGCAGGGCGGGGAACTTGGCCACTGGACGGCTTGTATTAAAAACATTAAATAAAATAAATATGTCCTTAAGTAGCTGCTTGCCGAAGAAGTCTGACATGAGCCTGTTAGTTTAAATGCCATAGTAGAAGATTTGTGAGGATGGCGGGACCTCATCAGAAAAACAATAAAGCATCCTTGCCTTATGGGGCTCGAACCCAGGTTCCTTGATAAGTAGTCAAGCACGCTGAGAAACTAAAATTTACATTTTCACCCATCATTGATTAGTTCGAATTAAAACTTTTGGAGGATGTGAAAAAATTTTCTTGGAGGAAACGAAAAACTTCCTTCTCTTTGAAAACGAGAAACTTCATTCTCTTTGAAAACGGGGAACTTCATTCTCTTCGAAAACGAGAAACTTCATTCTCTTTTTGAAAACGAGAAATTTCATTCCCTTTGAAACGAGAAACTTCATTCACTTTGAAACGAGAAACTTCATTCTCTAAAACGAAAAACTTCATTCTCTTTGAAAACGAGAAACTTCATTCTCTTTGAAAATGAGATTCGCATATGCGCCAGAAGCAATATGCATTCTTCTGGTTTTATTAAATTTCAAGTTAACTTGCAGTCAAATTGATAACATTTTCTGCTGCATTATCGATTTAATAAACTTGTGTGAGGGCGGGGGTGGCTCAGTCGGTAGCGCCCCAGGCTCGCAATCTGTAGTTCTCAGGTTCCAGTCCCAGCTGGGTCAGCGTTGAGATTTATCTCCGCAAAAATTCCCCTCCCTGCCAACGGTCAGTAGGGGACACCGATGGGCTTGGAAAGGCCGCCGTCCGTCGGATGGGACGTTAAGCCGTGCCCCGTGTGCGGGAGAGCCATACCCTGTGCACGTTAAAGAACACGCTGGATGGCCTTGACGGGAAGCTACCATCTGTCTCCCAACAGCTGTTCCAGTGGGTCCCCTCCCCCAACCTTCTCTGAGCCTTTGGGGGTCCTTGTGACCTGGCCATTTAGCCCATGGTGTGCAAAAAAGTGCCGCTCAGAGGTAAAAAAACCCAACGTTAAAGAACACACTGGATGGCCTTGACGGGAGGCTACCATCTGTCTCCCAACAGCTGTTCCAGTTGGTCCCCTCCCCCAACCTTCTCTGAGCCTTCGGGGTCCATGTGACCTGGCCATTTAGCCCATGGTGTGCAAAAAAGTTCCGCTCAGAGGTAAAACAACCCAACCCAATAAACCTGTGTTAAACTTCAAATGCATCAAAACCAAAACAAACTAGGAAATGAAGTCAACTTCACGCGTAGCTGACTGATTACGTTCTTAACAATATCACTCAGCTTACAAAGTCGCTTCAAAGAAAAAATCTCTTATTATCCCGGTTGTCAATAAGGGATTACTCGCTTCTTCTCTTTCGTCTGACACTGCCAACCCCAAGCTCACTTATTGATCGGAAAGAATATCAGTTCCTAGTTAACAGGAAATAACTTTCCAGCGTCACACATAAATCGCACATTTTTCGCTGTTTTAAACAGCTGTGGATGTTTATCAGTGCGAGTGAGATAAAAACAAAAAGTTAAGGGTCATTTGTTCGTCGGAGCAAGTGAAGTGTGATCTCCCTCCAAATTCTTCCTCTTTGTTCCCTCACGACAATGTGCTTAGAAGAATCGTTGGTTCGTACCACGAGAAGACAAGGCACTTCGAACAGAGGCGTGGGCCTTCCTCGTACAATGTTACGTACCGAGCTACTTTCTTTCCACTGAAGGTGGGAGTGTCATTCGTAAAAACGCCCCCATTTCAAACTAGCCACCGGAAGATTTTGAGGTTAGTGACCGGTTGTGGTCCATAATCTTTTCTCATTGGATGGTGGCAACGGTCATTTTCTCTCCGGGTGCTTTTGAGGATCGTTTTTCGGATGATGCCCGGACACTAGTGCGCTGCTCTGTGAAAATTAACATTTTGGAAATGTTACCTTTAGAAGATAGGGTTGGGTTGTTTTACCTCTGAGCGGCACTTATTTTGCACACAATGGGCTAAATGGCCAGGTCACAAGGGTTGGGTTGGGTTGTTTTACCTCTGAGCGGCACTTTTTTGCACACCATGGGCTAAATGGCCAGGTCACATGGACCCCGAAGGCTCAGAGAAGGTTGGGGGAGGGGACCCACTGGAACAGCTGTTGGTAAACAGATGGTAGCCTCCCGTCAAGGCCATCCAGCGTGTTCTTTAACGTGCACAGGGTATGGCTCTCCCGCACACGGGGCCACGGCTTAACGTCCCATCCGACGGACGGCGGCCTTTCCAGGTCACAAGGACCCCAAAGTTTCAGAGAAGGTTGGGGGAGGGGACCCATTGGAACAGCTGTTGGAAGACAAATAGTAACCTCCCGTCAAGGCCATCCAGTGTGTCCTTTAACGTGCATAGGGTATGGCTCCCTAAATAAAAGGTATATAAGGAGGTAATAAAGGGTAATATAGCCTAAATAAAGGCTAAATAAAGGGTAGTATGACTCCTAATTAAAGTAATTACCCTTCTTACGCAGTATTTCCAATTTCAAGCAAAATTGCTAATGACAAAGGCCAAATTAGTTGCCTCTGATTTCCCAAGCACTTATTTCTCTACAAAGTCAAAAGTGAAAAAGAAAAATCAGTCACTTGAATCGTTTCCACCTTTCGGGAAAAAAAAATCACAACAAAAGGTCAAGGATTTAAAACAAAACTCGGTCTATTACGAAACTAGACAAACGAGACTGTCAAAATAAAAACAACGATTAGAAATCGAAACTTTAAAAGGTTTGAAATGGTAAACTTTGCAGGGAAAAGAAAAATAGATTTTTCTGGTTTGACTTCTAATATGAATTAGAACAAGCTGATGACTGACAGGCTCGAAAATTTAACCCACATTAAAACCAGCATTTCCGTTCTTTCTATTCTCCGCTCCCAAAAAAAAAACAGGGGAGACAAGTCTTTTGTTCCGAACACGCAAAACACATTTGACCTGCATTTTTGAAAATAATAACTATGTGACGTATCTCTAACTGCTGTTGCTATAGAAACGAGATTTTGATACCATATAATACAGAAGGAGAGTACAACCATTCATTAAGTTTTGTATTTACTTTTTCCCGAAAAGGAACCCACATGAATAAATAGATTACAGAAAAGTTTCTTTGCAAGGGTCTATTAGGGCGTCTAACTTCGCCAATTCCTCCTTCACTATTTTCTCAACGGTTTTTAAGTAGGGCAGCAACAGTGAACGTCTCTTCTTTTTTAACTGTGTGCTCCTTTTTCCTAAATCTGATCGTTTAAGGCGAAAAGTTTCTTTAACTCTACTTTTTTTAAACCACGCAGTTAACAACAGCAAAGCCATGTTTTGGCTTGTTTTACCTCTGAATCTCAGCATTTTTTTGCACACTATGGGCTAAATTGCCAGGTCACAAGGACCCCGAAGGCTTAGAGAAGGTTGGGGGAGGCGACCCACTGGAACAGCTATTGGGAGGCAGATGGTAGCCTCCCGTCAAGGCCATCCAGCGTGTTCTTTAACGTTGGGTTGTTTTACCTCTGAGCGGCACTTTTTTGCACACCATGGGCTAAATGGCCAGGTCACATGGACCCCGAAGGCTCAGAGAAGGTTGGGGGAGGGGACCCACTGGAACAGCTGTTGGGAGACAGATGGTAGCCTCCCGTCAAGGCCATCCAGCGTGTTCTTTAACGTTGGGTTGTTTTACCTCTGAGCGGCACATTTTTGCACACCATGGGCTAAATGGTCAGGTCACATGGACCCCGAAGGCTCAGAGAAGGTTGGGGGAGGGGACCCACTGGAACAGCTGTTGGGAGACAGATGGTAGCCTGATGGTAGCCTCCCGTCAAGGCCATCCAGCGTGTTCTTTAACGTTGGGTTGTTTTACCTCTGAGCGGCACTTTTTTGCACACCATGGGCTAAATGGCCAGGTCACATGGACCCCGAAGGCTCAGAGAAGGTTGGGGGAGGGGACCCACTGGAACAGCTGTTGGGAGACAGATGGTAGCCTCCCGTCAAGGCCATCCAGCGTGTTCTTTAACGTTGAGTTGTTTTACCTCTGAGCGGCACTTTTTTGCACACCATGGGCTAAATGGCCAGGTCACATGGACCCCGAAGGCTCAGAGAAGGTTGGGACCCACTGGAACAGCTGTTGGGAAACAGATGGTAGCCTCCCGTCAAGGCCATCCAGCGTGTTCTTTAACATGTAAAGGGTATGGCTCTCCCGCACACGGGGCCACGGCTTAACGTCCCCTACGACGGATGGCGGCCTTTCCAAGCCCATCGGTGTCCCCTACTGACCGTGGGAAGTGCGGGGAGTTTTGCTTAGGTAAATCTCAACGCTGATCCAGTTGGGACTCGACCTTGGGGACTGCGGATTACGAGCCTGGCACGTTACCGACTGAGCCACCCCCACCCTCAAAAGTTTGGGGGAGGAGTCTCTCTGGACAGCTGTTGGGAGGCAGATGGTAATTTCCCATTAAGGGAAATGGCCAGGTCACAAGGGCTCCGAAGGCTCAGTGAAGTTTGGGGAGGCGACCGACTGGAACAGCTGTTGGGAGAAAGATGGTAGCCTCCAGTCAAGGCCATCCACCGTGTTCTTTAACGTGCACAGGGTATGGCTCTACCGCACACGGAGTCATGGCTTAAAGTCCCATCCGACGGACGGTGGCCTTTTCAAGTCCAGCGGTGTCCCCTATTGACCGTAGGCAGGGAGTTTTGCGGAGATAAATCTAACGCTGACCAGCTAGGACTCGAATTTGGGAACTGTAGAATACGAGCCTGGCGCGCTACCGACTTAACCAACCTCCCCCCCCCCCTATTTTGGGACTTTCAGCAGACAAAGTGGAGAAAATCTCATTCTTGCGTACTGAGAACTTCAAGCTGGGACTTTTTTTATCTATAAGATATGATCGAGATGCATTTTTTATACCTATGAGCAACACTTTTTTTGCGAGCAGTGAGTTAATTGGCAAGTTCAGAAGGACCCCAAGGGCTCAGAAAAGGTTGGGGGAAAGGGACCCAGTGGGTTGATGTTAGGAAACATGCCTCCTATTAAAGATAATGTGGTAGTCTCCCGTCAAGGCCATCCAGAGTTTTCTTGTACAGGATATATGGCAATTACTAGATTTGGACAGTGCCATAAAAGAAAAAGTAACATTTTAATGGATAATTATATAAATTATTTTATATTAACATTATAACGGTAGCTATAAATTTTAAAAATACAGTAACAAACCTTAAAATTTTTGAAAGTATTATAATATAGTAATAATTAGTAAATTATTATCTTCTAGGCAGTTTAAAAATGAATTGATTTCAGTAAAATTTTACACAATTTAAAAATTTTTTTTGCATGTTAAATTTTTTTCTTTTCTTCCTTTCATTTCCTAAGTAGCTGTCCAGGCCTGATGTATCAAGGTGGCCTTGATACGGCTTTCCTGGAAATTGGAACCATGGCTTAACGACCCACATGATGGACGACAGACTTTCCAAACCGATCAGTGTTTCTTTTCTCACTGACGAAAGTCTGCTAGATAAATCTCAACGCTATCATACTTGGGACTCGAATTGGGAACTCCACTTTATGAGCTCGGAGCGCTACCGACTGAACCAATCCTCGGCTTTATAACCATAGGAATTAATGGACGGAGGTGGCTCAGTTGGTAGCGTGCTAGACTCGTAATGTGTAGTTCCCAGGTTTGAGTCTCATCTGGGCTAGCGTTGAGATTTATTTCCACAAAACTCATCAAAAGACCGCCGTCCGTCGGATGGGACGTTAAGCCGTGGTCCATGAGCATCAGAGCCATAGCCTGTGCCCGTTGTAGAATACGCTGGATGGCCCAGACGGGGGGTTACCATCTGTCTCCCAACAGCTGTTCCAGTGAGTCTCCTCCCCCAACCTTCTCTGAGCCTTCGGAGTCCATGTTACCTGACATTTTTGCCCATGGTGTGCAAAAAAGTGCCGCTCAGAGATAAAACAGCCCAACCCTTAAAAGGCCGCCGTCCGTAGGATGGGTCGTTAAACCATGGCACCTTGTGCGTCAGAGCCATACCCTGTGCCTGTTATGGAATACACTGGATGGTCCTGACGGAAGGCTATCAAAAACTCTCTCCTAACAGCTGTCCAGTTGGTTCCCAAACATTCCCTGAGCCCTCGGGGTCCTTGTGATCTGGCCATTTAGCCTATTGTGTGCAAAAGAAGTGAGAATCAGAGAGTAAAACAACCCAACCCAGAAGAATTAACAAATAAAACTCTCTATATTTTATAGTCTTTTCCAACTTTCTAGCCAAGAACAAAGATGTTATTAATGAGGCAAAACACAATGCACGAAAAATATAGATTTAAAAGCTACCACAAAATTTACAAGACTTTTTTAGTTGGAGAGCAAACAAAAGAGACGGGCGAAAAACGAACCACAATGGCCGCCATATTTCATCTTCAACTGCAGATAATTTTGACATCTTTTTACCATAATTTTGTTCCCATTCTTTGCGTGTTAACAATAACGAAGCGATACCGTGTGAAGAAGACAATGGAAACTTCGCGTTTTGAGACAGCATCGAACGTAGGGTAATGAATAAACGAGATCCTAACAAATGTTTGTTTTGCTCCAGGATAGGCTGAACAAATACATAGTGTTGAGAGCATTAAAGCTCACTTGGCAGCTACAAACTCCCTCTCTTGGAGTATTTTCTAGTATGGATAATGAGGAACCAGTATGATGATAAAAGCTGTTGGTTTTTTTTTCTGGTTTGCTGATATAATCTGCATTTATTGTGCTTTTAACGCTTTGCAAATAAGGTGAATCAGATAAATAAGGTCTTTTCCAGCACGAACAGTAAAATTTGCTCTGATGAGATCATTATGGTAACGATTGTGCCGTTCTTAAAAACTAACAGTAAGAAAGTTGCGGAAGTTCGAATATGAAAAGCTTTTGTGCCCTGAGATGCGGATATGATTATGTTGATTAAATAAATCGTTATTATTTCGCTAAATTTTCTGTTTTTTGTGTTATAGGGTTGTGATTTGATGGAATGTTATTTGAATGCGATTTGGGTTATATTTTAAAGTAAAACACTACCGTTGCAAAATATTAGAACAAGTCCATATTTTTGTCAATGAGATTCTTCGCAGTTGTGTAACTTCTGAAATATGCATTTAATGTGAAAATGTGACTGAAGGTATATTAAAGATCATAATCAAATCTATTTAAAACTCGTTTTTTAAAGATATTTGTTAGGCTGAGTTGTTTTACCTCTGAGCGGCACTTTTTTGCACACCATGGCTAAATGGCCAGGTCAGAAGGACCCCAAAGGCTCGGAGAAGGTTGTGGGAGAGACCCAGTAAAACAGCTGTTGAGAGACAGATGGTAGGCTCCGGTCAAGGCCATCCATCGTGTTCTTTAACGTGCATAGGGTATGGCTCTCTTCCTTATACGGGAGTACGGCTTAACGTACCATCCGACGGACGGCGACTTTACAAGCCCAGCTGTGTCCCCTACTGACCGAGGGTGGGGAATTTTGCGGAGATAAATCTCAACGCTGGCCCAGGAGGCACTCAAACCTGGGAACTGTAATTTACGAGTTGGGTTGGGTTATTTTACCTCTGAGTGGCACTTTTTTGCACACCATGACCTAAATGGCCAGGTCACAAGGACCCCGAAGACTCAGAGAAGGTTGAGGGAGGGGACCCACTGAAACAGCTATTGGGAGACAGATGTTAGCCTCCCGTCAAGGCCATCCAGCGTGTTCTTTAACGTGCACAGGGTATGGCTCTCCCGCACACGGGACCACGGCTTAACCTCCCATCCGACGGACGGCGGTCTTTCCAAGCCCATAGGTGTCTCCTACTGACCGTGGGTTGGGTTGGGTTGTTTTACCTCTGAGCGGCACTTTTTTGCACACCATGGGCTAAATGCGATTTTGGTCAGAAACTTTTTTGGTTTGTTGGTGTCAAGAACCGTGGATTCCTCGGGATTACTCTCCCGTTTCGAGACGGCTACACTGACGTGAATGAATTATTGTTTTAGAGAATACTTCTACTCAACTTTAGGGGGTGCAAAAAAAGTGCCAGGTCACAAGGACCCCGAAGTCTCAGAGAAGGTTGAGGGAGGGGACCCACTGAAACAGCTGTTGGGAGACAGATGTTAGCCTCCCGTCAAGGCCATCCAGCGTGTTCTTTAGCGTGCACAGGGTATGGCTCTCCCGCACACGGGGCCACGGCTTAACCTCCCATCCGACGGACAGCGGTCTTTCCAAGCCCATCGGTGTCCCCTACTGACCGTGGACAGGGCGGGGAATTTTGCAGTTTACGAGTCTGGAGCGCTACCAACTGAGCAACTTCCACCCCCTAAAGTTGAGTAGAAGTATTCTCTAAAACAATAATTCATTCACGTCAGTGTAGCCGTCTCGAAACGGGAGAGTAATCCCGAGGAATCCACGGTTCTTGACAAAATCGCATTTTAAATGAGTCCCTTTTTACCACTCAAGCATTTATCCAGTTCACGGCAGACATTGCTTATCTCATTGCTCAGGTCTAGACTGCAAGTGTTTGTCTATTATCTTTTTTTTTCAATCGCTAGCGGGAACGTGGGAGAGATTTCCAGTTTTATTGCAAAATGAGTGCTTTTTTTTTTAAATCTTTCCCTGCCTCTCTCCTGCTACAAGCAACACGGGAAATGGCGCGTGAAGTTGCCGTTGGCTGGTTGCTATGGTAACAGGACACTGAAAGCTCTCTTCAAAAGTATACCAAGTTAGAAATGTAGAAATTTGAGCGTAAATAGCAAGTATCACTGAAAAGCTCGGTGTTGCCCTTTTTCTTTTGTCCTGGTTTTCAAGGAAATCTGGTTTACATCTGCTGAAATGGTAAAAATCAGAAAACATTGCGATGGTTCATGAGATAGAAATTTTAAATTTTGGAGAACACGGACATTTATCTTCAATAATGGAATAGGCTAATTTTGGCAATTTTTGAATATTATCGTATATGAGATCGTTTTAACCCTAAAAGAAGGATTTCACAATCGAATTATAATTGATTTTGATAGGTTGGTTGATTGTTTTCTCTGAGCGGTACTTTTTTGCACACAATGGCCAAAATGGTCACAAGGACCCGGAAGGTTCAGGGTTGGGTTGGGTTGTTTTACCTCTGAGCGGCACTTTCTTGCACACCATGGACTAAATGGCCAGGTCACATGGACCCCGAAGGCTCAGAGAAGGTTGGGGGAGGGGACCCACTGGAACAGCTGTTGGGAGACAGATGGTAGCCTCCCGTCAAGGCCATCCAGCGTGTTCTTTAACGTTGGGTTGTTTTACCTCTGAGCGGCACTTTTTTGCACACCATGGACTAAATGGCCAGGTCACATGGACCCCGAAGGCTCAGAGAAGGTTGGGGGAGGGGACCCACTGGAACAGCTGTTGGGAGACAGATGGTAGCCTCCCGTCAAGGCCACCCAGCGTGTTCTTTAACGTGCACAGGGTATGGCTCTCTCGCACACGGGGCCACGGCTTAATGTCCCATCCGACGGACGGCGGCCTTTCCAAGCCCATCGGTGTCCCCTACTGACCGTGGGCAGGGCGGGGAATTTTGCGGAAATAAATCTCAACGCTGACCCAGCTGGGACTCGAACCTGGGAACTACAGATTACGAGCCTGGCGCGCTACCGACTGAGCCACACCCGCCCCGAAGGTTCAGGGAGGTTAGAGGAAAGAACTTACTTAACAGCTGATAAGAGACCGATGATAGCCTCCCCGTCAAGGCCATCCAGCGTGTTCGTTAACGTGCATAGGGGGTGGCTCTCCTGCCCAGAGCACGCAGCGACAGACTCTGCCAATGAACAAAGCGATAAGTAAGTTTTAGGGACGGGGGTGACTCGGTTGGTAGCGCGCCAGGCTCGTAATCTGCAGTTCCCAGGTTCGAGTCCAGCTGGGTCAGTGTTGAGACTTATCTCCGCAAAACTCCCCGCCCTGCCCACGGTCAGTAGGGGACACCGATGGGCATGTAAAGGCCGCCGTCCGTCGGATGGGACGCTAAGCCGTGGCCCCGTGTGCGGGAGAGCCATACCCTGTGCACGTTAAAGAACACGCTGGATGGCCTTGACGGGAGGCTACCATCTGTCTCCCAACAGCTGTTTCAGTGGGTCCCCTCCCCCAACCTTCTCTGAGCCTTCAGGGTCCTTGTGACCTTGCCATTTAGCCCATGGTTGCAAAAAAGTGCCGCTCAGAGATAAAACAACCCAACCCAAATCCTGCACACGGAGCCACAGCTTAACGTCCTATCCGACGGACGGCCGCGTTTCCGAGCCCATTAGTGTCCCCTACTGACAGAGGGCGGGGCGGGGAGTTTTGACGAGATAAATCTCAACGCTGACCCAGCTGGGATTCGAACCTGGGAACTGCAGATTACGAGCCTTTCGAGTTACCGACTTAGCCACCCCCGCCTCTGGTGCAGGTGAGACTCGAACTCGAGAACTGCAGTTTACGAGCTTGACGCACTACCTACTGAGCCACCCCAGCCCCCATAAAAACAATCGAATTACACAAGTAAAAAAGAGTTAAAAGTTTCCAGTCTCAGGTCACAACTGCGTCATCGTTTGAGGTTAACCCTCAACAAACCTGCTCTCGTTTTCAATTAGCAAAAGGGCATCTGTCCAATCGTACATGGCTCTTAGGTCGTGACCCCACACGCAAAATACCCAAGGTGTTTTAGGGCGAGGTGGCTCAGTCGGTAGCGCAGCAGACTCGTAATCTGCAATTCCCAGGTTCGAGGTTCAGCGTTGACATTTATCTCCGCAAAATTCCCCGCCCTCGGTCAGTAAGGGAACACAGCTGGGCTTGTAAAGTCCGCCGTCCGTCGGATGGTACGTTAAGCCGTACTCCCGTATAAAGGAGAGAGCCATACCCCGTGCACGTTAAAGAACACGCTGGATGGCCTTGAAGGAAGGCTACCATCTGTCTCCCAACAGCTGTTCCAGTGCGTCCCCTCCCCCCAACCTTCTCTGAGCCTTCGGGTTCTTGTGACCTGGCCATTTAGCCCATGGTGTGCAAAAAAGTGCCGCTCAGAGGTAAAACAACCCAACACATTCTCGAATCTCAATTCCTAGCCTTTTGGTCCTTATGACCTGGGGGGCGGGGATGGCTCAGTCGGTAGCGCGCCAGGCTCGTAATCTGTAGTTTCCAGGTTCGAGTCCCAGCTGGGTCAGCGTTAAGATTTATCTCCGCAAAATTCCCCGCCCTGCCCACGGTCAGTAGGGGACACCGATGGGCTTGGAAAGGCCGCCGTCCGTCGGATGGGATGTTAAGCCGTGGCCCCATGTACGGGAGAGCCATACCCTGTGCACGTTAAAGAACACGCTGGATGGCCTTGACGGGAGGCTACCCTCTGCCTTCCAACAGCTGTTCCAGTGGGTCCCCTCCCCCAACCTTCTCTGAGCCTTCGGGGTCCATGTGACCTGGCCATTTAGCAACATGGTGTGCAAAAAAGTGTCGCTCAGAGGTAAAACAACCCAACCCTCCCCCAACCTTCTCTGAGCCTTCGGGGTCCATGTGACCTGGCCATTTAGCAACATGGTGTGCAAAAAAGTGTCGCTCAGAGGTAAAACAACCCAACCCTCCCCCAACCTTCTCTGAGCCTTCTGGGTCCATGTGACCTGGCCATTTAGCCATGGTGTGCAAAAAAGTGCCGCTCAGAGGTAAAACAACCCAACACATTCTCGAATCTCAATTCCTAGCCTTTTGGTCCTTATGACCTGGGGGGCGGGGATGGCTCAGTCGGTAGCGCGCCAGGCTCGTAATCTGTAGTTTCCAGGTTCGAGTAACAGCTGGGTCAGCGTTAAGATTTATCTCCGCAAAATTCCCCGCCCTGCCCACGGTCAGTAGGGGACACCGATGGGCTTGGAAAGGCCGCCATCCGTCGGATGGGACGTTAAGCCGTGGCCCCATGTACGGGAGAGCCATACCCTTTGCACGTTAAAGAACACGCTGGATGGCCTTGACGGGAGGCTACCCTCTGTCTTCCAACAGCTGTTCCAGTGGGTCCCCTCCCCCAACCTTCTCTGAGCCTTCGGGGTCCATGTGACCTGGCCATTTAGCAACATGGTGTGCAAAAAAGTGTCGCTCAGAGGTAAAACAACCCAACCCTCCCCCAACCTTCTCTGAGCCTTCGGGGTCCATGTGACCTGGCCATTTAGCAACATGGTGTGCAAAAAAGTGTCGCTCAGAGGTAAAACAACCCAACCCTCCCCCAACCTTCTCTGAGCCTTCTGGGTCCATGTGACCTGGCCATTTAGCCATGGTGTGCAAAAAAGTGCCGCTCAGAGGTAAAACAACCCAACAACCTTATGACCTGATTATTTGCTCATTAGAAAGGAAGAACGTACTCAAGGGGACTCTCCAGCCTAACAGACAAGATAGCCGAAAGATCCAAACACCACTACTTAAAAAGACGTTGCCTACTGACCATGACTGTCGACGATTCAGAAAAAATAAGTGTCCCGACCTGTTACCTACTCTCTCGGGTGGGGGGGAGGCACTTAGACCTCTAGAGAATGGCGGGGAAAGGGACAGGTTGACAAAGTTTGCACTTGACGTCATCACCACGTCTGACTTTCCCAGATGAATGAACCCATGAAACAGAGCAGCGATGTGACGTCAGAAATAGCTTTTGATCAATATGTATTTCTCTATTTCGCCGTTTTGTTCCGCTTCGCGACACTTGATGTCGAGAGGGTAGCGTCGACCATGAAGAAAATGGCGGGGGGAGGGGGGAGGGGGGGAGGGGGAGGGGGAGGCACGGTGAGATAAGAGGTTGCTGTCTCTGAAACAATAAATGCCGTGAAACTGATTTATAGTTTATAGCATCATTGACTAAAAATTCCAATAATACTTGGCTCTTTAGTTTTGGGGTCAATTTCGTTGTTTGATTTACTTTCAAAGGTTTGGCAATCAGAACCGGATCTAGAAGTGGAGGTGGGGGGAGGGCTTTGAGAATGCTGGTAAAGGTAATAGAGGCAAAATATTATTAAACTTGCGAATTTTCATGTATTTTTCCAGAATTTTTTAAAGATTTCTAAAACACCCCCCGTGTTTTAGAACGTTCAGGCTCGTTCGAATTTCTCCCCCCCCCCCCCCTCCTCACACACACACACACACATTAAGAGTTTTCTGGCTCGCTACCTTCTGAGCCAATCCTGCTCAGAAGGTAGCGAGAATCCTTCGAGCCCTCGAGCCCTCAGAATCCTCAGAATCGATCCTTCAGAATCACTCGAGCTTAAAAACTGCAGTTTACGAGCCAGGCTCGCTATCTTCTGAGTCAACCCTGCACCCTCGAGCTTGAAAACTGCGGATTACGAGTCAGGCTCGCTACCTTCTGAGATAAGCCCTGCACCCTCGAGCTTGAAAACTTCAGATACGAGTCAGGCTCGCTACCTTCTGAGCCAAACCCTACACCCTCGAGCTTGAAAACTTCAGATTACGAGTCAGGCTCGCTACCTTCTGAGCCAAGCCCTGAACCCTCGAGCTTGAAAACTTCAGATACGAGTCAGGCTCGCTACCTTCTGAGCCAAACCCTGCACCCTCGAGCTTGAAAACTTCAGATTACGAGTCAGGCTCGCTACCTTCTGAGCCAAACCCTGCACCCTCGAGCTTGAAAACTTCAGATTACGAGTCAGGCTCGCTACCTTCTGAACCAAGCCCTGCACCCTCGAGCTTGAAAACTTCAGATTACGAGTCAGGCTCGCTACCTTCTGAGCCAAGCCCTGCACCCTCGAGCTTGAAAACTTCAGATTACGAGCCAGGCTCGCTATCTTTGGGCCAAGCCCTGTACCCTCGAGCTTGAAAACTTCAGATTACGAGTCAGGCTCGCTACCTTCTGAGCCAAGCCCTACACCCTCGAGCTTGAAAACTTCAGATTACGAGCCAGGCTCGCTACCTTCTGAGCCAAGCCCTGCACCCTCGAGCTTGAAAACTTCAGATTACGAGCCAGGCTCGCTATCTTTGGGCCAAGCCCTGTACCCTCGAGCTTGAAAACTTCAGATTACGAGTCAGGCTCGCTACCTTCTGAGCCAAGCCCTACACCCTCGAGCTTGAAAACTGCGGATTACGAGCCAGGCTCGCTACCTTCTAAGCCAAGCCCTACACCCTCGAGCTTGAAAACTTCAGATTACGAGCCAGGCTCGCTATCTTTGGGCCAAGCCCTGTACCCTCGAGCTTGAAAACTTCAGATTACGAGTCAGGCTCGCTACCTTCTGAGCCAAGCCCTACGCCCTCGAGCTTGAAAACTGCGGATTACGAGCCAGGCTCGCTACCTTCTAAGCCAAGCCCTGCACCCTCGAGCTTGAAAACTTCAGATTACGAGCCAGGCTCGCTATCTTTGGGCCAAGCCCTGCACCCTCGAGCTTGAAAACTGCGGATTACGAGCCAGGCTCGCTACCTTCTGAGCCAAGCCCTGCACCCTCGAGCTTGAAAACTGCGGATTACGAGCCAGGCTCGCTACCTTCTAAGCCAAGCCCTGCACCCTCGAGCTTGAAAACTTCAGATTACGAGCCAGGCTCGCTATCTTTGGGCCAAGCCCTGCACCCTCGAGCTTGAAAACTGCGGATTACGAGCCAGGCTCGCTACCTTCTGAGTCAAGCCCTGCACCCTCGAGCTTTAAAACTGCAGATTTCGAGCCGCGCGCGCTACCGGCTAAACCAAATCCCACCCATACAAAAAGTGTGCCACGTCGAGTATTTTTGCGTCTAATTGCGGTAAAAAATGTGAAAAGAAAAAAAATGAAAGTCATTCTACCGGTTCAAATTTGAACTCTTTGCTTTTTTTGTATCACAAATTATTCTCGAGTTAAAAAGTTTCTTCTAAAAAAGTGTGAAAGTCACACTACCGGTTCAGAGGTCTGAAATAAGACATCAGCATCAAAGAAAAGTTAATACCACTGATGATACTTCCAAGAAAAAAAACTTTTTGATGTCATTGCTATTCACTTTCATCTTCACCATTCCTTTGGCCACGTGTCTCCATTTTTTCTCGTCTCTTCTTGCGCCTCTGTTCCCAAGGCAACCGGTGACACAAGCTTACGACGGTGAAAGTGTGCCACGTGCTTGAGGTCATCGAATTGTTCCTCTGAACTGCATCTGTGAGGGAGGACACGATGCGGGCACAAATATCCGGAATTAGGCAAGAAAAGTTAATGTTGCTGCTGCATCTTGCATCTTGAACACACAAGATGCGCGAACCAGAAGTTGTTTGAAACACACCAGATACGCGTTTAAGGATTTTCAGGAAGACTCCTGGGGCGGGGGTGGCTCAGTCGGTAGCGCGCCAAGCTCGTAATCTGTAGTTCCCAGGTTCGAGTCCCAACTTGGTCAGCGTTGAGATTCATCTCTTCAAAATTTCCCGCCCTGCCCACGGTCAGTAGGGGACACCGATGGGCTTGGAAAGGCCGCCGTCCGTCGGATGGGACGTTAAGCCGTGGCCCCGTGTGCGGGAGAGCCATACCCTGTGCACGTTAAAGAACACGCTGGATGGCCTTGACGGGAGGCTACCATCTGTCTCCCAACAGCTGTTCCAGTGGGTCCCCTCCCCCAACCTTCTCTGAGCCTTCGGGGTCCATGTGACCTGGACATTTAGCCCATGATGTGCAAAAAAGTCCCGCTCAGAGGTAAAACAACCCAACCCAACCCAGGAAAACGCCAAATCTGACGTTCTTTCGTAAGCAGAAGGAGACTAAGATTTGGCTTTTAACCCTTCGAGACAGCTGCAGAAAATTTGAAGCTCTCGGAGTTAAGAAAAAACTAGCAATATAATCTATATGAAGCGTTATAATCACTGGTACAATTTTGGAAAGAGGTCATGTTATTTACATACTATGGTGGGATTGAGATAGTGATCATGGTGATCGACTTGCGAATGTTGTTAAAACGTGAGTGATTTGGCGGTTATGTTACTTATTCGCCCACATCCACAGACAAGAGAATGGTAATTTTGTTAGTCAGATTTTCATTTTATGGATGTATTTACCATTTGGTGAATAAACAGTTATATAAAGAGCGTGCAAAAATTTCTTTAGACGTTTACCTTTCAATATTATGCGGAGTTTTATGGTCCAATTTGTGATTATGAATTGGAAATTGGTTCCTAAAAGATAAGCAATGGAATAAATATTCTACTTTCAAGAGGATAAGTGTAATATCTCAGCATTGCATTTTTTATGAATTAATTTAAAGCATATTATTTTCTAATGAAAGTCAATGAGTGCGAACGTTTCCATAGGAACTCTAGTAGCAAGGTTTTGAGTGGTGTCAAGCTTCAGTGACGAAGTATTGCATAATGAAGTGCTTGGAACTGGACAAGACTGGAAAAATCTGGATAAGGAGGACAACTAGATACTGAGAAAAATCTACTGCCAACCAATTTACTAAAATGAATATACTGCCAACCAATCTGCTAGAAACTAATGTACTGCCAATCAATTAACTAAATTAATATACTGCCAACAATTTACTGAAATGAATGTACTGGCAACCAATTTAATAAAATGAATGTATTGCCAACCAGTTTATTAAAAATTAATATACTGCCAACAATTAACTAAAATGAATGACTGTACTGGGCCCAATTTATTAAAATGAATGTATTGCCAACCAATTTACTAAAAATTAATGTACTGCCAATCAATTTACTAAATTAATATACTGCCAACAATTTACTAAAATGAATGTACTGCCAACCAATTTACTAAAATGAATGTACTGCCAACCAATTTACTAAAATGAATATAATGTCAACCAATTTACTAAAATGAATGACTGTACTGGACCCAATTTATTAAAATGAATGTATTGGCAATCAATTTACTAAAAATTAATGTACTGCCAATCAATTTACTAAATTAATATACTGCCAACAATTTACTAAAATGAATGTACTGCCAACCAATTTACTAAAATGAATGTACTGCCAACCAATTTACTAAAATGAATGACTCTACTGGACCCAATTTATTAAAATGAATGCATTGGCAATCAATTTACTAAAAATTAATGTACTGCCAATCAATTTACTAAATTAATATACTGCCAACAATTTACTAAAATGAATATAATGTCAACCAATTTACTAAAATGAATGTACTGCCAACCAATTTACTAAAATGAATATACTGCCAACCAATTTACTAAAATGAATATAATGTCAATCGATTTACTAAATTAATATACTGCCAACAATTTACTAAAATGAATGTACTGGCAACCAATTTATTAAAATGAATGTATTGCCAACCAATTATTAAAATTAATATACTGCCAACCAATTTACTAAAATGAATATACTGCCAATCAATTTGCCAAATTAATATACTGCCAACAATTTACTAAAATGAATGTACTGGCAACCAATTTACTAAAATGAATATACTACCAACCAATTTACTAAAAATTAATGTACTGCCAACCAATTTACTAAAAATTAATATACTGCCAACCAATTTACTAAAAATTAATGCACTGCCAATCAATTTACTAAATTAGTATACTGCCAACAATTTACTAAAATAAATGTACTGGCAACCAGTTTACTAAAATGAATATACTGCCAACCAATCTGCTTGAAATTAATGTACTGCCAACCATTTTACTAAAATGAATATACTGCCAACCAATCTGCTAGGAGTTAATGTACTGCCAATCAAGTTACTAAATTAATATACTGCCAACAATTTACTGAAATGAATGTGCTGGCAACCAATTTACTAAAATGAATGTATTGCCAACCAATTTATTAAAAATAAATGTACTGCCAACCAATTTACTAAAATGAATAATAAACTGCTATATAGTCACCCCCATATATTAGCTATTCTCAAACAAACTATTTAAAAAAAATCGGTAAAAAAAATAAACTCGAAAAAGGTGTTTTGTCCTTTTTACTTCAATTTAGTATTTTTGCCTCTCCACTGGAATACTTATTTTTACCAGCTATTTTTCTTCTCTGTTCTAATGGTATTTAAAAAAATTTCTTGAAAATTATGTCTAATATATGGATTAACTATTTATTAAACCCCGTTCAAATTATAAATTTATATTTATTATTTTACACTGAATTACTCATAGTAAATTATCACTTGAGCAGTTGTCTATTTCGGTAATAATAAATTTATAATATTAATTTATTATATTATATAAGTTTCATTGCAAATCTGCTAACGGGGACCGTGGGAGGAGGGGGCGAAGGCGCCAGATTTGGATTCCTCCGGAATCATTAAATTTTTATTTCATTATTATTCGTTTGACAATACGGAATGCATTTATAAAATCATGTCTGTCATGTATATTTTTTAAATAACCCAATAAAGTAGTTTTTAAAAACCTCCTCCTCCCCCCTCATCCGAAAATCCAGTCGCATTATACAAAATCTCAAACTTTCTACCTGGTTTCAAATCCAAAACAGTTAAAAAAAACAAATAAATACCCCCTCAAGCAGCTGCTTGCCTAGAGGTCTGACAGGAGCCTGTCAGTTTATATGCCACAGTAGCTCTGAGAGGATTGCAGGACCTCAGCAGAAAAACAACACATACAGTCGCTCAAAAAAGTATCCGAACACTATGGTTGATTACAGAATTCAGAAAAAATATCTGGCAACAATTTTTTTAGAAATTAGTGATCTGGCAACCTTCGTGTCACGTGACACGAAGGTTCTGAATTCTGCAATCGACCATAGTGTTCGGATACTTTTTTAGAGCTACTGTACATCCATACCTTAACCGAGGTTCGAACCCAGGTCCCTTAGATCAGTAGCAAAGCGCGCTAACCAATCGGCCATGGAATGGTTATCTTTGTATAATTTTATTTTAGAGCCACAGTGATTAGTCCGACACCTAAATAAAAATTTGATTGGTTCCCGTGGCCGAATGATTAGCGCGCTTGGCTACTGATCTACGGGACCTGGGTTCGAGCCCCGGGAAAGGCATGGATGACTCTGGCATAAAACTGACAGGCTCCTGTCAGACCTCTGTAGCAAGCAGCTGCTTGAGGGGGTATTTTTTTTTATTTTAAATTTAATAGTAAGTTTTTATTAGTTAGTTAGTAAACTGTTAGCAGTACATTAATATTAGTCAATTGGTTGGCAGCACATTAGTTTTACTAAATTTTTATAAAAAATAGATTTAAGAGAATTATTTATTAAAAATAAATTTTAAATAATTATTTATTATATATATAATAATTATTTATTAAAAATAGGTTTAAAATAATTGTTTATTAAAAATAGACTTAAAATAATCATTTATTAAAAATAGATTTAAAATAATTATTTATGAAATATATATTTAAAATAACTATTTAAATTGTTTATCAAAAATTGATTTAATATAATTATTATTGTTAATAGTACATTAATTAAACTAAATTTTTGTAAAGCATATTTAAAAAACAACAATAAAATCGCATTCCATGTAGAATATCATTTTAAGCTTTCCTCCCTGGTGGAATAATTTAGTAACTGGGAAACCCTATCAAGTCTTATTCTCAGATACCCCCCCCCCCCGAAAAAATACCCCCCTCCCTCTAAACAAACTGAACTCGCGATTTCGGGAAGGCATGACGCATCTCCTTAGATACTATGCTATAACGACCCCGTATTGAGCCAACATCTATAACAGAAGATTTGGGTTGGGTTGTTTTACCTCTGAGCGGCCTTTTTTGCACACCATGGGCTAAATGACCAGGTCACATGAACCCCGAAGGCTCAGAGAAGGTTGGGGGAGGGAACCCACTGGAACAGCTGTTGGGAGACAGATGGTAGCCTCCCGTCAAGGCCATCCAGCGTGTTCTTTAACGTGCACAGGGTATGGCTCTCCCATACACGGGGCCACGCTTAACGTCCCATCCCAAGCCCATCGGTGTCCCCTACTGACCGTGGACAGTGCGGGGAAATTTGCTGAGACAAATCTCAACCCAGCTCGGACTCGAACCTGGGAACTACAGATTACTAGCCTGGCGCGTTACCGACTGAGCCACCCACGCCCCAAATATAACAGAAAACCGGTGGGCCAAGTTATGACGTCACCATATGTCGTTATGTTATGACGTCCTGTAATGTCGATAACTTTTATACAATTATTTCCATTAGTATTATTACTAGTGAACTTTTACACTAATCATTTTACTAATGTTTATTTATAAATGTATCTTATTTAGAAGAAAAATTATTCGGATTGATTAGCAATTATCACAATGCTAATAAATAAATGCTAAGGTCCTGCCAACTTCACAGACCTTCTACTATGGCATATAAACTGATATGCTCCTGTCAGACTTCTGTGGCAAGCAGCTGCTTGAGGGGGTAATAAATACGAATAAGTTTTCTTCTAAAATGAGGCATATTTACAAATAAGCATTACTATAAAAGTACACTACTGATAATAATAGAAGGAAATATATAAGAATTATCTACGTTACAGGACTACTTATGCTGACGTCATAACCTGGTCCACAGGCCTTCTGTTGTAGGTGGTGTTGATTGAGCTCAGATTTCCAGGGACAATACCCTCGCGCTAAACGGGGTATGCCTGTATCAGTCATAACGATATAAGAAATAACAGGGGCGGGGGTGGCTCAGTCGGTAGCGCGTCAGGCTCGTAATCTGTAGTTCACAGGTTCGAGTCCCAGCTGGGTCAGCGTTGAGATTTATCTCAGCAAAATTCCCCGCCCTGCCCACGGTCAGTAGGGGACACCGATCGGCTTGGAAAGGCCGCCGTCCGTCGGATGGAACGTTAAGCCGTGGTTCCGTGTGCGGGAGAGACATACCCTGTGCACGTTAAAGAACACGCTGGATGGCCTTGACGGGAGGCTACCATCTGTCTCCCAACAGCTATTCCAATGGGTCCCCTCCCCCAACCTTCTCTGAGACTTCGGGGTCCATGTGACCTGGCCATTTAGCCCATTGTGTGCAAAAAAGTGCCGCTCAGAGGTAAAACAACCCAACCCAAAATAAGAACTAACAGGGAATTCTAAAATGAAATACAGTCACTCAAAAAAGTATCCGAACGCTATGATTGATTACAGAATTCAGAAAAAATATCTGGCAACGATTGTTTTAGAAATTAGTGATCTGGCAACCCTCGTCTCTGAATTGTGTTTAGTACAGTCGCTCAAAAAAGTATCCGAACACCATGGTTGATTACCGAATTAAAAATATATATATGGCAACGATTTTTTTAGAAATTAGTGATCTGGCAACCTTCGTCTCTGAATTCTGCTTAGTACAGTCGCTCAAAAAAGTATCCGAACATTATGGTTGATCTGGCAACCTTCGTGTACGTACACGAAGGCTGCCAGTAATTTCTAAAAAAAAAATCGTTACTAGATATTTTTCTGAATTCTGTAATCAACCATAATGTTCGGATACTTTTTTGAGCGACTGTACATTTTTAGGGTTGAAATATATCGATGAAACCAACAATATTCTTCTCTTTTCAGACATCAAAACATGAACTTTAGTCGAACTGGGTCAACATTCACACTTGCCTGAACGCAACTACAACTGAAACAGAAATATAAATAAATTATAATTTCCCAGGGCTATTCTTTTCTTAAGTCCTATTGTTCGTGATGTCTTTAAAGCTCAAGTTTGCTAAACACTTTCCTGGGTGACGCAAAAACCGACCTGTTACACTGACCTTTCTTTTCAAGTTGCTATTGTTTCAGAGCATGCTATTTATTCACTTTCTTTTCATGTAAGTTTGTTGGGTATAAATTTTAATATTAGTTGCAGAAAAAAGAGGGCGGTGACTTTTTTGTTCTCTTTGAATTGTACTTAAAAGGCTCGATTCGAATTATTTGCCCTTGGGGAAAGTTCTTTTTCAATTTCGTCTCATTATCGTCGTACTTGCGAAAATAGATGAAAATGGTATTTGAAAAAGAAAGAAAATTTAATTTAATTTTGCGTAAAAATTATTTAAGCGAAATGCAGACACAGAGAACACGATTAACACCTTCTATATCATACTGCGCCACACAGTGCACTAACAGAATTCACTTTCAAATAAATAGAAAGTTCGATTAAAATCCTTTCTCTTAAAACTGAGGGCGGGGGTGGCTCAGTAGGTAGCGCCCCACGCTCGTAATCTGTAGTTCCCAGGTTCGTGTCCCAGCTGAGTCAGAGTTGAGATTTATTTCCGAAAAATTCCCCGCCCTTCCCATGGCCAGTAAGAGACACCAATGGGCTTGAAAAGACCGCCGTCCGTCAGATGGGACGTTAAGCCGTGTCCCTGTGTGCGGGAGAGCCATGCCCTGTGCACGTTAAAGAACAAGCTAGATGGCTTGACGGGAGGCTACCATCTGTCTCCCAACAACTGTTCCAGTGGGTCCCCTTCCCCAACCTTCTCTGAGCCTTCGTGGTCCTTGTGGTCTGGCCATTTAGCCCATGGTGTGCAAAAAAAGTGCCGCTCAGAGGTAAAACAACCCAACTTAAAACTGAACTGCTGATTCCTAATTTTAAAAAATTGGTAATTATTTTTAAAATATTCCTAAATATTTTTAATAAAAATAAATATACTGCTCACAAAAATTAGGGGATATTTCATCGCTTCATATTCATTTTGAAATATCCCCTAATTTTTGTGAGCAGTATAGAATATTTTACTTTATACTATTTAAAATAAATCGCTTGCCTTTAAGTTTTAAACAAATCGAATCATTTGAATCTTTAAGAATCCTTTTTTACCCCCTCCTTTCATTCAAGGGCTGTTCTGGCCCGGTGTATCTAGATGGGTCCTAGTGAAAGCCGCACAAAGAAGTTATGACGTCACTGTAGGTAGTGGTAAACTTCTAGAAAATTCTAGATTTATTTCTATTAAAATTACTAGTGTGTTTCAATATTAATATTTCTATTACTGTTTCATATTATAGCATTTTTAAAAGGAATATTATTCATATGGTAATATGTACGAATAACGTTTCCTAAACAATCTATATTTATAAATAAGCATAAGTAAAAGTTTAGTATTAAAATACACCAGTAGTAATAATAATAACAAAAATAAATCTATAAGAAATTTCTTAATTGTAGTACTACTATGCTGACGGGGGCGGGGGTGACTCAGTCGGTAGCGCGCCAGGCTCATAATCTGTAGTTTCCAGATTCGAGTCCCAGCTGGGTCAGCGTTGAGATTTATCTCCGCAAAATTTTCCGCCCTGCCCACGGTCAATAGGGGACATTGGAAAGGCCGCCGTCCGTCGGATGGGACGTTAAGCCGTGGCCCCGTGTGCGGGAGAGCCATACCTGTGCACGTTAAAGAACACGCTGGATGGCCTTGACGGGAGACTACCATCTGTCTCCCAACAGCTGTTCCAGTGGGTCCCCTCCCCCATCCTTCTCTGAGCCTTCGGGGTCCATGTGACCTGGCCATTTAGCACATGGTGTGGAAAAAAGTGCCGCTCAGAGGTAAAACAACCCAACCCAACTATGCTGACGCCTTTTTTTTTTCACAAACTATTTATGGAATGTCTTTTACGGTATGTTCCATTTATTCAGTAACATTCTAAAGTTCATTTTATTCTCTTGGTAAATATTTCAAAACGAAAAAGAAAGTTGAATGCGACAGCCATGAGGAAGTAAGTTATTCTGCGCATATTTTGCAAAAGCCTGTTTAGAGAGATTCGGCGAAATAATTTAACGCCTGAATGCTTACTTGCTTATAAATACTCCAAATGAAATTCCTAGGAATTGCCTGCTTTGGAATAAATAACGCATGCTTATGCAAATTACAATGCATAGCAGTTGAATAATATGAATAATTCAGGTATGACAAATTAAGCATAAATTCCGTAGTATTTAACTTCTGATGTGGTTAGCACGCTTGGCTACTGATCTAAGGGACCTGGGTTCGAGCCCCGGATTAGGCATGGATGTGTGTGTCGTTTTCCTGCTGAGGTCCTGCCATCCTCTCAGATCTCCTACTGTGGCATATAAACTGACAGGCTCCTGTCAGACCTCTGTGGCAAGCAGCTGCTTGAGGGGGTATTTATTTTATTTTATCATGAAGAGTGTGAAATACGAAATGGATCATATTGTAATGAGCACTTGGGTTGTTTTACCCCTGAGTACGCTTTTTTTTGCACCAATGGATGTTATTTTATCAAATTTAAAAATATTCACTTTTTTTTTTCAAGTAACTACCGGTAATTTTTTTTTTTATTATAAAAATTTCATTATTTAAAAATATAGCGGTTACATATATTTTAAAACGTTAATAGCTTAAAATTATACATATAGTTACAAAATTAATTAATTTAAAGTGTTTTTTTCGAAATTAACAGTATTACTAAATTTTAAGAAAGATTAAATTTAATCTTTTTAATATTGCATAATTTTGACTTATATTATTTTTTCCTCTCATAAAAACTATTGAGTCTTTTATGTGTAGCTTGGTCAAGGAGTGTCTTGATGCCTCTGACCAAAGCCTCCTTCTATCATATCAAGCCTGGACGGTGCAGTAACAGAAAAATCATTAATAATAAATATCTGATTTAATTAAATTTCAATTATTAAAATGCTACTGGAAATTGTAATTTTTAGAAATCTGGTTACTAATATTAAAATAATCATAAATATAATTCACCAATATGCTTCGTAAAGCAGCCGTCCATCAAATGGGACATTAAGCCATGTGTAGGAGAGCCATACCCACCCACGGTGGTATTCGTAAATATAAAACAATTCGTAAATATACGGCGTGGACATTAAAGAGCACGTTGGATGGCCATAACAGGAGACTAACAATAAATGTCTCCTAACAGTTATCCAGTTGGTCCCTTTCCCCAACCTTTTCTGAGCTCTTGGGGTCCATGTGACCTGGCCGATGGACTAAGTTATGACGTCTGTATCAGTAGTCCTGTAATCTTAAAAAAATTTATATATATTTCTATTCTTATTACTGATGTACTTCTGTACTAACACCTATATTAATGGGGGCGGGGGTGGCTCAGTCGGTAGCGCGCCAGGCTCGTATTCTGTAGTTCCCAGGTTCGAGTCCCGGCTGGGTCAGCGTTGAGATTTATCTCCGCAAAAATTCCCCGCCCTGCCCACGGTCAGTAGGGGACATCGATGGGCTTGGAAAGGCCGCCGTCCGTCGGATGGGACGTTAAGCCGTGGCCCCGTGTGCGGGAGAGCTATACCCTGTGCACGTTAAAGAACACGCTGGATGGCCTTGACGGGAGGCTACCATCTGTCTCCCAAGTCCGCAGCTGTTCCAGTGGGTCCCCTCCCCCCAACCTTCTCTGAGCCTTCGGGGTCCATGTGACCTGGCCATTTAGCCCATGGTGTGCAAAAAAGTGCCGCTCAGAGGTAAAACAACAACAACAACCTATATTAATGTTTATAAATATAATATATTTGGAAAGAAAATTACTCGTATGTTTAGCGTTATGATATATTCTAATAAATACGAAATAATTTTCTTTCCAATTAAGGAATATTTATGAAACGTTATTATACATAGTAGTACACCAGTAAAAAAATTAGAAATTATTTTATAAGAATTTTTCAAATTTTATAGTATTCTATATGTGGTTTTATCTTTGGGTAGATAAGACTAAAGATGACGTTAAAGATGAGTCAAAACTTGGTACATCGGCCTTCTGTTATAAGAAGTGTTGGTTTAGCCCGTTGTGTGCCAAAGAAAGCGCAGCTCAGTGGTAAAACAACCCAACTCAGAACCTCTCAGGTCTCTGCGATCTGGCCATTTGCCTACATCGTGCAACCAAAATGCTGCTAAGAGGTAAACCAAACCAATTTTCCCAGCCCAGTTGCAACTACGTAGTTTCACTTATCTTCTTTAACTGTTTCCCTCAAAACAGGATTCTTGCTTCATATTACATTACTCGAATCCCATCAAACCTTCGCAGAAAGCGACAACAAAAGAACAGCTTTTTTTTTCAAAAAACTACATTTCTTTCTTCATTCAAATTTGGAAATAAAAACCTCCTAAACTACATTGCACGAGGTTTAGCGAGTTGCTTTACCTTCCAGTACAGTCGCTTAAAAAAATATCCGAACACTATGGTTGATTACAGAATTAAGAAAAAATACCTGGCCACGATTCGTGTTACACGAATCGTTGCCAGATCACTAATTTCTCAAAAAATCATTGCCAGACATTTTTTCTTAATTCTGTAATCAACCATAGTGTTTGGATACTTTTTATAACGTACACGAAGGTTGCCAAATCCCTAATTTCTCAGAAAGTCGTTGCCAGACATTTTTTCTTAATTCTGTAATCAAGATCACTAATTTCCCAAAAAATCATTGCCAAATATTTTTTCTTAATTCCGTAGTCAACCATAGTGTTCGGATACTTTTTATTACGTACACGAAGGTTGCCAGATCACTAATTTCTCAAAAAATCATTGCCAGGTATTTTTTCTTAATTCTGTAATCAACCATAGTGTTTGAATGCTTTTTATAACATACACGAAGGTTGCCAGATCACTAATTTCTCAAAAAATCGTTCCCAGATATTTTTTTCTTAATTCTGTAATCAAGATCACTAATTTCTCAAAAAATCATTGCCAGGTATTTTTTCTTAATTCTGTAATCAACCATAGTGTTTGAATGCTTTTTATAACGTACACGAAGGTTGCCAAATCACTAATTTCTCAGAAAGTCGTTGCCAGATATTTTTTTCTTAATTCTGTAATCAAGATCACTAATTTCTCAAAAAATCATTGCCAGGTGTTTTTTCTTAATTCTGTAATCAACCATAGTGTTTGAATGCTTTTTATAACGTATACGAAGGTTGCCAAATCGCTAATTTCTCAGAAAGTCGTTGCCAGATATTTTTTCTTAATTCTGTAATCAAGATCACTAATTTCTCAAAAAATCATTGCCAGGTATTTTTTCTTAATTCTGTAATCAACCATAGTGTTTGAATGCTTTTTATAACGTACACGAAGGTTGCCAAATCACTAATTTCTCAGAAAGTCGTTGCCAGATATTTTTTTCTTAATTCTGTAATCAAGATCACTAATTTCTCAAAAAATCATTGCCAGGTATTTTTTCTTAATTCTGTAATCAACCATAGTGTTTGAATGCTTTTTATAACGTACACGAAGGTTGCCAAATCACTAATTTCTCAGAAAGTCGTTGCCAGACATTTTTTTCTTAATTCTGTAATCAAGATCACTAATTTCTCAAAAAATCATTGCCAGATATTTTTTCTTAATTCTGTAATCAACCATAGTGTTTGAATGCTTTTTATAACGTACACGAAGGTTGCCGAATCACTAATTTCTCAGAAAGTCGTTGCCAGACATTTTTTTCTTAATTCTGTAATCAAGATCACTAATTTCTCAAAAAATCGTTGCCAGATATTTTTTCTTAATTCTGTAATCAACCATAGTGTTTGAATGCTTTTTATAACGTACACGAAGGTTGCCAATCACTAATTTCTCAGAAAGTCGTTGCCAGATATTTTTTTCTTAATTCTGTAATCAAGATCACTAATTTCTCAAAAAATCATTGCCAGGTATTTTTTCTTAATTCTGTAATCAACCATAGTGTTTGAATGCTTTTTATAACGTACACGAAGGTTGCCAAATCACTAATTTCTCAGAAAGTCGTTGCCAGACATTTTTTTCTTAATTCTGTAATCAAGATCACTAATTTCTCAAAAAATCATTGCCAGATATTTTTTCTTAATTCTGTAATCAACCATAGTGTTTGTATGCTTTTTATAACGTACACGAAGGTTGCCAAATCACTAATTTCTCAGAAAGTCGTTGCCAGACATTTTTTCTTAATTCTGTAATCAAGATCACTAATTTCTCAAAAAATCATTGCCAGGTATTTTTTCTTAATTCTGTAATCAACCATAGTGTTTGAATGCTTTTTATAACGTACACGAAGGTTTCCAAATCACTAATTTCTCAGAAAGTCGTTGCCAGATATTTTTTTCCTAATTCTGCAATCAAGATCACTAATTTCTCAAAAAATCATTGCCAGGTATTTTTTCTTAATTCTGTAATCAACCATAGTGTTTGAATGCTTTTTATAACGTACACGAAGGTTGCCAAATCACTAATTTCTCAGAAAGTCGTTGCCAGACATTTTTTTCTTAATTCTGTAATCAAGATCACTAATTTCTCAAAAAATCATTGCCAGATATTTTTTCTTAATTCTGTAATCAACCACAGTGTTTGAATGCTTTTTATAACGTACACGAAAGTTGCCAAATCACTAATTTCTCAAAAAAATCGTTCCCAGATATTTTTTTCTTAATTCTGTAATCAAGATCACTAATTTCTCAAAAAATCATTACCAGATATTTTTTCTTAATTCTGCAATTAAAATCACTAATTTCTCAAAAAATCATTGCCAGGTATTTTTTCTTAATTCCGTAATCAACCATAGTGTTTGAATGCTTTTTATAACGTACACGAAGGTTGCCAAATCGCTAATTTCTCAGAAAGTCGTTGCCAGATATTTTTTTCTTAATTCTGTAATCAAGATCACTAATTTCTCAAAAAATCATTACCAGATATTTTTTCTTAATTCTGCAAATAAAATCACTAATTTCTCAAAAAATCATTGCCAGGTATTTTTTCTTAATTCTGTAATCAACCATAGTGTTTGAATGCTTTTTATAACGTACACGAAGGTTGGCAAATCACTAATTTCTCAAAAAAATCGTTCCCAGATATTTTTTTCTTAATTCTGTAATCAAGATCACTAATTTCTCAAAAAATCATTGCCGGGTATTTTTTCTTAATTCTGTAATCAACCACAGTGTTTGAATGCTTTTTATAACGTACACGAAGGTTGCCAAATCACTAATTTCTCAGAAAGTCGTTGCCAGATATTTTTTCTTAATTCTGTAATCAAGATCACTAATTTCTCAAAAAATCATTGCCAGGTATTTTTTCTTAATTCTGTAATCAACCATAGTGTTTGAATGCTTTTTATAACGTACATGAAGGTTGCCAAATCACTAATTTCTCAGAAAGTCGTTGCCAGACATTTTTTTCTTAATTCTGTAATCAAGATCACTAATTTCTGAAAAAATCATTGCCAGATATTTTTTCTTAATTCTGTAATCAACCACAGTGTTTGAATGCTTTTTATAACGTACACGAAGGTTGCCAAATCACTAATTTCTCAAAAAAATCGTTCCCAGATATTTTTTTCTTAATTCTGTAATCAAGATCACTAATTTCTCAAAAAATCATTGCCAGATATTTTTTCTTAATTCTGTAATCAACCACAGTGTTTGAATGCTTTTTATAACGTACACGAAGGTTGCCAAATCACTAATTTCTCAAAAAAATCGTTCCCAGATATTTTTTTCTTAATTCTGTAATCAAGATCACTAATTTCTCAAAAAATCATTGCCAGATATTTTTTCTTAATTTTGTAGTCAACCACAGTGTTTGAATGCTTTTTATAACGTACACGAAGGTTGCCAAATCACTAATTTCTCAAAAAAATCGTTCCCAGATATTTTTTTCTTAATTCTGTAATCAAGATCACTAATTTCTCAAAAAATCATTACCAGATATTTTTTCTTAATTCTGCAATTAAAATCACTAATTTCTCAAAAAATCATTGCCAGGTATTTTTTCTTAATTCTGTAATCAACCATAGTGTTTGAATGCTTTTTATAACGTACACGAAGGTTGCCGAATCACTAATTTCTCAAAAAAATCGTTCCCAGATATTTTTTTCTTAATTCTGTAATCAAGATCACTAATTTCTCAAAAAATCATTGCCAGATATTTTTTCTTAATTCTGCAATTAAAATCACTAATTTCTCAAAAAATCATTGCCAGGTATTTTTTCTTAATTCTGTAATCAACCATAGTGTTTGAATGCTTTTTATAACGTACACGAAGGTTGCCAAATCACTAATTTCTCAGAAAGTCGTTGCCAGATATTTTTTTCTTAATTCTGTAATCAAGATCACTAATTTCTCAAAAAATCATTGCCAGGTATTTTTTCTTAATTCTGTAATCAACCATAGTGTTTGAATGCTTTTTATAACGTACACGAAGGTTGCCAAATCACTAATTTCTCAGAAAGTCGTTGCCAGACATTTTTTTCTTAATTCTGTAATCAAGATCACTAATTTCTCAAAAAATCATTGCCAGATATTTTTTCTTAATTCTGTAATCAACCATAGTGTTTGAATGCTTTTTATAACGTACACGAAGGTTGCCGAATCACTAATTTCTCAGAAAGTCGTTGCCAGACATTTTTTTCTTAATTCTGTAATCAAGATCACTAATTTCTCAAAAAATCGTTGCCAGATATTTTTTCTTAATTCTGTAATCAACCATAGTGTTTGAATGCTTTTTATAACGTACACGAAGGTTGCCAATCACTAATTTCTCAGAAAGTCGTTGCCAGATATTTTTTTCTTAATTCTGTAATCAAGATCACTAATTTCTCAAAAAATCATTGCCAGGTATTTTTTCTTAATTCTGTAATCAACCATAGTGTTTGAATGCTTTTTATAACGTACACGAAGGTTGCCAAATCACTAATTTCTCAGAAAGTCGTTGCCAGACATTTTTTTCTTAATTCTGTAATCAAGATCACTAATTTCTCAAAAAATCATTGCCAGATATTTTTTCTTAATTCTGTAATCAACCATAGTGTTTGTATGCTTTTTATAACGTACACGAAGGTTGCCAAATCACTAATTTCTCAGAAAGTCGTTGCCAGACATTTTTTCTTAATTCTGTAATCAAGATCACTAATTTCTCAAAAAATCATTGCCAGGTATTTTTTCTTAATTCTGTAATCAACCATAGTGTTTGAATGCTTTTTATAACGTACACGAAGGTTGCCAAATCACTAATTTCTCAGAAAGTCGTTGCCAGACATTTTTTTCTTAATTCTGTAATCAAGATCACTAATTTCTCAAAAAATCATTGCCAGATATTTTTTCTTAATTCTGTAATCAACCACAGTGTTTGAATGCTTTTTATAACGTACACGAAAGTTGCCAAATCACTAATTTCTCAAAAAAATCGTTCCCAGATATTTTTTTCTTAATTCTGTAATCAAGATCACTAATTTCTCAAAAAATCATTACCAGATATTTTTTCTTAATTCTGCAATTAAAATCACTAATTTCTCAAAAAATCATTGCCAGGTATTTTTTCTTAATTCTGTAATCAACCATAGTGTTTGAATGCTTTTTATAACGTACACGAAGGTTGCCAAATCGCTAATTTCTCAGAAAGTCGTTGCCAGATATTTTTTTCTTAATTCTGTAATCAAGATCACTAATTTCTCAAAAAATCATTACCAGATATTTTTTCTTAATTCTGCAAATAAAATCACTAATTTCTCAAAAAATCATTGCCAGGTATTTTTTCTTAATTCTGTAATCAACCATAGTGTTTGAATGCTTTTTATAACGTACACGAAGGTTGGCAAATCACTAATTTCTCAAAAAAATCGTTCCCAGATATTTTTTTCTTAATTCTGTAATCAAGATCACTAATTTCTCAAAAAATCATTGCCGGGTATTTTTTCTTAATTCTGTAATCAACCACAGTGTTTGAATGCTTTTTATAACGTACACGAAGGTTGCCAAATCACTAATTTCTCAGAAAGTCGTTGCCAGATATTTTTTCTTAATTCTGTAATCAAGATCACTAATTTCTCAAAAAATCATTGCCAGGTATTTTTTCTTAATTCTGTAATCAACCATAGTGTTTGAATGCTTTTTATAACGTACATGAAGGTTGCCAAATCACTAATTTCTCAGAAAGTCGTTGCCAGACATTTTTTTCTTAATTCTGTAATCAAGATCACTAATTTCTGAAAAAATCATTGCCAGATATTTTTTCTTAATTCTGTAATCAACCACAGTGTTTGAATGCTTTTTATAACGTACACGAAGGTTGCCAAATCACTAATTTCTCAAAAAAATCGTTCCCAGATATTTTTTTCTTAATTCTGTAATCAAGATCACTAATTTCTCAAAAAATCATTGCCAGATATTTTTTCTTAATTCTGTAATCAACCACAGTGTTTGAATGCTTTTTATAACGTACACGAAGGTTGCCAAATCACTAATTTCTCAAAAAAATCGTTCCCAGATATTTTTTTCTTAATTCTGTAATCAAGATCACTAATTTCTCAAAAAATCATTGCCAGATATTTTTTCTTAATTTTGTAGTCAACCACAGTGTTTGAATGCTTTTTATAACGTACACGAAGGTTGCCAAATCACTAATTTCTCAAAAAAATCGTTCCCAGATATTTTTTTCTTAATTCTGTAATCAAGATCACTAATTTCTCAAAAAATCATTACCAGATATTTTTTCTTAATTCTGCAATTAAAATCACTAATTTCTCAAAAAATCATTGCCAGGTATTTTTTCTTAATTCTGTAATCAACCATAGTGTTTGAATGCTTTTTATAACGTACACGAAGGTTGCCGAATCACTAATTTCTCAAAAAAATCGTTCCCAGATATTTTTTTCTTAATTCTGTAATCAAGATCACTAATTTCTCAAAAAATCATTGCCAGATATTTTTTCTTAATTCTGCAATTAAAATCACTAATTTCTCAAAAAATCATTGCCAGGTATTTTTTCTTAATTCTGTAATCAACCATAGTGTTTGAATGCTTTTTATAACGTACACGAAGGTTGCCAAATCACTAATTTCTCAAAAAAATCGTTCCCAGATATTTTTTTCTTAATTCTGTAATCAAGATCACTAATTTCTCAAAAAATCATTGCCAGATATTTTTTCTTAATTCTGTAATCAACCACAGTGTTTGAATGCTTTTTATAACGTACACGAAGGTTGCCAAATCACTAATTTCTCAAAAAAACCGTTCCCAGATATTTTTTTCTTAATTCTGTAATCAAGATCACTAATTTCTCAAAAAATCATTACCAGATATTTTTTCTTAATTCTGCAATTAAAATCACTAATTTCTCAAAAAATCATTGCCAGGTATTTTTTCTTAATTCTGTAATCAACCATAGTGTTTGAATGCTTTTTATAACGTACACGAAGGTTGCCAAATCGCTAATTTCTCAGAAAGTCGTTGCCAGATATTTTTTTCTTAATTCTGTAATCAAGATCACTAATTTCTCAAAAAATCATTGCCAGGTATTTTTTCTTAATTCTGTAATCAACCATAGTGTTTGAATGCTTTTTATAATGTACACGAAGGTTGCCAAATCGCTAATTTCTCAGAAAGTCGTTGCCAGATATTTTTTCTTAATTCTGTAATCAAGATCACTAATTTCTCAAAAAATCATTGCCAGGTATTTTTTCTTAATTCTGTAATCAACCATAGTGTTTGAATGCTTTTTATAACGTACACGAAGGTTGCCAAATCACTAATTTCTCAGAAAGTCGTTGCCAGACATTTTTTTCTTAATTCTGTAATCAAGATCACTAATTTCTCAAAAAATCATTGCCAGATATTTTTTCTTAATTCTGTAATCAACCATAGTGTTTGAATGCTCTTTATAACGTACAAGAAGGTTGCCAAATCACTAATTTCTCAGAAAGTCGTTGCCAGATATTTTTTCTTAATTCTGTAATCAAGATCACTAATTTCTCAAAAAATCATTGCCAGGTATTTTTGCTTAATTCTGTAATCAACCATAGTGTTTGAATGCTTTTTATAACGTACACGAAGGTTGCCAAATCACTAATTTCTCAGAAAGTCGTTGCTAGACATTTTTTTCTTAATTCTGTAATCAAGATCACTAATTTCTCAAAAAATCATTACCAGATATTTTTTCTTAATTCTGCAATTAAAATCACTAATTTCTCAAAAAATCATTGCCAGATATTTTTTCTTAATTCTGTAATCAAGATCACTAATTTCTCAAAAAATCGTTACCAAATATTTTTTCTTATTTCTGTAATCTTATTAAGTGTAATCTTATTTAGTGTATTTCTTATTTCTGTTATTCTTATTTCTGTAATCAACCATAGTGTTCGGATACTTTTTTGAGCAACTGTACCTCATAAAAACGCTCGATATTGCGATAAGATGATATTAAAATCTCATTGTCCATTTGAGCTCCACAGTTTTAAAACACTTAAATGATGGGTTGGGGTTGGGTTGTTTTACCTCTGAGCGGCACTTTTTTTCACACCATGGGCTAAATGGCCAGGTCACAAGGACCCCGAAGGCTCAGAGAAGGTTGGGGGAGGGGACCCACTGGAATAGCTGTTGGGAGACAGATGGTAGCCTCCCGTCAAGGCCATCCAGCGTGTTCTATAACGTTGAGTTGTTTTACCTCTGAGCGGCACTTTTTTGCACACCATGGGCTAAATGGTCAGGTCACAAGGACCCCGAAGGCTCAGAGAAGGTTGGGGGAGGGAACCCACTGGAACAGCTGTTGGGATGTTGTTGAGATGGTAGCCTCCCGTCAAGGCCATCCAGCGTGTTCTTTAACGTTAGATTGTTTTACCTCTGAGCTGCACTTTTTTGCACACCATGGGCTAAATGGTCAGGTCACAAGGACCCCGAAGGCTCAGAGAAGGTTGGGGGAGGGGACCCACTGGAACAGCTGTTGGGAGGCAGATGGTAGACTCCCGTCAAGGCCATCCTGCGTGTTCTTTAACGTGCACAGGATATGGCTCTCCCGCACACGGGGCCACGGCTTAACGTCCCATCCGACGGACGGCTGCCTTTCCAAGCCCATCGGTGTCCCCTACTGACATTGGCGTGGCGGGGAATTTTGCGGAGACTTAAATGATGATACGAAACAGAAATGATACGAAACTTAAATGATAACACGTGACATATCAGCAGCGACCACTCACCAGCCACCTGCTAAAGCTAAGAATCTGCCGGTATTTTTAATCTAACCTTCGGACACTTCCAGCAATTCGCTTGTCTACTTAGGAGAGAATACTCCAAGGTGAACTTGTGGGCAAGGTTGTTTCGAAAAGAGCGTCCCCTAAAGCTTGACCTTGATCTAGTTGGAATCCTTTTTCCCTCCATCCTTTGCCTTTCTAATTAACGGGATCTTGCCACCTGAGAGGGATACTAATGAACGGGATGTATCTCTACGAATGAAAACTTCATCTTGTGTTCTTTGGAAATGAGTTACAGGTTTGACGAGCTAGATTTGAGCTCAAGTACATTTTTTTTATTTCGCCATTGCCTAAAGACAAGCCACATATGAAACTGGAATGAAGCTTTTTAGAGCAGCTAAATAATTCCATTCTTCATTCATTGTTTTTAATGTTTTTTTTTTCCTCCACGGATGTCTTCGTTGACGTTGGGTTGTTGTTTTTTTGCTATTCAGTTGCCAGCAATGAAGATGTTGCAAAAATCATAAAGACCTCATTTCGCGCAGAAATTTCGCGAAGTGTCGTCACTATTTGCATTTCCTAAGTAGCATTCCGAAGAGTTTCGTATGTTGCAACTATGAGGTGTGGAATTTTTCCTTGATAATCAGGAATGGATGCTTCAAATCTGGGGCGGGGGTGGCTCAGTCGGTAGCGCGCCAGGCTCGTAATCTGTAGTTCCCAGGTTCGAGTCCCAGCTGGGTCAGCGTTGAGATTTATCTCCGCAAAATTCCCCGCCCTGCCCACGGTCAGTAGGGGACACCGATGGGCTTGGAAAGGCCGCCGTCCGTCGGATGGGACGTTAAGCCGTGGCTCCGTGTGCGGGAGAGCCATACCCTATGCACGTTAAAGAACACGCTGGATGGCCTTGACGGGAGGCTACCATCTGTCTCCCAACAGCTGTTACAGTGGGTCCCCTCCCCCAACCTTCTCTGAGCCTTCGGGGTCCATGTGACCTGGCCGTTTAGCCCATGGTGTGCAAAAAAGTGCCGCTCAGAGGTAATACAACCCAACGTTAAAGAACACGCTGAATGGCCTTGACGGGAGGCTATCATCTGTCTCCCAACAGCTCTTCCAGTGGGTCCCCTCCCCCAACCTTCTCTGAGCCTTCGGGGTCCATGTGACCTGGCCATTTAGCCCATGGTGTGCAAAAGAGTGCCGCTCAGAGGTAAAACAACCCAGCTTCAAATCTGTTCAATTATCTCGTTAACGTAATTCAGTTCAGTTTGTCTTCAAAAAGTTCTGCAATAGACTCTTAAGAAGTTACAAGATTGCACCTCAGGGTAAAGAAAATTGTGCTAAAAACACGGTTGGTTGGTTGTTTTACCTCTGAGCGGCACTTTTTTGGCACACAATGGGCTAAATGGGCAGGTTACAAGGACCCCGAAGGCTCAGAGAAGATTAGGGGGGCGAACCCACTGGAATAACTGTTGGGAGACAGATGGTAGTCTCCCGTAAAGGCCATCCAGCGGGCTCTTTAACGTGCACAGGGTATGGATTTTCTGCACACGGTGCCACGACTTAACGTCCTATGCGATGGACAGCGGCTTTTCCATAACATTCCCTATTAACCGTGAACAGAGAGGGGAGTTTTGCGAAGATAAATCTCAACACCAACCCAACTACGACTCAAACCTGAGAACTGCATATTACGAGCCTGGCGCGCTACCGACTGAGCCACCACCGACCCGCTAAAAAAAAAAACAGGTATCGTAATCCTTATTAAATAGAATGATGGTTTGTTTTATCTCTGAGTACCATTTTTTTTCTCCACAATGGACTAAATGGTCCAGCAAGACCGTATCCACGATATATATATTTTTTTTTTGGGGGGGGGGAACCAACACCTCCTACAATAGAAAGTCAGAGGGCCAAATTTATCACGTTTGGTTAAGTAGTCCTACCATGTGGACACTTCTTATATTTTTGATTCTAATATTATTACTGTTGGACTCCTGTGCTAATATTTATACTATTCTTATATGTAAATATGTTTTATTTAGGAGAAAAATTATTTGTATTAATTAGCATTATGATATTTGATAATAAATATAAA
Organism: Ryuthela nishihirai; assembly: GCA_038380435.1. Classification (NCBI taxonomy): domain Eukaryota; kingdom Metazoa; phylum Arthropoda; class Arachnida; order Araneae; family Heptathelidae; genus Ryuthela; species Ryuthela nishihirai. The sequence continues at coordinate 8,880,265 of JAWZYU010000022.1, forward strand.
TAATATTCTCTCTAAATAAAATATATTTATAGATAAACATTAGTATAAAGATTAGCACAAAAGTCTACCAATAATAATATTAGAATGAAAAATATAAGAAATTTTTATATGGTAAGACTACTTAAGCTGACGTCACAAATTTTTTCCGCTGGCTTTTCCTTGTAGCAGGTGTTGGCTGAACCTATAAAGGAGTTTTAGATAACCTTAAAAAACACTTGGCCGCCACATACAGCACGAAGCTCAGGATAATAGTTTTATCATTTTGCAATTTAGACTGTTCAAATATTTAAGCGTGGGAAATTTTAATCGAAAGGGACTCTTATTGGATGCCTTCATCCCTTGAATACGGGCCTGTGGTCAGGTCTCAAGGACCCCAAGGGCTCAGAAAAGGTTGGTGGAAAGAAGACCCACTGAACAGTTGTTAGGAGAGAAATGTAAGCCTCGCGTCAGGACCATCTAACATGTAATTTAATGTGTACAGGGTATGGCTCTCCCGCACACTGAGACACGGCTTGACGTCCCATCCGATGGACGGCGGCCTTTCCAAGACCATATTTTTTAACGCTGACCCAAGTGACTTATAAAAAATAATGGGACCCATAAATCTTAACACTGATCCAAGTGATCCTGAATACGCACCTGTGATCAGATCACAAGGACCCCAAGGGCTCAAAGAAGCTTGGGGGAGGGTTGGGTTGTTTTGCCTCTGAGCGGACTTTTTTTGCACACCATGGGCTAAATGGTCAGGTCACATTAAATGAGGCTCAGAGAAGGTTGGGGGAGGGGACCCATTAGAACAGCTGTTGGGAGACAGATGGTAGCCTCCCGTCAAGGCCATCCAGTGTGTTCTTTAACGTGCACAGGGTATGGCTCTCCCGCACACGGGGCCACGGCTTAACGTCCCATCCGACGGACGGCGGCCTTTCCAAGCCCATCGGTGTCTCCTACTGACCGTGGGCAGGGCGGGAAATTTTGCGGAGATAAATCTCAACGCTGTCGCAGCTGGGACTCGAACCTGGGAACTACAGATTACGAGCCTGGCGCGCTACCAACTGAGCCACCCCCGCCATCCACCATGTTAGAAGATAGATGGAAGTTGCCTTAATCCAGCGTGTTTAGCGTGCACAGGGTATGGCTCTCCCGCACACGGGGCCACGGCTTAACGTCCCATCCGACGGACGGCGGCCTTTCCAAGCCCATCGGTGTCCCCTACTGACCGTGGGCAGGGCGGGGAATTTTGCGGAGATAAATCTCAACGCTGACGCAGCTGGGACTCGAACCTGGGAACTACAGATTACGAGCCTGGCGCGCTACCGACTGAGCCACTCCCGCCCCCCACCATGTTAGAAGATAGATGGAAGTTGCCTTAATCCAGCGTGTTTAGCGTGTACAGGGTATGGCTCTCCTGCACAAAGGGGTGGGTTCAATTCGATGGTGGGTTTAATTCGATGGATGCAGCCTTTCTAATCCTATCAGTATTCCTTTTTCTTACCAAGGGAATGGTGGGGGTTTAATGGAGATAAATTTCACTCCTGATACAATTGGACTAAAAAATATATATATATAAATACCCCCTCAAGCAGCTGCTTGCCACAGAGGTCTGACAGGAGCCTATCAGTTTATATGCCAGAGTAGAAGGTCTGAGAGGATGGCAGGACCTCAGCAGAAAAACAACACGAACATCCATGCCTTACCCGGGGCTCGAACCCAGGTCCCTTAGATTAGTAACCAAGCGTGCTAACCACTCGGCCACGGGACGGCTAAAGGCATGAAAATAACTTCCAAAATCGTTAAAAATACAAAAGGAAAGAAATCACTTTTAACATCAATATCGAATTAAGAAGAATAATTGATTTGTATTCACGATCTTCTGATAATATGGGTGCAGAGTGGCTCAGTCGGTAGAGCGCCAGGCTCGTAATCTGCACTTCCCAGGTTCAACACCCGACTGGGCCACCTTTGAGATTTATCTTCGCAAAACTCCTCACCCTGCCCTAGGAAAGGCTGCTGTCAAATGGTAAAACTGTGACACCGTGTGCACCAGAAAGTCAAATGGTAAGTAAAACTGTGACACTGTGTGCACCAGAAAGTCAAATGGTAAGTAAAACTGTGACACCGTGTGCACCAGAAAGTCAAATGGTAAGTAAAACTGTGACACCGTGTGCGGAGAACCATGCCCTGTGCATCTGAGAGAGTCATGCCGTGTGCACCAGAAAGTCATATCCTGTGCACTGGAGAGCCATGCCCTATGCAATGGAGAGCCATACACTGTGCACCGGAGAGCCATACACTGTGCACCAGAGAGCCATACACTGTGCACGGGAGAGCCATACACTGTGCACCGGAGAGCCATACACTGTGCACTGGAGAGCCATACACTGTGCACCAGAGAACCATACACTGTGCACCGGAGAACCATACACTGTGCACCGGAGAGCCATACACTGTGCACCGGAGAACCATGCACTGTGCACCGGAGAGCCATACTCTGTGTACTGAAGAGCCACGCGCTGCGTACTGGAGAGCCAAACCCTGTGCATCGGAGAGAGCCATGCCCTGTGCACTGGAGAGCCATACACTGTGCACGGGAGAGCCATACACTGTGCACAGGAGAGCCATACACTGTGCACCGGAGAGCCATACACTGTGCACCGGAGAGCCATACACTGTGCACCGGAGAGCCATACACTGTGCACCGGAGAGCCATACACTGTGCACCGGAGAGCCATACTCTGTGTACTGAAGAGCCACGCGCTGTGTACTGGAGAGCCACACCCTGTGCATCGGAGAGTCATAACCTTTGCACCAGAGAGCCATACTCTTTGCACTAGAGAGCTATGCCCTGTGCACCAGACAGCCATCCCCTATGCACTGAATAGCCATACGCTGTGCAATGGACAGTCATATCCTGTGCACATTAAAGAACATGCTGTATGGCTTTGACGGGAGATTACCATACGTCGCAAAACAGCAGTCCAGTAGATCCCCTGCACCAACCTTCTCTGAGCCTCCACAGTCCTTGCAAATTGGGGGCGGGGGTGGCTCAGTCGGTAGCGCGCCAAGCTCGTAATCTGTAGTTCCCAGGTTCGAGCCCCAGCTGGGTCAGCGTTGAGATTTATCTCCGCAAAATTCCCCGCCCTGCGCACGGTTAGTAGGGGACACCGATGGGCTTGGAAAGGCCGCCGTCCGTCGGATGGGACGTTAAGCCGTAGCCCCGTGTGCGGGAGAGCCATACCCTGTGCACGTTAAAGAACACGCTGGATGGCCTTGACGGGAGGCTACCATCTGTCTCCCAACAGCTGTTCCAGTGGGTCCCCTCCCCCAACCTTCTCTAAGCCTTCGGGGTCCATGTGACCTGGCCATTTAGCCCATGGTGTGCAAAAAAGTGCCGCTCAGAGGTAAAACAACCCAACGTTAAAGAACACGCTGGATGGCCTTGACGGGAGGCTACCATCTGTCTCCCAACAGCTGTTCCAGTGGGTCCCCTCCCCCAACCTTCTCTGAGCCTTCGAGGTCCATGTGACCTGGCCATTTAGCCCATGGTGTGCAAAAAAGTGCCGCTCAGAGGTAAAACAACCCAACGTTAAAGAACACGCTGGATGGCCTTGACGGGAGGCTACCATCTGTCTCCCAATAGCTGTTCCAGTGGGACCCCTCCCCCAACCTTCTCTGAGCCTTCGGGATCCATGTGACCTGGCCATTTAGCCCATAGTGTGCAAAAAAGTGCCGCTCAGAGGTAAAACAACCCAACCCAACCCAGAACGCATTAGTCATAGCAGCAATCACAAACCGCCTTGGGTCTGAGCGTTTAGCACAGATACTAACAATCAGTTGATTTCAGTCTACCTTTCAAATGTCTCTCCAATAATATGAGTTTGTCTTTTTAGCATAAAAAAACACTCCGAAAAAAAAGGTACGGAAGTTGCTCAGTCGGTAGCACGCTAGGCTCGTAATTTGCAGTTCCTAGGTTCGAGTTCCAGCTAGGCTAGCGTTAAGATTTATCTCCACAAAGCTCCCCGCCCTGCCTTTGGTCACTGGGGAATACCGATGGGCTTGGAAAAGTCCTCGTCCTTCGGATGGGTCGTTAAACCGTGGTTCGTGTGCGAGAGAGCCATACCCTGTACACGTTAAAGAACACGCTACATGTCCTTGACGGGAGACTACCATCTGTCTCCTAACAACTCTCCACTCGGTCAACTTCCCCTAACCTTCTCTAAGCTCTCGTGGTCCTTGTGGCCTGGATTTTAACCTAATGGGTGCAAAAAACGCTCGCTCAGAGGTAAAACAACCCGCTAAGTTCTGATGCCTGTAAGCTACTTTTATAAAACTTTCTTAATACATTTGTCTATTCGTTTCAATAGTAATTTGCTACCGTTATTATTTTAAAAATAATATTTATTAATTGAATATTTCTATTATTTAAAAAACTTTACAGATTTCTACAGATATCGGCTATCACGAATGTATCTTTTGCGATACGTTTACAATTGTAAGAAACAGGTTCTCCGAATACAAAATGATAAATTATTGAGAAATACTCAATTATTTGTCTTTGCAAAAAATTTCCACACTTCCGAGGATAATATCCGTGGGCCTGAAGAATTAAATGTTCGGGAGAAGGTTTCAGTAAAAGTGATTAAAGTTGGGACCTCACAATGGGCTAAATGGCCAGGTCACAAGGATTCCGAGGGCTCAGAGAAAGTTGAGGGATAGGTTGTTTTATCTCTGAGCGGTGCTTTTTTGAACACAATGGACTAAATGACCAGGTCACAAGTAGCCCGAGGGCTCAGAGAAGGTTGGCAGTTTGGTCGTTTTACCTCTGAGAGTCCTTTTTTTTTAGACACAAAAGGATAAATGGTCAGATCACAAGGACCCAATGACTCAGATAAGTTTGGAGGAAGGGTTGGGTTGTTTTACCTCTGAGCGGCACATTTTTGCACACCATGGGCTAAATGGCCAGGTCACATGGACCCCGAAGGCTCAGAGAAGGTTGGGGGAGGGGACCCACTGGAACAGCTGTTGGGAGACAGATGGTAGTCTCCCGTCAAGGCCATCCAGCGTGTTCTTTAACGTGCACAGGGTATGGCTCTCCCGCACACGGTGCCACGGCTTAACGTCCCATCCGACGGACGGTGGCCTTTCCAAGCCCATCGGTGTCTCCTACTGACCGTGGGCAGGGCGGGGAATTTTGAGGAGATAAATCTCGACGCTGACCCCGCTGGGACTCGAACCTGGGAACTACAGATTACGAGCCTGGCGCGCTACCGACTGAGCCACCCCCGCCCATTGGAGGAAGGAAACCCACTGGACAGCTGTTAGGAGACAGATGGTAGCATACCGTCGAGGCCAACCAGCACTTTCTTTAACACGCATAGGGTATGGCTTAAGGTGTCATCCGACGGACAGCAGCATTTCCAAGCTCATCGGTGTCCCCCTATCGGCCGAACGCAGGACGTTGGTTTTGCGGAGATAAATCTCAAAGCTGGCACACGTAAGACTCGAACCTGAAAACTGCAGAAATATTTGAAACTGGCACACTACAGACTGACTCACCATTCCCCCCCCCCCAAAAAAAAAAAAAAAAAAAATTGAAAAAAATCCGTCCGTTGGATGGGACGTTAAGCCGTGGCCCCATGTGCGGGAGAGCCATACCCTGTGCACGTTAAAGAATACGCTGGATGGCCTTGACGGGAGGCTACCATCTGTCTCCCAACAGCTGTTCCAGTGGGTCTCCAACCTTCTCCGAGCCTTCGGGGTCCATGTGACCTGGCCATTTAGCCCATGGTGTGCAAAAAAAGTGCCGCTCAGAGGTAAAACAACCCAACCTAATCAAGACCGACACCTTTGTTCCTAAGCTAATAAAAATCATGATATGTTAAAAAAATTATTAAAATAAATTGTTTATACTTTGCAAAAAAATATTATAAGCACCAACATACACAAATTCATGCGCAGATAAACACACACAGAACATAAAATTAGCGTCTTGTTTTTAAGATAAATCTATCGATAACTTATGATAAAGTGATAAGTTAATTTCTACAAAAAATGTTCAATGAAATGCGTTTCCGCAATACGGATAACCTATATCATATACTAGAATACCCATCTCGTGGCCTAATGGTTAGAGCGCTTGGCTACTAAACAAAAAGGATCTGGGTTCGAACCCGGGTAAGGGTTGGGTTGTTTTACCTCTGAGCGGCACTTTTTTGCACACCATGGGCTAAATGGCCAGGTCACATGGACCCTGAAGGCTCAGAGAAGGTTGGGGGAGGGGACCCACTGGAACAGCTGTTGGGAGACAGATGGTAGTCTCCCGTCAAGGCCATCCAGCGTGTTCTTTAACGTTGGGTTGTTTTACCTCTGACCGGCACTTTTTTGCACACCATGGGCTAAATGGCCAGGTCACATGGACCCCGAAGGCTCAGAGAAGGTTGGGAGAGGGGACCCACTGGAACAGCTGTTGGGAGACAGATGGTAGCCTCTCGTCAAGGCCATCCAGTGTGTTCTTTAACGTGCACAGGGTATGTCTTTCCCGCACACGGGGCCACGGCTTAACGTCCCATCCGACGAACGGTTGCCTTTCCAAGCCCATCGGTGTCCCCTACTGACCGTGGGCAGGGTGGGGAATTTTGCGGAGATAAATCTCGACGCTGACCCAGCTGGGACTCGAACCTGGGAACTGAAGATTACGAGCCTGGCGCGCTACCGACTGACCACCCCCGCCCCACCCGGGTAAGGCATGGACGTTCATGTTGTATTTTTGTGAGATCCGCCATCCTCACAGACCTTCAACTAATGCATATAAACTTACTACAGCTGCTTGAGAGATTATTCTCTTTTTCTCAGGGGAGCAGCAGGTATCGCGGGTGCTCAGACTGCTCTTCAGCCTGAGGAGAAGTTTAATACCGATGTTAATGATATGCATTGCTGTCATTTTCTGACAATCAGAAAACTGAGCAGCACTTTTTTGCACACAATGTGCTAAATGGTCAGGTCACAAGGACCCGAAGGTTCAGAGAAGGTTCGAGAGGAGACCCACTGGAACAGCTGTTGGGAGACAGATGGTAGTCTCCCATCAAAGCCATCCAGCTTGTTGTTTAACGTGCACAGAATACGGCTCTCTCTCCCCACGCACAGGCCACGGCTTAGCATCCCATCCGACGGACGGCGGCCTTTCCAATCCCATCGGTGTCCCCTACTGATCCTGAGCAGAGCGGGAAGTTTTCCGGAGATAAATCTCACCGCTGACCCAACTGGGTCTCGAACCTGGGACCTGCAGATTACGAGCCTGGCGCGCTACCGACTGAGCCACCCCCGCCCCAGGGGATCAGGGTTGGGTTGTTTTACCTGTGAGCGGCACTTTTTTGCACACCATGGGCTAAACGGCCAGGTCACATGGACCCCGAAGGCTCAGAGAAGGTTGGGGGAGGGGACCCACTGGAACAGCTGTTGGGAGACAGATGGTAGCCTCCCGTCAAGGCCATCCAGCTTGTTCTTTAACATGCACAGGGTATAGCTCTCCCACACACGGGGCCACGGCTTAACGTCCCATCCGACGGACGGCGGCCTTTCCAAGCCCATCGGTGTCCCCTACTGACCGTGGGCAGGGCGGGGAGTTTTGCGGAGATAAATCTCAACGCTGACCCAGCTGGGACTCGAACCTGGGACCTGCAGATTACGAGCCTGGCGCGCTACCGACTGAGCCACCCCCGCCCCAGGGGATCAGGAGATGGCAGTAAATGCTTAAACACTCATTCATCTCCTGTCACCACCAAATTCCACGTAACTTTCAACCTCCATCCATCCAATCAAGACCAACACCTCTATTCAACCTCCATCCATCCAATCAAGACCAACACCTCTATTCAACCTCCATCCATCCAATCAAGACCAACACCTCTATTCAACCTCCATCCATCCAATCAAGACCAACACCTCTATTCAACCTCCATCCATCCAATCAAGACCAACACCTCTATTCAACCTCCATCCATCCAATCAAGACCAATACCTCTATTCAACCTCCATCCATCCAATCAAGACCAACACCTCTATTCAACCTCCATCCATCCAATCAAGACCAACACCTCTATTCAACCTCCATCCATCCAATCAAGACCAACACCTCTATTCAACCTCCATCCATCCAATCAAGACCAACACCTCTATTCGACCTCCATCCATCCAATCAAGACCAATACCCCTATTCAACCTCCATCCATCCAATCAAGACCAACAGCTCTATTCAACCTCCATCCATCCAATCAAGACCAACACCTCTATTCCTTAGCTAATAAAAAATAATGATATATTAAAAAAATTATTAAAATAAAATGTTTGCAAAAAGAAAATACTGTAAGCACCCACATACACAAATTCATGCGCAGATAAACACACAAAGAACATAAAATTGTCTAATTTTCAAGATAAATCTATCCATAACTTATGGTAAAGTGATAAATTAATTTCTATAAAAAAATGCTTAATCAAATGCATTTCCACATTACGGGTTAGGTTGGGTTGGTTTACCTCTCAGCGGCACTTTTTTGCACACCATGGGCTAAATGGCCAGGTCACATGGACCCTGAAGGCTCAGAGAAGGTTGGGGGAGGGGACCCACTGGAACAGCTGTTGGGAGACAGATGGTAGTCTCCCATCAAAGCCATCCAGCTTGTTGTTTAACGTGCACAGAATACGGCTCTCTCTCCCCACGCACAGGCCACGGCTTAGCATCCCATCCGACGGACGGCGGCCTTTCCAATCCCATCGGTGTCCCCTACTGACCGTGGTCAGGGCGAGGAATTTTGCCGAGATAAATCTCAACGCTGACCCAGCTGGTACTCGAACCTGGGAACTACAGATTACGAGCCTGGCGCGCTACCGACTGAGCCACCCCCGCCCCAGGTTAATACCGATGTTAATGGCATGCATGCCTGTCATTTTCTGACACTCAGAAAACAGCGGCACTTTTTTTCACATAATAGGCTAAATGGTCAGGTCACAAGGACCCCGAAGACTCAGAGAAGTATCGTGGAGGGGATTCACTATACAGATATTGGGAGACAGATGGTATCCTCCAATCAAGGCCATCCAGTTTGTTGTTTAATGTGCACAGAACATCACCCTCCCCCACAGAGTGCCACGACTTAAGTCCCATCCGACGGACGGACAGCCTACCCAACTGCGTCGGTGTTCCATTCTGACTGTGGGAAAGGCGGTGAGTTCTGCGTAGATAAATCTCAACGCTGGCCCAGCTGGGACTCGAACATGGGAACTGAAGATTAAGACCCTGACCTGCTACCGACAGTGCCACACCCGTCCTCCTAGACGGAAAGCTACCATCTGTCTCCCAACAGCGTTCAGTGGGTCCCCTCCCCCAAACCTTCTCTGAGCCTTCGGGTCCCTTGTGGCCTGGCCATTTAGCCCATTATGTACAAAAAAGTGCCAATCAGAGGTAAAACAATCCAACCCAACTTCCACCTCTCTCCTAACAGCTGTCCAGTGGGTCCCCTTCCCCAACCTTCTCTAAGCCTTCGGGGTCCTTGTGACCTGGCCATTTAGCCCATTGTGTACAAAAAAGTGCTGATCAGAGGTAAAACAATTCAACCCAACTTCAATCTCTCTCCTAACAGCTGTCCAGTGGGTCCCCTACCCCAACGTTCTTTGAGCCTTCGGGGTCCTTGTGACCTGGTCATTTAGCCCATTGTGTACAAAAAAGTGCCGATCAGAGATAAAACAATCCAACCCAACTTCCATCTGTCTCCCAACAGCGTTCAGTGGGTCCCCTCCCCCAAACCTTCTCTGAGCCCTCGGGGTCCTTGTGACCTGGCAGTTTAGCCCATTGTGTGTTCAAAAAAGTGCCCATAACTTGACCATTTAATCGATAGTGTGCAAAAAAAATTGCCTTTTATAGGTTAAATATAAATAACCCAACCCAAACAACGTTGAAAGATAAAATAAATCATGGAACCAGAGTGAAAGACATTATTCCAAAGCAAGGCAAAAATCTAATCTCGGACACCTCCGTAAACTCAAAACTAAAATTATCTTTTGTGTTCACTTTACGTTATAAATTTAGCGGAACTTTAATTTCTAATAAATGCAATCTGAAACGAAATCTTTGGGCTTTCTAGAAACCTTTCCTTTTTTTCCCGATAACCTTGTTCCACATTCCTAGCTAGCCATTGTTACTTAAATTCTGTGCTCGGCCAGCTGGACACAACAGAACTAAAGTAAAGCAATAAGTGCTTATTTTACCTACCGTTAAGTTTCTCTATTTTTCATTTTACTTTAATTTACAAGAGAACTACACGTATTATATTTTAAATTTTTTCTACAATTTTCCTTTCCTCGAGGTGTTGGCGGAGTAAATCGACATGAAATAGAGTTTTTCTTCCATTTCCATTACCCACTCGATTATTTACTGCATTTCGTGCACGAAATAGTTTTCAACCCCATTCACCCACCTCCCAGGCTGGACTATGAGTCAACCACAATCTGTAAACAAAAAAAAAATGGATACTGTGCAAATGGTTATTTTTTAAAATTAAAATGAATTCGGATGTATTTATTTATATCCCATAGAGGCATAATAAGTACTTTACTCTCCAAAAAGAATCCGGATACAAGTCTATTAAACACTGACGTCACCTATATAACAGGAGGTTGAGTTGTTTTACTTCTGAGCTCAGTCGGTAGCGGCCAGGCTCGTAATCTGTAGTTCGCAGGTTCGAGTCCCAGTTGGGTCAGCGTTGAGATTTATCTCCGCAAAATTCCTCTCCATTCCCACGGTCAGTAGGGGACACCGATGGGCTTGGAAAGGCCGCCGTCCGTCGGATGGGACGTTAGGCCGTGGCCCCGTGTGCGGGAGAGCCATAACCTGTGCACGTTAAAGAACACGCTGGATGGCCTTGACGGGAGGCTACCATCTGTCTCCCAACAGCTGTTCCAGTGGGTCCCCTCCCCCAACCTTCTCTGAACCTTCAGGGTCCATGTGACCTGGCGATTTAGCCCATGGTGTGCAAAAAAGTTCCGCTCAGAGGTAAAACAACCCAACGCAACTCCAAAAAGAATACGGATACAAGTCTATTAAACACTGACGTCACCTATATAACAGGAGGTTGAGTTGTTTTACTTCTGACCGGCACTTTTTTGCACACTATGGGCTAAATGGCCAGGTCACAAGGACCCCGAGGGCTCAGAGAAGGTTGGGGGTTCGAATAATGCATCTAATATTACACAAATGAATTCACATCTTATCGTTTCTTTGCTAAATATATCATCACTATTAAGATGTTTCGTTATATAAACGTCTTAATGGTGATTACATACTTAATAAAGCATCCAATATTGTTTATCAGATGAAGAGGTATGAACAGTCACAAAATTGCGGCAAGGTATAAGAGGAGTTTCCAAACTCTTTTAGGGGCGGGGATGGTTAAGTCGGTAGCGCGCCTTGATCATATTCTGCTGCTCCCAGCTGGGTCAGCGTTCAGATTTATCTCCGCAAAACTCCCCGCCCTGCCCACGGTCAGTAGGGGACACCGATGGGCTTGGAATGGCCGCCGTCCTTCAGATGGGACGTTAAGCCGTGGCCGCGTGTGCGGGAGAGCCATATTCTGTGCACGTTAAAGAACACACTGAATGGCCTAGACGGAAGGCTACCATCTGTCTCCTAACAGCTGTTTCAGTTGGTCTCCTCCCCCAACCTTCTCTGAGCCCTCGGGGTCCTTGTGACCTGGCCATTTAGCCCATTGTGTTCAAAAAAGTTACGCTCAGAGGTAAAACAACCCAACCCAAACTCTTTGACAACAAATACGTTGGTTTATAAAGTTTGCTCCAATTAATACCTCTGGTTTAGGGTATAAATGTACCGCATGTGAACTTAATCACAGTAAAATTCTGAATCCAGCCTATTCTTTGTGCTTTTTATTCTATACTGATTTGATGCCACATTGGCGATGCTCTCAGTGGAATTTCAATTGCTATTCCACTCAAATTTGAAAGTAGTTCATACGTAGTTGTTGCTGCTGCCGCTTTCAAAGCAGACCTCTACGTTGATGCCCATCCAACTGGTTGGAAATGCATTGCACATATTAATTAGATGTCAGAAACGGGACTGTAGATTCCTGTTTCTTGTATGTTCATATATGTGAAACGGAGTCAAGTGAAAACAATAGCTGCAGTAACTGATAAGACTGCATTTTTCTCAAAATATTTCTTTGAACGGAAATATAAATTTAGCGGAACTTTAATTTCGATAATTGATATCGTATATAAATTTATATTATGATAATACATAAATTAGTAGAGTAAATTTTATATTTTACCTCTTTTTTCCCGTTGTTACTTGTGCGTTCATTTATGGGAAACGGGGTCAACTAACACCTCCTATAAGAGAATGCCAGTGGACCAAATTATGACGTCAGTATTAGATATTACTCTAATCCAGATTTTCATTACTTTTTTATTTCTACTGTTATTACTGGTGAACTTTTATACCAATCTTTATAGCAACGTTGACTTAAAAATATACTTTATTTAGAAGTAAATTTGTTTGCATTTATTAATATTATGATAATTGCTAATAAATACGAATAATTTTCCATCTAAATAAAATATATTTATCAATATAAAATTAGCATAAAAGTAAAAGGGAAGGGAGGCAAGTTGGGTTGGGCTGTTTTACCTCTGAGCGGCACTTTTTTGTACACCATGGGCTAAATGGCCAGGTCACATGGACCCCGAAGGCTCAGAGAAGGTTGGGGGACGGGACCCACTGGAACAGCTGTTGGGAGACAGTAAAGCCTCCCGTCAAGGCCATCCAGCGTGTTCTTTAACGTGCACAGGGTATGGCTCTCCCGCACACGGGCCACGGCTTAACTTCCCATCCGACGGACGGCGGCCTTTCCAAGCCCATCGGTGTCCCCTACTGACCGTGGGCAGGGCGGGGAATTTTGCGGAGATAAATCTCAACGCTGACCCAGCTGGGACTCGAACCTGGGAACTACAGGTAACGAGCCTGGCGCGCTACCGACTGAGCCACCCCCCCCGCCCCCGCAAATCTGCGTAAATTCATTGTAACTCAAAGAATTCACTGCAACTGAAGTAAACTGCATTGCAACTCAGGGAAAAATTCATCAAAACTCAGGGAAAATTCAGCGCAACTCATGGTAAAATCATCGCTACCTCAGGGTAAAATTCATCGCTACTCAGGATAAAATTCATCGCAATAAAGAGAAAAACTCACCGCAACTCTGGGTAAATTCATTGTAACTCAAAGAATTCATCGCAACTGAAATAAACTGCATTGCAAGTCAGGGTAAAATTCATCACAACTCAGGGAAAATTCATCACAACTTAGGAAAAATTAATCGCAACTCGGGAAAAATTTATCGCTACCTCAGGGTAAATTTCATCGCTACTCAGGATAAAATTCATCGCAACTCAGGGTAAAACTCGTCGCAGCTCAGGGTAAAATTCATCGCAACTCTGAGTAAATTCATTGTAACTCAAAGAATTCATTGCAACCGAAGCAAATTGTATTGCAACTCAGAGTAAAATTCACCACAACTCAGGGAAAATTCATCGCAACTCGGGGAAAAAATTCATTGCAACTCAGGGTAAAACTCGTCGCAACTCAGGTTAAAATTCATCGCAACTATGAGTAAATTCATTGTAACTCAAAGAATTCATTGCAACCGAAGTAAATTGTACTGCAACCCAGGGTAAAATTCACCACAACTCAGGGAAAATTCATCGCAACTCGGGGGAAAAATTCATTGCAACTCAGGGTAAAAATCATTGCTACCTCAGGGTAAAATTTATCGCTACTCAGGATAAAATTTATCGCAACTCAGGGTAAAATTTATCGCAATTCAGGGTAAAATTCACTGCATAATGCGATGCAATACCGGAAAAATTACACACTGGATTCTTGTGATATGACTACTCAGCCCATTTTGTGTTAAACACGTGGCGCTTAGATGAAAAACAACCCATCAACTCAACCCTTCTTTTAATCAACTCTCGGATAATGGGATGTTTGTGACTTTACCGTTTAGTCCATTATGGGTTGGGTTGTTTTACCTCTAAGCAGCACTTTTTTGCACACCATGGGCTAAATGACCAGGTCACATGGACCCCGAAGGCTCAGAGAAGGTTGGGGGAGGGGACCCCCTGGAACAGCTGTTGGGAGACAGATGGTAGCCTCCCGTCAAGGCCATCTAGTGTGTTCTTTAACGTTGGGTTGTTTTACCTCTGAGCGGCACTTTTTTGCACACCATGGGCTAAATGGCCAGGTCACATGGACCCCGAAGGCTCAGAGAAGGTTGGGGGAGGGGACCCCCTGGAACAGCTGTTGGTAGACAGATGGTAGCCTCCCGTCAAGGCCATCCAGCGTGTTCTTTAACGTGCACAGGGTATGGCTCTCCCGCACACGGGGCCACGGTTAACGTCCCATCCGACGGACGGCGGTCTTTCCAAACCCATCGGTGTCCCTTACTGACCGTGGGCAGGGCGGGGAATTTTTCCGGAGATAAATCTCAACGCTGACCCAGCTGGGACTCGAACCTGAGAACTACAGATTACGAGCCTGGCGCGCTACCGACTGAGGCACCCCCGCCCGCTAGTCCATTATGTGAACAAAACTACTAATCAGAGGTGAAACAATCTAATCCAGCCCAGGAAGCTGTTAAAACATGAAACAAAGACTACATTTAAAACGAAGCATTAAAATACAGGAAACTCATCCCAGATTCCAAGATAAGATCAAATTACTGAAACGTACTGTTTCGTTTCATCGTTGCTGCTACTTTCAGTTTCTTTCTGAATTTCTTTCCTCCTTTTCTCATCTCCAAAGTGATTTTCAGGAAGTTTTGACGTTGTTTGTTCAATCTTCACTCATAAGAACATTAAGACAGCTTTATCGACAAAACATTAAAAATCTAATTTTGTATTGTGCTATCGCTAAATCGCATTTGTTCAGCTGCTATGTACATTAACGTAATTCGCATATTGTTTATTTTATGCTCTATTAATTAAAAGGAAATTACCTGATACTTATATTTTTTCTCTTGAACAAGATGTTACAAAACTGATTTACTTTCCAGAAATAAATTTCTAATCTGTACCAATCTTAGCTTTAATTCATCAGAGCATAAATGGGGCGGGGGTGGCTCAGTCGGTAGCGCGTCAGGCTCGTAATCTGTAGTTCCCAGGTTCGAGTCCCAGCTGGGTCAGCGTCGAGATTTATCTCCGCAAAATTCCCCGCCCTGCCCACGGTCAGTAGGGGACACAGATGGGCTTGGAAAGACCACCGTCCGTCGGATGGGACGTTAAGCCGTGGCCCCGTGTGCGGGAGAGCCATACCCTGTGCACGTTAAAGGACACGCTGGATGGCCTTGACGGGAGGCTACCATCTGTCTCCTAACAGCTGTTTCAATGGGTCTCCTCCCCAAACCTTCTCTGAGCCTTCGGGGTCCATGTGACCTGGCCATTTAGCCCATAGTGTGCAAAAAAGTTCCACACAGAGGTAAAAAAAACCCAACCCCTCTACTTCAAAGTGCTTCCTGGTTAATTTTGGTACTGTTCTGTGCACCATTTAAGAGCCAATTTTCCGCAAGGCCACAATATGTTAACCTTGTCTGAGCCTTCGGGGTCCATGTGACCTGGCCATTTAGCCCATGGTGTGGAAAAGAGTGCCGCTCAGAGGTAAAACAACCCAACGTTAAAGAACACGCTGGATGGCCTTGACGGGAGGCTACCATCTGTCTCCCAACAGCTGTTCCAGTGGGTCCCCTTCCCCAACCTTCTCTGAGCCTTCGGGGTCCATGTGACCTGGCCATTTAGCCCATGGTGTGCAAAAAAGTGCCGCTCAGAGGTAAAACAACCCAACCCACCAGAGCATACATACAGGCAAGCACCAAAAATTTCGTATTCATCAAGAAGCTAAAGATCAACAAACCATTGGCATTAATCACCACAGCTAGTTTAAAAGCAAATCACAGCAACAATCCATAACTTAACCCGCGGTACAATAAAACACACATACGACTGATCCATCAATCCAGTTTGTAAATCAGTTGAATTTCTTGTCTCCAATGTCTCTGGTAGCCTAGAGACATCGGACACGCGCATTAATATCCTTTAATAATTCAATTCTTTACATTTCATTTAATGCTTTGCTGAACTCACAGCTTCAGTTTATTTCCAGGTCAACTGTCACATTCTGCTCAAGCTATTCACTTCAGCGAGCGAGGGGACGGGGTGGCTCAGTCGGTAGCGCGCCAGGCTCGTAATCTGTAGTTCCCAGGTTCAAGTCCCAACTGGGTCAGCGTTGAGATTTATCTCCGCAAATTCCCCGCCCTGCCCACGGTCAGTAGGGGACACCGATGGGCTTGGAAAGGCCGCCGTCCGTCGGATGGGACGTTAAGCCGTGGCCCCGTGCGCAGATATATCTGTGCACGTTAAAGAATACGCTGGATAGCCTTGACGGGAAGCTACCATCTGTCTCCCAACAGCTGTTCCAGTGGGTCCCCTCCCCCAACCTTCTCTGAGCCTTCGGGGTCCATGTGACCTGGCCATTTAGCCCATGGTGTGCAAAAAAGTGCCGCTCAGAGGTAAAACAACCCAACCCAACCAATCCAGTTTGTAATCAGTTGAATTACTTGTCTCCAATGTCTCTGGTAGCCTAGAGACATCGGACACGCGCATTAATATCCTTTAATAATTCAATTCTTTACATTTCATTTAATGCTTTGCTGAACTCACAGCTTCAGTTTATTTCCAGGTCAACTGTCACATTCTGCTCAAGCTATTCACGTCAGCAAGCGAGCTCTCCTGGCCTAAGTAGGAAGCTCCTTTGTACCACGGAGTGACACGAGCGTGCGATAATTAATCTCCGATCACGTACTCATTTGTGGCTTTGTCATTTTTTTTCTTATGCTTCGACATTGATTATTAACGTATCTTTCTTATCGAAGAAAGATTTCACGAGTAATAACAAATCACGTAGATTGAAAACATACATACATACAAGGTAAAACTGTTTATCCATTCTGGAGTAATTGGAACAAGGGTAAACCGTTTTTATCATTGTTATTTGGAATAGACGTTTAATGCCATTTAGCATTATCAGCAGCTTAACAAAGTCACAAAATGTGGGTTTTAAATGCAGAAAAGTAGGAAGTTGAATTAGCGGATAACTCATGTTCTGGAAGGGATTAATGAGAATAAAAGTGGTTCTAAAAGGAGGTTTTCTTGCATTGAATGCTGCTAAGAACCTACTTATGGATTTGGGGCGGTGGTGCTCAGTCGGTAGCGCGCCAGGCACGTAATCTGTACTTCCCAGGTTCGAGTCCCAGCTGGGTCAGCGTTGAGATTTATCTCCGCAAAATTCCCCGCCCTGCCCACGGTCAGTAGGGGACACCGATGGGCTTGGAAAGACCGCCGTCCGTCGGATGGGACGTTAAGCCGTGGCCCCGTGTGCGGGAGAGCCATACCCTGAGCACGTTAAAGAACACGCTGGATGGCCTTGACGGGAGGCTACCATCTGTTTCCTAACAGCTGTTCCAGTGGGTCCCCTCCCCCAACCTTCTCTGAGCCTTCGGGGTCCATGTGACCTGGCCATTTAGCCCATGGAGTGCAAAAAAGTGCCGCTCAGAGGTAAAAGAACCCAACGTTAAAGAACACGCTGGATGGCCTTGACGGGAGGCTACCATCTGTCTCCCAACTGCTGTTCCAGTGGGTCCCCTCCCCCAATCTTCTCTGAGCCTTCGGGGTCCATGTGACCTGGCCATTTAGCCCATGGTGTGCAAAAAAGTGCCACTCAGAGGTAAAACAACACAACACACACTTATGGATTTTATATATTTTTTTTACTGTCAGAAACGTGCTGTTGCAATTGAAATGAGATTATGAAATAGAAGGAATTTCTGAAAGAAATTTTGAAATAATTAGGAAAACGAATGGAATGTCAATAATGGACATGGAAAGACACTGAATTTTCAAACAACAAGAATTTTGCGTGTTTTACTTTACAGTAGAAACTACTACTCGTCCATTGGAAAAAGAATAGAGAAAACCCTGATTTTGTAAATTGAAGAAGAGTAGTTTATCAAATGTGTGTTAGTTGAGTTTCTTCACAGGACACTGAAATTTCGAACAATAAGAATTTTACTTGGAATTTTAGTTTACAGAAGAAATTACTACTCGTCCACTGGGAAAAGCATGGAGAAAACCCCGATTTTCTTAATTGACGAAGAGTAGATTCTACAATATGTATTAGCTGAGTTTCTTCGCAATATATAGAATGGCCAGCAGATGAAAAGGATTCCAAGCTCAGGTTGGGTTATTTTTACCTCTGAGCGTCACTGTTTTTTTGCAGACAACAGACTAAATGGCCAGTTTACCAAGGCCCCCAAGAGCTCGGAGAAGGTTAGAGGAAGGGAACGCACTCTATCTAGCTATCAGGAGATAGATGGAAGTCTTACACGTCAAGGCCATCCAGCGTGTTTTTAACGTGCACAGTTAATGGCTCTCCTGCATGCGAGAGACCATGGCTTAACAACCCATCCGACGGACAGAGGCAGCAGGAATCGGACTCGAACATGGAAACTGAGGATTGGGAACTGGCGATGTAAATGTATTTCTTATTGTGAGTCGCGATCAAAAAAGTTTTAAAAACTCTAGAGGGTCCCTTTTCAGCCCCTCAGCCTTCTCTGAGCCTTGGGGAAACTTGTGACCTGGCCATTTAGCCCATTGTATGCAAAAAAGTTACACAATTACGGCTATTGCGTAATATGATGATGATTCTTTTACTCATTATTGGAAATAAAAAAAAATAAATACCCCCTCAAGCAGCTGCTTGCCACAGAGGTCTGACAGGAGCCTGTCAGTTTATATGTAATAGTAGAAGGTCTGAGAGGATGGCAGGCCTCAGCAGAAAACGACACAAACAGCCATGCCTTACCCGGGGCTCGAACCCAGGTCCCTTAGATCAGTAGCCAAGCGCGCTAACCACTCGCCCATGGGACGGCTCATTATCGGAAATACATAATATAAATTTATTTTTCTCTATCGATTCCCAAAATTCTCTTGTTCTGGAGCCCTCCCCACCCCGACATTCATGCCACTCCCCACCACCACCACCACCCCTATATCCGCACTCTCCATACTTTCATCACGACACTAGATGGCGCTATCATTGAAACACGGATATAGAAATGGAAAAATTAATTCGATTAAGATAAACGGCCAAACTAAACCTTGAACCACATTAGAACTTTCCGTCCCGAAGCCTCAATCACCCAAAACAGAGTATCCGATAACAGAGATGATGTGCCAAATGCTGAAAAGCCTATAGATAGGTTAGCGGGTCATTGTAAGTGGTTCATATCTTCATCCTCTGTCAGTTCCGGTTATTCCGAAGTATTTTCTTCAGGGTAAATAGAAATTTTCCTCTTACAGCTCTCAACAAGAAACCTGCAATGCTCTACAGTCTAGCGGATCTTTGCGCATGCGCACAGACCTCAGTAACCGCACCGTCTTTGCCTTCTGGCCACATAGAAAACGATTTAACTTTATTAACCTTTCGATACCTTCTGTTGTCATAGAACGAAACCATTATCACACGTATTAGGTTGTTGGATTGTTTTATCTCTGATCGTGACTTTTTTGCATACAATGGCTAAATGACCAGGTCACAAGGGCCCCGAAGGCTCAGAGAAAGTTGGGAAGAGGAGATCCAGTTGGGTTGGGTTGTTTTACCTCTGAACGGCACTTTTTTGCACACCATGGGCTAAATGGCCAGGTCACATGGACCCCGAAGGCTCAGAGAAGTTTGGGGGAGGGGACCCACTGGAACAGCTGTTGGGAGACAGATGGTAGCCTTTCGTCAAGGACATCCAGCGTGTTCTTTAACGTGCACAGGGATGGCTCTCCCACACCCGGGCCACGGCTTAACGTCCCATCCGACGGACGGCGGCCTTTACAAGCCCATCGGTGTCCCCTACTGACCGTGGGCAGGGCGGGGAATTTTGCGGAGATAAATCTCAACGCTGACCCAGCTGGGACTCGAACCTGGGAACTACAGATTACGAGCCTGGCGCGCTACCGACTGAGCCACCCCCGCCCCCGGAGATCCAATAGATAGATGTTAGGAAACAGATGGTAGCCTCCCATCAAGGCCATCCAGCGTGTTCTTTAACGTACACAGGGTATGACTCTCCCGCACAAGGGGCCACGGTTTTACGTCCCATCTGACGGACGGCGGCCTTTTCAAGCCCATCGGTATACCCTACTGAACGAGGACTGGGCGGAAAATTTTGCGGTAATAAATCTCAACGCTTGCCCAGCTGGGAATCAAACCTGGGAACTGCAGATTACGAGCCTGGCGCATTACCGACTGAGCCACCCCACCGTCAAACGTTTGGGGGAGAAGACTCACTGGACAGCTGTTGGGAAACATATGGTAGCCTCCCATTAAGGCCATCCAGTGTGTACTTTAAGGTGCACAGTGTATGGCTCTCTCGCACAAGGGGCGGCGCCTTAACGTCCCATCCGACGGACGGCGACCTTTCCAAGCCTATCGGTGCCCCCTACTGACTGAGGGCAGAGCGGGGAGTTTAGCGGTGATTTTTAGTACACAGTGTCCGATAAATAATGGCGATGTTTGACTGTCCCCAAATATACAAAAGACATCTCATTCAAACAGTTTCACGGATGGACCATCATAACTTTTCTCTAAGAAGGGCACCGCCACATTTCTCAAGAGATGCTCTGGAAGTTCTTAGTGCAATATTTCCTGACAGATGGATTGGCAAGAGTGGTCCAGTTCTCTGATCACCACCCGTGGGTGGGCCCCTAGAGGCTAACATAAAATAGAAGCTAAAAATAGCATATATCATGTACAAGAGATCTAAAACGAGTAGCTATCCTCAGAGAAAGCCATCATTTTAGGCCTCTTGTACTTATTAAGAACATTATGATCATAATTAAGCAAAGAAGAAATTATCTCATTGGAATTATTTTTAACAGCCTCAAAAAACCTTTTTGAGATGCATTTAATATGAGTAATAAATTAATATGAGTGTGATGATGCCCAAGTCTTTATTGTCTGTTAACGAATCAAATGGAATCGACCGCAGATCTCAATATTAAATTGAAGTTAAAATGTGAGGTATCAATGTTAAAGAATAAGAGTGTTCAAAATTATTTGTGGTAGCCTTTCAATTAAAATATTCTTTCTTGAAAATATGTTTTTACTATTACCATTATTTTTCCGACACTTTATAATATGTACTATTGCTTTAATTCCTTTTAGGATGATCTAACAAATAAGTATAATAATGAAAGTATTACTCTTATATTAATAGCGAAAAACAAAGAAAAGTTAAACTTGTAGATAAAAGTATATTTAATTTTTGTTATTAATTATGTTTTATTAATTTCTTAAGTATAACCTAAACGTAGAGCTATTTAGTAATAGAGTATCACAGGAAAATATCCTGTAAACAAGAAAGACTTGAAATAATTAGCTGAAAAAAATTTGTTACCCTGTGTGGGATTCCAACCCAATTCTTCAAGAAACATGTCAGCATCCTAAGCGCTAGATCATCAGCTATTCTGTTCAATTTCTGACGTGTATACGTCGTAGGTGTTACCGGCATCTTTTGTGTTTTCTGACGTGTATACGTCGTAGGTGTTACCGGCATCTTTTGTGTTAATTTTGGTTTTAAAGTTCAAATTTAATATGGATATGTTTTTGGATTTAACAGAAAATTCAAATTAAGGAAAAGTGGCGGAAAATAGCAAAACAAAATTTAAAAATTTCCTTTTATTTGTAATATCATCCCAAATTTTGCGTCAAATCCTTTGAATGCCACTGACCTATAGCTACCTGCAGTAATATTACACTAAAATATGTATTAAAAATATCCTTCTTTGCAAGGAAAGGAAATGGATGACTTTTTAGCAAAGTCAGCTCTTACCAATGAAAAATACTGCCAGTTGCAAATTGTGAATTTATATGTTTCTAAAAAAATTAAAGGGCAGCTTTCTTCTTCATCACTTTCAAGTCATCGCTGAAAGAAAGATCATCACCAACAATTAGTAGACATCAAGGCCCTTCAACTAAATGATTTTCACTTTTCAAGAAGAAATTTTGTGTGCATCAACAGACTCAAAACAGGTGCATCTCTTGAACGACTCACTTTTCAAGATGAGAAAGGTTCTTTCTCCCAGTTGCCAGAGGGGCGGGGGTGGCTCAGTCGGTAGCGCGCCAGGCTCGTAATCTGTAGTTCCCAGGTTCGAGTCCCAGCTGGGTCAGCGTTGTGATTTATCTCCGCAAAAATTCCCTGCCCTGCTCACGGTCAGTAGGGGACACCGATGGGCTTGGAAAGGCCGCCGTCCGTCGGATGGGACGTTAAGCCGTGGCCCCGTGTGCGGGAGAGCCATACCCTGTGCACGTTAAAGAACACGCTGGATGGCCTTGACGGGGGCTACCATCTGTCTCCCAACAGCTGTTCCAGTGGGTCCCCTCCCCCAACCTTCTCTGAGCATTCGTCCATGTGACCTGGCCATTTAGCCCCTGGTGTGCAAAAAAGTGCCTCTCAGAGGTAAAACAACCCAACGTTAAAGAAACACGCTGGATGGCCTTGACGGGAGGCTACCATCTGTCTCCCAACAGCTGTTCCAGTGGGTCCCCTCCCCAACCTTCTCTGAGCCTTCGGGGTCCATGTGACCTGGCCATTTAGCCCATGGTGTGCAAAAAAGTGCCGCTCAGAGGTAAAACAACCCAACCCAGTTGCCAGACGTGCAAAGGAAACGGTGATCATGTTTTGCTGAACTGTACTGCTTACTCGATTCAGAGAAACAACTTAATAGCTGTATTAGAAAAACATCTTCGAACTGAGTCTGCACAGATTATTTGGACAATAGGATCTGACAAAACGCAGAGCCTGCTGCAATGAAACGCTCCATTTTACAAGATGCGAATCTTTTTCAGGGGATTTAAGAATTTTTATTATGGTTATGTAACATAAAAAGTGATCGACTTCTTGCATTATCCAACTTTGCCATCTGGAGGAGAAAATCGAAAGACTCGAACACATCCGGAGGAAATCTTTTTTGTTTTGACTGATGATGATGTTTATGCTGTGATTGAAATTGTTATCATCGCTTTAATCATCAAAATAACACGCTAAAACGCTACAAACGTTGATAATGCGACACGCTTTCTGTATGATGATATTGTTACAACAGATGAACGTGCTGCATAAACGTGACATGAACGCTCGTGTATGCTTCTGCATGCGAATTGTGTTGTTGTTTTACCTCTGAGCGGCACTTTTTTTGCACACAATGGGCTAAATGGCCAGGTCACAAAGACTCCGAAGGCTCAGAGAAGGGACCCGCTGGAACAGACGTTAGGAGACAGATGGTAGCCTCCCGTCAAGGCCATCCAGTGTGTTCTTTAACGTGTACAGGGTCTGGCTCTCCCGCACACGGAGCCACGGCTTAACGTCACATCCGATGGACGGCGGCCTTTCCAAGCCATCGGTGTCCCCTACTGACCGTGGGCAGGGCGGGGAATTTTTGCGGAGATAAATCTCAACGCTGACAAAGCTGGGACTCGAACCTGGGAACTGCAGATTACGAGCCTGGCGCGCTACCGACAGAGCCACCCCCGCCCCTGAGAATTGTGTAACCAACGAGTTTTAACATAGAACCAATATGAAAAACAGAATGATAAAATTGTTGCGTTGGCGTTGTGGATATGTGAAAAGAGGACGCAGTCTCAGTATATACGCGATAAGTGTTTGAAAAAAAGAAATATTTTTTATATGGTGAGTGCGCGGAAGGTTGATTAGTTTTATTAGTGTAAAATCTAATGAGCAAACACAGATAATTAGAAAAATTTGTGCCTGAAGAGATATAAAAAGGACATTGATTATAAAAAATTTAGAGGTAAACGTTCATCAATTGAGTAGACAGAGCTAGTTTTATATGTATTATATATATATAAAATATATATATACATATATTTATATTATAGCTGTTGGGAGACAAATGGTAGCCTCTCGTCAAGGCCATACAGCGTGTTCTTTAACGTGCACAGCGTATGACTCTCGCGACACGGGGTCACGTCTTAACGTCCCATCCTACGGACGGCGGCCTTTCCAAACCCATCGTGTCCCCTACTGAACGTGGGCAGGGCGGGGAATTTTGCGGAGATAAATCTCAACGCTGACCCAGCTGGGACTCGAACCTGGGAACTACAGATTACGAGCCTTGCGCGCTACCGACTGAGCCACCCCCGCCCCTACACCAGTGGACGCGAGAGCAGTGAACTGAAGAGAAGCGGACTGGAGAGCAGTAGTCGGGAGGCTACCATCGGTCTCCAAACAGCTGTCCAGTAGGTGCTCTTTCACAAACACTCTGAGCTATTGGGGATTTTGTGACCTGGCCATTTATCCCAATGTGGGAGAAAAAGTGCCGCTCACATGTAAAACTATTCAAACCAACTCACATAAGTTCATTTGTGGGTCGGTAGCGTGCTAGGCTCGTAATCTGCAGTTCCCAGCTTCGAGTCCCAGCTGGGTCAGCGTTGAGATTTATCTCCGCAAAACTCCCCGCCCTGCCAACGGTCAGTAGGTGACACCGATGGGCTTGGAAAGGCCGCCGTCCGTCGGATGCAACGTTAAGCCGTGGCTCCGTATGCGGGTGAACCATACGCTGTGCACGTTAAAGAACACGCTGGATGGCCTTGACGGGAGGCTACCATATGTCTCTCAACAGCTGTTCCAGTGGGTCCCCTCCCCCAACCTTCCCTGAGCCTTCTGGGTCCCTGTGACCTGGCCATTTAGCCCATGGTGTGCAGAAAAGTGCCGCTCAGAGGTAAAACAACCCAACCCAAACGTATTTCTAGTGCTTTCCACTGTAAGGGGGGCGGGGGTGGTTCAGTCGGTAGCGCGCCAGGCTCGTTATCTGTAGTTCCCAGGTTCGAGTCCCAGCTGGGTCAGCGTTGAGATTTTTCTCCGCAAAATTCCCCGCCCTGCCCACGGTCAGTAGGGGACACCAATGGGCTTGGAAAGGCCGCCGTCCGTCGGATGGGACGTTAAGCCGTGGCCCCGTGTGCGCGAGAGCCATACCCTTTGCACATTAAAGAACACGCTGGATGGCCTTGACGGGAGGCTACCATCTGTCTCCCAACAGCTGTTCCAGTGGGTCCCCTCCCCCAACCTTTTCTGAGCCTTCGGGGTCCATGTGACCTGGCCATTTAGCCCATGGTGTGCAAAAAAGTGCCGCTCAGAGGTAAAACAACCCAACCCCTCCCCCAACCTCCCCTGAGCCTTCGGGGTCCATGTGACCTGGCCATTTAGCCCATGGTGTGCAAAAAAGTGCCGCTCAGAGGTAAAACAACCCAACGTTAAAGAACACGCTGGATGGTCTTGACGGGAGGCTACCATCTGTCTCCCAACAGCTGTTCCAGTGGGTCCCCTCCCCCAACCTTCTCTGAGTCTTCGGGGTCCATGTGACCTGGCCATTTAGCCCATGGTGTGCAAAAAAGTGCCGCTCAGAGGTAAAACAACCCAACCCCCTCCCCAACCTTCCCTGAGCCTTCGGGGTCCATGTGACCTGCCATTTAGCCCATGGTGTGCAAAAAAGTGCCGCTCAGAGGTAAAACAACCCAACCCAAATGTATTTATAGTGCTTTCCACTGTGAGGTTGAACTTCAACTGTAGCAAAACCACATCGATCTATAGAAGAGAGTGAAGCAATTGCTCTCAGCCCTTTTCCCTGTGTGGCCCTGAATCGAAGCGGGTGCCCTGGAGTCATTCGCCCGGCGGGTGTTGTGGGTTGTGTTGAGAGCAATGACGGCGGCACACGAAGAATTCGCGGAGCTGTACCAAGCAGCGGGAGGGTTGGGGAAGTGGAACTGGTCCATACCCAACTGGAACACACATACACGACTCGCAAATGGGACACGCTTACTGGCTTGTTCGTGTTTTCGTACCGGTTTTTTGTTTCTATTTACTGCATCTCATTCAAGTACAAGACTTACTAGCTGCGATATGCATTGTAATTATGGGAAAAAAGGAAGAGATTTCATTTGGAACTCAAGATATTTTATGTAAATGTATGGGAAGAGATTTTGTGCGGGTTGAGGTTTACTTTATGTGGATTGGGTTGGGTCCCAGATGGAACACACACACATCAAATTTTGTATTCATAAATTACATAAATCGATAAACACAAAAAATGACATTTTTTCATAGCAATGTTGCCAACTTAGCGACTTTGTTACTAGATCTAGCGACTTTTGAGCTCTCACGGCGTACCACAAAAATTTTTACCAAGTACTCCACGTTGAGAACCCCTGTGTTAAGGGATCATAGGAGACTATAGTAGAATTTTTTTTTTCAAATTCAAATTTAATTTCAATAAGTTTTATCTATAATTGTTTTACATAAAAAATCCCACTGAGCCGAAGCTTATCAGCGAGAATGTACATATATGATTTTACAGATGTGATCTAGATTACATCAGTAGTACAGTCGCTCAAAAAAGTATCCGAACACTATGGTTGATTACAGAATTCAGAAAAAATATCTGGCAACGATTTTTTTTTAGAAATTAGTGATCTGGCAACTTCGTGTCACGTGAAGAAATTAGTGATCTGGCAACTTCGTGTCACGTGACACGAAGTTGCCAGATCACTAGTTTCTAAAAAAAATCGTTGCCAGATATTTTTTCTGAATTCTGTAACCAACCATAGTGTTCGGATACTTTTTTGAGCGACTGTACATAAAATGAAGGAGAGAAAAAAAAAGAATAAATGAGAAAGAAAACCGACTAAATGATGAAAGTTTCCAAATAAAAACATCACTTTTTCATCAACCACCGAAACAATTTTTCTTTAATATCACAAATTTTTTTAAGTTAACTATTTCTCTAGAAAGCAAGTTAAATAGGTAGGGAATTTGATATTTTTTGGAATTTCGTCCGTAATTATTATAAAATTTTGGGTGTTTCAAAATACCCATAGCCTTTTTTCTAGTAAACTTATTGTGGCAAATATTTTGCTTATAGTTATCAATCATCAAAGAAGTTATTGATAACAGAAACAAACACATATAAACTTTCAATAGGTAAAATTTTGAACAAACTGAATATATCGTCTTTTGTTGTAAGGGGAGATTTAACTTCTGAATTACACAATCCTTTTAGCAGACTAATTTGTATTCTTTTAATTTTATTTAATTCTGTCTTATAGGCTGTCCCATAAACTGTTATGTCATATCTAATTATAGATTCAAAAAGTGCTTTATATACTAAAATAGTTATCTGTGTATCAACAAACAAGTTAGGTTTCCTAATTTTAAATGCTGCAAATCGTAGTCTTGAACACATCCAATCAATATGTTTATTCCATTTCGTTTTCGAATTCATTTTCAAGCCTAGGTAAATTATTTTATTTACTTCTTCTATTTTAGGACAATTGCATATACCAGGTGATAAACCATCCAGAATAGTACAACTTATTCGATGCTTAGTAATTCTTCTATTAAATGTAGGTTGTTGAGAACCAATACACACAAATTTAGTTTTTTTCTCGTTTACACTCAGTTTGTTAAGAGCAAGCCATTTAACTGCTTTATTAAAATCATTTTGTAGATTGCAAATAGCGTATTCTAAATCAGAGTTGAAGTTGATTACCACTATACATCAGCATACATATATAATTTACTATCGAAATTAATATTAGCCAAATCATTTATGTATATTTGAAATAGCATAGGGCCGAGAATAGATCCTTGTGGAACTCCAAAATGAATCTGAAATTTTTCAGGATGCTATATATAATTCAGGATGCAATTTTACTCGAGTTCTGTTTTAATTTTTTTTATTAAATTTTAAACAATATTTTAATTAAAATATTGTTTAAAATTGAGATTTAGATAATTTGATTTAGACCCTTAATTCCTGTTTAGATACATTTTTAATTAAAAATAATATTGAACTCTGCATATATTTTCTATTGAGAAAACACCTGTATTGCAATGAAATGACTTATACGCAATTATTAAAATGTTTCAAAAATAAACACCAAACCAAATCGTATCGCCAATTAATTCTAAATTCACTCACCCATAAGCATTGCCAGCAAATATCCCCAAAGAGCAGATGAACTAACTCCTTCTCTAGATCCACTTGCAAGATAAAGATTTGGAGCTAAAGACTCCATCTTCAGTTTCTTGATAAATGCAGTTTGCGAAGTAAAGAAGAAAAAATGTTTGAAATCCTTCAGCACGAACCGTTTGTCAGGTGGAGCACGGGCCGCATGCGTTAAGTCCCGCCACCGTCGCACGCTGTCAGCTGTTTGGCAGTTGCTCCGAACGCTGTCTCCGTATCTATGGCAACGTTCAAGGAGCAAAAACTACCTCAACGCCATCTAGCGGGAAATTGAAACACTTCAATCATCCGATTCTTTTCTGTTTTCGACACACCCCAGATGGAAAAAAAAACTGAGGTCTTGTGTTTTGAAATGTTTACAGAGGGAGATCTTGACTCCTTTAGAAGATAAAGAATTGATTATGCGTGTTTCTTTTGTGTACTGGTTTTGAAGCTTGAATCGTGTGGAGGCAGAAACCCGATGAACGACTTTCCCTGGATTGTTGGATTAGTCTCGAATAAAAAGCTTTTTTTTTGTTAGGGAATGTAGATGAAATGAGAAGGAAATTATTTTTTTGAACTCCTTTTTTTCGTTCTATGGAAGAAACATATCTCACCACACAAATTTTTAACAATTTTACCAATCACCTTTCACTTTTTCACTATCACCATTCTTGAAGGAATTCACATCGAATGTCTGTAAGGTGCGGGTTGGATTGGGATGTTCTACCTCTGAACGGCACTTTTTTGCACACAAGGGGCTAAATGGCCAGGTCACATGGACCCCGAAGGCTCAGAGTAAGTTGGGGGAGGGAACCCACTGGAATAGCTGTTGGGAAACAGATGGTAGCCTCCCGTCAAGGCCATCCAGCGTGTTCTTTAACGTGCACAGGGTATGGCGGTCCCGCACACGGGGGCACGGCTTAACGTCCCATCCGACGGACGGCGGTCTTTCCAAGCCCATCTGTGTCCCCTATTGACCGTGGGCAGGGCGGGGAAATTTGCGGAGATAAATCTCAACGCTGGTCCAGCTGAGACTCGAACCTAGGAGATGCAGATTACGAGCCTGGTTCGCTACCGACTGAGCCATCCCCTGCCCTAGATGTCTGTGACAAGCAGCTGCTTGAGGGAGTGCTTTTAATTTATTTTTAATTCCAAATAACACTGAGAGTTTTATTTTTTCCCTCAAATAATTATAATGCTCTTTAAGTTTGCAATAGCTTATAATGCAAAGGAACAAAAAAAGTGATTTAAAATCATGTGTTTCTGTATATATTGCATTCCCGTACATAAATCTTGAGGGCGGGGGTGGCTCAGTCGGTAGCGCACCAAGCTCGTAATCTGCAGTTCCCAGGTCCGAGTCCCAGAAGGGCCAGCGTTGAGATTTATCTCCGCAAAAATCCCTGCCCTGCCCACTGTCCAGTAGGGGACACCGATGGGCATGGAAAGGCCGTCCGTCGGATAGGACGTTAAGCCGTGGCCCCATGTGCAGGAGAGACATACACACATGTGCACATTAAAAAACACGCTGGATGTCCTTGACGGGAGGCTGCCATCTGCCTCCCAACAGCTGTTCCAGTGGGTTCCCTCCCTCAACCTTCTCTGAGCCTTCGGGGTCCATGTGACCTGGTCATTTAGCCCATGGTGTGCAAAGAAGTGCCGCTCAGAGGTAAAACAACCCAACGTTAAAGAACACGCTGGATGGCCTTGACGGGAGGCTACCATCTGTCTCCCAACAGCTGTTCCAGTGGGTTCCCTCCCTCAACCTTCTCTGAGCCTTCGGGGTCCATGTGACCTGGTCATTTAGCCCA
The DNA here is from genome assembly GCA_038380435.1 of Ryuthela nishihirai. Classification (NCBI taxonomy): domain Eukaryota; kingdom Metazoa; phylum Arthropoda; class Arachnida; order Araneae; family Heptathelidae; genus Ryuthela; species Ryuthela nishihirai. Next base: position 8,910,255 of record JAWZYU010000022.1, read on the forward strand.
TGGTGTGCAAAGAAGTGCCGCTCAGAGGTAAAACAACCCAACGTTAAAGAACACGCTGAATGGCCTTGACGGGAGGCTACCATCTGTCTCCCAACAGCTGTTCCAGTGGGTTCCCTCCCTCAACCTTCTCTGAGCCTTCGGGGTCCATGTGACCTGGTCATTTAGCCCGTGGTGTGCAAAAAAGTGCCGCTCAGAGGTCAAACAATCCAACGTTAACGCTGGATGGCCTTGACGGGAGGCTGCCATCTGTCTCCAAACAGCTGTTCCAGTGGGTTCCCTCCCTCAACCTTCTCTGAGCCTTCGGGGTCCATGTGACTTGGTCATTTAGCCCATGGTGTGCAAAGAAGTGCCGCTCAGAGGTCAAACAATCCAACGTTAACGCTGGATGGCCTTGACGGGAGGCTGCCATCTGTCTCCAAACAGCTGTTCCAGTGGGTTCCCTCCCTCAACCTTCTCTGAGCCTTCGGGGTCCATGTGACTTGGTCATTTAGCCCATGGTGTGCAAAGAAGTGCCGCTCAGAGGTAAAACAATCCAACGTTAAAGAACACGCTGGATGGCCTTGACGGGAGGCTACCATCTGTCTCCCAACAGCTGTTCCAGTGGGTTCCCTCCCTCAACCTTCTCTGAGCCTTCGGGGTCCATGTGACCTGGTCATTTAGCCCGTGGTGTGCAAAAAAGTGCCGCTCAGAGGTAAAACAATCCAACGTTAACGCTGAATGGCCTTGACGGGAGGCTGCCATCTGTCTCCCAACAGCTGTTACAGTGGGTTCCCTCCCTCAACCTTCTCTGAGCCTTCGGGGTCCATGTGACCTGGTCATTTAGCCCATGGTGTGCAAAAAAGTGCCGCTCAGAGCTAAAACAACCCATACACCTTGGAAAATTTCAATGTCATGTCAAAGGCAATCAAAGTGCGAAGCTCTATAACTTCTAATAGAAAAATGTAACGGTAGATAAATTGAAGATCGCAATCAAATCTATTTAAATCTCGATTTTCAACAATATTCGTTCATTATTTAAAGAGTTATGGGAGCTGTAATATTTCACAATAAATTTGTGGGGTTGGGTTGTTTTACCTTTGAGCGGCACTTTTTTGCACACCATGGGCTAAATGGCCAGGTCACATGGATCCCGAAGGTTCAGAGAATGTTGGGGGAGGGGACTCACTGGAACAGGTATTAGGAGACAGATGGTAGCCTCCCGTCAAGGCCATCCAGCGTGTTCTTTAACGTGCACAGGGTATGGCTCCCGTACACGGGCCAAGGCTTAACGTCCCATCCGACGGACGACGCACTTTACAAGCCCATTGGTGTCCCCTACTGACTGTTGGCAGGGCAGGAAATTTTGCGGAGATAAATCTCAACGCTGACCCAGCTGGGACTCGAACCTGAGAACTACAGATTACGAGCCTGGCACGCTACCGACTGAGCCACCCCGCCCCTCAACAATAAATTATCTTGTTTCATAAATTTCATTCATAATTTTCTAATATTCAAAAAAACATTACTCAAAATGCATATTTAGTTTAGTAAATGGTTTGAAACAATGCTTATTATTTAAGTTTTTAATTAAGTTCTGAAATAAAATCTTATCACGCATTACTAATGTGAAATTTCCAGTTTACATAATTCTAAATTCGTAATCTGTAGTTCCCAGGTTCGAGTCCCAGCTGGGTCAGCGTTGAGATTTATCTCCGCAAAATTTCCCCGCCCTGCCCACGGTCAGTAGGGGACACCGATGGGGTTGAAGGCCGCCGTCCGTCGGATGGGACGTTAAACCGTGGCCCCGTATGCGAGAGAGCCATACCCTGTGCACGTTAAAGAACACGCTGGATGGCCTTGACGGGAGGCTACCATCTATCTCCCAACAGCTGTTCCAGTGGGTTCCCTCCCCCAACCTTCTCTGAGCCTTCGGGGTCCTTGTGACCTGGCCATTTAGCCCATGGTGTGCAAAACAGTGCCGCTCAGAGGTAAAACAATCCAATCCAATCATAATTCTAAATATTGAATGAATATTGTTGAAAATCGAGACTTAAATTGAGTTAATTAGATCTTTATTTTCAGCCATATTTTTCTGTTATATCTATTATTCCACTAACTGTTATTTTTTCAGCAACCGGTTTCAGGCTTAATATTTTTCGAAATAGTTCGGCTCGGGATAGAAAAATTGAACTATGACGAACTCACTATACAGCCAGAGACATCTGGATATTGCCGAGCCTGGACAGCTCCTTGAGAAATGAGGAAAATTTTCCAATGAGTAAAAATTTGATTTGTTTTTGCGCAAATAACACTTTTCACTTTCAAATCATATAAAGGAAAATAGTTTATTAATTATGAATCTATTAATATAATTTTTGCGCAAATATAATTACTTTTCAAACTGCAATAATGGAAAACAATTTATTAATTATGAATCTATTAATCCATTCCTATTTAATTTTAAATTATATAACTACCTGTAGAATATTAATAGCAATATTTAATTTTAAATGGAGAAAATTCTATTTAAATATATTTTCTAGTTTAAAATATTAACGGTAGTTATAACTTTTTAAAAATTTACTAAATAGTTTCAAATTAACTAACAATCTATTACTAACATAGACAAAACAATTATTCTTAAACGATTTTAAAATAAAAACTTGTAGTTAAGAATAAGAAACATTACCTCACTTAAATTTTGTCCATATTTAAATTTACCTTTTTTCACTGAAAAAAACTGTCCGGGATTCAACTCAAAATTTTTGTTTTTAATTCTGCTTCGCAGCAGCAAATAAATCATAAATCAAATTTTGACGTCATATATTTTTCCCCCTACTTTATCTTTCTGCAGCAATGTTGGATTGTCACAATAATTCCTTCCGAGTTTAATTGTCTTTGTGGAAAATCTCTTCCTTATTTAAGGAGAAACAAAAGAGGCCCGATTAACAGCGAAATGCAAGGAAAAATGCCATTAATTCCAGTCCCAATCTCTCCACCATCCCACTCACAAGCAGCGAATGTTTTCGACAGCCTTTAATGACCGTGCCATGTCAGTGTGTGGACGCGGTCAGTTTGTTTCGCTCCTTAACAGAACCAAAAACAAGGCAACTGAAATCGTCCATTGTTCCAGGGTCCAGTTCGATGACGCAAACGCACATTTGATCCGGAAGGAATGTACTCCAGGATGGCAACACCTCATTGTGCCAGCGATTCCGCCAACGGAAGTCGGAGTTCAAAGACAAGAGAAAAAAGCTGATAGAAATGTAGGGCGTGTCTTCTTGGTGATGTAAAACAACGGAGTAATTTTACGGTCCTTAAGTTAGTTGGCTTGATTCAGCGTTAAAAGCTCGAATTTTGTGTTGGGGGGAAAATTGCAAGAAACACGACGAACAGGAAGTAGGATTTTTTGGTTTTAGGAAATGAAGCCTCGTTAATTCGAAATGCAAAGGACAGGAAAAAAGATTTATTTTTTCGAATTACGGAAAAAATCGTTAATTTCAAATTCATGAAGATCCCGTAATCTGCAGTTCCCAGGTTCGAGTCCCAGCTGGGTCAGCGTTGAGACTTATCTCCGCAAATTTCCTCGCCCTGCCCACGGTCAGTAGGGGACACCGATGGGCTTGGAAAGACCACCGTCCGTCGGATGGGACGTTAAGACATGGCCCCGTGTGCGGGGAGCCATACCCTGTGAACCTTAAAAAACACGCTGGATGGCCTTGACGGGAGGCTACCATCTGTCCCCTAACAGCTGTTCCAGTGGGTCCCCTCCCCCAACCTTCTCTGAGCCTTCGGGGTCCATGTGACCTGGCCATTTAGCCCATGGTGTGCAAAAAAGTGCTGCTCAGAGGTAAAACAACCCAACCCACAGAGGTCTGATAGAAACTTATCAGTTTATACTCCATAGTAGGTCTGGGAGGAGGGCAGGACATCAGCAGAAAAACAGCCCAGACATCCATGCCTTATCCCGGGGCTCGAACCCAGGAAAATTTCTAATTCATAGAAATTTAAAGTACATCTGTAAAATGGGGCGGGAGTGCCTCAGTCGGTAGCGCGCCAGGTTGGTAATCTGTAGCTTCCAGGTTCGAGTCCCAGCTGGGTCAGCGTTCAGATTTATCTCCGCAAAACTCCCCGCCCTGCCCACGGTCAGTAGGGAACACCGATGGGCTTGGAAATGCCGCCGTCCGTCGGATGGGACGTGAAGCCATGGTCCCGTGTGCGGGTGAGCCATACACTGTGCGGCTTAAAGAATACGCTGCCTGGCCTTGATGGGAGGCTACCATCTGTCTCCCAACAGTTTTTCCAGTGGGTCCCCTCCCCCAACCTTCTCTGAGTCCTCATACACGCAAAAGCAAACTCATTACAACTTCTTGAACACTATAGAATAGGGGTTCTTAACGTGGGGTACGCGCTAAAATTTTTTGGGCGTACGCAGTGAGAGCTCAAAAGTAGCAAAATCAAGTGTAAAAATCAATAAAAAAAAACTAACAAAAATCAGTGTTTTATTTTATTCCCATTGTTATACTATAACTATAGTTTTATCTATCTATACAAGGGGTACACCACTTACATACACATTTCCAGGGGGTACGTGAAGCATAAAAGTTTGAGAACTACTGATATATATGTTTTATTTTATTCCCATTGCTATACTATAACTATAGTTTTATCTATCTATACAATGAGTACGCCAGTGACATACACATTTCCAGGGGGTGCGTGAAGCATAAAAGGTTGAGAACCACTGATATATATGTTTTATTTTATTCCCATTGTTATACTATAACTATAGTTTTATCTATCTATACAAGGGGTACGCCAGTTACATACACATTTCCAGGGGGTACGTGAAGCATAAAAGGTTGAGAACCACTGATATATATGTTTTATTTTATTCCCATTGCTATATTATAACTATAGTTTTATCTATCTATACAAGGGGTAAGCCAGTTACATACACATTTTCCAGGGGGTGCGTGAAGCATAAAAGGTTGAGAACCACTGATCTATATATGTTTTATTTTATTCCCATTGTTATACTATAACTATAGTTTTATATATCTATACAAGGGGTACGCCAGTTACATACACATTTCCAGGGGGTACGTGAAGCATAAAAGGTTGAGAACCACTGATATATATGTTTTATTTTATTCCCATTGTTATACTATAACTATAGTTTTATCTATCTATACAAGTGGTACGCCAGTTACATGCACATTTCCAGGGGGTACGTGAAGCATAAAAGGTTAAGAACCACTGCTATATGTAGGAGATGGTTATAGAATGGTTTTTCCAGGTCGATGATGACGTCATCAAAATGGCTTCAGCTAGAGGTATGGCCTTCCCATCCAGGTGGTTTCAACCTGGCGGACTACCTACTGACCCCCCCCCCCCCACAACCGGAATTTTCCAGACACTTTTAAACAATTTCAGTCGTTACTCTATGCTAAAATTTCAACCTATTAGACATATATTTGTTTTTAGAGTGATATTTTTTAAGCAAAATGGCTTTAATTTTCACATTCAGCCTGGTTCATACAACTTCAGAGAAAAAGATCTAAAATACTCAGTTCCCTTGACCAAAAAATAAATTGCTCATAAGCATTATTGATATATCGCACCTGAAATCTTCAATCAGTTGCCTCTTGAAATTAGAAGTGAAAAAATTTTAATATGTTCAAGCAGAATTTAAAAAGCTTTCTCTTTTCTTTGGAAGATGTTGCACCTATGTTAAATAATCAAGTGTAAAGCAAAAATGTATTGTACATATATCGGAAAAATGACACATATTGTTCGAATTCTTTGTAGTGAGTAAATCGTTATTGATTTTTGTATTAATATCCTTTAGTGGCCCAGCTTGGTCAGCGTTGAGATTTATCTCCGCAAAATTCCCCGCCCTGCCCATCGGTCAGTAGGGGACACCGATGGGCTTGGAAAGGCCGCCGTCCGTCGGATGGGACGTTAAGCCGTGGCCCCGTGTGCGGGTGAGTCATACCCTGTGCACGTTAAAGAACACGCTGGATGGCCTTGACAGGATGCTACCATCTGTCTTCCAACAGCTGTTCCAGTTGGTCCCCTCCCCCAACCTTCTCTGAGCCTTCGGGGGTCCATGTGACCTGGCCATTTAGCCCATGGTGTGCAAAAAAGTGTCGCTCAGAGGTAAAACAACCCAACGTTAAAGAACACGCTGGATGGCCTTGACGGGAGGCTATTATCTGTCTCCCAACAGCTGTTCCAGTGGGTCCCCTCCCCCATCCTTCTCTGAGCCTTCGGGGTCTATGTGACCGGGCCATTTAGCCCATGGTGTGCAAAAAAGTGCCGCTCAGAAGTAAAACAACAAAACGTTAAAGAACACGCTGGATGGCCTTGACGGGAGTCTACCATCTGTCTCCCAACATCTGTTCCAGTTGGTCCCCTCCCCCAACCTTCTCTGAGCCTTCGGGGGTCCATGTGACCTGGCCATTTAGCCCATGGTGTGCAAAAAAGTGTCGCTCAGAGGTAAAACAACCCAACGTTAAAGAACACGCTGGATGGCCTTGACGGGAGGCTACCATCTGTCTCCCAACAGCTGTTCCAGTGAGTCCCCTCCCCCCAACCTTCTCTGAGCCTTCGAGGTCCATGTGACCTGGCCATTTAGCCCATGGTGTGCAAAAAAGTGCCGCTCAGAGGTAAAACAACCCTACCCAGACAAACCATGTGGTTTTTGGGTTCACTCATATTTTTCTATGTTATGAATTATATATGATGATGAAATAAAACTGATTGATTGACTGATTGATAGAATTCGGGAAAAAATGCAAATTATGCGGAAATTCCGAATGAAAGTTTTGAATCAATCAGTTTTACTGTGATATGTATATCTTGGGTGTTTGTTTTTTCCTTTAATCTGCAAACTTCTTATCTGTACGGTCAGTGGTTCATCTAGCCAGTTCACATTGTTTCTTTTGAAACAGTTGTTACAAAATGTTATTCATCGTCGCTCTGGTTGTTGAAAAATACGAAACTAAATTTGATATGATGAAAAATACGAAACTAAATTTGATATGATGAAAAATAATTACTCAACATAAACCGTAATTATTAAACCTTTCAGTTGAGAATGTGGTTCATTTAACAATATTTGGAGCATGATGTTACTGTTTATTTCAAGCCTGATGTTATTGTTTATATTGAGTCTTATGTTATAGTGCATTTGGATCCTGGTGTTACTTTTTATTTCGAGCCTGGTGTTACTTTTTATTTCGAGCCTAGTGTTACTTTTTTATTTGGAGCTTGGTGTGACTTTTCATTTGGAGCCTGGTTTCACTTTTTATTTGGAGCCTGGTGTTACTTTTTATTTGGAGCCTGGTGTTACTTTTTTATTTGGAGCCTGGTGTTACTTTTTTATTTGGAGCTTGGTGTTACTTTTTATTTCGAGCCTGGTGTTACTTTTTATTTGGAGCCTAGTGTTACTTTTTTATTTGGAGCCTGGTGTTACTTTTTATTTGGAGCCTGGTGTTACTTTTTATTTGGAGTCTGGTGTTACTTTTTATTTGGAGCTTGGTGTTACTTTTTATTTGGAGCCTGGTGTTACTTTTTATTTGGAGTCTGGTGTTACTTTTTATTTCGAGCCTAGTGTTACTTTTTTATTTGGAGCCTGGTGTTACTTTTTATTTGGAGCCTGGTGTCACTTTTTATTTGGAGCCTGGTGTTACTTTTTATTTGGAGTCTGGTGTTACTTTTTATTTGGAGCTTGGTGTTACTTTTTTATTTGGAGCCTGGTGTTACTTTTTTATTTGGAGCCTGGTGTTACTTTTTATTTCGAGCCTGGTGTTACTTTTTATTTCGAGCCTAGTGTTACTTTTTTATTTGGAGCCTGGTGTGACTTTTCATTTGGAGCCTGGTTTCACTTTTTATTTGGAGCCTGGTGTTACTTTTTATTTGGAGCCTGGTGTTACTTTTTATTTGGAGCCTGGTGTTACTTTTTTATTTGGAGCCTGGTGTTACTTTTTTATTTGGAGCTTGGTGTTACTTTTTATTTCGAGCCTGGTGTTACTTTTTATTTGGAGCCTAGTGTTACTTTTTTATTTGGAGCCTGGTGTTACTTTTTATTTGGAGCCTGGTGTTACTTTTTATTTGGAGTCTGGTGTTACTTTTTATTTGGAGCTTGGTGTTACTTTTTATTTGGAGCCTGGTGTTACTTTTTATTTGGAGTCTGGTGTTACTTTTTATTTCGAGCCTAGTGTTACTTTTTTATTTGGAGCCTGGTGTTACTTTTTATTTGGAGCCTGGTGTCACTTTTTATTTGGAGCCTGGTGTTACTTTTTATTTGGAGTCTGGTGTTACTTTTTTATTTGGAGCCTGGTGTTACTTTTTTATTTGGAGCCTGGTGTTACTTTTTTATTTGGAGCCTGGTGTTACTTTTTATTTCGAGCCTGGTGTTACTTTTTATTTCGAGCCTAGTGTTACTTTTTATTTGGAGCCTGGTGTTACTTTTTATTTGGAGCCTGGTGTTACTTTTTATTTGGAGCCTGGTGTTACTTTTTATTTGGAGTTTGGTGTTACTTTTTATTTGGAGCTTGGTGTTACTTTTTATTTGGAGTCTGGTGTTACTTTTTATTTGGAGCTTGGTGTTACTTTTTTATTTGGAGCCTGGTGTTACTTTTTTATTTGGAGCCTGGTGTTACTTTTTTATTTGGAGCTTGGTGTTACTTTTTATTTCGAGCCTGGTGTTACTTTTTATTTGGAGCCTAGTGTTACTTTTTTATTTGGAGCCTGGTGTTACTTTTCATTTGGAGCCTGGTGTTACTTTTTATTTGGAGCCTGGTGTTACTTTTTATTTGGAGTCTGGTGTTACTTTTTATTTGGAGCCTGGTGTTACTTTTTATTTGGAGCCTGGTGTTACTTTTTTATTTGGAGCCTGGTGTTACTTTTTAATTTGGAGCCTGGTGTTACTTTTTTATTTGGAGCTTGGTGTTACTTTTTATTTCGAGCCTGGTGTTACTTTTTATTTGGAGCTTGGTGTTACTTTTTTATTTGGAGCCTGGTGTTACTTTTTTATTTGGAGCCTGGTGTTACTTTTTATTTGGAGCCTGGTGTTACTTTTTATTTGGAGCCTGGTGTTACTTTTTATTTGGAGTCTGGTGTTACTTTTTATTTGGAGCTTGGTGTTACTTTTTATTTGGAGCCTGGTGTTACTTTTTTATTTGGAGCCTGGTGTTACTTTTTTATTTGGAGCCTGGTGTTACTTTTTTATTTGGAGCTTGGTGTTACTTTTTATTTCGAGCCTGGTGTTACTTTTTACTTGGAGCCTAGTGTTACTTTTTTATTTGGAGCCTGGTGTTACTTTTTATTTGGAGCCTGGTGTTACTTTTTATTTGGAGCTTGGTGTTACTTTTTATTTGGAGCCTGGTGTTACTTTTTTATTTGGAGCCTGGTGTTACTTTTTTATTTGGAGCCTAGTGTTACTTTTTTATTTGGAGCCTGGTGTTACTTTTTATTTCGAGCCTGGTGTTACTTTTTATTTCGAGCCTAGTGTTACTTTTTATTTCGAGCCTAGTGTTACTTTTTTATTTGGAGCCTGGTGTTACTTTTTATTTGGAGCTTGGTGTTACTTTTTTATTTGGAGTCTGGTGTTACTTTTTTATTTGGAGCCTGGTGTTACTTTTTTATTTGGAGCTTGGTGTTACTTTTTATTTGGAGCCTGGTGTTACTTTTTATTTGGAGCCTGGTGTTACTTTTTATTTGGAGTCTGGTGTTACTTTTTATTTGGAGCTTGGTGTTACTTTTTTATTTGGAGCCTAGTGTTACTTTTTTATTTGGAGCCTGGTGTTACTTTTTATTTGGAGCCTGGTGTTACTTTTTATTTGGAGCTTGGTGTTACTTTTTATTTCGAGCCTGGTGTTACTTTTTATTTGGAGCCTAGTGTTACTTTTTTATTTGGAGCCTGGTGTTACTTTTTATTTGGAGCCTGGTGTTACTTTTTATTTGGAGCCTAGTGTTACTTTTTTATTTGGAGCCTGGTGTTAATTTTTATTTGGAGTCTGGTGTTACTTTTTATTTGGAGCTTGGTGTTACTTTTTTATTTGGAGTCTGGTGTTACTTTTTTATTTGGAGCCTGGTGTTACTTTTTTATTTGGAGCTTGGTGTTACTTTTTATTTCGAGCCTGGTGTTACTTTTTATTTGGAGCCTAGTATTACTTTTTTATTTGGAGCCTGGTGTTACTTTTTATTTGAGCCTGGTGTTACTTTTTATTTGGAGCCTGGTGTTACTTTTTATTTGGAGTCTGGTGTTACTTTTTATTTCGAGCCTGGTGTTACTTTTTATTTGGAGCCTAGTGTTACTTTTTTATTTGGAGCCTGGTGTTACTTTTTATTTGGAGCCTGGTGTTACTTTTTATTTGGAGCTTGGTGTTACTTTTTATTTCGAGCCTGGTGTTACTTTTTATTTGGAGCCTAGTGTTACTTTTTTATTTGGAGCCTGGTGTTACTTTTTATTTGGAGCCTGGTGTTACTTTTTATTTGGAGCTTGGTGTTACTTTTTATTTGGAGCCTGGTGTTACTTTTTTATTTGGAGCTTGGTGTTACTTTTTATTTCGAGCCTGGTGTTACTTTTTATTTCGAGCCTAGTGTTACTTTTTTATTCGGAGCCTGGTGTTACTTTTTATTTCGAGCCTGGTGTTACTTTTTATTTGGAGCCTAGTGTTACTTTTTTATTTGGAGCCTGGTGTTACTTTTTATTTGGAGCCTGGTGTTACTTTTTATTTGGAGCCTGGTGTTACTTTTTTATTTGGAGCCTGGTGTTACTTTTTTATTTGGAGCCTGGTGTTACTTTTTTATTTGGAGCCTGGTGTTACTTTTTTATTTGGAGCTTGGTGTTACTTTTTATTTGGAGCCTGGTGTTACTTTTTATTTGGAGCCTGGTGTTACTTTTTATTTGGAGCCTGGTGTTACTTTTTATTTGGAGCCTGGTGTTACTTTTTATTTGGAGCCTGGTGTTACTTTTTATTTGGAGCCTGGTGTTACTTTTTATTTGGAGCCTGGTGTTACTTTTTTATTTGGAGCCTGGTGTTACTTTTTTATTTGGAGCCTGGTGTTACTTTTTTATTTGGAGCCTGGTGTTACTTTTTATTTGGAGCCTGGTGTTACTTTTTTATTTGGAGCCTGGTGTTACTTTTTTATTTGGAGCCTGGTGTTACTTTTTATTTCGAGCCTGGTGTTACTTTTTATTTGGAGCCTAGTGTTACTTTTTTATTTGGAGCCTGGTGTTACTTTTTTATTTGGAGCTTGGTGTTACTTTTGATTTCGAGCCTGATATTACTGCTTATTATGTGGATCTATTATTACTGCTTGTGTGGAACCTGATATTACTTATTATTTAGAAACTGATGTTACTGCTTATTTTCAACTTTTTTTTACCTGATGTTATTGTTTATTTGGACAAATAAACAACTTGCGTGAAAAAAAAATGCAAATTTGAAAGTGAAAAAAAGAAGTCATCAGAAATAAAATCAAAACTAGACATTAAAATAATCCTTTACCAATTGTAACTATATTAGAAATTCTAATAGGGATGAGGTTTTGCCTTAGTCGGTCAGACTCGCAATCTATACGTTAAGGTTTGAGTTCCACCTGTGCTAATGTTGATATTTCTGTCAAAAATTTATTTTTTAAAATATGTGCACAATAATTAAATCGAAATTTATACAGTTTAACTAGACCAGTAGTATGAGACAACAGTGATCAAAAAATTGAAGCCTTGATAAGGCCAACATTTCTCTCTGAATTGTGCTTTGTACAATGAAGGTTGCCAGATCACTAATTTCTAAAAAAGTCGTTGCCATATATTTCTTCTGAATTCTGTAATCAACCATAGTGTTCGGATACCTTTTTGAGCGACTGTACTAAGCACAATTCAGAGACGAAGTTTGCCAGATCACTAATTTGTAAAAGAAAATCTTTGCCACCAGATCACTAATTTCTAAAAAAAAAATCTTTGCCAGATATTTTTTCTAAATTCTGTAATCAACCATAGTGTTCGGATACTTTTTTGAGCGACTGTACTAAGTACAATTCAGAGACGAAGGTTGCCAGATTATGCTAACGGGCACAACAATTTCTAAAAAAACTTTACCAGATATTTTTGCTGAATTCTGTAATCAACCATAGTATTCGGATACTTTTTTGAGCGACTGTACTAAGCACAATTCAGAGACGAAGTTTGCCAAATCACTAATTTCTAAAAAAATCGTTGCCAGATATTTTTTTCTGGATTCTGTAATAAACCATAGTGTTCGGATACTTTTTTGAGCGACTGTACTAAGCACAATTCAGAGACGAAGGTTGCCAGATCACCAATTTCTAAAAAAAACTTTGCCAGATATTTTTGCTGAATTCTGTAATCAACCATAGTGTTCAGATACTTTTTTGAGCGACTGTACATACACCAACAGCCACAACAGGACTACCCACGTAGTCCTTGCATTTAACATTCTCTTCTCTCAGATGTAGGAAACATAGGTGATCACCTATGCTGTCGTTTGCAGCCCACACTCTTTTACTTCCTGTAAAGCTAGATCCCAAAATAATATCACAGATGCTGTGGGAATTTATAAATTCTAGTCATGGGGACCAAATCAGGCAAACACCGTCGTCATCAAACGCCCATAAGGTCGCCATTTATGGCCAGCAAGGACACTGGCTTGCTTAACAACGAGTATGTCGTAGTTGGTGGTTGTTGTCACTTGTGTTTCAGGAAGAGCCTTTTATTGTTAGGAGTAAGGGCATCTTTGTATGTGGAGAGGACTTGGCTTGTTGCTCAAGGAGGAAATGTTAGGATGCTCTTGAGGAAGAATAATAGCGATTCTAATGAGATTCGTTTCAAGTCAAAGTAAGGTTTTCTGAAGAGCAGCCATGAACAACAGTACAGAAATTGTATATTTCGGACAGAAGGGTCCCGAAATAATTGAGAATATTTTTTTCTGTAAATTGGCAACACCGTTTAGAGTTGGGTTGGGTTGTTTTACCTCTGAGCGGCACTTTTTTGCACACCATGGATAAATGGCCAGGTCACATGGACCCCGAAGGCTCAGAGAAAGTTGGGTGAGGGGACCCACTGGAACAGCTGTTGGGAGACAGATGGTAGCCTGCCGTCAAGGCCATCCAGCGTGTTCTTTAACGTGCACAGGGTATGGCTCTCCCGCACACGGGGCCACGTCTTAACGTCCCATCCGACGGACGGTGGCCTTTCCAAGCTCATCGGTGTCCCCTACTGACCGTTGGCAGGACGGGGAGTTCTGAGTAGATAAATCTCAACCCTGACCCAGCAGGGACTCGAACCTGGGAACAACAGATTACGAGCCTGGTGCGCTACCGACTGAGCCACTCCCACCCCTTTTAAATTTGGAATAATAGGAAATCACACGTATGCACCTGTTGTTAATACGTTGAATAAATAGAGAGGGAAAATTGTCATTAACTGGGTTTGATCTGAAACCACGACCTCCTAATAACATGTCAGGTGCTCTGACCGCTGAGCTACCGGCTAATCCATTACAGTCAGATACATTTCCAATGACTAACTCTATGGTATAATGCTTAAAGACACTAATAGAGGATGATCGTTCCGCGGCTGGTACCTCAATGATCATAGTACGTGGCATGATAACAGGAAGTCATGGGTTCGGATCCCAAACGGCTAATGACAATTTTTCCTCTATATTTATTTTAAATTAAGACAGCTTTTGCTCAGCATCCTTATGCTTCAAATATTCAATATTTGGGCACAACCTTTCAATTTGTATATATTTTTACTTGGACACAACATCTCAATTTGCATATATTTCTATTGGGATACATCAAATTTGTATATCTTTCAACTGGACACATCTCCTTTTTCATACATTATTATTTGAACACAACATTTTTAAGCATTTTTATTTGGAAACAATATCTCAATTTGTATACATTTCGATTTGGACATAACATTCCAATTTGTATAGATTTGTATTTCGACACAACATCTCGTTTTTTGTATATGTTTCTATTCGGAAACAACATCTCAATTTTCATAGATTTCTATTTGAACGCAACATCTCATTTTCTGTATACATTTTTATTTGGAAACAATATCTCAATTTGTATACATTTCTATTTGGACACAACATCTCAATTTTTGTAGATTTCTATTTGGATGCAACATCTCATTTTTTGTATACATTTCTATTGGACACAACATCTCAATTTGTATAAATTTCTATTTGGAAACAACATCTCAATTTGTGTACATATCTATTTGGATACAGCATCTCAATTTTTATACGCATTTCTATTTGGAAACAACATCTCAATTTGTATGCATTTCTATTTGAAAACATCTCAATTTTTATACACATTTCTATTTGGAAACAACATCTCAATTTGTATACATTTCTCTTTGGACACAACATCTCAATTTTTGTATACATTTCTATTTGAAAACAACATCTCAATTTTTACACACATTTCTATTTGGAAACAACATCTCATTTTTGTATATATTTCTATTTGGAAACAACATATTATTTGCATACATTTCTCTTTGGACACAACATCTCAATTTTTGTATACATTTCTATTTGGAAACAACATCTCATTATTCGTATATATTTCTATTTGGAAATAACATCTCATTATTTGTATACATTCCATTTGGACACAGCATTTCAATTTTTATATACATTTCTATTTGAAAACAACATCTCAATTTTTGTATACATTTCTATTTGAAAACAACATCTCAATTTTTGTATACATTCCTATTTGAAAACAACATCTCAATTTTTGTATACATTTCTATTTGAAAACAACATCTCAATTTTTGTATACATTTCTATTTGGACACAATATCTCAATTCATATACATTTCTATTTCGAACATAACAATTGTGATACTCATTTCGATCAGAGCAGTGCTATCGTATATTATGGTTAATCTCTTCTCAGCCATTCAGAACCACCAACCTCTGGAAACTTCACTTTCTTTCACATCACCTGTTTCATCGGGAGCAAAATCAAATTACTCTCAACCATTAACTACTTCTCTGAATAAAAAAAAACTGCAATCAACACAAAAGGAGCCTTTCCGAATGAATTTCGCAACACAATTCCAATTTAAATTCTTCTTGAGTTAGTAAAAACCGATTACTTCAATCATCAGTGGGTACTTCAATTACAATATCCGAATGAACTCTGCTTTGATTACATGCTACCGCCAGTTGCAATACCTGATGAAAGAAATCTTTTTTTTTAAATAGCAGTGTGATCGAATCTTGATCTGCAAAAACAATGCCACATTAACCTCTCATTAAGTGACAACCTGCGAATCGTAGTTAAGGACAAGTCATTATTGTCATCAGCTGTCTCAGCATTTAAAATGGGTTAAAGCTATTATTTCTACATCACCACCACCCACCAGATGCTGTAGAATAATAACTGTGTCTGTTAAGTGTCGAGTCAATGATTACTGATAGTCATGCGTCGGGTTGTTTAATCTCTGCGCGGCACTTTTTTGCACACAACGAACTAAATGACCAGGTTACAAGAACCCCGAAGGCTCAAAGAAGGTTGGGGACCCACTGGAACAGCTGTTGGGAGATAGATGGTAGCCTCCCGTCAAGGCCAACCAACGTGTTCTTTAACGTGTACAGGCTATGACTCTTCTGCAAAAGGGACCACGGCTTAGCGTCTCATCCGATGGGTTGGGTTGTTGAGTTGTTTTACCTCTGAGCGGCACTTTTTTTGCACACCATGGGCTAAATGGCCAGGTCAAAAGGACCCCTAAGGCTCAGAGAAGGTTGGGTGATTGTAACAGCTGTTGGGTGACAGATGGTAGCCTCCCGTCAAGGTCATCCAGCGTGTTCTTTAACATGCACAGGGTATGGCTCTCCCGAACACGGGGCCACGGCTTAACGTCCCATCCGACGAACGGCGGTCTTTTCAAGCTCATCTGTATAAATTGGGATGTTGTTTCCAAATAGAAATGCATATAAAAATTCAAATGTTGTGTCCAAATAGAAATGTATACAAATTGAAATGCTGTGTCCAAATAGAAATGTATACAAATTGAGATATTCCTACTGACCGTGGGCAGGGCGGGGAATATTGCGGAGATAAATCTCAACGCTGACTCAGCTGGGACTCGAACCTGGGAACTACAGAATACGAGCCTGGCGCGCTACCGCCCCATTTATTTCAGACCGAAATAGTTTTAGAATTTATTTTCCTGTTTTAGAACTGTCCAAACCTGGTCAAATTTTTACATATCTATTTTTATTATTCCTACTGGTAAACTTTTCTGCTAATATTTATATTAAGGTCAAATTATAAGTATAGCATATATTTAGAAGGTAAATTATTCGTATATATTAATATTTTGGTAATTTCTAATAAATACGAATATTTTTCTTCTGAATAAGGTACATTTATAAATAAACATTATTATAAATTGTAGTGCACCAGTAATAAAATTAGAAATAAATTTCTAAGAAATTTTCTAGACATAGGTTGGGTTGGGTTGTTTTACCTCTGAGCGGCACTTTTTTGCACATCATGGGCTAAATGGCCAGGTCACATGGACCCCGAAGGCTCAGAGAAGGTTGGGGATGGGAACCCACTGGAACAGCTGTTGGGAGACAGATGGTAGTCTCCCGTCAAGGCCATCCAGCGTGTTCTTTAACGTGCACAAGGTATGGCTCTCCCGCACACGGGTCCACGGCTTAACGTCCCATCCGACTGACGGCGGTCTTTCCAAGCCATCGGTGTCCCTCTACTGACCGTGGGCAGGGAGGGAAATTTTGCGGCGATAAATCTCAACGCTGACCCAGCTGGGATTCGAACCTGGGAACTACAGATTACGAGCCTGGCGCGCTACCGACTGAGCCACCCCCGCCCCAGACATAGGACTAATTACGATGACGTCATAACTTGGTTCATCGGCCTTGTGTTATAGGAGGTTTTTGCTTTGGCCAAACTCCTTTGGAAAAAAAAAATACAAATATAAATTCTCAGTCTCGTTCTGTTGCAGCCGAATGACACTTCTGAAATTCCTTTTTGCCAAAGACAAAACAAAAATTAACTTGACACAATAACGTAGAGTCCAGTCCGAAAAAGTATGCTCAAACATTAAAAAAAACCCCGCTTTTTAAGCAATTCAGGATTTGTGCATTGGTTCAGAGATTAAGGTTAGGTGGTTTGCATTGCAGCAAGACAGTTCTCTACTCCACATACTAACCAAGGACTGGGGCGACACACAATTAACATTAAAGCAGAATGGACACGAATGGGTCTGACTTGTCACAGAAAACAGACTTCTTCATTGTGGTCTTTGTATATAGTCAACTCAAACTGGGTCATCCGTCGCTTTTCATAGCCCACGAGACTCTCGGCTGTGGAACAGGCCATGAATTTTGTGGGTGGCCTTCACAAGAAAAGATTTGTGCTTTTCCATTTTTCTATTGTACTCAGCGACACAAAAAACTTGTCTTACCAAACACCATTCTGTGCGTTTTGGGCTCAATTTAATGTAAAGTGTCTTATGTATGTATGGTACCTGCTTGTCCACCTTGTGTGCTAAAGCTTTCTGAGGGATTTATGCATGCCTGATGTTTATGATTCCTTGTTTTATTGAAAGTTGTAACGCTCATTTACGATTCCATAGCTTGAAAGAAGTCAAAGGAAATAAGAATTCTGTTCGAGTTGGTTACGGGTTTTTTAGCTGAAGATTGTTTGCTGGAATCAATGAAAGAGGAACCAGGTGTCTTTGAGAGAAAATGGGGCTGGGGTGGCTCAGTCGGTAGCGCGCCAGGCTCGTAATTTGCGATCCCCAGGTTCGAGTCCCAGCTGGACCAGTGTTGAGATTTATTTCCGCAAAATTCCTCACCCTGCCCACGGTCAGTAGGGGACACCGATGGGCTTGGAAAGGTCGCCATACGTCGGGTGGGACGTTAAGCCGTGGCTCCGTGTGCGGGAGAACCATATCCTGTGCACGTTAAAGAACACGCTGGATGGCCTTGACGGGAGGCTACCATCTGTCTCCCAACGGCTGTTGCAGTGGGTCCTCTCCCCCAACCTTCTCTGAGCCTTCGGGGTCCATGTGACCTGACCATTTAGCCCATGGTGTGCAAAAAAGTGCCGCTCAGAGGTAAAACAACACAACCCTCTTACGATTCGATGGTTTGAAAGAAGTCAAAAGAAATAAGAATTCTGTTCGAGTTAGTTACGGGTTTTTTAGCTGAAAATTGTTTGCTGGAAATCAATGAAAGGGGAACCAGGTGTCTTTGAGAGAAAATGGGGCGGGGGTGGCTCAGTCGGTAGCGCGCCAGGCTCGTAATCTGCAGTCCCCAGGTTCGAGTCCCAGCTGGGTGAGCGTTGAGATTTATCTCCGCAAAAATTCCCCGCCCTGCCCAAGGTCAGTAGCGGACACCGATGGGCTTGGAAAGGTCGCCATCCGTCGGATCGGACGTTAAGCCGTGGCTCCGTGTGCGGGAGAGCCACACCCTTCGCACGTTAAAGAACAAGCTGGATGGTCTTGAAGGGAGGCTACCATCTGTTTCCTAACAGATGTTCCAGTGGATCCCCTCTCCCAACCTACTCTGAGCCTCCGGGGTCCTTGTGTGCAAAAAAGTGCCTCTCAGAGGTAAAACAACCAACCAACTTTGATATATACAAATCATTTTTAGAGTTTCTCAAAACAGTTTCTCCACCATATCTTTCGATCCTGAAGGATAAATTTAATGATTTATGTTTCAAACTAAAGCTTGTGACGCAGGAAGTGTCATGGACTATGAAAATTACTCCCCCATGCTTTCTTTCCCCCCTACAAAAGGGAAAATATGAAAAAGTGTTGGGTTTTTACCTCTGATCTGCAATTTTTGCACACCGTAGGATAAATGGCCAGGTCACAAAAACCCCGAAGGCTCAGAAAAGGTTAGAGGAAGGAAACCATTGGAACAGCTGTTGGGAGACAGATGGTAACCTCCCATCAAGGCCATCCAGCGTGTTCTTTAACGTGTCGTCTGTGGGAGAGCCACAGGTTGTGGCTCTCCCACAGATCTCCCTCAAATCGCTAATAAATATTTCCTGTATAATCTCCCCGCCCTGCCCACGGTCAGTAGGGGACACCGATGAGCTTGGAAAGGTCGCCGTCCGTCGGAATGGACGTTAAGGCGTGGCTCCATGTGCGGGAGGGCCACGCCCTGTGCACGTTAAAGAACACCCTGGATGGCCTTGACGGGAGGCTACCATCTGTCTCCCAACAGCTGTTCCAATGGGTGGCTAAATTTAGCCCTCCCCCAACCTTCTCTGAGCCTTCGGGGTCCTTGTGACCTGGCCATTTAGCCATGGTGCGCAAAAAAGTGCCGCTCAGAGGTAAAACAACCGAACTCAAAGGAAGAAAGGGCACTGATTTACCTACCCAACATGATTGCCGGCTCCCTGTCTTCCTTTCAAGTGAACACGAATTCAGTGACTGATATACATCATCGGTTTTCTGCTTTTTAGGGCGCATATGAAAAGATAGGTATTTTGTAAAACTATCGAACAGGTTGAATGTGTTAAATATCTAGGCATTTATGTTGAACAAAATCTAAAATGGAAGGTTGTTTGGGTTGTTTTACCTCTGAGCGGCACTTTTTTGCACACCATGGGCTAAATGGCCAGGTCACAAAGACCCCGAAGGCTCAGAGAAGGTTGGGGGAGGGGACCCACTGGAACAGCTGTTGGGAGACAGATGGTAGCCTCTCGTCAAGACCATCCAGCGTGTTCTTTAACGTTGGGTTGTTTTACTTCTGAGCGGCACTTTTTTGCACACCATGGGCTAAATGGCCAGGTCACATGGACCCCGAAGGCTCAGGGAAGGTTGGGAGAGGGGATCCACTGGAACGGCTTTTGGGAGACAGATGATAAACTCCAGTGAAGGCCATCCAACGTGTTCTTTAACGTTGGGTTGTTTTACCTCGTAGCGGCACTTTTTTGCACACCATGGGCTAAATGGCCAGGTCACATGGACCCCGAAGGCTCAGAGAAGGTTTGGGGAGGGGACCCACTGGAACAGCTGTTGGGAGACAGATGGTACCCTCCCGTCAAGGCCATCCAGCGTGTTCTTTAACGTGCACAGGGTATGGCTCTCCCACACACGGGGCCACGGCTTAACGTCCCATCCGACGGACGGCGGCCTTTCCTAGCCCATCGGTGTCCCCTACTGACCGTGGGCAGGGCGGGGAATTTTGCGGAGATAAATCTCAACGCTGACCCAGCTGGGACTCGAACCTGGGAACTACAGATTACGAGCCTGGCGCGCTACCGACTAAGCCAACCCCGCCCCTAAAATGGAAGAAACAAGTAGATACAGTGTGTAAAAAATTAAGATTTTTTTTGTACATGTTATATTATCTTAAATCATGTTCTCATAAGAAGTTGTTAATTTTAGTTTATTTCGCTTGGGTTCACTCAATTTTAAGCTATGGAATCACATGTTGGGGGGGGGGGGGGGGGGGGGAGATTATATATCAAACCTACTCCCTCTAGTGAAATTGCAAAATAAAATTGTAAAACTGGTTTCAAATAGCAATATTAGCAATGTAAATTATCATTACATAAGCAATAATATATTACCCTTGAGAAAGTTATATTTATATAGAAGTCTTTTGTATCTATATAAAAACAACAATTGGATCGAAAAACGGTTCATCCCATACGATACCAGATGTTCTACAAACTTATTTCATGTTGTGAAATCAAAAAAAGAAATCATGCATAAGCATTTCAATTTTATTGCACCAAAATTATATAATTCTTTACCAAATAGTATAAAAGAAGAAAAAAGTGATTGCAATTTTAAGAAAAAAACCAAACTTTTTTTTGGTAAATACTGAAGATATTGAAGACGCTTTTAATGTAATTTCTTAGTTTTCTTATCCATTGCCAAAGATTTTCGTTTACAGTGGAATTTTGTTTTGTAATCTGTAAGAGTTGTTTTGTAACTCCTAGATTACACAGAAATACTTTACACAGAAATACTTGTAAAATGTATGTTTGTGTCAGTTTTTTATTTTTAATCGTTTTTTTCAATTTTATTTTATATTATTTCCTTTTGCTATTTTGCATCCAAATCTGATGGTAAATTTTTGTGTGTAATGTTTCTGTAAATGAGAATGGAAATAAAATAAATATTATTATTTTAATTTTTAATTAATTTTTATTCGAAGTGAAGGTGATCACGAAGTGAGAGGTTTTGACATTTCAGCAGAAACATTTGTTCAGAAACAAAATAAACATCCTTTTGACGCTAAGGAACATTCTTTCAAATCGATTCTCAGTCATGTGTGAGATAAATTTTGTAAGATTGTTCATCACAGGAATATTCAACTAATTAAAAGCACTTTTTAAAATACAACCGCTCACTTCGTCACGGCGTACCTAATGCAGGGCTCACTTCGTCACGGCGCACCTAATGCAGGGCTCGTTTCGCCACGGCACACCTAATGCAAGGCTCGCTTCGCCACGCGCACCTAATGCAGGGCTCGCTTCGCCACGCGCGCCTAATGCAGGGCTCACTTCGCCACGGCACGCCTAATGCAGGGCTCGCTTCGCCATGCGCGCCTAATGCAGGGCTCGCTTCACCATGGCGCGTCTAATGCAGGGCTCGTTTCGCCACGGCACGCCTAATGCACGGCTCGCTTCGCCACGGCACGCCTAATGCACGGCTCGCTTCGCCACGGCGCGCCTAATGCAGGGTTGTTGTTGTTTTATCTCTGAGCGGCACTTTTTTGCACACCATGGGCTAAATGGCCAGGTCACATGGACCCCGAAGGCTCAGAGAAGGTTGGGGGAGGGGACCCACTGGAACAGCTGTTGGGAGACAGATGGTAGCCTCCCGTCAAGGCCATCCAGCGTGTTCTTTAACGTGCACAGGGTATGGCTCTCCCGCACACTGGGCCACGGCTTAATGTCCCATCCGACGGACGGCGGCCTTTCCAAGCCCATCGGTGTCCCCTACTGACCGTGGGCAGGGCGGGGAATTTTGCGGAGATAAATATCAACGTTGACCTAGCTGGGACTCGAACCTGGGAACTACAGATTACGAGCCTGGCGCGCTACCGACTGAGCCACCCCCGCCCCCCTAATGCAGGGTTCGCTTCGTCACGGCACACCTAATGCAGGGCTCACTTCGTCACGGCGCACCTAATGCAGGGCTCGCTTCGTCACGGCGCACCTAATGCAGGGCTCACTTCGTCATGGCGCACCTAATACAGGGCTCACTTCGTCACAGTACTCCTAGTACAGGGCTCGCTTTGTCACGGAACTCCTAGTACACTGCTCACTTTGTCACGGCACTCCTATTACTGGGCTCACTTCATCATGGTGTACCTAGTACCAGACTGTTGCCTAGTACCAGACCGTTGCGACATGCCTAATACTTGACTCATGACTCACCTCATTGCAGCAAGCTTAGTACTGAACTCACTTGTCACGGCACACCTAATACTGTGCTCACTTCATCACATCACACTTTGTACCGTACTCACTTTGTTGCAGTACATCTAATACAGGGCTCACTTCGTCTTGGCACACCTACTACAGGGATCACAGTACATCTAGTACCAGACTGGCTTCCTCGCAGCACACCTAGTAGAGGACTCACCTCGTCACGCCACACCTAGTACAGGGCTCACTTTGTCATGGTACACCTAGTACTGGACTGGATTCGTCGCAGCACACC
Organism: Ryuthela nishihirai; assembly: GCA_038380435.1. NCBI lineage: Eukaryota > Metazoa > Arthropoda > Arachnida > Araneae > Heptathelidae > Ryuthela > Ryuthela nishihirai. Next base: position 8,932,972 of record JAWZYU010000022.1, read on the forward strand.
TAGTACTTTTACTCACATCCTTGCGACATGCCTAGTACTTGACCCATGACTCACCTCATCGCAGCAAGCTTAGTACTGAACTCACTAGTCACGGCACACCTAATACTGTGCTCACTTCATCACATCACACTTTGTACCGTACTCACTTTGTTGCAGTACATCTAATACAGGGCTCACTTCGTCGTGGCACACCTAGTACAGGGATCACAGTACACCTAGTACCAGACTGGCTTCATCGCAGCACACCTAGTACCAGGCTGGCTTCATCATAGCACACCTAGTAGAGGATTAACTTCGTCACGGCACACCTAGTACAGGGCTCACTTTGTCATGGTACACCTAGTACTGGACTGGATTCGTCGCAGCACACCTAGTACTTTTACTCACATCCTTGCGACTTGCCTAGTACTTGACCCATGACTCACCTCATCGCAGCAAGCTTAGTACTGAACTCACTCGTCACGGCACACCTAATACTGTGCTCACTTCATCACATCACACCTTGTACCATACTCATTTTGTTGCAGTACATCTAATACAGGGCTCACTTCGTCTGGCACACCTACTACAGGGATCACGGTACATCTAGTACCAGACTGGCTTCATCGCAGCACACCTAGTAGAGGTCTCACCTCGTCATGGCACACATAGTACAGGGCTCACTTCGTCACGGTACTCCTAGTACAGGGCTCGCTTTGTCACGGAACTCCTAGTACACTGCTCACTTTGTCATGGCACTCCTATTACAGGGCTAACTTCGTCATGGTGTACCTAGTACCAGACTGTTGCCTAGTACAAGACCGTTGCGACATGCCTAATACTTGACTCATGACTCACCTGATTGCAGCAAGCTTAGTACTGAACTCACTTGTCACGGCACACCTAATACTGTGCTCACTTCATCACATCACACTTTGTACCGTACTCACTTTGTTGCAGTACATCTAATACAGGGCTCACTTCGTCGTGTGCCACTCGTCAGGGCTCACTTTATCATGGTACACCTAGTACTGGACTGGATTCGTCGCAGCACACCTAGTACTTTTATCACATCCTTGCGACATGCCTAGTACTTGACCCATGACTCACCTCATCGCAGCAAGCTTAGTACTGAACTCACTAGTCACGGCACACCTAATACTGTGCTCACTTCATCACATCACACCTTGTACCGTACTCATTTTGTTGCAGTACATCTAATACAGGGCTCACTTCGTCGTGGCACACCTACTACAGGGATCACAGTATATCTAGTACCAGACTGGCTTCATCGCAGCACACCTAGTAGAGGACTCACCTTGTCACGTCACACCTAGTACAGGGCTCACTTTGTCATGGTACACCTAGTACAGGACTGTATTCGTCGCAGCACACCTAGTACTTTTACTCGCATCCTTGCGACATGCCTAGTACTTGACCCATGACTCACCTCATCGCAGCAAGCTTAGTACTGAACTCACTCGTCACGGCACACCTAATACTGTGCTCACTTCACATCACACCTTGTACCGTACTGACTTTGTTGCAGTACATCTAATACAGGGCTCACTTCGTCGTGGCACACCTACTACAGGGATCACAGTACACCTAGTACCGGACTGGCTTCATCGCAGCACACCTAGTACAGGGCTCACTTTGTCATGGTACACCTAGTACCAGACTGGCTTCATCGCAGCACACCTAGTACAGGGCTCACTTTGTCATGCTACACCTAGTACAGGACTGGATTCGTCGCAGCACACCTAGTACTTTTACTCACATCATTGCGACACGCCTAGTACTTGACCCATGACTCACCTCATCACAGCAAGCTTAGTACTGGACTCACTCGTCACGGCACACCTAATACTGTGCTCACTTCATCACATCACACCTTGTACCGTACTCACTTTGTTGCAGTACATCTAATACAGGGCTCACTTCGTCGTGGTCCACCTAGTACTGGATTCACTTCGGTGCGGTAGACCCAATACCAGACTCACTTCATAACGGCACACCAAATTTATTACATATTGGTAATTAAAAAAAACTCTTGCACTGACCCTTCGTTTTGTTATTCACTTTCATTCGCAGAATGACAATGTGGCGCAATTGAAAACCATTGTACTCATGTTTATAAAATTAATAATTTAACCAAAAAAAATATATCAGGGACGGGGGTGGCTCAGTCGGTAGCGTGCCAGGATCGTAATCTGTAGTTCCCAGGTTTGAGTCCCAGCTGGGTCAGCGTTGAGATTTATCTCCGCAAAATATTTCGTCCTGCCCATGGTCAGTAGGGGACACCGATGGGCTTGGAAAGGCCGCCGTCCGTCGGATGGGACGTTAAGCCGTAGCTCCGTGTGAGGGAGAGCCATACCCTGTACAGGTTACAGAACACGCTGGATGGTCTTGACGGGAGGCTACCATCTGTCTCCCAAGAGCTGTTCCAGTGGGTCCACTAACCTTCTCTGAGCCTTCGGGGTCCTTGTGACTTGTGTGTGCAAAAAAGTGCCGCTCAGAGGTAAAACAACCACCCAATTGGTTTCGTGCATCAATATTCTGCTCTCATGCATCAATATACTGCTCTCGTGCATCAGTATACTGCTCTCATACATCAATATACTGCTCTCATACATCAATATACTGCTCTCATACATTAATATACTGCTCTCATACATCAATATACTGCTCTCATGCATCAATATTCTGCTCTCATGCATCAATATTCTGCTCTCATGCATCAATATACTGCTCTCATGTATCAATATACTGCTCTCATACATCAATATACTGCTCTCATGCATCAATATTCTGCTCTCATACATCATATACTGCTCTCATACATCAATATACTGCTTTCTTTGATCAATATACTGATTTCATGCTCAATATGCTGCTTTCGTTTTTCAGAAATATGATCATCTTATTATTATTCAACACTTAATGACGTCATTCACTGATATGCATTCTTTATCTCTGTCCACAATTGGACTACAAATAATGAGAATGCACAGAGTTAAAGTCAGGACATTGCAATCCGTTATTAAGCAATTCGGCACTCATCTGTGTCCCAAAGTGCAGGAGACAATGTCTTCCTTTGTTACACCTAAGGATTGACTGACCCTCAGATGATGGCCATGAGGAAGACGCCCATTCGATCGGCCATTGTCAAAGGGTGGGCCGTGACAAAAGAGTGGGCAATGACATCACACCTCTGCAAATCCTGTTGTGTCGTAAGCGTCCTATTTCTTATGCCTGTCCACATGACACTAAAGAGGACACAACACTTTCTTTTTCTATGTTTTTCTATGTGGACCTTAACATAGATCCACCCGAGCAAGTTCTAACCATCTTTTGTCCATGTCTCGAATTTCGATGAAATTTGGGTGAAATGGTGTTTCGAAATCTAGTATTCATAAGAATTCTGTTCTGCAAGAGGTGGGATAGGTGTGGTCACAGATAGGGACGCACCTGGGCTATGGGCAATCAGGCAGTCTGGGACCACACACACAAACATACGAAATCAGATCTTCTTATACGAAATCCCAAATTTCTCTGCTTTTGGAAAGGGACGGGGGTGGCTCAGTCCTTGTGACCTGGCCCATTTAGCCCATGGTGTGCAAAAAAAGTGCCGCTCAGAGGTAAAACAACAACCAAACCCTCTGCTTTGAAATCCAAAGCAGTTGTCTTAAGTATAATTTTATTTTAGCACCATAGGATATGTCCGACATTAATAATAGATTTAAAAACCTTCCACAAAAAATTTAATTCAATGTTCATTGAATAATCCAGGGGTATGGCCAGTTACATACACATCTCCAAGGGGTACGCCCAATTACATTCACATTTTACTTTCTTTAAAATACACTTACATTAACTTTCTTTAAACAACTATTAAATTTTATCCCATAGAGTCTCAACGTGGGTGTACGCGGTAAAATATTTTGGGGTACACCGTGAGAGCTCAAAAGTCGCTAGATCTAGTAACAAAATAAAAATAACCATTGTTATACTATAACTATAGTTTTATCTATCTATATTAGGGGTACGCAGTTACATTACACATTTCCAGGGGATTTGGCCAGTTACATACACATTCAGGGGATATGCCCATTACATACACATTTCCAGGGGGGTTCGCCAATTACATACACATTTCCAGGAGATACCCCAGTTACATACACATTTCCAGGGAGTATGCTAGTTACTACACATTTCCCGGGGGTACGCCAGTTGCATACACATTTCCAGGGGGTATGACCGTTACATACACATTTCCGGGGGGTACGCCAGTTGCATACACATTTCCAGGGGGTATGACCGTTACATGCACATTTCCAGGGGTATGACCGTTACATACACATTTCAGAGGGTATGACCGTTACATACACATTTCCAGGGGTATGACCGTTACATACACATTTCCAGGGGGTATGACCGTTACATACACATTTCCAGGGGGTATGATCGTTACATACACATTTCCAGGGGATTCGCCAATTAAATACACATTTCCAGGAATATGCCAGTTACATATACATTTTCCAGGGGGTATGCCAGTTACTACACATTTCCCGGGTGTACGCCAGTTGCATACACATTTCCCGGGTTGGGTTGTGTTGTTTTACCTCTGAGCGGCACTTTTTTGCACACCATGGGCTAAATGGCAGGTCACATGGACCCCAAAGGCTCAGAGAAGGTTGGAGGAGGGGACCCCACTGGAACAGCTGTTGGAGACAGATGGTAGCCTCCCGTCAAGGCCATCCAGCGTGTTCTTTAACGTGCACGGGGTATGGCTCTCCCACACACGGGACCACGGCTTAACGTTCCCATCCGACGGACGGCGGCCTTTCCAAGCCATCGGTGTCCCCTACTGACCGTGGGCAGGGCGGGGAATTTTTGCGGAGATAAATCTCAACGCTGATCCAGCTGGGACTCGAACCTGGGAACTACAGATTACGAGCCTGGCGCGCTACCGACTGAGCCATCCCCGCCCCACACATTTCCCGGGTGTACGCCAGTTGCATACACATTTCCAGGGGGTATGCCAGTTGGGTATGCAGTTACATACACATCTCCAAGGTGGTAACGCCAATTGCATACACATTTCCAAGGTGTATACCAGTTACATACACATTTCCAAGGTGTATACCAGTTACATCACATTTCAAGGTGTATACCAGTTACGTACACATTTCCAAGGTGTATACCAGTTACATACACATTTCCAGGGGGTACGTGAAGCATAAAAGGTTGAGAACCACTGCCATAGAGAGAATATAATTTTTACTTTTTCTCAAATAACTCTATTCCATGTCCCGTGGCAGAGTGGTTAGCGCGCTTGGCTACTGCTCGAAAGGATCTGGATTCTAGCCCAGGTAAGGCTTTTGGGTTGGGTTGTTTTACCTCTGAGCGGCACTTTTTTTGCACCCATGGGCTAAATGGTCAGGTAACATGGACCCCGAAGGCTCAGGAGAAGGTTGGGGGAGGGACCCAGTGAAACAAGCTGTTGGGAAACAGATGGTAGCCTCCCGTCAAGGCCATCCAGCGTGTTCTTTAACGTGCACAGGGTATGGCTCTCCCGCACACGGGGTCACGGCTTAACGTCCCATCCGACGACGGACGGCGGCCTTTCCAAGCCCATCGGTGTCCCCTACTGACAGTGGGCAGGGCGGGGAATTTTGCGGAGATAAATCTCACGCTGACCCAGCTGGGACTCGAACCTGGAACCAAAGATTACGAGCCTGGCGCGCTACCGACTAATACCCCCCCCCCCCCCCCCCCACGTAAGGCATGGATGCTTGTGTTTTCTTTCTGCTGAGGTCCCGCCATCTTCACAGACCTTCTGCTATGGAGTATAAACTGATAGGCTTCTGTCGTACCTCTGTGGTAAGCAGTTGCTTAAGGAATTATTTATTAATAATCTTTAAAACCTAATTACGGGTCTCCAGTTTAATGTAATGTCATTATAAAAGGTTACTCATATTTCAAAAGAGTTGTATTTTTTTACATAATTAAATGCAGGAAGTTCTCGCTTAAGATGTCTCACCATAAAGATGGGGTTGCTCAGTCGGTAGCGAACCAGACTCGTAATCTGTAGTTCCCAGGTTCGAGTCCCAGTTTGGTCAGCGTTGAGATTTATCTCCTGCAAAAGTCCCACCCTGCCTACGGTCAGTAGGGGACACCGATGGGCTTGAAAAGGCCACCGCCCGTCGGATGGGACGTTAAGTCATGGTCCCGTGTGTGGGAGAGCCATACCCTGTGCACGTTAAAAAACACACTAGATGGCCTTGACAGGATGCTACCATCTGTCTCCCAACAGTTGTCTCCCAACAGTTGTTCTAATAGGTCCCCTCCCCCAACCTTCTCTGAGCCTTCGGGGTCCATATGACCTGGCCATTTAGCCCACGGTGTACAAAAAAGTGCCACTCAGAGGTAAAACAATCCAACCCAACTCTACGTTTACTCAATTCTCATTCAGAAGAATTGGTGGACGATTAGTTTAAAGAACTGCAAAAGCAGAGTTGTTACAGAGCCTTTGGTTCTGCAGAAACGGTTCTTAAAACTAAGGATTGAATTTTTGATACCTGAGCGGCACTTTTCTGCACACCATGAGCTAATGGCCAAGTTACAAGGACCCCGAACGCTCAGAGAAGTTGGGGGAAGAGGACCCATTGTAGAGCTATTAGGGTTGGGTTGGGTTGTTTTACATTTGAGCGGCACTTTTTTGCACACCATGGGCTAATGGCCAGGCCACAAGGACCCCGAAGGCTCAGAGAGGGTTGGGGGAGGGGACCCACTGGAACAGCTGTTGGGAGACAGATGGTAGCCTCCCGTCAAGGCCATCCAGCGTGTTCTTTAACGTGCACAGGGTATGTCTCTCCCGCACACGGGGCCACGGCTTAACGTCCCATCCGACGGACGGCGGCCTTTCCAAGCCCATCGGTGTCTCGTACTGACCGTGGGCAGGGCGGGGAATTTTGCGGAGATAAATCTCAACGCTGACCCAGCTGGGACTCGAACCTGTGAACTACAGATTACGAGCCTGGCGCGCTACCGACTGAGCCACCCCCGCCCCTAGAGCTATTAGGAGACAGATGGTAGCCAGCGGTTCAACATGCACTCCCGCATGTCCCCGCCACGTTTTTATGTCCCATTTGACCGACGCCGGCCTTTTCGAGCCTATCGGTTGTCCTTGTTGACCAATGGCAGTTTGGTTGGATTGTTTTACCTCTGAACAGCACTTTTTTTGCACAAAATGGGCTAAGTGGCCAGGTCACAAGGACCCGGAAAGCTCAGAGAAGGTTGGGGGAGGGGATCCACTGGAACTGCTGTTGGGTGGCAGATTGTAGCTTCCCGTCAAGGCCATCCAATGTGTCCTTTAACGTGAACAGGGTATGGCTCTCTCGCACTCGGATCCACGGCTTAACGTCGCATCCGAAGGACAACGGCCTTTCCAAGCCCATCAGTGTCCCCTACTGACCGTGGAGAAGGCGGGGAATTTTGAAGATAAATCTCAACGCTGACCCACCAGGGACTCGAACCTGGGAAATACAGATTACGAGCCTGGCGCGCTACCGACTGAGCCACCCCGCCCCTGGCAGAGGGTATCCACTGGAGCAGCTGTTGGAAGCCACCCGTCAAGGTAGCACAGAAGGTAGCCTCCCGTGAAGGACATCCAGCGTGTTCTTCAACGTGAAGAGGGTAATGGCTCTCTCCCGCACACGGAGCCACGGATTTACGTCCCATCCGACGGACGGCGGCCTTACCAAGCCCATCGGTGTCCCCTACTGACCGTGGGGAGGGCGGGGAGTTTTGCGGGGATAAATCTCAATGCTGACCCAGCTGGGACTGCAGATTACGAGCCTGGCGCTTAACTGGACTGAGCAACCCCCGCCCCTGGGGGAGGGTACCCACTGGAGCAGCTGTTGGGAGCCACCCGTCAAGGTAGCGCAGATGGTAGCCTCCCGTGAAGGACATCCAGCGTGTTCTTTAACGTGCAGAGGGTAATGGCTACCTCCCGAACAAGGAGCCACGGATTGTTTTACCTCTGAGCGGGCACTTTTTTGCACACAATGGGCTAAATGGCCAGTCACATGGACCCCGAAGGCTCAGAGAAGGTTGGGGGAGGGGACCCATTGGAATAGCTGTTGGGAGACAGATGGTCGCCTCCCGTCAAGGCCATCCAGCGTGTTCTTTAACGTGCACAGGGTATGGCTCTCGCGCACACAGTGCCACGGCTTAACGTCCCATCCGACGGACGGCGGCCTTTCCAAGCCCATCGGTGTCCTCTACTGACCGTGGGCAGGGCGGGGAATTTTTCGGAGATAAATCTCAACGCTGACCCAGCTGAGACTCGAACCTGGGAACTACAGATTACGAGCCTGGCACGCTACCGACTGAGCCACCCCCGCCCCAAGATTTTCTGTACACTCATTTGAAAAAACAAACTTGAATAAACCAATGAATACATAAATATCGTAAAATGATTTAATTTTCGTTCCTTGTACATCCATGAGAATAGAAACAGCTTTTATCTCACGAGACAATTCCTTTGTGTCAGAGGTCCAAAGAAGTTGTCTCGGCGTCGAGCACGTGTTCAATTGTTTAATGAACAACCAACCCACGAGTCGAAGCTCATCGCTCGATCGATGCACGAGCGCCAAGACCAAAGACACCGTTTGCGATGTCCCAACACAATCAGAGGCAAGAGAGAGCACGAAAGGTCAAACTATGATAGATAGCCAAGGTGACGACCTTTCGCTTCATCTGATTGACCTCGTGCAAATGGAAGATGGCGAGTCGCATTGTCTCTCGTCTTCGGATGGTGACACGCAGAGGAAGTGCGAGATCGTGATGGGAAATGTCGAGAGCGGAAGCCAACGTCACCAAATGGACAGAGAGAGGAGAATGGAAAAGAACAATGAGAGATAAAATGGATTGCAGGTAAGAGAAAAGGCGAAGCATCCTTTGATTAGAGAAGATGAAGAGACCACGTGCGTGGGAGGGAGGAAGACGTAAACTTAGTGTCTAATGGAGGTGGGAGGTGATGCTGTCCATGAAGAGATGCTGTCTCGGGTATCTTGGGGTCATCTGGGTCTTTTGCGTGGGAGGAGATTCTGTATAGGATGGAATTCAAATCGTAAAGATGAGATCGCGAGAGAGTGAATCCCACGGTAAAAAGGGAAATTGAAATGTATTGAGGATTAAATTGTCTTCGTTAGATCCAGCCTGATCCAGTTAGATCAAGCCATATCCTGTTCAGCGGATTAAGGATGTTTAGGTTCTGAGAAATGTTTCAGGTGATTCATTTACATGGTTGTTGGGTTGTTTTACCTATGAGAGGCACTTTTTTGCACACCATGGACTAAATGGCCAGGCCACAAGGACCCCGAAGGCTTAGAGAAGGTTGGAAGAGAGGACCCACTGGAACAGCTATTGGAAGGCAGATGGTAGTCTCCCGTCAAAGCCATCCAGTGTGTTCTTTAACGTGCACAGGGTATGGCTCTTACATACACAGGATCACGGCTTAACGTCCCATCCGACGGACGGTGGCTTTTCCAAGCTCATTGGTGGCTCCTACTGGCCGTGTGCAGGGCGGGGAGTTTTCCGGAGATAAATCTCAACGCTGACCCAGCTGAGACTCGAACCTGGGAACTACAGATTACGAGCCTGGCGCGCTACCGACTGAGCCAACCCCGCCCCTTCCAGATGTGCATTGATCGTGAGCGTGCAGATGTTCGATCGAAATTCCACTTCTTGCCATATACGTTGCAGCATCTGTCGTTACTTGTTTAGTTGTTTCTCGTATTGTGGGGCGGGGGTGGCTCAATCGGTAGCGTGCCAGGCACGCAATCTGTAGTTTCCAGGTTCGAGTCCCAGTTGGGCCAGCGTTGAGATTTATCTCCGCAGAAGTCCCTGCCCTGTCCACGTCAGTAGAGGATGCCGATGGGCTTGAAAAGACTGCCGTCCGTCGAATTGGACGTTAAGCCGTGGCCCCGTATGCGGGAGAGCCATACCCTGTGCAGGTTAACAAACACGCTGGATAGTTTTGACAGGAGGCTACCATCTGTCTCACAACAGCTGTTCAGTGGGTCCCCTCCCCCCAACTTTCACGGGGTCCTTGTAACCTGGCCATTCAGCCCACTGTGTGTAAAACAGTTCCGCTCAGAAATAAAACAACTCTCTTATTTCAACTGTCAAGTGATTCAGGTCTCAAATTTGGTCCGTGTAAACATAATTCTTTTTAAAACCCCACAAGTAAAAATCAAGGGATATCAATAATCAGGGCTCTTTAGTGGCAATACAATTTGATACTCCCAACCAATCTGACAGGAAAGGTTGCACTAAGAACTTCCGTATCTTGTCTGGTGGCCATCCGTAAAAAAAAAAATCTGTTTTTTTTGGGGGGAAGGGGGGCTACAATATTCAATGCAATGTCATTTATAAATTTGTGGATAGTGCTTCCGGAAACTTCACCATTATATGTTGGAAACCACAGAGTTCTATATATATAATACAGATAGATCTGGCAACCGTAGGGGTGGGGGTGGCTCAGTCGGTAGCGCGCCAGATTCGTAATCTGCAGTTCCCAGGTTCGAGTCCCAGCTGGGTCAGCATTGAGATTTATCTCCTCAAAATTCCCCGCCCTGCCCACGGTCAGTAGGGGACACCGATGGGCTAGGAAAGGCCGCCGTCCCTCGGATGGGACGTTAAGCCGTGGCCCTGTGTGCGGGAGAGCCATACCCTGTGCACGTTAAAGAACACGCTGGATGGCCTTGACGGGAGGCTACCATCTGTCTCCCAACAGCTGTTCCACTGGGTCCCCTCCCCCAACCTTCTCTGAGCTTTCGGGGTCCATGTGACCTGGCCATTTAGCCCATGGTGTGCAAAAAAGTGCTGCTCAGAGGTAAAACAACCCAACGTTAAGGAACACGCTGGATGGGTTCGGTTGTTTTACCTCTGAGCGGCATTTTTTGCATCAGAAAGATGATTTTTTTTAGTTCCAATTTTAATTAACGATAACCTATATTCAGATTTGTTTAGCATTAAATTGAAGTGGGTTGTTGGGTTACCTCTGAGCGGCACTTTTTTGCACACCATGGGCTAAATGGCCAGGTCGCATGGACCCCGAAGGCTCAGAGAAAGGTTGGGGGAGGGGACCCACTGGAACAGCTGTTGGGAGACAGATGGTAGCCTCCCGTCAAGGCCATCCAGCGTGTTCTTTAACGTGCACAGGGCTCTATGGGGGGGTATGGCTCTCCCGCACACGGGGCCACGGCTTAACGTCCCATCCGACGGACGGCGGCCTCTCCAAGCCCATCGGTGTCCCCTACTGACCGTGGGCAGGGCGGGGAATTTTGCGGAGATAAATCTCAACGCTGACATAGCTGGGACTCGAACCTGGGAACTGCAGATTACGAGCCTGGCGCGCTACCGACTGAGCCACCCCCGCCCCAAATTGAAGTGGGACCTACATTTTTTTACATATAAATTTAATTACAGAACACAATTTTTTTTGTCTTGTCTGTTGACTTAAATCCCATCAGCCCTGAATGTAGTGCAACGATCGCTCTAATAAATAATATTGAACACAAACTCATGAAATAAAACAGAACTTTATTAAATATCAATTACAGAATATCACTCTGTGTTTATGAAATATCAGTTTCACTTGTTTAATTTTTTTAGATAAAATTGCTAATAATTTCGATAAATATTTGACTTTATAATATATCATTAGCATGGGCGCCCGCAGAAAATTTTCCAGGAGGGAGGGGGGGGGGGCAAAGCTTGGAGACAAATAATTACATCGATGCATTTTTATTTAATTATTTAATTATTTTGGGTTTTTTTCACAAGTAGATTATATTTTACAGAATTGCATGAATCAAAAACACATAGATTATGTATATAAATTTACAATATAAGGGAAGCAAGAATTAATTGAAACTATAATATTTTCTCGATCCAAGGGGGGGCTGGGTTGTTTTACCTCTGAGCGGCACTTTTTTGCACACCATGGGCTAAATGGCCAGGTCACATGGACCCCGAAGGCTCAGAGAAAGTTGGGAGAGGGGAACCACTCGAACAGCTATAGGGACACAGATGGTAGCCTCCCGTCAAGGCCATCCAGCGTGTTCTTTAGCTTTGGGTTGTTTTACCTCTGAACGGCACTTTTTTATACACCATGGGCTAAATGGCCAGGTCACATGGACCCCGAAGGCTCAGAGAAGGTTGGGAGAGGGGACCTACTCGAACAGCTGTAGGGAGACAGATGGTAGCCTCCCGTCAAGGCCATCCAGCGTGTTTTTTAACGTTGGGTTGTTTTACCTCTTAATGGCACTTTTTTGCACACCATGGGCTAAATGGCCAGGTCACATGGACCCCGAAGGCTCAGAGAAGGTTGGGAGAGGGGACCCACTGGAACAGCTGTAGGGAGACAGATGGTAGCCTCCCGTCAAGGCCATCCAGCGTGTTCTTTAACTTTGGGTTGTTTTACCTCTGAACGGCACTTTTTTACACACCATGGGCTAAATGGCCAGGTCACATGGACCCCGAAGGCTCAGAGAAGGCTGGGAGAGGGGACCCACTGGAACAGCTGTAGGGATACAGATGGTAGCCTCCCGTCAAGGCCATCCAGCGTGTTCTTTAACGTTGGGTTGTTTTACCTCTGAATGGCACTTTTTTGCACACCATGGGCTAAATGGCCAGGTCACATGGACCCCGAAGGCTCAGAGAAGGTTGGGAGAGGGGAACCACTCGAACTGCTGTAGGGAGACAGATGGTAGCCTCCCGTCAAGGCCATCCAGCGTATTCTTTAACGTTGGGTTGTTTTACCTCTGAGCGGCACTTTTTTGCACACTATGGGCTAAATGGCCAGGTCACAAGGACCCCAAAGGTTCAGAGAAGGTTGGGGGAGGGGACCCACTGGAACAGCTGTTGGGAGACAGATGGTAGCCTTCCGTCAAGGCCATTCAGCGTGTATTTTGACGTTGGGTTGTTTTACCTCTGAGCGGCACTTTTTTCCACACCATGGGCTAAATGGCCAGGTCACATGGACCCCGAAGACTCAGAGAAGGTTGGGAGAGGGGACCCACTCGAATAGCTGTTGGGAGACAGATGGTAGCCTCCCGTCAAGGCCATCCAGCGTGTTCTTTAACGTTGGGTTGTTTTACCTCTTAATGGCACTTTTTTGCACACCATGGGCTAAATGGCCACGTCACATGGACCCCGAAGGCTCAGAGAAGGTTGGGAGAGGGGACCCACTCGAACAGCTGTAGGGAGACAGATGGTAGCCTCCCGTCAAGGCCATCCAGCGTGTTCTTTAACGTGCACAGGGTATGGCTCTCCCGCACAAGGAGCCACGGCTTAACGTCCCATCCGACGGACGGCGGCCTTTCCAAGCCCATCGGTGTCCCCTACTGACCGTGGGCAGGGCGGGGAATTTTTGCGGAGATAAATCTCAACGCTGACCCAGCTGGGACTCGAACCTGGGAACTACAGATAACGAGCCTGGTGCGCTACCGACTGAGCCACCCCCGCCCCCAGGGGGGGGGGCAAGTGCCCCGTTTGCCCCCCTCTGCGGACGCCCATGATCATTAGTCTTATATATAACGTTATTATAAATTCCCATGCTGCTTTTTTATGAATATTGCATCCGAACAAATCAAAATTAACTTCTTCTAATACATTTGTGAGGTTGTTCATAAGATTTGGTTTGTGGCACATATCATTCTAATAAAATAATAAATAAATACCTCCTCAAGCAGCTGCTTGCCACAGAGGTCTGACAGGAGCCTGTCAGTTTATATGCCATAGTAGGAGATCTGAGAGGATGGCAGGACCTCAGCAGAAAAACGACACACACATCCATGCCTAATTCCGGGGCTCAAACCCAGGTCCCTTAGATCAGTAGCCAAGCGTGCTAACCACTCGGCCACGGGACGGCCATCATTCTAATACAGCTGAAAATTTACTTTCCAATTCATATAGATTACTTGTAAATTGTGCTGACGGATATAACAGCCCATCACCAACGTTATCGTACTTTTTAAAGTACAAGAATATGGTTGGCTCACATAAATTTTTTTCTCATAGAGGCTGGCTAGAGATGATGCAACATAGAGCAAACATAGAGGCTGGCTAGCTGATGATGACAAAGAAGATGATGCATTGGATTGGATTGTTTTACCTCTGAGCGGCACTTTTTTGCACACCATGGGCTAAATGGCCAGGCCACAAGGACCCCGAAGGCTCAGAGAAGGTTGGGGGAGGGGACCCACTGGAACAGCTGTTGGGAGACAGATGGTAGTCTCCCGTCAAGGCCATCCAGCGTGTTCTTTAACGTGCACAGGGTATGGCTCTCCCGCACACGGGGCCACGGCTTAACGTCCCATCCGACGGACGGCGGCCTTTTCAAGCCCATCAGTGTCCCCTACTGACCGTGGGCAAGGCGGGGAAATTTTGCGGAGATAAATCTCAACGCTGACCCAGCTGGGACTCGAACCTGGGAACTACAGATTACGAGCCTGGCGCGCTACCGACTGAGCCACCCCCGCCCCCGGAAGATGATGCAAGTCAGCGTTGAGTTGGGTTGTTTTACCTGTGAGCGGCACTTTTTTGCACACCATGGGATAAATGGCCAGGTTACAAGGATCCCAAAGGTTCAGAGAAGGTTGGGGGAGAGGACCCACTGGAACAGCTGTTGGGAGACAGATGGTAGCCTCCCGTCAAAGCCATCCAGCGTGTTCTTTAACGTCCACAGGATATGGCTCTCCAGCACACGGGCCACGGCTTAACGTCCCATCCGACGGACGGCGGCCTTTCCAAGACCATCGGTGTCCCCTACTGACCGTGGGCACGGCGGAGATAAATCTCAGCGCTGACCCAGCTGGGACTCGAACCTGGGAAGTACAGATTACGAGCCTGCCGCTCTACCGACTGAGCCACCCCCGCCCCCCAGTCAGCGTTGAGATTTATCATCTCTATCATCAATAATCAATAGGCATTTCTTTACAATGTTCGCAATCGAAGTGTTGCACAAAACGTTTCGCCATATAACCAGTTACATATGCCGCTGAATTTTTTTCAAATGCATTGGATTCATGCTTCTCAAGAGTACGTTCTAAAACGTGAACGCAGCCCAAACTGTTATCAACAGTAATCTCACGTTTGTTTACAGGTTTGCTACCAAAAGAAGTATTACGCCCAATAGCAGACAGAACTTCAACTGCTAGCAAATCTGTGTCATCATCAGACTCACAATTGGGTTGGGTTGTTTTACCTCTGAGCGGCGTTACCATCGGCTAAATTTCCAGATCACATGGACACCGAAAGCTCAGAGAAGGTTGGGAGAGGGGACCCACTGGAACAGCTGTTGGGAGACAGATGGTAGCTTCCCGTCAAGGCCATATAGTGTGTTCTTTAACGTGCACAGGATATGGCTCTGCCGCACACGGAGCCACGGCTTAACGTCCCATCTGACGGACGGCTGACTTTCCAAGCCCTGACCCAACTGAGACTCAAACCTGGGAACGACAGATTATGAGCCTGGCGCGCTACCTACTGAGCCACCCCCGCCCTCTCACAATTGGCAATACCACATGTGCTTATTAGGTTTTCGCGCCATTAGCATCCTCATTCGTTGTTTAAAATCATTGGCCGTTGGATGGTCATTAATACCACTCTTTCTCCTACCCAAGGAGAAAAATTTTTCCAAAGCATCTTGTGTAAATCTGCTCATCAAAATGAAAGGAATGTCTTTCAGCAATGCAGGAATCATTTCCAAAATTGCTGAAAGAGCAATGACCCATCCCTTGAGGCAAGGAAAATGAATTTTCTTTGCCTTTGGTGTTAAAATTTTTAAATTCGAGTTCCAGCTGGGTCAGCGTTGAGATTTATCTCCGCAAAATTCCCCGCCCTGCCCACGGTCAGTAGGGGACACAGATGGGCTTGGAAAGGTCGCATGTCCGTCGAATGGGACGTTAACCCGTGGCCCCGTGTGCGGGAGAGCCATATCCTGTGCACGTTAAAGAACATGCTGGATGGCCTTGACGGGAGGCTACCATCTGTCTCCCAACAGCTGTTCCAGTGGGTCTCCTCCCCAACATTGGGGCGGGGGTGGCTCAGTCGGTAGCGCGCCAGGCTCGTAATCTGTAGTTCCCAGGTTCGAGTCCCAGCTGGGTCAGCGTTGAAATTTATCTCCGCAAATTTCCCCGCCCTGCCCACGGTCAGTAGGGGACACGGGCTTGGAAAGGTCGCCGTCCGTCGGATGGGACGTTAACCCGTGGCCCCGTGTGCGGGAGAGCCATACCCTGTGCACGTTAAAGAACACGCTGGATGGCCTTGACGGGAGGCTACCATCTGTCTCCCAACAGCTGTTCCAGTGGGTCTCCTCCCCCAACCTTGGGGCGGGGGTGGCTCAGTCGGTAGCGCGCCAGGCTCGTAATCTGTAGTTCCCAGGTTCGAGTCCCAGCTGGGTCAGCGTTGAGATTTATCTCTGCAAAATTCCCCGCCCTGCCCACGGTCAGTAGGGGACACCGATGGGCTTGGAAAGGCCGCCGTCCGTCGATGGGAAGTTAACTCGTGGCCCCGTGTGCGGGAGAGCCATATCCTCTGCACGTTAAAGAACACGCTAGATGGGCTTGACGGGAGGCTACCATCTGTCTCCCAACAGCTGTTCCAGTGGGTCCCCTTCCCCAACCTTCTCTGAGCGTTCGGGGTCCATGTGACCTGGCCATTTAGCCCATAGTGTGCAAAAAAGTTCCGCACAGAGGTAAAAAAAACCCAACCCCTCTACTTCAACGTGCTTCCTGGTTAATTTTGGTACTGTTCTGTGCACCATTTAAGAGCCAATTTTCCGCAAGGCTACAATATGTTCCCAGGAAGCAGTTTTGTCCTTATCAAACTTTATTTGGTAACGTTTGAAATTATTCCTCAAACATTTCAATAAATCAGGGTTGGGTTGTTTTATCTCTGAGAGGCACTTTTTTGCACACTACGGGCTAAATGGCCAGGTCACAAGGACCCCAAAGGTTCAGAGAAGGTTGGGGGAGGGGACCCACTGGAACAGCTGTTGGGAGACAAGTGGTAGCCTCCCGTCTAGGCCATCCAGCGTGTTCTTTAAGGTTGAGTTGTTTTACCTCTGAGCGGCACTTTTTTGCACACCATGGGCTAAATGATCAGGTCACAAGGACCCCAAAGGTTCAGAGAATGTTGGGGGAGGGGACCCACTGGAACAGCTGTTGGGAGACAGATGGTAGCCTCCCGTCAAGCCTATTCTTTAACGTGCACAGTGTATGGCTCTATCGCACATGGGTTCGATGTTTTGTGCGTTGTGGCACATTACTCCCTTCACCAGCATTCAAATTAAGGGTGAGTTGAGCCAGTACAGTACGAGATACAGTTTCTCGCACTGTACTGGCTCAACTCACCGTACAGTACGAGATAGCCTTCGCTCATCACTACCATCGATAAGCTGCGGTCGGCCCACACCTTGCTGGAAGTTTGTGGTTTTTCCCTCCTCGAACCACTTTTTGAAGGTATAAACCACGGCTGACTATGAGCACCACACAAACCTTTCCGTCTCGGAAATACTCTGACCCAGTCATCTGGCGATTACAATTTGGCCTTTGTCAAACTCGCTTAAGTCCGCTGGCTTTTCGGGGGCGGGGGTGGCTCAGTAGGTAGCGCTCAGCCTCAGCTCGTAGTCTGTAGTTCCCAGGTTCGAGTCGCAGCTGGGTCAGCGTTGAGATTTATCTCCGCAAAATTCCCCGCCCTGCCCACGGTCAGTAGGGGACACCGATGGGCTTAAAAAGGCCGCCGTCCGTCGGATGGGACGTTAAGCCGTGGCCCCATGTGTGGGAGAGCACATTACTCCCTTCACCCTGTGCACGTTAAAGAACACGCTGGATGGCCTAGATGGGAGGCTACCATCTGTCTCCCAACAGTGAGTCCCCTCCCCCAACCTTCTCTGAGCCTTCGAGGTCCATGTGACCTGGCCATTTAGCCCATGGTGTGCAAAAAAGTGCCGCTCAGAGGTAAAACAATCCAATCCGCTGTCTTTCCCATTTGAAGAACAAGAATAACACTGATTAACAGAGCTCAGTACCAGGTGTTATTTCTACTGTTTCATGACTTTTACACGTGCTATCGTTTATGTGCAGTTGCTTCGATAAATATACGATGGTCATAATGTTTTGACTCTTCGGTGTACATATATAGGGCGTTTCAAAAGTAAGTTTACAACCTTGGGAAGATATTTAAATTTATTAATAAATGGCATACAGAGATCAAATGAATATAAATATCCCAAGCACATAGAAACATTGCCAGCAGATGGCGCTGAATACGGAAATGTCGAATTTTCCCTGATATCGAAATGTGAAAGAGAATTTTTGAAAGTTCAGTCAGTGGAATCCGAGACATGAGAAAAGTGAAACTAAACAAACTTTAATTTCAGGAAATTTATTATTCTGGATGTTTGAATACTGGATAACCGGGAAATTCCTGCATATTTTTTTCTCTACCGCCTCAGTTATAGTAAGAAATAAATAATAAAACATTATTGAGTTTGAATTTTAACAACTTAAAAATACTAAAGAACGTCTGTGACGTATCCTTTTTACGGTACAATCAAAGAAGGTCTAAGAAGAAGAAGGCTAGCTTCGCACAAGGGTATGTGGCGCCGCTCTGCGAAATTTTACGGAAGCTGAACGTGGCAAATTGAAGTGCAGGCACATAAACAACTGTAAGGGGCGATCTGCGCATGCGCAGTGCAATCATTTTAGCTCGTTGCAACTATGGTTTGTCTTACTCTTGGTATATTGCGATTTAATTAGTGCTTCAACCTGTCTAACACCCTTGGCTATTTGCGCACTGATAGCTGACCCTAAAGTTATTCAATGAGTATTATATCCCCTTCAGAAGTGCATTTTGCGATAGTTGGAAAAGCCGTTGTATGTTTATTTTGAGCAATTTGGCAGAATTTTTAAAATTATTATGTTTATAACACATTTATTAATCAACTTGCGAATATATATAAGTCAATGTATGTTGCAGGTTTGTGTTCCTTGAAGCATATCGATGTATATAGGTTTCTTCACTTTGCTCTAATAGTGTAATCCTTCTTTTTTTATGGTTGATATGGTAAGTGCCTGCTGCCATCTGTTGAACATTTATACAAGTAAAAAACTCGATATGATATTTATGGAAAATATCTACAATAGAATATGCTATCGTGCATTGACTTATAAATCTTAATTTATTATAATATATTAAATATTGTAGAGTGTTCAAAATATTAAAATTTTTCTTCTTCAGCATAACTACTACTGTTTTACAAAATTGGATTTTATTAAAGAAAATAATTTTCATCATTCTTTGGAATTTTGTCTCCAAACGAAAAGAAAATTATGATTGTACCTCATGAACATTTTTCAGAGTCAAAGTGTACGTAAAATTAGTCACGTGGTATAAGCAATTGAAAACCTTTCTGTGGAAAAATTATGCAGGAAACTCGCTCCTCTCCCTGGCTATCCGCAAAATTCCCCGCCCTGCCCACGGTAAGTAGGGAACACCGATGGGCTTGGAAAGGCCGCCGTCCGTCGGATGGGACGTAAGTCGTGGCCCCGTGTGCGGGGGAGCCATACCCTGTGCACGTTAAAGAACACGCTGGATGGCCTTGACGGAAGGCTACCATCTGTCTCCCAACAGCTGTTCCAGTGGGTCCCCTACCCCAACCTTCTCTAAGTCTTTGGGGTCCATGTGACCTGGCCATTTAGCCCATGGTGTGCAAAAAGTGCCGCTCAGAGGTAAAATAACCCAACCCAACCCCCTGGCTAGGTGACTTCACTGCAATGCACGAATTTTCCATGTTTAGAGGGCGCTGCAATCGAAAAGTTTACATTACGCCTATGAAGCTGGCTCTCTTCTCCTTTAGACACTCCTTGGTACAATATTACATTTAGTGGAAAATCCGAGGTTGACGAGGATGGATTAATTGGTGGACTGACGTCCCAAACATTTGGCGATTTTTCTTACGAGTCAATATATTATGACCACCTACCTGCCTAATATGATGTTGGTCCTCCACGTTACATTTTTACACCGTTTACATTTTTATCCCCGTAGGTGGGTTGTTTTACCTCTGAGCGGCACTTTTTTTGCACACCATGGGCTAAATGGCCAGGTCACATGGACCCCGAAGGCTCAGAGAAGGTTGGGGGAGGGGACACACTGGAACAGCTGTTGGGAGACAGATAGTAGTCTCCCGTCAAGGCCATCCAGCGTGTTCTTTAACGTGCAGAGGGTATGGCTCTCCCGCACACGGGGCCACGGCTTAACGTCCCATCCGACGGAAGGCTGCCTTTCCAAGACCATCGGTGTCCCCTACTGACCGCGGGCAGGGCGGGTAATTTTGCGGAGATAAATCTCAACACTGACCCAGCTGGGACACGAACCTGGGAACTACAGATTACGAGCCTGGCGCGCTACCGACTGAGCCACCCCCGCCCATTTTAGAAGGCGCTGCAATCGAAAAGTTTACATTATGCCTATGAAGCTGGCTCTCTTCTCCCTTAGACACTCCTTGGTTCAATATTACATTTAGTGGAAAATCCGAGGATGACGAGGATGGATTAATTGGTGGACTGACGTCCCAAACATTTGGCGATTTTTCTTACGAGTCAATACATTATGACCACCTACCTGTCTAATACGATGTTGGTCCTCCACGTTACATTTTTACACCGTTTACATTTTTATCCCCGTAGGTGGGTTGGGTTGTTTTACCTCTGTGCGGCACTTTTTTGCACACCACGGGCTAAATGGCCATGTCACATGGACCCCGAAGGCTCAGAGAAGGTTGGGGGTGGGGACCCACTGGAATAGCTGTTGGGAGACAGATGTTAGCCTCCCGTCAAGGCCATCCAGCGTGTTCTTTAACGTGCAGAGGGTATGGCTCTCCCCCACACAGGGCCACGGCTTAACGTCCCATCCGACGGACGGCGGCCTTTCCAAGCCCACCGGTGTCCCCTACTGACCGTGGGCAGGGCGGGGAATTTTGCGGAGATAAATCTCAACGCTGACCCAGCTGGGACTGGAACCTGGGAACTACAGATTACGAGCCTGGCGCGCTACCGACTGAGCCACCCCCGCCCCACGTATTAGAGATTTACTTAATTATGATGTGTGCCCTCACACAAATTCAAACGACCAAAATATCTACTTGATATTCGGGATTAAGCAAGGGATCGAAGCCAGATGGCGCCACTTGTACTGGCCCCATCTGGAGTCGAACCTTAACTTATTCCTTACCTTTCTCTTACTTCTCCCCTTCCCACTCTCCCCCCCCCCCCCCCCTCTAAATCCTCCCACTCTTTTCAACTCATATTACGGTTCTACCGTTATTTATTCACACATTTCATTCGTCTACTGGCGTTAGCTAAGATTAAGCAGGTATAGGCCCCGGGCCTGGGACTGCTGCTGTCACTGTATGATCTTTGATCTTTGATATTATTTTAATAGACTCTAGTTGTTTCCAGTAGAGTTGAAATAAGCTGGTTGTTTTTACCTCAGCGAGGCACTTTTTTGCCCACGATGAATTAAATGGCCAGATTATTGTTGGTTTCCGCACACCATGGGCTTAAAGGTCGCAAGGACCCTGACGACTCAAAGAAGGTTGGAACAGTGGACCCACTGGAATCAAGGAGTGTCTAAAGCAGAAGAGAGGGCGTAATGTAAACTTTTCGATTGCAGCGCACTCTAAACATGGCAAATTCGTGCATTGTGGTGAAGCCACCTAGCCAGGGAGAGGAACGAGTTGCCTGCGCTATTTTTCACTGCTGAGCAAGGTTTTTAATTGATTACCCACGTAACAAATTTTACAAACATCCAACTGCAAAATATTCGTTTCCAAAATATGTCTGTCACGAGGCACCATTATAACTATATTTTCGTTTAGACAGAAAATAATATAGAGCATTATAAAATCATTTATCTTACTAAAATTCCATTTTGTAAAATAGGCTGTCCTCAACAAGAAAATTTTAATATTTGAACACTTTATAATATTTAGTATATTACAGTAAATTGAGATTTATGTGTCAATGAACGATAACAAGTGTTCTATAAATAAATATATTACTCAACTGTACCTATATATTCAATAAAAAGCATATTTAGTATGTTACTTGTACAAAGAGTCAACAGATGGCAGCACGTACTTCTCGTATCAACCATAAAAATCAACAGATGGAAGCACCTACTTCTCGTATCAACCATAAAAAAAGAATTACAGTGTTAGAACAAAGTGTATAAACCTATATTCACTAATATGTTCCAGGGAGCAAAAAACTGCAACATACATTGATCTATGTATTTGCAAGATGAATAAATGTGTTAATTTAGATATTAATTTTAAAAATTCTGCAAAATTGGTCAAAATAAACTTACTACGGTTTATTCAGCTATCGTAACATGGACTCCTGAACGGAAAAAATACTCATTGAATTACTTTATGGTCATCTACCACTGTACGTAAATAGCCATGGGTGTTACGCAGGTTGAGACATTAACTAAATCACATTAAATATTTCAACAGTAAGGTAAATCATAGCTACAGCAGATAAAATTATTGCACTGCGCATTCGCAGATTGCCCCTTACAGTTGTTTCTATACTTGCATACTCTCTCCCATGTTCTTTGCAGATTGTATTGGATTGTTTTACCTCTGAGCGGAACTTTTTTGCACACCATGGGCTAAATGGCCAGGTCACATGAACCCCGAAGGCTCAGAGAAGGTTGGGGGAGGGGACCCACTGGAACAGATGTTGGGAGACAGATGGTAGCCTCCCGTCAAGGCCATCCAGCGTGTTCTTTAACGTACACAGGGTATGGCTCTCCCACACACGGGGCCACGGCTTAACGTCCCATCCGACGGATGGCGGCCTTTCCAAGCCCATCGGTGTCCCCTACTGACAGTGGGCAGGACGGGGTATTTTTGCAGAGATAAATCTCAACGCTGACCCAGCAGGGACTCGAACCTGGGAACTACAGATTGCGAGCCTGGCGCGCTACCGACTGAGCCACCCCTGCCACAACGATGTCTGTAACAAAGCAGATCCTTCAGTCTTCGAAAGTAGCGAAAAAGCTGAAAATTTGGAAAATACAGTAGCTCCAGTAACTGTGATCAAACCAGATACTCCAGTTAAATTTTCAGAATTGCGAAAATCCCCAGAAAGAAAGAAATACAGTGGACCTTCGTTATAGCGCTGCTCGGTATACCGCGCACTCGGTTATAGCGCGGGCGATGTTCGCGATAAGTTCAAACATCTTTATACAGGTCCGTGCGGTGTTAGTGAGTATCGCATTTTATTGTTACTGCGTATTGAGTAATTGTGTATGTATTGAGTTCCTGCATGTATTTTGAATAGTGTTTAATTATTGTATGCATGATGAGTAAAAGAAAAGCTTACAGTTCACCTCATAACGCGGGTGTTGTTTCCCGCCCGACATGCGAGTTATATCGGGGGTCCACTGTACAAGGAGAACCCCCCCCCCCCCCGATAGGGGACCACCTTGTCATGGTGGGGGGGCCTAGGGCCCAGCAACCCGGCTTCTTCTTCTTCAAACAAAACTCATCTTTCCCTGGACCTCTTTGTAAAGTGGACCTCGGCCCTCTTATCATCAGGTCCATGTGCTAAGTTGGCTGTGGGTGCAGTAGAACAACAGAAAAAATTGGGCTGGCATAGTGAAAGGCCAGCAACCTTACATAGTGGCAGAGGGCAATTGGCCGCAGGCCCGGCTGAAGGCTGTGCTGACCGGATTGGTGCCCCGGTTGGACATGGCTAAGGCCAACCGAGGTCGACGATGCTGCCAACCGGTTCTCGGGCCGGTTGGTCGGTGACAGTGTCTGAGACCTCACCTATCAGGAGCTCTGGGGAGCTGTTCGAGGGCTCTGCCGAACGGTCTGAGCCCGCCTATTAGGCACGAGCCCTCAAAAAAGTCTGGGTCTTACTAAGAGTGTCCACCCCGGGTGCCGATCGAACTTGGATCTATATATAGCCTTGTACATTTGCAAACCGGGGAATAGATTAAAGTAAGGTTTCTTCCGGTGGTCAGCTTTCCTTTTATTGGACTGCTGCCATGTGAGGCTGGGGTTGAGGTGCGCCTATAGGGAGTATTCCTTGCCCCCGGCTCTAGATAGGCACGGCTCTTCATAACCAGGTAGTGCAACCGGGAATTGCCGTGGTTGCATAAGATCGCAACAAAAGAGATTCATTGTACAAGGAGAAAAGAAAAACTGTCATCGCCTGTTGATTTCAGGCCAACTCGCAAACTTGTTCCTGTTAACATGATTGAGTCGGAACTCAAAAAATTTCTTGGATTTCTAAGCACAACCGAAATTACAGACATAGAAGATGTCCCAAAGAATATATTATGCCTCAAAAGAACTCTTGGAAACAAGAAAAAAATTCTACCAAGGTATCAGAAATTCTGTGAAGTTATCGTCGAATTTTTTGAAACACACCAACCTGACTTTATGTTAAAACAATATGCAAGATTTATTGAAGACTTTGAAAAAGGAGGAATAGAAAATCTCAAACGAGTACTGGATCTAAATATTGTGGATGATAGTGAAAAATGAGAATTCTTTAAAAAAATGAATCCTAAAACGGAAGTCTTCAAAAAAAAAAAACCTTTGGAAAAAAAACTTTAAAAAAATTATTTTTTTTCTCAGCCTTAAAAATTTTTTTGAATGAGTCAGAATAGCATTTGCTATTCTGGTTGTTTTACCTCTGAGCGGCACTTTTTTGCACACCATGGGCTAAATGGCCAGGTCACATGGACCCCGAAGGCTCAGAGAAGGTTGGGGGAGGGGACCCACTGGAACAGCTGTTGGGAGACAGATGGTAGCCTCCCATCAAGGCCATCAGCGTGTTCTTTAACGTGCACAGGGTATGGCTCTCCCACACACGGGGCCATGGCTTAACGTCCAATCCGACGGACGGCGGTCTTTCCAAGCCCATCGGTGTCCCCTACTGACCGTGGGCAAGGCGGGGAATTTTGCGGAGATAAATCTCAACGCTGACCCAGGTGGGACGCGAACCTGGGAACTACAGTTTACGAGCCTGGCGCGCTACCGACTGAGCCACCCCCGCCCCTGAGGGAAGTTTGACCATGACCATGACCTTTTACAATTGATTTTCCAATCTTGTTTATAATTCTGGTTGAGTGAAGGATTGGCGTTTTGACGCCGGTGTGGGCTGACGTCATTTTTGCTGCTCCGTTATGTCGATTGTGCCAAGATAAGTGTGCCAGCGATTAGATTTAGTGATTAGTTTTATTTGTGTGAAATATTATAAGTTATGAACTCTTCAGACGCTATCCTTTGCTTTAATCTGGATAACCAACTACTGCCTTGAAATTGGGTGGCTCAGTCGGTAGCGCGCCAGGCTCGTAATCTGTAGATCCCAGGTTCGAGTTCCAGCTGGGTCAGCATTGAGATTTATCTCCGCAAAATTCCCCGCTCTGCCCACGGTCAGTAGGGGACACCGATGGGCTTGGAAAGGCAGCCGTCAAACGGATGGGACGTTAAGCCGTGGCCCAGTGTGCGGGAGAGCCATACCCTGTGTACGTTAAAGAACACGCTGAACCTTGCCGGGAGGCTACCATCTGTCTCCCAACAGCTGTTCCAGTGGGTCCCCTCCCCCAACCTTCTCTGAGCCTTCGGGGTCCATGTGACCTGGTCATTTAGCCCATGGTGTGCAAAAAAGTGCCGCTCAGAAGTAAAAGAACCCAACACAACGGTCAGTAGGGGACACCGATGGGCTTGGAAAAGCCGCCGTCCGTCGGATGGGTCGTTAAGCCGTGGGCCCGTGTGAGGGAGAGTCATACCCTGTGCACGTTAAAGAACACGCTGGATGGCCTTGATGGGAGGCTACCATCTGTCTCCCAACAGCTGTTCCAGTGGGTCCCCTCCCTCAACCTTCTCTGAGCCTTTGGGGTCCATGTGACCTGGCCATTTAGCCCATTAGCCAAAAAGTGCCGCTCAGAGGTAAAACAACCCAACCCACATGCCACGGCATTACGTCCCATCCGAAGGACGGCGGCCTTTCTCACCAAGGGCAAGTGAGGGTTTAGCGGATAAAAACTCGTCCATCGCCCTCTCTGAGAGATTAATAGAGCAATATGTAGTTATTTGGAATTTCTTTCATATTTTGACTTTGAAATCATTCATTAAGCGTGGATTAAATGATATATTAATTATGTAATGGAAAGTTCTCAAAAAGTAATGGATATGCGATTTGAATGATGTCTGCCGGATGGTTTAGTGAAAAGCTCTGACGCCACGTCAAGGCACCATCCATGTCAGAGTGTTTTGCTCTAACCTGGAGAAAACCCCTCCACGCTTAGGCAGCTAGTGTGGAAGGAAAAAGAGGGATCAGGATGATAAAAACATCCATGAAAGCATCAATCAGAATTTATTTTCTGTTGAGCGAATTTATTGGAAATATTTTCCGACAGATTAAATTTAAAAAAAATGTTAGAACTTGCTCTCCTCGGTACAAGACCAGCTATAAAACATCTTTATTTATCTACTACCAACTCTCCTCTAGGACCTTCGTGTAATTTTGTTACAAGTAAACTGCATTGTCAATCTCTTTATTTCCGTTAACACAGATTTTGCCGCCCTATGTCTCCCGTGATATTCGTCTGTACGGTCCGAATATCCTGCACAGCGTCCCCTGTTTGCCAGAGTGATTGGTTTAAAAATCAGGTTCCCACTTGACCCGTGGCTTCGTCTCTACACAAATTGTGACGGCTAGTGTATCACTTTTAATCTGCATATTCTGTTGTTCCCTGCACTAATGGTTAGTTTTGTATATCCTCTCTGTCCCTCCGACATTTTACACAGTTTGAACACGAAGAATTTAATGGTGATGCAAAGGTCATTGCTAACTCGGCGCTCTCTCTCAGGTTGGGTTGGGTTGTTTTACCTCTGAGCGGCACTTTTTTGCACACCATAGGCTAAATGGCCAGGTCACATGGACCCCGAAGGCTCAGAGAAGGTTGGGGGAGGGGACCCACTGGAACAGCTGTTGGGAGACAGATGGTAGCCTCCCGTCAAGGCCATCCAGCGTGTTCTTTAACGTGCACAGGGTATGGCTCTCCCTCACACGGGGCCACGGCTTAACGTCCCATCCGACGGACGGCGGCCTTTCCAAGCCCATCGGTGTCTTCTACTGACCGTGGGCAGGGCGGGGAATTTTGCGGAGATAAATCTCAACGCTGACCCAGCTGGGACTCGAACCCGGGAACTACAGATTACGAGCCTGGCGCGCTACCGACTGAGCCACCCCCGCCCCCTCTCTCTCAAAGGCCGTGGCAAATGATCGAGTATTTATTTCGTCAGATTTCGACATTCTGTTATTCCCGATGTACTTTACCGAAAGGTCCCAAATTCCTTTGGCAGATTCCCCCTATCTGACTCCATGTTGGGTTAGGAAATCAAGTCCCTAACTCCAATGGAAAGCCTAAATATATAATACCTTTGGAAATGTGGGAATCTGGCAACGGCAGCAGATTTAAATGCTATTTTACTTTCAAAGTTAGGGAGCAGTAAATGGCAACAAATAGATTTGACAGCGATTATCGTTTCCCGTAGTAATAGCATGGTACATATTTTTGCCACTACAAGCCCCCCTTTTGGACGTTCGACTTCATATTTGGCATTGCAATTCGGACCACAACCAGAAACATTCGCTGAAAATTTGCAGCCTCTATGTTGAATTCCCGATGAGTTATGGCTGCCACAGATACCGTCTTTTGTTATATAGATTAAAATAGGCAAATAAAATTGGGAATTTTTTTTAAAATCCACGACTTTCCTATATAACAGACTTATTTGGTATGTAGCATGCTGCTAGTGGTCAGCATCGTAGAAGAACCATTTTGACAAACAATAGAATTGAAAAACCAACAAATGATGAAAGACTACTGAAGGGAAAAAAATGTGAAAGATGTTATCGAAAACTACCACTATATTTATAATACAAAATAATATAAATAAGTTCATTTCGTTCTATGAGTACAGCGGCATATATAGCAGAGAGTAATAGATCACGGATGTATCTTTATGATACATCTAAAATAAAAAAAAAAAAATAGATTTTATTCCGAGTGTATCAATCGTACATTTCCTAGTGACTAATAGCTTTCATTTCTTTATTCAAGTTTCACTAATTTACCCTTTAAAGTTTCATCTTATATGGTAGTACGTCCGAATGATTATGTTTTTGTCCACGAATTAAGACTTTCCGTAAAATAACAATTGTTCGATTTCAAGTAATCGAAATAGGTTTCAAATGTGATCGTTTTAGTTGCACTCAAAGACTATATGTATTATAATTTTATACAAAACTAGTGGTTTAAAAAGAGCTATTAGGCATTTCCTGCAGTCATGAAAGGTGAAACTTCGATCAACCAGTCTAAAATTGTAAATGGAAATTTCATTAACAGAAGAAAATCTGGTAGCAAGAAATAGCTAAAAACTACAGTTATAAGCATACCCCGTTTACCAAAGATCACCGCAGATCCGTTGAGCAAATGGAGGGAAACATGCATAAAAATTGAAGCAACTAAATTTGGCTAATATTTAATTGAATTCCATTTATTTTTATACTATATAATGGGAAATAATTTATTTATTGCGGCGAAATTACATTTAAATTTTTATGATTACTTCAAATTCATTATTGTTCTTATTACTATTATGTATAATTTATTTTTACGTCAAGGCACCATCCACGTCAGAGTGTTTTGATCTAACCTAGAGAAATCCCCTCCACACCTAGGCAGCTAGTGCGAAAGGAAAAAGATGGCTCAATATGCCACAAAACATCCATTAAAGCCTCAAACAGAATTTATTTTTTGTTGAGCGAATTTAATAGAAATGTTTTGTAGAATCTAGCGTTAATCATCGTTATAAACCCCGCGATAAAACATCATCTTTTCTCTCTAACCAACCCTCCCGTAGGACCTTCGCGTAATTTTGTTACAAGGAAACTGCATTGTCATCTTTTGCCAACATCTCCGTGCATCAGACCATCGTTGAAGTCATCCTCGTTGTGGACATATCCGGAATCTTGCAACTGGACTCTAAGAGGTACTATGGGAGACAATGTTATATCTGGAAAAGTTCCTATGGGAAAACAATTCACAGAATACACATGCACATATCTAATTCTAAAGAAGACGTGATCAACGAAAGACCAAAGCAGACTTGTTATTCATTTAGATCAGTGTCTCGCAAACTTTTTTACTCTGCGGCACACTGAATCTAATTTTTTTTTCCGCGGCACACTGAATCTAATTTTTTTCCGCGGCACACCTAAAAAAGAATTTTTGATGGTTACGTAAAAAGAGGAAAATTGAATGTTTCGTTAAATGCATTTTATTTAAAATTAGATATGAACATATTTCAATGGGATGTATGAGCTTGCTTCTGCGAACAAATTTGCATTATTCTTGACTCAAAGTTAGATAAACATACTCGCATCTGTTCATCAATCATCTGAAGCCGCTCACACTTCTTAGATTTAATTTCAGTCAATGATGAGAATCCAAGTTCAGAAAGATAAGACGAGCCGAACGGTAACAAGGCTCGAATAGCTTTTGTGCTCAATTCAGGATATTGAGGTTATCAGGATATTGAATTCAGGATATCTAGTGTCAACTTGAAAATCTCTCGCGGCACACTTGGAATCTCTCAAGGCACACAGTTTCCGAGACACTGATTTGGATAAACATGTCTATCTAAGTAACAACTGTTGCACTTCGACACCGCAACCGTCCTTTCTACGAAGGTCCTTCTTCACACTTTCCACCCAACTCTAGGATTATCCCTGCTCCTCAAGTTATCTGAAACTAACTTATTCCTTAATCTAATTTTATGGACAGATATAAGCCATCCGGGGGACGCTCTCCTATAAATGTGATTAAAATGGGTCCTATAATTGAAAATTATTTACAGACGTACCTTAATTGTCAGCCATATTCATGTTATTCCCTTCACGGGGCACTTATGGGTCCTGATGACTCCTACCGGAACTTGCGGAGAATATTGCTCTTCACGGGGCACTTATGGGTCCTGATGACTCCTACCGGAACTTGCGGAGAATATTGCCATCTGAACGGAAATAACACGCACAAAACATTAAAGGAATAGCTGATTCACTGGACATATTTCAGAACATTAACAAAACTAGGATTTCCATTTTTTTAGCAAAACACCTTAAAAATATACACGCTTTATGTAAATGATTTTATTGTTCGAAAATTAAGAAAATGAGAAGTTCTTATTAATAAGCAGAGCAAAGTGATTTAAGCATTAGAAAATATTGTTAACTATTATTTATTATTTTTAATTGGTACTAGATATCAAAAGAACAGCCAACGAAGTGTTACCCAAAGAGATTTTACACTTATAATGAGGACAAATGAAAAAATATATTTAATTTAAAAAGGTGACGGTAATTATGAAACGTGAATGGACACTATATTTTAAAGTATCAACAGTTGTTAAATCTGTTCAAACTTAGATATATTCCCCAAAATTTAAAGGGAACATTTCTTTACGTTCGAGTAAATTTTCCAACATTGAGCTAAAGGGCGGTTGGGTTGTTTTACCTTCAAGCGTCATTTTTTGCCATAATTAGCTAAATTGTAAGGTCATAAGGACCCCGAAGATTCAGAGAAGGTTAATATGTTAGTTGAACATCTGTTAGAAGACAGTTGATAACCTCCCATCAAGGTCATCCAGTGTTCTTTAAAGTGCAGAGGGTATGGCTCTGCTGCACACTGAGCCACGGCTTTATGTTTCATCCGACGGACGGTGGCATTTCCAAGACCATTGGTGTCCCCCTACTGAACGACGGCAGAGCGGGAGTTTTGCGGAGGTAAACCTTAACCCTGGCCCAGCTGGGAACCGAATCTGGGAAAACTGCAGATTACGAGCCTGACGCGGTTTCACCTGAACCACCCCTGCTCAGTAAATAGCAGTAGCTAGGGACGGATTAACGTAATGCTCGTTTAATTGCTCCTATAATAGCATATTCAATTCGTACAATCACTTAACCACAGCAACATAATAACCACTTTCTCAAGGAGGGCCGGATAATAGTTAACTAGCCGGATTATTATAGCGCTTGCTGACATGACACTCCTCATGACAAAGAGGGGCGGGGGTGGCTCAGTCGGTAGCGCACCAGGCTCGTAATCTGTAGTTCCCAGGTTCGAGTCCCAGCTGGGACAGCGTTGAGATTTATCTCCGCAAAATTCCTCGCCCTGCCCACGGTCAGTAGGGGACACCGATGGGCTTGGAAAGGCCACCGTCCGTCGGATGGGACGTTAAGCCGTGGCCCCGTGTGCGAGAGTCATACACTGTGCACGTTAAAGAACACGCTGGATGGCCTTGACGGTAGGCTACCATCTGTCTCCCAACAGCTGTTTCAGTGGGTCCCCTGCCCCAACCTTCTCTTAGACTTCGGGGTCCATGTGACCTGGCCATTTAGCCCATGGTGTGCAAAAAAGTGCTGCTCAGAGGTAAAACAACCCAACGTTAAAGAACACGCTGGATGGCCTTGATGGGAGGCTACCATCTGTCTCCCAACAGTTGTTCCAGTGGGTCCCCTCCCCAGCCTTCTCTGAGCCTTCGGGGTCCATGTAACCTGGCCATTTAGCCCATGGTGTGCAAAAAAGTGCTGCTCAGAGGTAAAACAACCCAACGTAAAAGAACACGCTGGATGACCTTGACGGGAGGCTACCATCTGTTTCCCAACAGCTGTTCCAGTGAGTCCCCTCCCCCAGCCTTCTCTGAGCCTTCGGGGTCCATGTGACCTGGCCATTTAGCCCATGGTGTGCAAAAAAGTGACGCTCAGAGGTAAAACAACCCAACCCCTCCCCCCAGCCTTCTGAGCATTCGGGGTCCGTGTGACCTGGCCATTCAGCCCATGGTGTGCAAAAAAGTGCCGCTCAGAGGTAAAACAACCCAACGTTAAAGAACACGCTGGATGGCCTTGACGGGAGGCTACCATCTGTCTCCCAACAGTTGTTCCAGTGAGTCCCCTCCCCCAGCCTTCTCTGAGTCTTTGGGGTCCATGTGACCTGGCCATTTAGCCCATGGTGTGCAAAAAAGTGCTGCTCAGAGGTAAAACGACCCAACGTTGAAGAACACGCTGGATGGCCTTGACGGGAGGCTACCATCTGTCTCCCAACAGCTGTTCCAGTGGGACCCCTACCCAAACCTTCTCTGAGTCTTCGGGGTCCATGTGACCTGGCCATTTAGCCCATGGTGTGCAAAAAAGTGCTGCTTCGAGGTAAAACAACAAAACGTTAAAGAACACGCTGGATGTCATTGACGGGACGCTACCATCTGTTTCCCAACAGTTGTTCCAGTGGGTCCCCTCCCCCAGCCTTCTCTGAGCCTTTGGGGTCCATGTGACCTGGCCATTTAGCCCATGGTGTGCAAAAAAGTGTCGCTCAGAGGTAAAACAACAAACGTTAAAGAACACGCTGGTGGCATTGACGGGAGGCTACCATCTGTCTCCCAACAGTTGTTCCAGTGGGTCCCCTCCCCCAGCCTTCTCTGAGCCTTCGGGGTCCATGTGACCTGGCCATTTAGCCCATGGTGTGCAAAAAAGTGCCGCTCAGAAGAAAAACAACAAAACGTTAAAAAACACGCTGGATGGCCTTGACGGGAGGCTACCATCTGTCTCCCAACAGTTTTTCCAGTGGGTCCCCTCCCCCAGCCTTCTCTGAGCCTTCGGGGTCCATGTGACCTGGCCATTTAGCCCATGGTGTGCAAAAAGTGCCGCTCAGAGGTAAAACAACACAACCCAACTCAAGGAGGGCCTCACTTTTAAGTGGAAAAATACCTAAAAATTATTTGAAATGTTCGAATGGAAGAGAGAAAAGGCAGAAAGATGAAATAATAACATAACGACATGTTAATAAAAGAGCATTGTTTTTGGAATCCGGCAACAAAACCGAGGCATTATTCCGCGAACCGTGGTATACGAATGCAATATTCCGCGAAAAGTGGTATGACACTGTAGCATTTTTTGCAAAGGAGATTGCTAGCATTGATAAGAGCAATGAAATTTACATTCAAAGCCATTTTAACCAACGGTGAGTTACACTTTGATAAGCAATTAGAAACCTTTAACCGCTTAAATATTGTAGTTCCCAGGTTCGAGTCCCAGCTGGGTCAGCGTTGAGATTTATCTCCGCAAAATTCTGCGCCCTTCCCACGGTCAGTAGGGGACACCGATGGGCTTGGAAAGGCCGCCGTCCGTCGGATGGGAAGTTAAGCCGTGTCCCGTGTGCGGGAGAGCCATACCCTGTGAACGTTAAAGAACACGCTGGATGGCCTTGACGGGAGGCTACCATCTGTCTCCCAACAGCTGTTCCAGTGGGTCCCCTCCCCCATCCTTCACTGAGCCTTCGGGGTCCTTGTGGATTGGCCATTCAGCCCATGGTGTGCAAAAAAGTGCCGCTCAGAGGTAAAACAACCCAACCGCTTAAATATTTAGAAACGAGACTGATTTACATATTTGAAATTTATTATTCTCATACGCTACGAAATATAAAAAAATTATATGTATTTCTCTCGCGACATATATCTTCTATAAATTATTTTACCATATGAATATAGTTTTGTATTACCGTATTATTACCATATGAGAATAGTTTTTAGGACAATTATATTTTTGATTTCATTAACAGTTCTATTCTGTGGCAAACAGCTGCTTGAGGCGGTATTTATTGATTATTCTGTAATACAGTAAAGTGTGAATCTGTAGGTGTTGAATTCGGTCCTTCAAATGTAATGCCAAACTTAAGGTCTGTGTTATCGGGTAGTTTTCGAAGGACTAAAGGACAATCCACAACTTCCCCTACCATCTAAGTCAAACGGAAAAATGATTAGATATAAAATTGAGTACATTGAAGTCAGAGAAAGATTTGATTTCGTACCTTGTTGCCGAAGAACAGAGTATATTGCCGTTGAGGTAAAGTCCAGCACGATCCTTCTTAAATGATATGGCGGAGGTGGAAGATGACCTTTCGATGGAAAGATGTTAGAAGAGGATGTCGCCTTGCACTCAAAGTAAACTAGCACCGGATAATCTAAACAATTCATTTTTTTAGCCCAATGAACCAAACTGACAATGTATTCTGTTTGGTGTTGATGGAATTCTTTCGAAACAATCGAACGCTAGATATGAATTTGTGAGAATATTTGTGACGTATTACACGAGAATTTCTAATATTTTTCGTTACCTCTTAAAGTCATTCCTAATCTTGCTAGAAAAAATTAAAATTAATTTGAGATGATTAATTTCAAAGTTATGCTTATTTACTTATGATTTCTAGTGTTGATTGGTATAACCCACTGTTACTAAAATTAGAAATAGATTCTTCATCAAACAACACTGCAATTTGAGTCTTTATCTAAAAATATATTGAAGATATTTTACTTTGAAATATTCATTTAAAAAATGAAAAAGAGGGGGGGGGGGTTCAGTCGGTAGCGCGCCAGGCTTGTAATCTGTAGTTCCCTGGTTCGAGTCCCAGCTGGCTAGGCGTTGAGATTTATCTCCACAAAATTCCCCGCCCTGCCCACGGTCAGTAGGAGACACCGATGGGCTTGGAAAGGCCGTCGTCCGTCGGATGGGACGTTAAGCCGTGGCCCCGTGTGCTGGAGAGCCATATCCTGCGCACGTTAAAGAACACGCTGGATGGCCTTGACGGGAGGCTACCATCTGTCTCCCAAAAGCTGTTCCAGTGAGTCCCCTCCCCCAACTTTCTGTGAGCCTTCGGGGTCCTTGTAGCCTGGCCATTTAGCCCATGGTGTGCAAAAAAGTGCCGCTCAGAGGTAAAACAACCCAAACAACAACTCAAACTCGGCATCGGGCATATAACCCCCTCAAGCAGCTGCTTGCCACAAAGGTCTGACAGGAGGCTGTCAGTTTATGAGGAAGTCTGTGAGGATGGCAGGACCTCAGCAGAAAAACAACACACTCATTACATACGTTACCCCATGCTCGAACCCAGGTCCCTTGGTCAATAGCCAAGCGCGCTATCCACTCGACCACGGGACAGCTATCGGGCATATAACACACATATTAAGCATCTCGCGAAAAGATTCATCGCAGAGGTTGCGTTAGGTTGGGTGTCAAGGCCATCTAGCGTGTTCATTAACGTTCGGTTGTTTTACCTCTGAGTGGCACTTTTTTGCACACCATGGGCTAAATGGCCATGTCACATGGACCCCGAAGGCTCAGAGAAGGTTGGGGGAGGGGACCCACTGGAACAGCTGTTGGGAGACAGATGGTAGCCTCCAGTCAAGGCCATCCAGCGTGTTCTTTAACGTGCACAGGGTATGGCTCTCCCGCACACGGGGCCACGGCTTAACGTCCCATCCCACGGGCGGCGGCCTTTCCAAGCCCATCGGTGTCCCCTACTGACCGTGGACAGGGCGGGGAATTTTGCGGAGAAAAATCTCAACGCTGACCAAGGTGGGACTCGCACCTGTGAACTATAGATTACGAGCCTGACGCGCTACCGACTGAGCCCCCCCCCCCCCCAGATCGGTTTTTTTAGGGTTGCAATAAGAATAAAATTCACCAATGATAATAAATATTTCAAACAGAATTTTGCAATAAATCTAAATGTTGAGATACGATATATAGCAAATAATTAATGCATATAATCAAAGAAGCATAATTCTGAATATCTTATAATTCAATGTGCTGTTTGCTTCCGTTTTATTTTTAGAGCAAAAATGAATATAAAAGCAATTGTTCGATTCAAATATAATTGCAATCATCAATCGTTTTATATATCTTGATTGTATCTAATGGACACTAATATAAAATTTATACTAACAGAGAAAGTGTCGGTTACATCCAGTGAACGGATATTTTCGCAATATCGATATCCTAAGATCCTGGGCTTATTAATTGAGAAATAGAAATGAAAATTTAGAGAAGTTTTAGTGATTTTCACTCTTTTAAATCCACATGTAAGAGTCAAAGAAGATCTAAGGAAAAGATGTCGAGCTCTCGCTAAGCGCAAGTGGCGCCGCTAGGTGGATCTTCTCGGAACCCGATGCTGGCAAAATGGGGAGGGGTGGCTCAGTTGGTAGCGCGTCAGACTCGTAATCTGTAGTTCCCAGGTTCGAGTCCCAGCAGGGTCAGCGTTGAGATTTATCTCTGCAAAATTCCCCGCCCTGCCCACGGTCAGTAGGGGACAACGATGGGCTTGGAAAGGCCGCCGTCAGTCGGATGAAACGTTAAGACGTGGGCCCAGTGTGCGGGAGAGCCATACCCTGTGCACGTTAAAGAACACGCTGGATGGCCTTGACGGGAGGCTAACATCTGTCTTACAACAGCTGCTCCAGTGGGTCCCCTCCCCCAACCATCTCTGAGCCTTCGGGGTCCTTGTGACCTGGCCATTTAGCCCATGGTGTGCAAAAAGTGCCGCTCAGAGGTAAAACAACCCAACGTTTAAGGAACACGCTGGATGGCCTTGACGGGAAGCTACCATCTGTCTCCCAACAGCTGTTCCAGTGGGTCCCCTGCCCCAACCATCTCTGAGCCTTCGGGGTCCTTGTGACCTGGCCATTTAGCCCATGGTGTGCAAAAAAGTGCCGCTCAGAGGTAAAACAACCCAACGTTTAAAGAACACGCTGGATGGCCTTGACGGGAGGCTACCATCTGTCTCCCAACAGCTGTTCCAGTGGGTCCCCTGCCCCAACCATCTCTGAGCCTTCGGGGTCCTTGTGACCTGGCCATTTAGCCCATGGTGTGCAAAAAAAGTGCCGCTCAGAGGTAAAACAACCCAACGTTTAAAGAACACGCTGGATGCCCTTGACGGGAGACTACCATCTGTTCCCAACAACTGTTCCAGTGGGTTCCCTCCCCCAACTTTCTCTGAGCCTTCCCGGTCCTTGTGACCTGGCCATTTACCCATAGTGTGCAAAAAAGTGCCGCTTAGAGGTAAAACAACCAAACACTCAGAAGTCCCTTTTTGCATCCTTCAGAGAATGAAGAAGAAAAAAACGACAGAAAATAGGAAGAAAATAAGAAACTAGTCCATACTGGTCCAGATTGGCCAATTGCTGTATGTTTTAGGCTTAGAAACGTGTAATGAGTTAAACGTAGTGATTATGGCCACACCATTTTAATTTCATATTAAGTCACAAGATGGCGATTATAGGCTAACCAACTCCACTTTTAATTACATTTTTTTTAAAGTTAAACATCGATTAAGTTGTCCTAAAGTTTAATAATATCTATCTCATAAGCCCCTAAGGGAGTAAATCCTGTCCAAGCTATAAAAAAGATATCCCCTCAAGCAGCTGCTTGTCATAGAGGTAGCCTGTCTGTTTATATGCTTTAATACAAGATCTGTGAGGTTCAGAGTTATGGCTTAACCTCAGCAGAAAAACAACACAGACAGTAGATGTAGCTCAGGACAGATATGCTTGGAGAATTAAACTGCACGGTCTGGTTAGACCTCCGTAGCCCATGGCTGCTTGATGATGATGATGACACCAATGAGTAATTCTGCTGTGATTTCACTGGTTACCCGTCTGTTCGCTTGCACGATTCTCGCCAATCTTCTTTAACCACATGATCCTCAAACTGTTTTCTTCCACAGGATCACCAAAAACGTTTTATCACCCTAGAAACGGTTTTGCGTGAAAAGCCCAGAAATGGCGGTCGTTTGAGAAATTCTACAACAGGCAAGCCTAACACTAACTATCATACCACGTTCAAAGTCGCTCGTTTTACCTATTCTGAAACTCAATCCAACTCTAACGGATCGTCAAAGAGCTGGTCTGCCTGATTTATACCGCACAACGCGGTCACGTGACCCATTTCATGTTGGATTGGATTGATTGGATTGTTTTACCTCTGAGCGGCACTTTTTTTGCACACCATGGGCTAAATGGCCAGGTCACATGGACCCCGAAGGCTCAGAGAAGGTTGGGGGAGGGGACCCACTGGAACAGCTATTGGGAGACAGATGGTAGCCTCCCGTCAAGGCCATCCAGCGTGTTCTTTAACGTGCACATGGTATGGCTCTCCCGCACACGGGGCCACGGCTTAATGTCCCATCCGACGGACGGCGGCCTTTTCAAGCCCATCAGTGTCCCCTACTGACCGTGGGCAGGGCGGGGAATTTTTGCGGAGATAAATCTCAACGCTGACCCAGCTGGGACTCGAACCTGGGAACTACAGATTACGAGCCTGGCGCGCTACCGCCCGCACAAAAGAAGCTGCTGAAATATCACTGGGAGAGAATTTCCAATTTTTGAAAACAAAAATTTCAAATTCAAATTTATTTCACACTTTTCATACATTACAAACATGTAATTTAAAACTTATAATAACAAAAGCAATAAATGCTTTTCTTTTCCAAAGTAAGTAGACAAATTTGAAAGTGTAAAATTCAAAACTCCACATGAGCCAAAGCTCGCTTGTGGAGATATTAGATTAAGAAAACATAAAATATTGTAAACCAACACTACCAACTCATGGAAATATTGAGCGTGTGCTGTGAAGGGTAACTGGAGCGTGTACAGTTGCTGTACACGTTCCAGATATTTTTCCTGAATTCTGTAATCACGTGACACGAAGGTTGCCAGATCACTAATTTCTAAAAAAATCGTTGTCAGATATTTTTTCTGAATTCCGCAATCAACCACAGTGTTCGGATACTTTTTTTTAATATATATAATGCGTATGAATATATAATGCAATGAATATGGAGCGTGTGCAGTTACCGTTCACAGTAAACTGGAGCGGTTGCGGTTAATGTTCACAGCACATTGGATCGTGTGAGCTCACAAAGACCTAGATCGTGTGGGCTCACTCACGGAAATATTGAGCGTGTGCAGTTACCGTTCACAGTAAACTGGAGCGGTTGCGGTTAATGTTCACAGCACATTGGATCGTGTGAGCTCACAAAGACCTAGATCGTGTGGGCTCACTCACGGAAATATTGAGCGTGTGCAGTTACCGTTCACAGCAAACTGGAGCGGTTGCGGTTAATGTTCACAGCACATTGGATCGTGTGAGCTCACAAAAACCTGGATCGTGTGGGCCCACTCACGGAAATATTGAGCGTGTGCAGTTACCGTTCACAGCAAACTGGAGCTGTTGCGGTTAATGTTCACAGCACATTGGATCGTGTGAGCTCACAGAAACCTGGATCGTGTGGGCCCACACACAGAAATATTGAGCGTGTGCAGTTACCGTTCACAGCAAACTGGAGCGTGTGCAGTAACTGCACACGCTCCAGTTTGCTGTGAACGGTAACTGGAGCGTGTACAGTTGCTGTACACGCTCCAGATATTTTCCCTGAATTCTGTAATCACGTGACACGAACGTTGCCAGATCACTAATTTCTAAAGAAATCGTTGCCAGATATTTTTTCAACTTATTTAACCCTGACATATAATATCATTAACATTATGACTCAAAATGTGTATTTAGACACTATAATCATGCAAGGCATAATTACTGTAACAAATTTTCTACCTTTTGCTCGACTATCCATTTCAACAGTAGTCAAATAAAACAAGAACAAAGTAAATTTTACACTTTTTTCAGAATATCCAAAAACAACAGAAAACAAGAAAACATCAGTAATGTTTAACGGAGATTGATGGAAAAAAAATAATTTTAACGTTTATTCTATATTGTGTTCCAGAAATCGTAATTGTTAGCGGCAGTTGAGCGAGTAGTCTTTACAGTAGTTTTGTGTAATAAAATAAACAAAAAATAAATACCCCCTCAAGCAGCTGCTTGCCACAGAGGTCTGACAGGAGCCTGTCAGTTTATTATGCCATAGTAGAAGGTCTGAGAGGATGGCAGGACCTCAGCAGAAAAACAACACATGTGTAAAAGCTTCAAATTGAAACCATAAAATTCGGGAAAGAACACGCCCACTTTCGCTGAAACCATTTATCTGCATATACTCTCCAAATAAATGGAGTTATTTCAACTGTGACTCAAATAAATGGAGTTATTTGAAAACATTCTTAAAATAGTTTTATTCCTGACACGAATTATTTTTCTCAACAATGAATTCGTTGCAAGTACTAAAAACTACGTGCTCCTACCACTATTCTAACAGGCGCACTTTGGTAACTCTAATGGAATGGACGCTAGGGTTTGTGGACCAGCGCCGCTGAAGAGTCAATTTTATTTCTGGAACGTAATCAAAAAAACAAATCAGCACAAAGGCAGCAAACAAATGAAATCTCAGAGCCACAAAAACAGCAAAAATGAAACGAACAAAGGAAATGTGAAAGCCACAAATTGTACTCTTTATTGAGTTAAGAACCAAACCAGGAAAAAAGATGCAATAAACAAAATTTCAGAGCCAAAAATTGTACTTTTCATTGGGTCAAGAACCAAAACGGCAAATTCCAATCATGCTACACTAGTTAATAGCGCTTGCTGACATGACACTCCTCATGACAAAGAGGGGCGGGGGTGGCTCAGTCGGTAGCGCGCCAGGCTCTTAATCGGTAGTTTCCAGGTTCGAGTCCCAGCTGGGTCAGAGTTGAGATTTATCTCCGCAAAATTCCCCGCCCTGTCCACGGTCAGTAGGGGACACCGATGGGCTTGGAATGGCCGCCGTCCGTCGGATGGGACGTTAAGCCGTGGCCCCGTGTGGGGGGGAGCCATACCCTGTGCACGTTAAAGAACACGCTGGATGGCCTTGACGGGAGGCTACCATCTGTCTCCCAACAGCTGTTCCAGTGGGTCCCCTCCCCCAACTTCTCTGAGTCTTCGGGGTCCATGTGACCTGGCCATTTAGCCCATGGTGTGCAAAAAAGTGTCGCTCAGAGGTAAAAGAACCCAACCCAACCCCCTGGCTAGGTGGCTTCACTGCAATGCACGTATTTTCCGTGTTTAGAGGGCGCTGCAATCGAAAAATTTACATTACGCCTATGAAGCTGGCTCTCTTCTCCTTTAGACACTCCTTGGTACAATATTACATTTAGTGGAAAATCCGAGGTTGACGAGGATGGATTAATTGGTGGACTGACGTCCCAAATATTTGGCGATTTTTCTTACGAGTCAATACATTATGACCACCTACCTGCCTAATATGATGTTGGTCCTCCACGTTACATTTTTACACCGTTTACATTTTTATTCCCGTAGGTGGGTTGGGTTGTTTTACCTCCGAGCGGCACTTTTTTGCACACCATGGGCTAAATGGCCAGGTCACATGGACCCCAAAGGCTCAGAGAAGGTTGGGAGAGGGGACCCACTGTATCAGCTGTTCGGAGACAGATGGTAGCCTCCCGTCAAGGTCATCCAGCGTGTTCTTTAATGTGCACAGGATATGGCTCTCCCGCACACGGGAACACTGCTTAACGTCCCATCCGATGGACGGCGGCCTTTTCAAGCCCATCGGTGTCCCCTATTGACCGTGAGCAGGGTGGGGAAATTTTTGCGGAGATAAATCTCAACGCTGACCCAGCTGGGACTCGAACCTGGGAACTACAGATTACTAGTCTGGCGCGCTACCGACTGAGCCCCCCCCCCCCGTCAGGTGGGTACAAGCAAGGAGTGTCTAAGGGAGAAGAGAGCCAGCGTCCATAGGCGTAAACTTTTCGATTGCAGCGCCCTCTAAACATGGCAAATCCGCGCATTGCAGTGAAGCCACCTTGCCAGGGGGAGGAGCGAGTTTCCTGCATTATTTTTCCACTTCCGAGAAAGGTTTTCAATTGCTTACACCACGTGACTAATTTTACATACACTTTTGACTCTGAAAAATGTTCATTTCGTTCATGAGGTACAATCATAATTTTTCTTTTCGTTTGGAGACAAAATACCAACATTGATCAAAATTATTTTCTTTAATAAAATCCAATTTTGTAGAACAGGTAGTAGCTATGCTGAAGAAGAAAATTTTAATATTTTGAACACCCTACAGCATTTCATATAATAAATTGAGATTTATGTGTCAATGCACGATAACATGTTTTATATAATTATATTTTATACAATTGCTGATATTTTCAATAAGTATCATATAGATTTTTTACTTGTAAAAACGTTCAACAGATGGCAGCAGGCACTTACCGTATCAACCATAAAAAATGATTACACTATTAGAGCAAAGTGAAGAAACCTATATACATCAATATGCTTCAGGGAACACAAACCTGCAACATACATTGACTTATATATATATATTTGCAAGTTGATTAAATGTGTTAATATACATAATAATTTTAAAAATTCTGCCAAATTGCTCAAAATAAACATACAACGGCTTTTCCAACTATCGCAAAATGCACTTCTGAAGAGGATATAATACTCATTGAATAACTTTAGGGTCAGCTATCACTGTGCGCAAATAGCCAAAGGTGTTAGACAGCTTGAAGCACTAATTAAATCACATTAAATATATCAAGAGTGAGACAAACCATAGCTGCAACGAGCTAAAATGATTGCACTGCGCATGCGCAGATCGCCCCTTATAGTTGTTTTCGTGCATTCACATCAATTTGCCACGTTCAGCTTCGGCAAAATTCCGCAGAGCGGCGCCACTTATGCTTGTGTAAAGCTTGCCTTCTTTTCCTTAGACATTCTTTTGTTGAGCCGCCGCAGATCGAATATGCTGTTCCAACACAAACCACAGATGCTCGATTGGATTGATGTCTGGAGAATTTAGAGGCCAGAGCAATACCTGGAAGTCTTCCTCATGTTCCGCAAACCATTCACGAACAATCTGGGCAGTGTGGAATGGCACATTATCCTGCTGAAAGAAGGCACTACTAGAGGGATATACCGTTGCCATGAAAGGATGTACCTGGTCTGCAAATGTTTAAGTAGGTGGTTGACATCATGATTTCCTGCACATGACTGACTGGGTCCAGGGTTTCCCACCAGAACATTTCCCAAAGCATTACACTTCCCCCACCAGTTTGTTTTCGTCCCATGGTGCATCCTGGTGCCAACACTTCCCCAGGTAAACGACACACATGTACCCGGTCATCCACATGGTGGAACAGGAAACGAGATTCATCATACCACATGACCTTCTTCCAATCATTCAAGGTCCAGATTTGATGTTGCGTGCCCATTGTAGGCACTTCTGATGGTGAACCGAAGTTATCATGAGCACTCGGAGCGGCCAGCGGCTACGCAGCCTCATTTTCAGCAAGGTTCCCCCGCTGGGGAAAATTTCATGACCTATCTGCAAGACACTACACGAGAGGGTATGGGCCAACACAAGGGATACTGTGGCGCAACTCGCCCGTAATTTGAATGCTGGTAACGGGAATAATGTTTCACAACACACAGTACATATATTGTGTTGTGAAACACACAATATGTGTACTGTGTGTTGTGAATTTGAATGCTGGTAACGGGAATAATGTTTCACAACACACAGTACACATATTGTGTGTTGTGAAACATTACGGGCGAGTTGCGCCACAGTATCCCTTCTGTTGGTCATACCCTCTAGTGTAGTGTCTTGCAGATAGGTCATGAGATTTTCCCCAGCGGGGGGCGGTTCTTCAAAACCAATCCCACAACAGAGGGCTTCTTGGCTCGTACCATACAGGATAGCCTTCGCTCACCTCTAGCATCAATGCGCCGTTGTTGGCCCATATTTTTCTGGCAGTTCATGGTTTTTTTTCCCTCGTCAAACCACTTTTCAAAGGTACTAACCACAGCTGATCGTGACCACCCCACAAGCCTTGCCATCTCGGAAATACTCTGACCCAGTCGTCTGGCCAAGAATAACACTGATTAACAAAGTTCAGTATCATGTTATTTATACGGTTTTATGACCTTCACATCTGCAGTCGTTTATCTGAAGTTGCTTCAATTTGCATAAAAGTGCACTGGTCATATGGGGCGGCTCAGTCGGTAGCGTGTCAAGCTCGTAATCTGCACTTCCCAAGTTTGAGTCCCAGCTGGGTCAGCATTGAGATTGATCTCCGCAAAAACTCCCGCCCTGTCCACGATCAGTAGGGGACACTGATGGGCTTAGAAAGACCGCCGTCCGTCGGATGGGACGTTAAGCCATGGCCCCGTGTGTGGGAGAGCCATACCCTGTGCACGTTAAAAAATACGCTGGATGACTTTGACGGGAGGCTACCATTTGATTCCCCATAGCTGTTCCAGTGGGTCTCCTCCCCCAACCTTCTCTGAGCTTTAGGGGTTCTTGCGACCTGACCATTTAGCCC
Source organism: Ryuthela nishihirai (assembly GCA_038380435.1). Taxonomy (NCBI): domain Eukaryota; kingdom Metazoa; phylum Arthropoda; class Arachnida; order Araneae; family Heptathelidae; genus Ryuthela; species Ryuthela nishihirai. Next base: position 8,977,250 of record JAWZYU010000022.1, read on the forward strand.
ATGGTGTGCAAAAAAAAGTGCCACTCAGAGGTAAAACAAACATCCCAAGCACTGGTCATAATGTTTTAGTTATTCGGTGTATATAAAACTCTACGTCACACAACATGTATTTCTTTCACTTTCCTTCATATTTGTATCTGATGACGCTACATGCTTCACTTGACGAAATTTACTTTCATTTATTATGCGGCAGCTATCGATCAGAGAGAATGTAAAACCTTGTCCAGTTGTATAAGAAAAAAAAAGTAAAGTTCAGCATTTTTGACATCAAGACAAAACTAATTTTCTCTACTTTGAATATATTCCTCGTGTGCTCTTATAAGATACGTTGGGTTGCTTTACCTCTGAGCGGCACTTTTTTGCACACCATGGGCTAAATGGTCAGGTCTCATGGACCCCGAAAGCTCAGAGAAGGTTGGATGAGATGACCCACTGTAACAGCTGTTGGGAGATAGATGGTAAGCCTCCTGTCAAAGCCATCCAGCGTGTTCTTTAACGTGCACAGGGTACGACTCTCCCGCATACTGAGTCACAGCTTAACGTCCAATCCGACGGACGGCGGCCTTTCCAAGACCCTAGGTGTCCCCTACTGACCGTGGGCAGGGAATTTTGCGGAGATAAATCTCAATGCTGATCCAGCTGGGACTCGAACCTGAACCTGGAAACTACAGATTACGAGCCTGGTGCGCTACCGACTGAGCCACCCTCCCCCCCACTCTTATAAGTTAAACGAGTAGCTTTCCACATCTATTGGTGATCGTTGTGAAAAAAAATTCATGAAAAATAGATATATTTAATACTTTTTTGCCTTTTTAGTGCGCCTCGCTATTGATCAAAGACACCCGTTGTGTTGGGTTGTTTTACCTCTGAGCGGCACTTTTTTCCACACCATGGGCTAAATGGCCAGGTCACGTGGACCCCGAGGGCTACGGCTTAACGTCCCATCCGACGGACGGCGTCCTTTCCAAGCCCATCGGTGTCCCCTACTGACCGTGGGCAGAGCGGGGAATTTTGCGGAGATATATCTCAACGCTGACCCGGCTGGGACTCGAACCTGAGAACTGCAGATTACGAGCCTGGCGCGCTATCGACTGAGCCCCCCCCCCCCCCCCCGCCCCCAAAGAGATCCGAGTTCCAGCCCCAATAAGACATGGATGCTTGGGTTGTTTTTCTGTTTAAGGTCCAGCCATTCTACTAACCAATATAATAATGGTAAAAAAAAGGCAGAAAAATGATGAAACTTACTGATGCTGCATGCATTTTTCAGTACTTTTTTAAAGACCTGTAAAACGGCGGAGGAAATCTTATACTACAATGAAAATCCAGTCTCTTTCCACTCGGGGCGGGTGTGGCTCAGTCGGTAGCGCGCCAGGCTCGTAATCTGTAGTTCCCAGGTTCGAGTCCCAGCTGGGTCAGCGTTGAGATTTATCTCCGCAAAATTCCCCGCCCTGCTCACGGTCAGTAGGGGACACCGATGGGCTTGGAAAGGCCGCCGTCCGTCGGATGGGACGTTAAGCCGTGGCCCGTGTGCGGGAGAGCCATACCCTGTGCACGTTAAAGAACACGCTGGATGGCCTTGACGGGAGGCTACCATCTGTCTCCCAACAGCTGTTCCAATGGATCCCCTCCAACAGCCTTCTCTGAGCCTTCGGGGTCCATGTGTCCTGGCCATTTAGCCCATTGTGTGCAAAAAAGTGCAGCTCAGAGGTAAAACAACCCAACCCTCTTTCCACTCCCCCCTATACACCGTTTTGCATTATTTCGGCTCTGTTGTGTTTCTAAATCCTCCCTATGGCGTATAAACTGACTTGTCAGATTTGGTTGGTTGTTTTACTTCTAAACGGCACTTTTTTGCACACCATAGGCTAAGATGACCAGGTCACATGGACCCCGAAAGCTCAAAGAAGGTTGGGGGAGGAGACCCACTGGAACAGCTGTTGGGAGACAGATGGTAGCCTCCCGTCAAGGCCATCCAGCGTGTTCTTTAACGTGCACAGGGTATGTCTCTCCCGTACACGGGCCACGGTTTAACGTCCCATACGACGGACGGCGGCCTTTCCAAACCCATCGGTGTCCTCTACTGACCGTGGGCAGGGCGGGGAATCTTGCGGAGATAAATCTCAATGCTGACCCAGCTGGGACTCGAACCTGGGAACTACAGATTACGAGCCGGGCGCGCTACCGACTGAGCCACGCCTGCCCCGACCTGTCAGACCTCTGTGTCTAGATAGAAGAGATAAAACTTCATTCCGTCACTTTTTGGTAACAGAAAAAAAATCAGATCTCCTGCAGCTAATTTGCATAGTGTTTTATACGAATTCTTCACTCGGATCGGCAGGCAAGTAATAGATATTAATAACTGGGTTCGAGCCCCGGGTAAAGCATGGATGTTCGTGTTGTTTTTCTGCTGAGGTCCTGCCATTCTCTCAGACCTTCTATTTTTGTCATATAAACTGACAGGCTCCTGTCAGACCTCTGTGGCAAGCAGCTGCTTGAGGGGGTATTTATATTTTTTTTCCGAAGGGTCCTGGTGACTTTTGCATTTGGGATTTACTCTCCAATTTACGACTGTAGTTTTTAGTTAAATCTGCATTTTTTTAGGTCTGTTAAATAGACACACTAATTGACTTTCTTTCTTTTAGATATGTTACTTTTTAAATAATTGATTTTTTTCCCTTTAAATTCCTATTTATCCTTAATTTTATAAATTTATACCAACCAATAGAATACTTTATTAAATAATATTTTTTTTTAATTTCTGGACTTCATTCCACTACTTATACACTTACTTCACACTTATTAACCGGAAAGAGGGATTTATAGGCATTCCTTATGGTAGTGAGTTAAAAATATATCACCAAAAATATCATAAAATTTTTACCACTTTTAAATTAGTCTACCACTTTTAAATAGTCCTCATGAGATGGCGCCACTGGCCAATAGGCAAGAAAATATGTTGGCCAATAAGAGTGCAGGATTCTTCAAATAAAAGTCAATTTTCAGCAGTTCCTGTCCGTCGGACGGGACACTCTGATCAATATTGATGCAAAGTATTAAAAGAAGCGGTAAGTTATATTTTTCTTAACTTTGAAAAAGTTAATTGTATTTCATCAGTAGCATCAGTACACAATCAGTCTGAAATATAGCGTTATTTGCAATATCTACAACTATGATATCCCCAAGCTAATTTTCGTTTCTGTGTCAATATAAGTACTTATTTAGAATATACCAACGACAGTTGCCTCAAGATGATACCAAGGAGGCGGGCGGGGGTGGCTCAGTCGGTAGCGCGCCAGGCTCGTAATCTGTAGTTCCCAGGTTCGAATCCCAGCTGGGTCAGCGTTGAGATTTATCTCCGCAAAATTCCCCGCCCTGCTCACGGTCAGTAGGGGACACCGATGGGCTTGGAAAGGCCGCAGTCCGTCGGATGGGACGTTAAGCCGTGGCCCCGTGTAGCGCGCCAGGCTCGTAATCTGTAGCTCCCAGGTTCGAGTCCCAGCTGGGTCAACGTTGAGATTTATCTCCGCAAAATTCCCCCACCCTGCTCACGGTCAGTAGGGGACACCGATGGGCTTGGAAAGGCCGCAGTCCGTCGGATGGGACGTTAAGCCGTGGCCCCGTGTGCGGGAGAGCCATACCCTGCGCACGTTAAAGAACACGCTGGATGGCCTTGATGGGAGGCTACCATCTGTCTCCCAACAGCTGTTCCAGTGGGTCCCCTCCCCCAACCTTCTCTGAGCCTTCGGGGTCCATGTGGCCTGGCCATTAGTCGGTAGCGCGCCAGGCTCGTAATCTGTAGTTCCCAGGTTCGAATCCCAGCTGGGTCAGCGTTGAGATTTATCTCCGCAAAATTCCCCGCCCTGCTCACGGTCAGTAGGGGACACCGATGGGCTTGGAAAGGCCGCAGTCCGTCGGATGGGACGTTAAGCCGTGGCCCCGTGTAGCGCGCCAGGCTCGTAATCTGTAGCTCCCAGGTTCGAGTCCCAGCTGGGTCAACGTTGAGATTTATCTCCGCAAAATTCCCCCACCCTGCTCACGGTCAGTAGGGGACACCGATGGGCTTGGAAAGGCCGCAGTCCGTCGGATGGGACGTTAAGCCGTGGCCCCGTGTGCGGGAGAGCCATACCCTGCGCACGTTAAAGAACACGCTGGATGGCCTTGATGGGAGGCTACCATCTGTCTCCCAACAGCTGTTCCAGTGGGTCCCCTCCCCCAACCTTCTCTGAGCCTTCGGGGTCCATGTGGCCTGGCCATTAGTCGGTAGCGCGCCAGGCTCGTAATCTGTAGTTCCCAGGTTCGAATCCCAGCTGGGTCAGCGTTGAGATTTATCTCCGCAAAATTCCCCGCCCTGCTCATGGTCAGTAGGGGACACCGATGGGCTTGGAAAGGCCGCAGTCCGTCGGATGGGACGTTAAGCCGTGGCCCCGTGTAGCGCGCCAGGCTCGTAATCTGTAGCTCCCAGGTTCGAGTCCCAGCTGGGTCAACGTTGAGATTTATCTCCGCAAAATTCCCCCACCCTGCTCACGGTCAGTAGGGGACACTGATGGGCTTGGAAAGGCCGCAGTCCGTCGGATGGGACGTTAAGCCGTGGCCCCGTGTGCGGGAGAGCCATACCCTGCGCACGTTAAAGAACACGCTGGATGGCCTTGATGGGAGGCTACCATCTGTCTCCCAACAGCTGTTCCAGTGGGTCCCCTCCCCCAACCTTCTCTGAGCCTTCGGGGTCCATGTGGCCTGGCCATTTAGCCCATGGTGTGCAAAAAAGTGCCGCTCAGAGGCAAAACAACCTAACCCAAAGATACCAAGGAGTGTCTAATGGAGAAGATAACAAGCTTCTACTCGGTATCCTAGACAAGGAGTGTCTTTGTCCAAAGATTCATTCAAAAAGTATTCATACAGTGATTAAAGTCAGTAACCACTGTAAAAAAAGTATTCATACAGTGATAAAAGATTCAACAGTGATTATGTCGAACATGGTTTTGTAAAATAAATTTTCTGCTGATCCCAAGGAGATCTGAAATATTTATTTAAAATAAATTTTCTGCCGATCCCAAAGAGTTCTGAGATATTTATTTAAAATAACGCACGTTAAAGAACATGCTGGACGGCCTTGACGGGAGGCTACCATCTGTCTTCCAACAGCTGTTGCAGTGGGTCCCCTCTCCCAGCCCTTTCTGAGCCTTAGGGTCTTTGTGACCTGGACATTTAGCCAATGGTGTGCAAAAAAAGTGCTGCTCAAAGGTAAAACAATCCAATCCCATCAAGGTCATCCAACATGTTAATTTGCATAGGGTATGGTTCTCCCGCACGAGACACGGCTTAACGTTCCATCCAATGAACGGCAGCCTTTCCAAGCCCATCGGGTGTGCCCTACTGAACATGGGCAGGGTGTGGATTTTCTATGAAGTATTCGATATTCTAATATATTTCCAACTCCATTCTTTTGTAAAAAAGTGGTAAACTCTACACATAGAGACATTATATTTCTCTACTTTGAAGGGATCAAAAGCATCTATACACTTATTTCTTTACAAATTCCTCAATATAAAAACCTACTGGAGTCATTATCAGAGAGTCACTTCAGAAAGGTATAATTTTCTTCATCAAAATTTATTACATTTTACAATTAATTACATTTATATATACATGTGTACATTTATGAAGATGAACAATGAATACATATATATTTGTACATTAATGCAGATAACTAACGTATACATATATTCGCTTCTGAAGTAAATAATATTATCGAAGAGCAATAGCTCATCGAAGTTAAAAAACAGCGAGTATTGAATTTCATCTTTAAAGCAACAGTGAATATAGATATTTTGAATTCATTGAGACAAACAAATTAGATAATTTTTAATCATTGCAAAATAGCGAGAAATTGCTCTATACGTTGATATTTTTTTTTTCAAATTTATTTCACACTTTTAATACATTACAAACACGTAATTTAAAACTTATAATAACAAAAGGAATAAATGTTTTTCTTTTCCATTAAATAGATAATTTCGAAAGTGTAAAATTCAAAACTCCACATGAGCCAAAGCTCGTTTGTGGAGATATTAGATTAAGAAAACATAAGATATTGTAAACCAACACACCAACTTATTTAACACTTACATATAATAAACTCGTTATCATTATGACTCAAAATGTGTATTTAGACTATAATCATGCAAGGCATAATTACTATAACAAATTTTCTACCTTTTGCTCAAGTATCCATTTCATAATTAATTTTTGAAAAAGATAAGATTTCTTTCATTCTTTATGTTGTTAGGCAAACTATTCAATATTTTAGGAGCCAGGTATATATAATGTTTGCAAAAAGCGTTTTTCTGGGAGTAATCACATTTAAATGTACAACTGTTGAAAGTCTGGTATTTTTATTGAAACTTTTACAATTGAATCATCCCAATTTTTGCCAATGTCCGTCCCATGGCCGAGTGGTTAGCGCGCTTGGCTACTGATCTGAGGGACCTGGGTTCGAGCCCCGGGTAAGGCATGGATGTGTGTGTCGTTTTTCTGCTGAGGTTCTGCCATCCTCACAGACCTACTATGGCATATAAACTGACAGGCTCCTGTCAGACCTCTGTGGCAAGCACTGCTTGAGGGGGTATTTATTTATTTTATGTTAACAAATGGTAAATATATAATTTTCGGGCTTGTTAAATTTGTAAAGAAGTATAATAATTTTGGATGCTATCCAAATTTCGTTTCTTGAGCATGCACCTCATGCATAATATTAAATATTCTGAATAGGTCTCAAATTTGATTTATAATTATAAAGGCCCATGAAATAATACCATATTCCAAATAAGATTTTATCCACGAATTATAAATTATTTTTAACATGGACAAATTCAAAAAACTTCCAATAAAATATATTCTTGAAATCATGATATCAAGCTTTTTACTACGTTTTTTACGTGCAACTTCCATGTGAGCTCTATTAGGAATTTTCAATCTCATCGAAAAGTCACTAAACAGATACTTGGGAAAAGTTTACTAAAGGGAAAGATGTATTTTCCCTCTCCAATATTGTATACAGTTTTCAGATAGTCTTTTATTGTCAACTCATTATTTTACCTTTCTCGATTCAGTTAAGTAGAACGAGTAATCAATAAAACAGCTTTGCAGGAAAAATCTTTTATTCATACACTATCTTCAGGATGGGTTGGGTTGTTTTACCTCTGAGCGGCACTTTTTTGCACACCATGGGCTAAATGGCCAGGTCACATGGACCCCGAAGGCTCAGAGAAGGTTGGGGGAGGGGACACACTAGAACAGCTGCTGGGAGACAGATGTTAGCCTCCCGTCGAGGCAATCCAGCGTGTTCTATAACGTGAAAGGGTATGGCTCTCCCGCACACGGGACCACGGCTTAACGTCCCATCCGACGGACGGCGGTCTTTCCAAGCCCATCGGTGTCCCCAACTGACCGTGGGCAGGGGGGGTGGAATTTTGCGGAGATAAATCTCAACGCTGACCCAGCTGGGACTCGAACCTGGGAACTACAGATTACAAGCCTGCCGCGCTACCGACTGAGCCACCCCCGCCCCTATCTTCAGGAAGCTTACAGTTATCGACTACTTATTTACTTCGATGCAGAGATTGAAGGTTTCAAGATCGTAATAAAAGTTACAAGACCACGATTATTTCGAAATGTTTGGTCTCTTACCTATCTCTATACATTTTATGAAATTATAAGGTTTTTTTTCCCAGCAACCTTTCGGTATAATTTACAGTTTTGACAGCAATTCTTTCATTACGGTGCATTTTGTGATGTTTTTGTTGTTCCCATTCCAGTGTATTTTTGGACATATTCTGTGGTCATTTCCTGTGCAAGTTATTAATTTTGTAGTTATTCTGCTATTCATTACTACTCTGCTGTGAGATATTTGGAGGTGATTCAGCCACACATTTAATGTATTTTAATGTTTTGAAAGCAATTTTGTCTTTCCCTGTGTGCATTTATCTAATTTTTTACAGTTGTTTTTTCAGCTATTGGAACTTATTTTCAAGTTATTCTGTCATGCGTCCATTGCATTTGAAGATATTTTGTCGTTCATTCATCAAATAATTTTAGCTCTTGACAAGAAAATGGGGTGAAATACATGAATATCATAAAAAAATTAATGTAATGGATAGTAATTTTTCTAGATCCTAGTACAGTAATATTTCATGGTTTTTCCACCTGTTACTCCTTCTAGTAAAGAAGTATTTTTGTCTTAGTTTTCAGGATTCCTTTTACCCGATAGATAGCGATGGTTCAATTCTATAGCGACAAAATTCCTTATGTAACGCCTTTTTGACTGTTGCATTATCATGCTGTGTATATCTGAAATTTCTATCTTTTAACATTTGTGGACGTAAGAATAGCAGACATGTTTTATGTTTCAAAGAGTTTACGGTGATGTTTTTAAACACTCTTAAATATTCTACTGTGTATTCCTGTATATTCTCATTCCTACATATTTTAAAGATAATACGTCACCCAATACCATGTACTTTGTGCATTTTCGGGCCAATCTTCTAAGTGTTTTTTGGTAATACAGAAGATTACATGAGAGTGGTTAGGATTAAGAACTTGGAAGCAAAACCCATAACGAGCTTTGATCAGCACACGAAAAAAGATAAAAATAAAACGGCAACCCGAGAATTTTCAAACTTAGAAAAACCCAAAATCCTGTAGAGGGCACGAAATGCGTTAAGAACGAGACGAAGGGATGTTAAAAGGTGAGTCATAATTTGACACGGACATAGTCGTGTGCTATATAAAGCATGATTTAACCTCTACCGTAGTGCACGTGTCAGAGTTCTTATCGTTACGTTGATTTGAGTGAGAGGAAGTTGATCGCTGGTTGCACGAAGAGCTTGATAAGACTGTATCAACATCCACACTGGCCAGACCGATGCAGTATATAACGAGGAGCGTTGTGTGAACTCATTCTAACTTGTGTCAAAATGAGGTTTACTGTATGCCACGGTTATTTCTCTCTAACCTATCCAAGGGACAAGCTACCGCCTACCCATCGCAGGCGGTTTTGCGATTGTTCCTGCCACCTCGAGCCACGTCCGTCTCCAGTTGGTGCAAGGTTGCGGGTGAGGGCTCCTTCACCAATCCGTCATGGTGATACGGATGTTGATGTCCAGATGATACCAGAGCGGCGAGCACTGTATATCACCATGGAGGACGACGCGTGGGTAACGTTTTGCGGTGTGGTGGTATGCCAATGCTCCTGCCATACAGTACTATGCCCTGGTTCCCCCCCCCCGTAGCCCCGTAAGGCACCTAAAGGGCTTCATCGCGAACCCCCCAAGCTAAGCTCACCCGCTGTTAGAGCGAGAAACCGAGGAGGAGTACGTGTCAGAAATAAAGGTCTCGTAGAGATTCTCAGTTGAGCTGGTGTACAGAGCGGACGCATCATACCTGCTCCCAAACCCGTGACCGTTATCGCGATCATTTGGCGTCCTTTTTATCAGTCTACCGGCAGCGGCGGCTGTTAAAAATGGATCCATTTGCATCGTAAGTATTTCGAAAAGTTTTTTGGTAGGTGAGTGCAGAGAACGGCTTTTCTTGTCTTTGTGGGTGTAGGAGTGAGAAGTGACTCCCTCCTAGACGCAGAAGGCAGAATGATTCGAGAGAGATGAGTTGCTGAAGGGGCTTGGATTCTTGGACCGTTTGCTGAGGATTGTGTCGACCGCTGCTCTTGTGCACACGTTCCTTGACTCTACTAGGATAGGAGTGGATTTCGCGAAGGACTGTTTCGCCGAATTCCATAGGGAGAGTGCGCTGTGCTATTTGTCGCGGCTGCAGGAAATATTTTAAATTTTTTTTTTTTTTTTTTTTTCTCGCCCAAAGCTTGGGCTTCGTTCTTCTGCACTTCAGGTCAGTGCTTACTTATTATTTCTTTTGTCTCCAAATTCCCCCCCCCCCCAATAGGGGACCACCTTGTCGTGGTAGGGGGGCCTAGGGCCCAGCAACCCGGCTGAGGAGGCTTTGCCAGTCGGGATGATCCCCAGCTGGAGCAGGCCAAAGGATTTGCCGGCTGTAGTGGGTACCAGCTGGAGCATTCCAAGGTTTTGCCGGTTGGGGTGGTCCCCGGCTGGAGCATTGCTGAAGCCAACCGAGGTTGAAGACGCTGCTGGCCGGCTTGATTGCCGGTCGGGTGGTGACGGCGTTGGAGACCTCACCTATCAGGAGACCTGTGTGGTCTGTTCGACGGCTCTGCCGAAAGGCACGAGCTGTCAAAAGTCTGGGTCTTACTAAGAGTCTCCACCCCGGGTGCCGATCGAGCTTGGATCTTTATATCCTTGCACATTTGCAAACCGGGGAATAGATTAAAGTAAGGTTTCTTCCGGTGGTCAGCTTTCCTTCTATAGGACTGCTGCCATGTGAGGCTGGGGTTGAGGTGCGCCTATAGGGCGTATTCCTTGCCCCCAGCTCTAGATGGTCATGGCTTTTCATAACCAGGTAGTGCTGTACAAGCGGAACCGGGAATTGCCGTGGTTGCATAAGATCGCAACAAAGAGATTCATTGTCTCCAAATTCGATGATATATCGAGGATTCAAATATGGATGCGGTGGCGGACCCTCGGGAGATTTTGATGGCAGACTCTGCTGGGCCGACACTGCATTGGATATCGGACGACGATGTCTGGCAAATCTGTAGTCCTTCTGTTATTGAAGGACATTTATCCTGCAAAGAGGTATCTCCTCCGCAGTTGTTGGATGGCATATCCCCAGCCCCAGGGGAAAACTTTGATCATTGTGTCGAAACTGGAGATAACTCTCATCCGCTTCAACGAGAGGCCAAAACGTATGCTGCTTCAACATGTCAATGTTTGACGCACAAACTTGATAAATTGGAGGAGGTAAACTCCATTTTACATCGTATGCCAAATATGACTCAGATTCATCGTATGCCAAATATGACTCAGATTCATTCACCTGCAACTTATACCACCTTTAAGACGGCCATCTTACAAAAATATTATATCGAAAAGGAAATTATAGAACATAATTGTGAATTCAAATTCACACCATCAATCCAGCGGGTTGCTACCACTTCCGAGCACTCCGGGAATCTTGTTTCTGCTGTTACAACTGCTGACACAGCGGATAGTATGGACACAACAAAGTTTAAACCTGTTAATAAAGGACATAAACGTCCCCTTTCTCCTACCCATGGTACTATTCCACTTAAAAATAAATTCTCGGTTTTAGCCCTGAACTCTGACCAAGTTGATGGATCAACGGATGTTATGGCTGCCTCTACCTCTGATAGGTCTTGCCGGTTGGATACGTCCTCAGTGACTGTGGCTAAACGGGAACAGATTCCCCCAATTATTTTGAAGAGTCCAAAAAAACGACCCTATTACAACGAGAGCTTACTGTTTTGGCAGTGGAGGCTTTCACTGCCAAATCAAATGGGGACGCCATTCGTGTACAAACGAAGTGCACTCAGGATTTTCGCGCCTTCGTCAGATTGTTTGAAGGGTCTCACCTTGAATTTCATACATATCAGCTTAAAGCTGAAAAAAATCTAGAAGTTGTTCTTAAAAATTTACCTCTGGATGTTACCTGCAACGAGCTTAGGACTGAGCTACTTGGCATGGGTTTGAACCCCCTTAAAATTTCACAACTCAAACACGGGGCAGATAGAAAACCAATTCCCGTTTTTCTTGTAGAACTTTCGAAGAATGCTGCAAATAAGAACATTTTCAACGGTACTAGTCTTTTTCACCTACGAATTAAGGTTGAAAATTATAGAAAAGGACCTGCACCCACTCAATGTCACCGCTGCCAATCATTTGGTCATGCGCAGAGTGGATGCCATAATAGGCCCCGTTGCGTGAAATGCGCCGGGGATCATTTCACAACTACTTGTTCCAGAAGCAAGACTGATGCCCCCCCCCCCCCCACTTGCGCTAATTGTGGGTTGGCACATACCGCAAATTATAAGGGATGTGGTTTCTATCCTAAACTTGGTTCTACCAACACTATGCCTCCATCTCATAGACATTCTAAGTCTGTACCTCTGGGAAAGGGATAGGTGACTCCCCCGTTTGTTGCCAAAACATCTACTTCTCTTTCGTATGCTGTTGCAGTTGCTTCTTCATCTACATCTAGGATTGGACAGTCTACTGCTGTTCCTTCACCAGCTTCATATGAACGTACTTCTACTCCTGTTCAGCAGAAACCTAAAGTACAAACATCCTCTACGAGGGATAAAAAAGATTTAGACTCAATTCTGATTAATGATATCAAAGACGTTTTTCCCTTTGTCAAACAGTTAAATCTTGCTGCTATTCTGACCACCATTAAAAATTTATTTACAGAGTATCGAAGTGCTAAAGGCCTGATGGCCAAAATTGCTGTCGGGGTCCGAGCTTTCGATCTTTTACTCAACGCTCTGAACCCCGATGGGTGATTCACCTTATTACCATGACCAGCTTCAGATTATTGCGTGGAATTGCAACGGCCTTAAAAGAGACCTTTTCGAGTTTCTGAACTTTCTTCTGCAGTTTAATGTGGAAGTGGCTTTACTGAGCGTGACACATTTAAGGGCTAGCGATATGCTAAATGTCGCAAATTACAAAGTTTATCGAACTGACAGAATACATAATGGAGGTGGTGGGACAGCCAATTTTGTTAAGAGCTGTATTCCACACTTCCATTATCTGCTTCCTGAAGTGGCTTCCATTGAAGTAACTGCCATCTCTATTCCCCGGACTAGTATTGGAAAACTAAACATCATTTCTGGTTATAAGCCTCCAAATATTATTTTGCGTTCTGTGGATCTGGATTGGATCTTTGAAACCGACTGTCCCACAATTCTTGCTGGTGATCTAAACTCAAAACATACTGCTTGGAATTCTCGAAGGTGTAACTTAAATGGTCGCACCCTGCTTGAAGGGTACTAGTAAGGGGATAATTGTGGAGGTAAGAGTAAGGGGATCATTGTGGATGCGCCTTCCAGTCCCACTTATTTTCCGTACAACCAGAAATACATGCCAGATGTGCTTGATATAGTCCTGCTGGGACACTTTTTTCCGACCTACAGTCTTGATACTATACAATCGCTAAACTCGGATCACATACCAATCTCTCTTCAGCTTTCCATATCGAATATGGCAACTCCTCCTGTTTCCGTTTCAACAAATTGGGATGTTTACAAAGAACTTGTTCACGCTTCTTTCAAAGGACAATGCAGTTCTCCGCATTTCCACAATATTGAGGCTGATATTGAAAATTTTACTGCTATTCTTCATACATGTAAGAGGAAGGCTAGTTATATGAGGAAAAAGGTTCCTGTTTATTTTAAGTTACCTTCCCACTTACTTGAACTTGTCAAGGCCAAAAACCAAGCTAGACATCGGTGGCAAAGGTTTCGGTATCCTGCAGATAAAAATATATACTATGCCCTCAAGAACAGAGTTCGAGCAGATATCGCAGAATTCCGAGCAACCTCTTGGAAAAATAAGATTGAAAACCTCTCTGTTTATGATAATTCTATTTGGAACTTTACAAAGAGGCTAAAAAATCCTAAAAATAACCTCCCACCTATACAAGGTGAAAAGGGGGTGGTATATAGTGATGCTGAGAAAGCTGAAGCATTTGCCTCAACATTGGTCACCCAGTTCCAGGTAAATTCTGACTTGTCAGATGAAATTACTCAACGAGAGATGAAAGATGAAATACATCATTCCTATCTGCGTCCGACTAGTCAGACACTTTTCACTACCCCTAAGGAGATTAAGGCAGCAATCGGGAAGCTAAAGCGAAATAAGGCTCCTGGTTTGGATCTGGTTACAAATGCCATGATCAGGAATTTACCCGTCAATACAATTGTATTTTTGTGTTCTATATTTAATGTCCTTATACGACATGGAGTTTTTCCTGAGGTATGGAAACGAGCAAAGATCAAGATGATCCCTAAGCCAGTGAAAAATCACAAGTTTCCAAGTAGCTACCGTCCGATTAGCCTGTTGTCTTGTCTCAGTAAGCTGTTGGAACGAATAATGTTGAATCGAATGCACACATTCGTCTCTCAACATCAGGTGATTCCGGATATACAATTTGCTTTCCGGAAAAAGATGTCAACGGATCACCAGCTTTTACGAGTCATTGGTAAACTAAAATAATAATAATAAATAAATACCCCCTCAAGCAGCTGCTTGCCACAGAGATCTGACAGGAGCCTGTCAGTTTATATGCCATAGTAGGAGATCTGAGAGGATGGCAGGACCTCAGCAGAAAAACGACACATACTTCCATGCCTTACCGGGGCTCGAACCCAAGGAATCCTTAAATAAGAAGGAATTCGTAGCTGCTGCCTTCCTCGATGTGGCAAAGGCCTTCGACAAGGTTTGGGTTAATGGGCTGATTTCTAAGCTCATCAGGGCAAAGGCCCCATCAGGGATGATTCTTTTTATCGAATCCTATTTACATCACCGTACTTTTCAAGTATGTGTCAATGAGTCTATCTGCAGTCCAGAGTATACAGGCAGGGGTCCCACAGGGTTCCCTTCTTGGCCCTGTTCTGTTCTCTATCTACATGCATGATTTCCCCTTGCATGACCGTTTGTTTTATGCTATGTACGCGGACGACATAGCTATACTTTCTACATCTCTGAGGTCTTCAATAGCTATAGACAGGGTTGCAGAAAGGTCTAGACCTGGCTGAAAAATGGTACGATAAATGGAAGATCAAAATAAACGCTGACAAAAGTTCAGCGCTACTATTTTCTTTGAAGAAAGTTTCTTGTGAGAGCAGTTTATGTATATTTAATAACCCTATTCTTTGGCAAAAAACTACAAAGTATTTAGGGCTGATTTTGCATCATAAATTGAAGTGGAACGATCATATTAAATACATCATTCATAAAGCTAACATCATCCGATGCAAACTTGGACCGTTGTTGGGTCGAAATTTGATCCTTTCTATTGACCACAAATTACTTCTGTACTTTTCTGTGCTACGTCCAGTATTGACTTATGCTGCCCCTGTCTGGGCGAATACGACAAAGACAAATATCCGTTGTTTACAACGATATCAGAACAAAGTGCTACGACAGGTTATGAATGCTCGCTGGTTCGTCACCAACAGAAGAATTCATCACGATCTTGGAGTTGAACACATATATAACTTTATTAAGAACACCTCGAAGGTCTTCTTTGATGGTGTTGACTCAAACCCTCATGATTTGATTTCTTCTCTATTGCATTATTTGTTCGATCCTCAGAGCAGGATCAAAAGATCAAGACCCCTGATTTACGATATGGATACCTTTTTGGTTTAGTTCTTGTTTTCTGCTCCTGTTCCTATTTGTTCTTTTCATAGCCCTTCGGGGTTTCACCATAGCTTGGTGTACTACTTTTTGTACTGTCTTTGACTCATGGCCTTATCGGCGATCATCAGATGAAAATGGTTATGGGGTCATTTGATCCTGGCACATTGAATGTTATGTTACAGCTATCATCGTAAGTATTTCATCTGCATCGGTCATTCTCGTCTGTATTTTTTAGTTCAGTTATTTCTCTGAACTATTATTTTATCTGTTTTTTGGGTTTTGGTTTGATAACTGCTACCTTTTACCGTCCTCTGGCGTACGGTTCAAACACGCCTCCGCTATAGCGTTTTGCATTGTTCGCCATCGTACGTTGGAAACTCGGCTAGTGTTTGGAGGCTCTTGTGTTCGTGGCCTTTCAACGTGTTTGGCTCCTTCTTCGTGAGTCATTTTGCGAGCTGTTCTGATATACCTGTGCCTGCTTTATTCAGCCGTTAATTTCTGTTTTATTACCTCACCAACCGCTGAAGATCTCGCTTGCTCTTCTCTTCTCGCCACTCATTCGACTTTACAGCTTTTTATTGCTACTGCCTTCCCTCTCTTTTTTCAGCTTCAAGTCAGCACTCTTTGAAGTGCAGATTCCCAGTAAGTGGTCGTTTCAACCGCTTGAATCGCCGCTGCAAGGAAGGCATTTCTTGTGCAAGCTTCGTTTTGCGATTCTTAGCTAGGGTTATTAAAATTGTAGCAGGAGACTCTCCCTGCTCTTATCATAGATAGATTTCAGCTAGGGTTAATATTTTGTAGCAGGATAATTCCCCCTGCTCTTCATTTTAGTCAGGTGATTAGCTCTTAAACTTATTAAATTCCCTTTTCATTAAACATTGCACCCTGTTTGATGAAACTCGCTTCCCGCTGTTAAATTTTACTAGGATCTCAGGCAATCAAGAGTTAGATAGTATTTAACTTTCTGAGCAGCATTGCACTCAAGCTGCTCTTCTGTTTTTATTAGCCAGGGGTTTGTGGCAAAACACTCTTGCTTTATTGCCTTTTTTCTAAACCATTTGCATTTCACCTCTCTGCCACTAAGTGCTTTTTAGATTTATTTTGCATTAGTGTATTTTACAAATACCACATTTTATCTGCTCCCCCCATTTTTCCCATACCCATTCCTCTTTATTAATTTCCTCCCCACATTCGTTGTATCTATCTTCCCTGCCCCCAACTCGCTACCTTATTGCCCTGGGACTGCAAAGTACTAGTTGGCATTTTACTAGCTTCCTTTAGCATTGCCACCAGCAGTTACATAAATTGTTTTAATTAATTATTTCCCACATTGGATTTCCCGTAACTTTTGCTACTTTTCTCTATCCTCTCTACATTACCACACAATTTCCAACTTTCTCTTTTTCTTTCTTTCCTTCATACTTTAAATCACTGGTATCTGTTTGGTTCCTTGAGAAATCCACATTTGCCACATCATGGCCTCTTCCTCTATGGCTACTCCCATTACAAGTCTCACGGAGTTGCCCCCGAACTTTGACTCGCTCCCTGCCCAACAGCGAATTGACCTTCTAAATAAGCTTTCTAATAACATCAAAGCCACCTCTCCCACTGTCCCTTCCGAACACAATTTACTCTGACTCTCCCCTCTCTCTACAAGTCATCACCGAGTTATATCCTGAAGACTCGGACAAACTTCCTTCCGCCAACAACTTGGATAACTTCACAACGCCCAAACGACAACATAACTTCAATAAGCGAACATTCCCTGACTCCCCCCACCCCCTTCCTCCTCCTGCCTCAAATCGTTTCACTCTCTCTCTGAACTCCCACTCGACCCCCCTGATTTTGACAACATCTCCTCCCTCCCCCGGCTCCAAATCTATACAAATCCCTCCAATTATGCTCAAAAACCCCACTAACTGGTCCCAGATCCACAAGTACCTCACTCTTAACTCTAAATGTAAATTCACAGCCAGGATAACAGGAGATATTGTGAAAATCAAGACTAATTGCATTGAGGACTACAGGACCTTCAGCAATCACCTCCAAACTCATGACATTGCATTCCACTCGTACTCCCTACCCACTGATAAAAACTTAAAGGTTGTTATTTAAAACCTCCCAACAAACACCCACATTGATGACATCAAACACGAACTCAAATTACTACATATTCCAGTCATTAAATTAGTCCAATTCTCCAGAGGCCCTGATAAATCCCCCCTCCCCATCTTTTTTCTTGAAACTGAGAAAAGCGACATCGGAAAGAAAATTTTTAACATCGAGTCTCTCTTCCACTTGCTGATCACAGTGGAACCCTACAAGCGCAAAAACGCCCCCACACAATGTCATCGTTGTCAAACTTTTGGCCATTCCCAGTTGAACTGCCATCACCCCCCCCCCCCGCGGCGTAAAGTGTGCAGGCAAGCATCCTACATCCGATTGCTCTCGTGTCACAAGAGACACCCCTCCCGAATGTGCCAACTGTTCCGGCGACCACACAGCCAACTTCCGTGGATGTCCCAAATTCCCCAAGCCCCGTCCCTCTACTCTTCCCACCACTTCCACCAATGGCTTCAGACAATCTAACTCCTCACCTCCCACTCTACTTCCATATACCCCTGCACCTACACGTCCCACTCATGCCCCTACAACTACACGTCCCACTCATGCCCCTACAACTACACGTCCCACCTATGCCTCCACTGTTTCAAGCAATTTACCTCAACACTCCCGCACCTCCTCCACCCCCCACCACATCCCTCCATCCCAACCCATCCACCCCCACTTTTCCTTTCTCCACAATCCTGAATTTGCTACAAAAAATCAATTTGACTGAAATCCTTTCTTTCGCTTCCAACATCTTCGCCAAATTTTCCATCGCCACTAGTTCTGCAGACAAATTTAGCATCCTACTCGAAGCGGCCAATTTTATCATGACCACCTTCCTCGATGGCCACTAACTACCCCCCCCTCCCCACTCCAGATTCTGTATTGGAATGCACATGGATTAAAGTCGGATTTCCTTGAATTTCAGCATTTTCTCACCGAACACCTTATCGACATTGCTCTCATTCAAGAATCGCACCTCAAACCAGGGGAAACCTCTAAGGTACCTAATTTCAGCTGCTACAGATCCGATCGTCTCCACAACAAAGGTGGGGGTACTGCCATTTTCGTCAAAAACTCTATTCCACATACACCTTTATCCTTCTCTGGTTTCACCTCCCTTGAGGCTACGGGGATTCTTCTCACGAAAACTCCCATAGGCCACATGCAACTTGCGAGTGTCTACAAACCACCACGAGCAACTATATTAGATTCTGATTTCAACATCATTTTCAACTCTCTCCCCTGCATTGCAGCTGGAGATCTCAACTCCAAACATCCCATTTGGAGAAGCCGCTCAACCAATATCTCAGGCAGGCGCCTCCTTAAATACACTTCCACTAAAGGAATTGCCATTGACACTCCTCCCACATACTACTCTTTCAACACCAACGTTAAGCCTGACTTCCTTGATTTGGCCCTTTTCTATAACATATTTGTTTCCTACGACCTTAAAACCATTAACTCACTTTCTTCCGATCACTGCCCCGTCATCCTTTCACTAAATTTAGCTATCCCTCAATCCTCCTCCTCTCGCATACACACCCATTGGAATAAATTTAGAATATCTCTCCTTCAAAATTTAAACTGTCACATATCCCCATCCTCCACCTCTGACATCGATGAACTCATACATAATTTCCAAACAAATATCCTCACATCATTACACTCTGCATCTAAAATTCTACCTACCACTTCCAATTATAATAAACTTCCAAATTACTTAATTGATGAGATTCGGCTTAAAAATCAGGCACGCAAACAATGACAACACACACGTAATAAACACGACAAGACACTTTACAACACTCTACTCACTCGACTCAGAGCTCACTTAAACGACTTTCGTTACGAGCAATGGCAAAACGAAGTTTCCTCCCTAAACCCCCAAGATAATTCTATTTGGCATATGGTTCGTGCCCTTAAAGGCTCCACCAAAAGAATTGCCGCACTTCACGGACTGACAGGCTTGGTGTACTCAGATTCGGACAAAGCTGATGCTTTTGCTGACTCCCTTGAATCGCAATTTACTCCGAATGAGTACACTGACGATGACTTCATCCGGGAGGTGGGCCACTCTCTTTCAAAATTCTTTAATGAAATTCATCAGGACACCCTCCCATTTATCTCGTTCAGAGAACTCGCTCAATACATAAAAACACTCAAACCCAACAAAGCCCCTGGTTACGATAAAATAGGCAACAAAATCCTAAAACAACTGCCCAACAAAGCCATTGTTTTTCTTCTCAACATTTATAATCACTGCCTGAGATTTAACTACTTCCCCACAATCTGGAAAAATGCATTGGTTAAAATGCTTCCCAAGCCCCAAGACCCACTATTTCACTTCCCAAGGACCCACTATTTCCTGTTAATTACAGACCTATCAGTCTCTTACCTTGCATGGGAAAGATATTGGAACGAATCATTTTACACAGATTAAACGATTCCCTTTCTACACTCAACATTCTCCCCCAACAACAATTTGGTTTCCGTAAACAACACTCTACGGTTCATCAAATCCTTCGTGTGATTGAAATCTTAGCTGCGGCCGGCAATAAGAGAGAACACTCAATCTCTATCTTTATTGAAGTTGCCAAAGCCTTTGATAAGGTATGGATTAACGGACTCCTTTTTAAATTGGTTCAATTTCATATTCCCCCTGCGCTAATGCGTATTCTGCGGAGCTATCTCACGGGCAGACTTTCCAAGTCAAATTGGACTCAGATGTCTCCAGCAGAAGGCTTATTGTTCGATAAACAAATTATGTGGAAAGACTCTGCTAAATATTTAGGCGTCACAATTAGCAGAAACCTTCTCTGGAACTCACATATAGACTCTGTCCTTCACAAGACCAGAGCCCTCAAAATTCAACTGTTTTCCCTTATTAACAAAAATTCTATTTTGGCACCGAAACTCAAAATTCTCCTTTACAAACAAATCCTCCGCCCTATCCTCCTCTACGCAGCCCCCGTATGGGCAACCTGCTCCCCCACTTACATTAAAAAACTTCAAACATTTCAAAATTCTATTCTCCGATCAGCTATAGCAGCTCCCTTGTTTGTACGCAATTCCATCATTGCTCGAGATCTCAATGTAACCTCCATCACCACAGTTATCAACAATATGGCCATAAAATTTTTTCACGATGCATCGCTTCACCCCAACGAATTAATCAGATACTCGGTTGATTATGAAATTATTCATAATCAACGATTTAAACGATGTACATTCAGTTACATCTACTCGTGCGCGCGAAATTTTCGCGTCGGTCTTCTACGACCGTGGTAGTTTTTTAAAGTGGCTTTGTCACCCCCCCCCCCCTTAACCTCATGATAAGGCAGATATGGGTACCATACCCGGCGCTGCGACAGTCAATTGAACTCCTGAGTCCTGAGAACTCATTCTGGTCGTGATATCCGATTGGGGAGATACACTCAAATAGTAAAGAGCGTTAGAAGCGGTCGCAAAACTTCGGCTCCGTCGACGGTATTTGGATTTGCGAGCTGTGCAATCTCCGATTGTGGACGCAATCTTTTGTTCCCATTCTCATTTAACAGTCTTTTCGAGACTACTTCAATTAATAATGTCCGTGCTTAAGGATATCCGACTGCAGAACTCCTTCAGATTTTATCTTCAGGACATCAACATCAGAGACATTATCAGCGAACTTCAGGCTTACTTTCAAGATATGAATATCATCCACGTGGTACAGGAAATCTCCCGTTCAGTGGCGATCTTCACCCTTTCTTCGCCAGAGGCAAGTGACAAATTAACTCAGCTTTCCTCTCTTAATTAATGGAAACGAAATTTCATTTTAGTATCTTGGCTCTTCTACCAAACGTGTTATTATATCTAAACTACCTTTCTTTATCACCAATGAAGATATTTCCCAGGAACTCTCCAAATTCGGCTTAATTAAGGTTATCTCCTACGAATTCTACACAGAAGAAAATTTCCAAACCATCAAAACAGGAAACAGAATTATAACAATTGAATTGGATAATCACATCCCCAACTTCATTTCTATCGCAGGGTTTAACGCCACGGTCTTTTATCCTGGCATTACAAAATTATGCAGGAGATGCAAATCTCCTGGTCATTTTGCAGTCTCTTGCACTGCTTTTAATTCTCTGACCTATACCTCTCGGATCTCAAATTCTTCTAAAAATACCGACACTCAAAATTCTACTTCTACTACTGATGTTACAAAGGACTTTCCAAATTCCTCAGCTCATTTGGACCCCATCTCTACGGACAACATCAATCTCCCTACTAGCGACATATCCTCTTCCAATGCAAATAATGTGATTTCGGCCTCCAATCTCAAAAAATCATTTGCCTCAGTGGTTGCGAGCCAAGAACCTACAGCATTTGAAAAAACAACTCCACAAATCTGCGTAACGGAGCCAACAGCCTCACCTTCAGAATCGAATTTAACAAGAAAACAGAAAATGCCTTCTCCAGTTGACTTGGATCGTAATCGAAAACTCACCCCACCCTCGCAAATGAAGCTGGACGTTGAAAAATTTCTCACTTTTTCTGCATTGCAACCAAGAAAACGCAATTGAGATGTACTGAGATCTTGTGTCTTAAGCGAACATTGGATACCAAAAATCAAATCTTGCCGAAGTTTAATCCCTTTTTCACAGCTATGGTTCAATTCTTTGCGGGCCATCAGCCGAACTTCGTGCTAGAGCAATGCGCTATTTTTCTAATAGACTTTGAAACAGGTGGACTAACTAAGCTACACAGTGCCTGAACTCGGAATTCGAGGATGCATAGTTAGAATATTACTTAGTTTGTGAGTAACTCCGTTCTTGCACTTCTTGCACTCCTTTTCCTTCCCTACCTCCTTTTCGGCACCCTGTCCGCAAATTCCTTTTCTTCGCACCCTATCTTAGATTTTTTTGCCTAGTGCCCACCTATTCCCTTTCCCGATTTAAAATTTTACCTCCTTCCTTTTGTCAAATTTTCCATTCCAACTACTTTCGAGCGAAACCTTTCGCGTAGGTTCTTTGTAACCGAGGTAGTCTCCACGTGGTTTTATTCACCCCATCCCCCTACATATCAGATAAGGCAGATATGGGTCTCTTCTGTACCCGGCGCTGCATAGTCATTCTGAGACCCGAGAACTCATTCTCATTCTTCGTCGAGCTGGTGTACTGAGCGGACGTGCCATTCTCGCTCCCATACCCGTGACCGTCTTCCGCGACCATGAGGCTTTCTCATTTACAGTCTACCGGCAGCTGCGGCTGCTAAATTTGGATCCTCGTGCATCGCGCCCTTCTTCGATCTCATCGGTCTTTTATATCTCATTTTTAGTTCAGTTATATTACTGATCTTTTATTTTTCCCTTGATTTGGGTTTTTGGTTTGTAATTGCCTACCTTCACCGTCCTCTGGCGTACGGGAAATCACGCCTCCGCTTTAGCGTTGTGCTAAGTTTCGCCATCAGACTTTGGCATTCTTGCTAGTGTTTGGTAGCTCTAGTTTTGGTGGCCTTTCTGCTTTTTGGCTCATTCTTCTTCGGAATTCGACCTGCGAGCTGTTTTGATTGCCGTGGCCTGCTTTATTCGTCCGGATTATCTCGCTTTTTACCTCACCATCCGCTGAAAACTCTCACTTGCCACTGCACTTATCACCAATCCGATCGACTCTACAGCATTTTTTCGCTACTGCCTCTTCTTGCTCCTTTACAGCTTTCAAGTCAGCACTCCTGAAGTGCGGGACTCCCGGATTGGTGGTCGTTTCAACCGCTGAATCGCCACGGGGAAGGCATTTCTTGTGCATTTTGGAAATTTTGCGATTCTCAGTTAGGGCTTTAAAATTGTAGCAGGAGTCTCCCACTGCTGGGGCGGGGGTGGCTCAGTCGGTAGCGCGCCAGGCTCGTAATCTGTAGTTCCCAGGTTCGAGTCCCAGCTGGGTCAGCGTTGAGATTTATCTCCGCAAAATCCCCACCCTGCCCACGGTCAGTAGGGGAACCGATGGGCTTGGAAAGGCCGCCGTCCGTCGGATGGGACGTTAAGCCGTGGCCCCGTGTGAGGGAGAGCCATAACCTGTGCACGTTAAAGAACACGCTGGATGGCCTTGACGGGAGGCTACCATCTGTCTCACAACAGCTGTTCCAGTGGGTCCCCTCCCCCAACCTTCTCTGAGCCTTCGGGGTCCATGTGACCTGGCCATTTAACCCATGGTGTGCAAAAAAGTGCCGCTCACAGGTAACCGAACCCAACCTATTGATTAGCACTTTAATTCGATAGCCACTTCGCTCATTCCTCTTTTTAAACTGAGCTAACCTAACTACCTAAACTGTCTGTCATGGGGGCAGCATGGGTAGCACTTGGGTCTAACTGGAGGCCCACGAGAAAGACAGGCCACGACACTGAGGCGATCCTCAACCGTCACGTGATCAACTTAGTCCGGTAGCTGCAAACGCCACTCGATTCGTTCGCACAGAACCTTGTATCTCGTTTTTGCAATTTTATTTCGCTTTTTTTCGTATCGACATTAAATCACATGAAAAATTCCTTGTGTAGAATAAATAATGGCTGTATTTTTTTTCTACTTTTTTGTTTAGCCTTTTATATAAGCGAATTTAAATTTGATAGTTAATTTAAAACTAGCTGAAATTTACAAGAAACCTAATTTTTTTTCTTTCTTCATACCCCATTTAATCTAATTTGTGATAATTCTTAAAATACCAGCAGTTTCCTTTAAAAAAATTAAAGGCATAATATTATAGTGTTTAGAATAAAGAGCAAAATCAGAAATCAGTATAGTGGCATAACTCTTATTTTATTGCCATTTTTAAACTATTTGCATATCACCTCTCTGCCACTAAAGTGCTTTCTTGATTTATAGTGCATTAGTGAATTTTATATTTACCACATTTTATCTGCTCCCCCCCCCCCATTTATCCCATACTCATTCATCTTTATTAACTTCCTCCCCTTCCCACATACGTTGTATTTCTTTTCCCTGCCACCCTGACTCGTTACTCCACTGCAAAGTGCTAGTTAGCCATCTTTGCTTCCTCCTACAGCGTTGCCAACCTCTGTCACATAAATTTTAAATGTTATTTATTTCCAACATTGGCCTTATTTTGGACTGTTGCTTAATTTCCTTTCCCTCTCTACATTTCTATACTGATTCCAACTTTCTCTCTTCTATCCTTTTCCTTCCATACTTTAAATCACTTGTATCTGTTGAGTTCCTTCAGGACTCCTCATTTGCCACATTATGGCCTCCTCCACTGCAACTCCCATCACGAGACTTACGGAATTGCCCCCAAACTTCGACTCGCTTCCAGATCCCCAAAGAATTGCCCTTCTCAACAAGCTTGCTTACAACATTGAAACCAGCTCTCCTACTGGCTCATCTATACCCAATATAACTCTGGACTCCCCCCCCCCCCCCCCCCATCATTGCAAATCATTACTGACTTATCTCCTGATGACACTGACAAACTTCCTTCCTCCAATATTTCGGACAACTTCACAACTCCCCAACGCCGTCGTAACTCCAATAAGATAAACCTCCCGACTCCCCTCCCCGTCCCTACCTCAAATCGCTTCACTGCTCTTCCCGAGATCCAACTCGACCCCCCCGATTCGGACACAACTTCATCTCCCTCCCCCACCTCCAGTTCCAAACCTATTCAAATCCCTCCCCTAATGCTCAAGAACCCAACTAACTGGTCTATGATCCACAAATTTTTTACTCTCAACTCAAAATGTGACTTTACAGCCAAGATAACCGGAGATCTTGTGAAAGTGACGACTCAATGTATAGAAGATTACAGAACTTTTAGCACACACCTCCAAAATCAGGATATCGGTTTCCACTCTTACTCCCTCCCCAATGATAAAAACTTAAAAGTAGTAATAAAAAACCTCCCTACAAATACCAACTTAGATGACTTAAAACACGAACTCGAACTTAATCACATTCCGGTCATTAAACTTGTACAATTCTCCAGAGGTCCCACCAAATCCCCCCTCCCCAACTTTTTTCTCGAAACCGAGATAAACAACACTGGAAAACAAATATTCAACTTAAAAACACTCACTTAATGATCACTATAGAACCTTACAAGCGCAACAACACCCCCACGCAGTGCCACCGCCACCGTTGTCAATCTTTTGGCCACTCCCAGTTGAATTGTCACCCCCCCCCCCCGCTGCATCAAGTGCACAGGCAAACATCTAACGTCCAATTGTACTCGAGTTACCAGAGAGACACCTCCCAAATGTGCCAACTGCGCCGGTGACCACACAGCCAACTTTCGTGGTTCCCCCAAGCCTCACCCCCCTACCCTTCCTCCCACTACTTCATATTCCCCCCCTCCCACTCTACTACCGTATACCCCTGCTCCTAAACGTCCCTCCCCCACTTACGCCTCCGCTCTTTCACTTAATTTACCACAACCCCCCCCCCCGCTCCTCCACCCTCCCCACCCCCCTTTTCTCCACTATCCTGAACTCATTACAGAAAATTAATCTATCCGAAATTCTCGCTTTTGCCTTAAACCTCTTTACCAAATTCTGCAACGCCACCAGCTCTCTGATAAATTTAACATCCTTCTTGAAGCAGTCAATTTCATCATGACCACCTTCCTCGATGGCCACTAATTACCCTCCCTCCCCACTCCAGATTCTGTATTGGAATGCCAACGGCTTAAAATCCGATTTCCTCGAGTTCCAACACTTCCTTTTCAAGCACCATATTGACATTGCTCTCATCCAAGAGTCACACCTCAAACCAGGGGAAACCTCTAAGGTACCCAATTTCAGCTGCAATAGAACCAATCGTCTCCACAACAAAGGTGGGGGTACTGCCATCTTCGTCAAACACTCTATTCCACATGCACCTTATCCTTCTCTGGCCTTACCTCCCTTGAGGCTACGGGTATTCTTCTTACGAAAACTCCCATTGGCCACGTGCAACTTGCGAGTGTCTACAAACCAACACAGGCAACTATTTTAGATTCTGACTTCAACATTATCTTCAATTCTCTCCCCTGCATTTCAGCTGGAGATCTCAACTCCAAACACCCCGTTTGGAGAAGCCGCTCTACCAATATCTCAGGCAGCCGCCTCCTTCAATATACTTCCACTAAAGGAATCGCTATTGACACCCCCACATACTACTCCTATAATACTGTCGTGCTCACAGCGAATTCCTCCTGTGGACACGACTTTGGGAGCCGGAAGGTTCGAGAACACCAGCCATTGAGCCAGCCGCTATGTGCAAATTCGGCAGAGCGAACTGCAGCGTAGGTCAAGATGAACCCCTGCCCCCCCCTCCCCTGCGGCGGTGAGTGCGGACGACGCTCACGCTCGGACCCACGCCAAGGACCCCAGAGAGAGAGAGGAGGGGGGGGGGGGTCGCTTACCTTTGATCTTCGCAAGATAACCAATAAGGTAGAAACACATCTCACTGGGGAGTAAATGATTGGTGGCGAGGTCAGAACAAAAGCGGAGAAAGTTTTCCTCGCGAGTAACGACAAAGTTTCTTCCTGCACTCCTTTGCATCTTCTGCTTCGAGCCGGACCTTCTTCTCTGCTTCGTGTTGGCGAGTCGAGTCGCCCTGCTGCTTCGAGTCGGTGAGATGGATGGACATGCCTCGTGACTGCTATGCGAAAAGTCCAAAACCAGAGACAAAGAACTGATGCTGCTGGCGGAACATCAATAGATGGACAAGGAATGAGGTAGGGAATCCTTCTCAACATTTTAAGGCTCTCGTTCAATTATGCAGTGTTCTGCCACCGTCACTAAACTCCCATAGTGAACTGCTCGTTGTTAACGCTTATAACGTTTTGACCGAGTTTTTGGCTAGAAGAGAGACTCTATGGACAGTTCTTGACCTAAACGAACTTTGGCGTATATGATCGGCCTCTGTAATGATCAGAAATTGTATAATTTTTGCCTAGTTAAGAGATCGAGGTAATAAAGAAATGTTTGCTTGTAACCCCTACGTTTTGTTCAGTTATATACCAACATGGGGGGAAAGATCGACCGCCTAATGAATGCATATTATTTAAATGGAGAAAGAAAGGTAAAACCCTGGTTATATCGATAGGGTAATTAAAAATAAAATACACAACGCAATCATCGTCGTTTTTGGGGAATTGAAATTAAACGCTAATTTCTCCCCTAGTTGTGTTCACCCCATCTCCCAGAGCTGGTGGGGTGCACAACAATACCAACGTTAAACCCGACTTCCTTGATTTGGCCCTTTTCCACAACATATTTGTTTCCTATGACCTAAGAACTATAAATTTACTCTGATCACTGCCCCATCATTCTTTCATTAAATTTAACCATCCCTCAATCCCCTTCCTCTCGCATACACACCCATTGGAATAAATTTAGAATTACTCTTCTTCAAAATTTAAACTGTCACACATCCCCATCCTCTACCTCCGATATCGATGAACTCGTACACTCCTTCCAAACACAAATCCTCACATCATTACACACTGCTTCTAAATTACTACCTACCACTTCAAATTACAATAGAGTCCCAAATTGTCTAATCGACGAGATTCGGCTAAAAAATCAGGCACGAAAACAATGGCAACACAGACGTAATAAACACAAGACACTCTACTCACCCGACTCAGAGCTCACTTAAATGACTTTCGTTACGAGCAATGGCAAAACAAAGTTTCCTCCCTAAACCTTCACGATAACTCTATTTGGCATATGGTTTGTGCCCTTAAAGGCTCCACCAAAAGAATTGGCGCACTTCACAGACTGACAGGCTTGGTGTACTCTGATTCGGATAAAGCCAATGCTTTTGCCGATTCCCTCGAATTGCAATTTACTCCGAATGATGAGTACACTGATGAGGACTTCATCCGGGAGGTGGGCCTCTCTAACCTCATCAGGATACCTTCCCTTTTATCTCTTTCACCGAACTCACACAACACATAAAAACACTCAAACCCAACAAAGCCCCGGGTTATGATAAAATCGGCAACAAAATTTTAAAACAGCTTCCCAACAAAGCCATTGTTTTACTTAACATTTTTAATCACTGCCTGAGATTAAATTACTTCCCCACAATCTGGAAAAATGCATTGGTTACAATGCTTCCCAAGCCAGGTAAAGACCCATTATTTCCTGTTAATTTCAGACCCATCAGTCTCTTTACCTTGCATGGGAAAGCTATTGGAACGAATCATTTTACACAGATTAAACGTCTCCTTATCTATACTCAATATTCTCCCCCAACAACAATTTGGCTTCTGCAAACATCACTCTACAGTTCATCAAATCCTACGTGTGGTGGAAATCCTTACTGCGGCCGGCAATAGGAGAGAACACTCAATATCTATGTTTATTGACATTGCCAAAGCTTTTGATAAGGTTTGGACAAATGGACTCCTTTTTAAATTGGTTCAATTTCATTTCCCCCCTGCGCTTGTGCGTATTCTGTGGAGCTATCTCAAGGGCAGAACTTTTCCAGTAAAACCAGGCTCAGATGTCTCCAGCAGAAGGCATATTCATGCCAGGGTTCCCCAAGGGTCCCTTATTGCTCCTACCTTATTCAACATTTATGTTTCTGACACTCCAAGTGTGGATAGAGTCCATACCGCTATGTATGCCGACAATACTGCATTTATCTCATCATCCCCTAATCTCAAACACGCTTGCACAAAGATGCAAAGAATTTTGGACGCCTACGAGACATGGTGCACCTCTTGGCATATCCAAATCAACACAGATAAATGCATGACAGTACTCATTTCTCGAAAACGTAACCCTCACCTTACCAATTTTCTGTTGTTTGGCAAACAAATTGTGTGGAAAGATTCTGCTAAATATTTAGGTGTCACAATTAGCAGAAACCTCCTCTGGAATACACATATTGACTCTGCCCTTAACAAGGCCAGAGCCCTCAAAATTCAACTTTTTTCCCTTATCAACAAAAATTCTATTTTGGCACCAAAACTCAAAATTCTTCTCTACAAACAAATCCTCCGCCCGATCCTTCTCTATGCTGCCCCAGTATGGGCAACCTGTTCCTCCACATACATTAAAAAACTCCAAACATTTCAAAATTCTATTCTCCAATTAGCTATAGCATCTCCCTGGTTTGTCCGTAACTCCATCCAATCGCTCACGATCTTAATGTAGACTCAATAACTACAGTCATAAACAAAATGGCCAAAAAATCTTCCTTGAAGCATCACTCCATCCTAATGAACTCATCAGATACTCGGCTGATTATGAAGTAATTCATAATCAACGGTTTAAAAGATGTAAATCTGTCCTTTCCCCTTAGCCCTCCTTCCTCTAGCTTCCCTTCTTCTTTATTTCCTTCCTGCTTCTTTATCACCTCATTCATTGAAAACTACTCGTATAAGCGAAAACTTTCGCGTCGGTTTATTACAACCAAAGTAGTTTTTAAACGTGGCTTTGTCACCCCCCCCCTAACATTATGATAAGGCAGACATGGGTTTTCAAACTGGTGCTGTGACCGTCATTATGAGACCTGAACTCATTCTAACTTGTGTCAAAATGAGGTTTACTGTACGCCACGGTTATTTCTCTCTAACCTACCTAAGGGACAGGCTACCGCCTACCCATCGCAGGCGGTTTTGCGATTGTTCCTGCCACCTCGAACCACGTCCGTCTCCAGTTGGTGCAAGGTTGCGGGTGAGGGCTCCTTCACCAATCCATCATGATGATATGGGTATTGATGTCCAGATGATACCAGAGCGGCGAGCATTGTATGTTACCATGGAGGATGACGCGTGGGAGACGTTTTGCGGTGTGGTGGTATGCCAATGTTCCTGCCATACAGTACTACGCCCTGGTTCTCCCCCCCCCCATAGACACCTAAGGGGCTTCATCGCGAACCCCCCAAGCTACGCTCACCCGCTGTTAGAGCAAGAAACCGAGGAGGACTACGTGTCAGAAATAAAGGAGTGCCAGTCGCAATTGTCACTAAGGAAGGCATTTCTTGTGCATATTGGAATTATTGCGATTCTCAGTTAGGGCTTAAAAATTGTAGCAGGAGACTCCCCCTGCTCTTATCTTAGTTAGAAATTAGCTAGGGCTAAATTTTGTAGCAGGATCTTTCCCCCTGCTCTTCACTTTAGTCAGGCATTTAGCTTTTTTATAGTTTAAACTTTACATTGAACATTGCACTCTGTTTTTTGGCTACCGTTTTTCCACTGTTAATTTAATGCTAGTTACTATCAGGCAATCAAGAGTTTAGTTAGTTATTGAGCAGCATTGCACACTAGCTGCTCTTCTTTTCTTTAGCGAGGGGTATAGTGGCCCATAACTCTTTTTATATTGCCTTAAAAATCTTTTTTGCAATTCATCTTTCTGCCACTACCTTAGTGTATTCTTGTCTTTGATTTTATATTGCTATTGTGATCATTATATTATCCCTCCCACTGTTTATCTGCCTCCACCCCCCCATTTCCCCACCCCCACATTCTATTTTATCTCCCCCTTCCAAAAGCTAATTACTGCTACTATCCCCACCTCCTTGCTTCAATATCCCTCTGCCCCATCACTGCAAAGTGCTAGTTAGCCAAACCGACAATTCCTCATCGTTGCCACCCCTCTTTTATAAATTATATTTATTGCCAACACAGGCCTTTTCTAGGACTTTTGCACCGATTATCACCTCACTTTAAATTCTCGCACCTATACCTTTTTCTCCCTCTGATACTGCCAACAAATTTATTATAAAATCTATACAATTAAAAGACCTTCTTGCTCAAAAATTAATTTAAAATAATTTAAAAATTCTCTGTCATTGAGCAATAAAATTTCAGAGTTTATCCTTCAAACTATTTGGATGTTGAAAGTTCTTAGGAGAAAAAAAAAATAATAATTTAGCCCTTTCCACAGAATTTTGGACAAAAAAGAAATAATATCCGAAGTTGAAAATGTCATTAATAATGCGCGTGAACATTTGGAAGAGCAGAAAATTAATGCTATGAGACAAAAAGTCCTCAAATTCATAAAATCCCGACAAAATTCTCCATCCTACTCAGATAGGAACTTTTCATCGGAATATTTTCAGGCATTAAAAAACGTTCAAAACACCCCTGACATAGTTGTCACTTTAGCCGACAAAACATGCCAGTTTGTCATAATGGACAAGAATGACTATGATGCCAAAGTTTTGGACTTCATAAATAGCTCCCATTGCACTTGTTTAAATATTGACCCCACCAGTAGCATCAAAAACAAGGTCTGCGGGCTAAAAAACAACAGGTGGCTCCCCAAGGACCTCAAGAAGAGCTCAGTACCATCCAACTGCCAAGCACCGCGAATGTTTGCCCAGTGCAAGGTGCACAAAGAAAATTATCCCATTCGGCCGCTCGTGTGCAAAAGAACTTCTCCAACTTTCTTTCTTGAAATGAGTTTGTCCAAATTTCTATCCAACTTCATTTCCGATCACCCATTTTCTGTAAAGTCGACAGCGGAATTTCTCAACAGACTCAAGGATCTGTCCATTCCTCCCGACAGCAAATTTGTCACACTTGACATAGTCTCTTTATTCCCATCCACTTCAGTTTTTGATGCAGTCATGTTGTTTCGGACAAAAATTATTGAAACGCAAAAATTTTCCCTTCCCGAAATCAACGCCATTCATGAGGCTCTAAAACTCGTCACCGAAAACAACTATTTCCAGTTCGGCAACCAAATCTATAGGCAGGACTCAGGGGCCCCCATGGGCTCACCCCTTTCCTTGAAACAAAATTATTCAACTCAGCTGCAATTTTACCCTTCTTCTGGTGTCGCTACGTCGACGATATATTTTTAATTTGGAATGGCAGCAATGAGCAATTAAACAGCCTCATTGACTCTGCCAACAATATATATCCCACGATACGCTTTACGAAGGAGGAGGAAAATAGAAATGCCGTCCCCTATTTAGATGTTTTCATCCAAAAAGATGACACAGGAGCCTTGACGACGTCGGTATACCGGAAGCCTACCTACGTCCCTTCTGTCATACGTGCAGACTCATGTGCCCCGTGGGCGTACAAAATTGCAGCCTTCCGTTCCCTCACACATAGGGCATTCACCGTGTCTTCAAATGAGCAACTGCTTGAAAAAGAAATCTTAAACATCCATTCCACTGCTGCTTCCCATGGCTACAACCCAACAGCAATAGACAAAATTATCAGCAAATGTAGAAACGAAAGCGGAAGAGATTCGGCTCTCATCCCAATCACCGACCCCGAGCGTACTATTTTTGCCGGACCCATTTCTTACGTCCCTGTCCTATGTGAATCGTTCCACAAATTACTCAGAGCCCATAGTATAAAAATTGTTTTCAGCCCCGCTCCAAATTTGAAGAAATTAGTCAAATGTCAGGGACAAATATAGCCTTCTTCAAAAATCGGGCGTATACCGATTTCCCCTACAGTTGACGGATAATTCCGTTGTGTACTACATCGGCAAAACCATTCGCTCTTTGCAAGAAAGGTTCGCTGAGCACAAAGCTGATGTCAGCCAAAAGAAGCTAACGACGGCCGCCTCTGAGCTAGCAGTGCAACACACGGCAACAATAGACTGGGAGCACGCCACACTTCTTGCGCGCGCATCCACTTTCTACGGAACCATAGTCCGCGAGGCTATTGAAATAATGACCTCGTCCGTCCCCACCTGCAACCGAGACACTGGAATCACCCTACACGACATGTGGAAAGAAGCTCTTTGTGTAAACGGACCCAGCGTCAGTACATAACATCACTTCACTGAAGACGGAGCGCTGTCTTTGCTCCGAAAAGCTTCTGAGAGTTTTTTCTCCTAAGAACTTTCAACATCCAAATAGTTTGAAGGATAAACTCTGAAATTTTATTGCTCAATGACAGAGAATTTTTAAATTATTTTAAAATAAAATCTACTCTACCAACTTTGGCCTCTCCTTGGACTTTTGCCTTTATTATCTTTTCCCACTCTATATTCTCACACCTACTCCACTTTTCACTTTTCTAACCATTTCCTCTGTCATTGCCAACCTCTATCTTACCATTTTAAAATTTTTTCTCCATAGGCCTTTTCTAGAACTCTTTCTTTAAACTCCTTTTTCCCCACTTTACTTCCCATATCTATTCTTACCACTCCATTTCTCTTTACTTACATTCTTTTAATTCCCGAGTATCTGTTGCGCTCATACTGGTTACCATTCTTGCCTTTTATGGCCGCTTCTCCCTCAACAACTCCCACCTTGGGGCCCACGGAGTTGCCTCCGAACTTCGACTCGCTTCCTGATCCACAGAAAATTGCCTTCCTAAACTTACTCGCTGACAACATAAAAGCCAGATCTCCTGCTGGCTCAACTGTTATCAGCTCTACTCCCCCCTTTGATCCCATTACAACTCTGGACTCTCCCCCTCCTCTGCAAATCATCACTGTTATACCACCTGACGTCGCCGACAGACTTCCCTCCAGCAATTCTGATAACTTCACCACTCCCAAACGCTGCAGAAATTCAAACAAACGAACTCTCCCTGACACTCCTTCCCCCCTCCCCCTGTTCCAACCTCCAACCGCTTCACTCCTCTTCCGGAAATACAACTTGACTCCGACACAATTTCTTCTTCCCCCTCTACCTCCAGTACCGAACCCATTCAAATCCCTCCCCTGATGCTCAAAAATCCCACAAACTGGTCCCTCATTCATAAATTTTTCACACTAAACTCCAAATCTGAATTCTCCGCCAAAATCACCGGAGACATCGTGAATATTAAAACCTCCTGCATTGAAGATTATAGGATATTCAGTGCCCATCTGCAAAACCAGGACATAGGATTCCACTCATACTCTCTCCCTAAGGACAAGAATTTAAAAGTAGTTGTTAAAAACCTCCCTGTAAACACCAGCATCGAGGACCTAAAACATGAACTAGAAGTAAATCACATCCCAGTTATTAAACTAGTTCAATTCTCCAGAGGCCCCTCCAAGTCCCCCCTCCCCCTCTTTTTTCTCGAAACCGAGAAAACTAACACTGGCAAGCAAATATTCAACATCAAATCACTTTTCCATCTTCTGATCACCGTCGAACCCTATAAAAGAAACAATACCCCCCACACAATGTCACAGATGCCAATCCTTTGGCCACTCTCCTTTGTCACCCCCCCCCCCCCGTTGCGTCAAGTGCGCAGGCAAACATCTCACCTCTAGCTGCTCTCGTGTCACTAGGGATACGCCACCCAAATGCGCAAACTGCGCTGGCGACCATACTGCCAACTTTCGTGGCTGTTCTCAATCTCATCCCCACCCACCTCTCACTTTTCCACTGTCCTGACCTTTCTACAAAAAAATCATCCTTACCGAAATTCTTTCCTTTGCCTCCAACCTCTTCTTAAAATTCTCCAGCGCCTCTAGCCTCACTGAAAAATTCAATATCCTTCTTGAAGCTGTCAACTTTATCATGACCACCTTCTTCGATGGCAAATAATCGGCCCTTCCCCCCACTTCCGATTCTTTATTGTAATGCAAATGGCCTCAAATCCGACTTCCTTGAGTTCCAGCACTTCCTCTCTGAACACCACATTGACATTGCCCTCATCCAAGAGTCGCACCTCAAACCCGAGGCAACTCCACCAGCTAATCATCCTACTGCTGCTGACGAAGAATCTTGGCTCGAAATTGTGGAAGACTGCGCTTCTTCACACCTCACGGACTTTCAACAGTGCTGGTTCGAACGTCTCCAGACTCAGGACTGGTCATCCTTCGAGTCCACTACTGATAACCTTGCTGCTGACATTGCTGCTCAACTGGGTCGCCGCAAGCCATCTTCTCGGATCCGGTCATCTCAACCCGCCTCTGCCTCTTACACCCCCCCCCCCCTCCAACCCTTCAGTCTACAATGCAGAGGAGGCCTCCAAACTACAAAAGGCCTACCGGCTAAATGCCAAGAAAACTCTGGAAAAAATTCTCCAGCCTCCAAACCCCTTCTGCACCATCGCACCTGATGTACTGGAAACCCATTTTGCTGGAATCTACTCCTCTTGTGGTTCCACTGCTGAGGACTTCCCCCGCTGGCTCTTTGATGACCCAGCCCTTGACTCGGTTCAGGCTCTACAGGCCCCGTTTTCCATCGAGGAAGTCTCCACAAGGCTTGCTAAAACCACCAACCCAGCCCCAGGACCGGACGGCCTCTACTATAAAGATTGGAGGAAATTCGACCCCGACTGCACTCTCCTAACCCTAATATTTAACCGCTGCCTCCAAACTGGTAAAGTCCCTGCCGCGTGGAAGAAATCCCACTCATCCTTATACACAAAAAGGCAATCGCTCTGACCCCAGCAACTGGAGACCTATTTCTCTTTTAAACACAATAGGCAAAATTTACACTGGTCTCCTCAGCTCCCGCCTGGGCACATGGGCCAAGATCAACAACAGACTCTCCCAATGCCAGGAAGGCTTCAGAGAATATGATGGCTGCTCTGAATCCACTTTCATTCTCCAGCAGATCATTGACTCCGCCAGAAGATCGGGGAAGCAAGCCTACATCGCCTGGCTGGACATAGAAAACGCCTTTGGTGCCATCTCTCACAAGTACATCTTGAATGTCTTGGGGCAGATGAAAATCCCCTCCATGCTCATTAACATCATTGAAGATTTATACAAGGACTGCTTCAATACCATCCGCTCCTCTGCTGGCTGGACAAGAGAGCTGTTGATGTCGTCAGGTGTTAGACAAGGTTGCCCTTTAAGCCCTCTGCTCTTCAACCTTGCCCTGGAGCCAATCATCAGAAGCATCGCCTCTCTCGACAAACTGGCCTTCAACCTCTTCAACCACAAATATTCCCTCCTGGTCTATGCCGATGACATGGTCATCACCAGCAACAACCCAGCCAATCTGCAGGAAATGCTGAACACAGTCCATTCTAAAGCCAAGGCCGCCAATCTGAAGTTCAAGCCCTCAAAATGCGCCACGATCCACATCGACTGCAGGAAACAGCGCAGGGTCGTGGACACCACTTTCTCTCTCGATGAATCCCCCTGTCCGGTTCTCCTGGATAATCAATCCCTCAAATACCTGGGCACACCCCCCACCGGCTTCAGACATGACAACACCCCTCTCGAAAAAATAGCTACAATCAAAGAAGACCTGCTAAAATTGAACGAATCACCTCTTGCCCCTTGGCAAAAATTCCACGCCCTGAAATCCATTCTACTACCGCGTCTGGACTTCTCCCTCCTCAACAGCTACATTCAGAAGAAGCACCTTAAAGAGCTGGACAAACTAATCAGAAAACTCTCGAAACTCTGGCTAAATCTCCCCACCAGAGCCAGTGCCGAAATTATTTTCCTGCCAACCAGCAGAGGAGGTATGGGCATCACCATGATGGCGGACCTTATCGACATCTCTACGGTCGCCCATGGCTTCAAACTCCTATCTTCACCTGACCCACTGGTTCAATCTCTGGGTACTGACACCCTGCACATGGTGATCAGGCGGAAACTTGGTTTCAACCCTTCCGCTGACGACAAAATTAATTACCTGAATGGCCTATCTACTGGAGCTCTGATTAGAGATGGGGGCGACATCTCATCCCTCTGGACACAAGTTCGCTCCTGCTCAAGAAGACTACAGAAGAGAGGAATCTGCTGCTGGGCTCTCTCACCTTCCAAAAACGAACTCCAGATCCAGGTCAACATCCCAGACTCTCACCCCATTTTCTTCACACCGGCCAGCACAAAACATCTAATCAGCTCTCTTAAGGCAAGCACGGCCTTTACCTACTTCCTAAGCCTCTCCTCGAAAAAGGACCAGGGCAAAACCGCCTCCTGTTTCGCAGCCAGCACATCCTCCAACCACTTCACCAGCTGTGGATCCTACACTCGATTCTGCTACTGGAGGTTCGTTTTTCGTGCATGACTGGGCTGTCTGAACCTCAACGGATGCCGCCGCTTCAACGTTACCAACCGGAGGTGCCGACACTGTGGTTTCGAGTCGGAAACCATCCCGCACGTGCTCAACCACTGCAAACCACATGCAGCTGCCTGGCAAAGACGCCACAACGAGATTGTGGAGAGACTCTGCAAGGCGCTTCCCAGAGGTACCAAAGACCTCCATTGCAATACCAGATTTCCAGGCCTGGATGAGAACCTAAGATCTGATATTGTTTTCACGGGCGCAGATGGTGCTGTTCACATCATAGATGTCACTGTCCCCTTCGAAAACGGTATCACCTCATTCTGGGATGCCAGGAACAGGAAGATCGCCAAATACCAGCCCATTGTCTCCCACCTCAACGCTCAAGGCAAGGCTGCTCTTGTGGATGCAATCATTGTCGGATCTCTAGGATCATGGGACCCTGCAAACGACCTCGTCCTCTCCAGAATGGGTATCTCCACTAACTACTCTAAATTAATGAAGAAACTCATGGTGTCTAAAACTATCGCCTGGTCGCGGGGCATTTATATCGAACACGTCACAGGCACACGACAATACAGAGATAACTAGTCACTGTCTATCTCCTGTATTTGCCTCATCTGCCCCGTTTTCTTACCCGCTGCACACACACATCTTTCCCTCATGCATCAAGGAAACCCTCTATTTCCTCTGCCTCCCCTGATCTGGGGGTGCAAATCTTGTTAACAATCAACTAGATGTTGCATGTTACTAATGCCTTCTTCTCATTTGGTAGTGCGCTTCACTTCGCAGCTTTCCAGCACTGGCTTGATGTCACCTCATCAAACGGCGTGTAAACCTATCTCCTCTGCTCCCTTATGTCAACGGTCTACCACCTCCTCCAACCCTCGTGGACTCGCTGAGATGACATTGCCTGTGCTCCCCGGATTGCCTACTTGAAGCTTACATTCTATGCTGCTACCACTCTGTTTGTGCCTATGGCCGAATATCGCGGTAACCTTCTATGTTATGCCCAAGGGCGGAAGACTAATGTAACCATTTATTTCTTTTTCATTCATTTATATCCAAATTTTTATAATGTTGTGCCACTGGGCTGAAGATAGCTGTACATCTACTATGTTGTGCCCAAATGGGCTGAAGACTCCTGTTGACTTTCACCAAATCTTTTATCAAATTGTATTAACTTATTATGCACTAATAAAGAGTATCTAGGAGTTCATTAAAGGATCGGAGTGCATGTCCTGCTTTTTTTGAGAGGAGATACTGCACTAATTTAGTTTTTGCATTATCCGTTTAACGGGTGACGCTCGCACTAAGGTGCTCGTTACTGGTTGGGCGGGTTTTGCGCGCCATCTGCTGGCCGTTTCGGGCAGTGTTGCGAGTGTATGAGATTGCACTCCTCGCTGTTTGGACCGGTTTTGTATGCTTCCGGTGTTCCGTGCTGTGTGCTGGAGAGGAGGCTGCTTAGCAGGTGAGTATTTTTCTAGTAGTGTATTTTGTGTTCTGTTTTGCCTGTTTAATTTTTTTCTTAGTTTTTCAGGCCCACGATGGCGGGTGTGCTGCGACGCCAACTGTCGGTCTCCTTTGTCATTGGAGACAAAGAACCGGCAACCGACCTCGTGGAGGCTCTGTACAGCCAGTTTGGAGACAAGTGCTGCTCTTGTCTCTCCAGTTTCGGTAGCGGTCGGTACATTCTGACCCTCCGTCAAGCTGAGACTCTTGACAAGATGCTGTCACTGGGAGGTTTCCAGTTTAAGGAGAGGATGATTCCTGTCAAGCCCTTGGACTGCAAGGAGCGTGTCTTACTTGTGCACAACGTCCCATATAAGTTAGACAACAGCGTTATCAGCGCGTGTCTCTCTGGCTATGGGAAGGTGCTGAAGATTGATCGTGAGTGTTGGACGAAGTTCCCGGAGCTTGAGAAGGGTAATAGACGCGTCAGGATGGAGATGACCAGCCCTGTGCCTAACTTTATTCAGGCTGGTTCATTTCGCCTGATGGTCAATTACTCGGGGATGGCTCGAGTTTGTAGGAAGTGTGGTTCACCTGACCACTTAGTGGCGGAGTGCACTCTAGTTGTGTGTGGCAATTGCCAGTTAAAGGGCAACACCGCTGGCAAGTGTACGTCGCCTTGTGTCATCTGCGGGAAAACCCATCCTCGTACGCAGTGTCCGAAGCGTTCCTATGCGAATGCGGCTGGTTCTGCGTCGAAGGTGGGCACCACCCCTGTCGCTGGACAGACCGCAGAGAGCACTGCGGCTGAGGAGACTTCGGCGGCCGTTGCAGCCCCTGTCACTCCAGAGGGACATGCTGGAAGTGAAGGGGAGGCGGCCGTCCCGTTGGAGGCTTCTGTGGAGGGGGAGAAGGCAGGGTCCTCTGCCTGTGGAGAGCTGAGCGTGGCTGCGTCTGACACAGCCACCTCTGCCTCTGCGGGTAGCGTACTGGCCAGCTCGTCTACCCCGCCCGCTGTCTCTGAGTCAGAGTCAGCTGGGCGGCAGCCAGGTCTCTCTGTGGGGGATGCCACATCCTCTAGTTCTACATCCTGCACCATGGAGACGGTCCCTTCTATGCGTTTTGACTCGGAGTGGAGCAGCGGTGATGAGGTCTTGACCATGGACTTCTCTGCGGTGGGTGGACCGCCTGCCGGCCGGCCTCCATGTCGCGAACGTGATGCGAACAGCTGTTCCAGTGGTAAGTGCAGTAAGGTGAGTAAGAAGAGGAGGAGGAAGGCCTGTCCGTGAGTGGGCCTGTTAGGCATTTTCCTGCGCTTGCGCGCTTCCTCTTCTTGGTTGCCTCTCTTGGTAGTTTTTTCTCTGTAGGCTTTTTTTCTTTCGCCTTTTCTGGTTGCGCCTTTTTCCATTGCGCGTCTCTTTTTCCCGTCCTTGCCTGGTCATTCCCTTTTTCTTTGGCGATGGCCAACTTTCTTGTTTTTGCTGCTTTTTTTGTAGTAGTATATGTATGTTTTTTGTTATGTTTCTGTGTTTTCAGGTACCCGCAGCAGTGTTCGTGGCGCGGTGGATTGCGTAGCGGGCATTGCTGCGGCCGAGATGCCACCCGATCTTGCGGTAGCTATACCCCTGGTCGCGGCATCTGGGTCATAGAGTAAAAGTTTTGGTGTTTGGCGTCGCTATGTTACTTGTATAGTACTTAGAGTGCCGGTAACCAAAAAACATCTCTCTACTTGAGAATGAATCGAATCTCTTCTACTGCGAATTCTGTTACGCTACTGTACCGGTAGGTGCCTTGTGTCTCAGTTTCAGTATTCAGTTTTGATTTATAAAAATTACATATTCATTTAAAATTTCAAAATTGATATATTTATTTTTACTATTTTGTTAAAATATCGTGTAAAACAATCTTATAAAAAATTATTAATATTCTTTGAAGAATTACAATATTTGTATGCAGTATATTGAATTGTATTTTGATTTCCTAATTCTTGTATCAAATTCTTTAAAAAGGTATGAATAATTCATATTCATTATGGATATTTGCTTATAAAATTAAAATATATAATTTTTTTTTAGATGGCCTCCATGTCATTAAAACAAAAAGCAGAACCTAAAAAAAGAAAAATTGAAGATGAAAAAAGAGTTTTTAACGAAAACTGGACGGAGAAATACTTTTTTATTGAGGAGAATTATAAAGCACTTTGCTTAATTTGTAGGGACTTTGTGCCAGGTTTTAAAGACTACAATTTGAAACGACATTATAGTCAAAAGCATGCCACAAAATACGATGTATATCTCGGCATTTGCCGTAAAGATAAAATCACAGAACTAAAAAAAGGGCTATCGTCTGAACAAAATTTTTTTAAAAAGACAGCTACTCAAAATAATAACATTGTAAAAGCAAGTTATGTCGTAGCAAATTTAATAGCGAAAAAATCAAAACCTTTTACTGATGCCGAATTTATAAAAGAATGTATGGAAAGCGTAGCAAACATAATTTGCCCTGAAAAAAGTTGGATTTTTCTAAAATCAGTTTATCACACCAAACTATAGCCACAAGAATTGAGGAGTTGGGGAATTCAGTTGAAAAGTCTTCAAAAAGCAATTGTAATAATTTTAAATTTTATTTGTTAGCCATGGACGAAAGCATTGACGTTTCTCATACGGCACAATTGGCAATTTTTATAAGAGGAATCGATGAACATTATAATATCACGGAAGAAATGGTTGCTTTAGTATCGTTAAAAGACACAACCAAGTCTGTAGATTTATTCGATGCATTACAAACGACGATGAAAAGGTTTTCCTTATCTATGAATAATTTATCAGCTATCATAACCGATGGAGCCCCTGCCATGGTTGGTAAAAATGGGGGACTCGTTAAAATGGTTAATAATGAAGCCGTCGCTGCCGGCAATACGATCTTGATGGCATATCATTGTATTGTACATCAGGGCAATTTATGTGCGAAAATTTTAAAAATGGAAAGTGTAGTAAGCGTTGTTATAAAAACCATTAACTTTATAAGAGCAAAAGGACTTAATCATAGACAATTTCAAGAGTTTCTTAAGGTAATGGGGCACTGAATTTGCAGATGTTATTTATTATACAGAAGTAAGATGGCTCAGTAAGGGGAAAATGCTCAA
This sequence comes from Ryuthela nishihirai, assembly GCA_038380435.1. NCBI lineage: Eukaryota > Metazoa > Arthropoda > Arachnida > Araneae > Heptathelidae > Ryuthela > Ryuthela nishihirai. The sequence continues at coordinate 9,019,135 of JAWZYU010000022.1, forward strand.
AAGATTTTACGATTTAAGAACTGAAATAAAAATATTTATGGAAACAAAAGGGAAACCTGTGACTGAATTTGAAGACGAAGATTGGGTTTTAGATTTAGCATTTTTAGTAGACTTAACAGAACATTTGAATGATTTAAATTTGAGACTTCAAGGAAAAAATCAATTTATTAATAATACGTTCCAAACAATAACAGCGTTTGAAAGAAAGTTGAAATTTTGGCACAATCAAATAAAAGTAAAAGATTTGACACATTTCAGTACTTTGGCTGCACATAAACCTGTGAGTTGCACAAAATATGCAAAATATGCTGCATTAATTTTTGATTTAATTCAAGAGTTTGAAAGTATATTTCAAGATTTTCGAAAACATGAAGAGTATTTCAACATATTTTCTACCCCATTTTCTCTAGAAATAAATAAATTACCTTCAAATCTTCAAATGGAATGCATTGAACTGCAAAGTGACATTCAACTGAAAGAAAAATTTGGGAATGTTTCTTTACTGGAGTTTTATAAAGATTACCTACCCCGCGATAAATATCCTAATTTTCACAATCATGCTTTATTAATGTCTTCAGCTTTTGGCACTACCTATATTTGTGAACAATTATTTTCAAGAATGAAGCATACAAAAAACAAAAATAGGACAAAGATCACTGACAAACATCTTGAAAATGCATTAAGAATTGCAACCTCGTCTATTGAACCCGATATCGATTTGCTTGTTCAACAAAAGCAAATTCATCCATCTCATTAATTTGAATTTTTTCCATCTTCATGAAATCCAAACTAAATGAAACGAAACTTTTACAAATTTAAAATAAATATGTACCTATACATATCTAATTCAAATTAAAAAAAATTTATAATAAAAAGAAGTTAATTTATTTTAATAAAACTACATAGAGTTAATTTTTATTTCAATTTGTTGAAAAAATATTGTATGTGTGGCTCAGCAAATTTTTTTTTTTGCAATGTGGCCCTCAAACGGTCATAGTTTAGACACCCATGGGCTAAAGGGAAGGTTACGCGTTTGTTTACAAACAGAGGGAAGGCAACTCGCTAAAAAGAAAAGGGAAAGATTACGTTTCCTGAGAAGCGTTGCGTTGAACCTACGCAGAGGAGGGTGTCAAAGCGAGGCTAATAACCTATTAGTGCAATCAGTCAACAATGAAATTAGTGAATTGTATATGTCAACTGGCCTTCAGGCAAAACAGGTTTCGGTAGCAAAAAAAATCGAAATGGAGGAAAATTTTACCTCTGTATATGAACATGCGGCTCCAAAAAATATGGAAGTTTCCTCCATTACTTCCATTCGCGATGCTGATATGGGGGGGGGGAGGTTTTTGGCACCGAAAACATACAAAAAGTGTTTGTAAATTTTTTCGAAAACCTGTTTTGTGAAGTTCAGCTTTAAGAAGAGGATATGACGAACTTGCTTATGGATTGTTCTAAAATTTCTCATGACGACAAGACCATGCTTGAAGAGCCCATTAAGGGGCAAGAGATTGAGAGAGCGATAAAAAACATGAGATCGGCTTCCCGATCGAATTTTACAAAGCATTTTGTGGGGTCCTTCGGGTCCCTCTTGCACGGCTTTTTAACAACCTTATTGCCACTGGTGAAATGTCTGAAAACATGAGGAAAGCTAAAATTGCACTTTTAGGCAAGCGATCCGATGGAAATAATATTTCAGTTAATGATTGGAGACCAATTTCTGTCCTTAATAGTGATTATAAAATTTTTGCAAAAGTTATTATGATCAGATTGAGTAAAGTTCTTTCGACCCTTTTTGGACCTATGCAAACTTGCTCGGTGGGGGGGAGAAAAATTAATCAAAATTTAAGCATTTTGGCAGATGCAGTAGATTACGTTAATTTTAAACGTAGCAAATGCTGTTTACTCTCTGTTGATCAAAATAAGGCTTTTGATAGAGTGTCGCATAATTTTTTGTGGCACCTATTTAAAGCCCATAACTTCGGCAATAATTTTATAAGCACTCTCAAGTGTTTATATAATAATATTGAAAGTGGTGTCAGTGTTAATGGGAGCATTTCTGCCTTTTTCCGTGTCTCCAAAGGGGTAAGGCAGGGATGCCCTCCGTCACCTCTGGTTTTTGTTTTGACTATTGAAACTTTAGCTAGGAAAATTCAAGCTGACCGGCTTTTCCAGGGAATCCCCCTCCCTGGAAGGACCAATGTCCAGCTTAAATATGTCGCCTGTGCAGACGACATAAATTTCTTTTTCGAGAATAAATTTTCTCTAGATAGGTTTTTTAATATTTTCAAAATTTATTCAAAAGCCACAGGGGCGGAGCTTAATCTGGACAAGACAAGAGCTCTTACATGGAGCATTTGGAAGGAAGATACGCACAATATTATTGCGCCAGTTAACGAACCTATTAAAATACTTGGCGTATATTTTGATAGGAAAGGATGCCATAGTAAAACTTGGAGCGAAGTGCTAAAAAAAGCAAAAAAGAGAACACAGTTGGCTGGGTGTTGACTTGTCTCTCGCAAACAGAGCCAAATTGGCAAACAGTATTTAGATCTCTAAATTTACATTGATAGGCAGCGTTTTCAGACCTCCTACACAGTTTCTTTCGGATTTTACAAAAATTGTTTTTGACTTCATTTGGCAGGGCACGAAGGCAAAAATCTCCAGATTTATGCTCTATCGCCCCTGTAATGAAGGAGGTCAGAATATTAAACATACCGGTTCGTGGCAAAAAGCAGTTTCCCTGCGAGAGGCACTTATTAATATTAATGGTGTTGATCATCCAGGTGCTGCTTTCAGGAACTATTTGGGCTCGAAATTCTGCGAGCTGGGAAGCCAGCGAGTAGAATATCGCGGCCCAGAGTCTGCAAAAATGTCTCATCGTTATACAGGTTCTGCGAGAGGCTGAGTAACGGTACTTCGGCCAGCGAAATGCCTCTGAGGGACCTGTATGTTATTTCTGCCGACCTGGGTGGCTCCCATTGCCCATCATTATCCAAATATCGATTGGGGACAAGCCTGGGACAATATTTATAATCCTGGTACCATTACTGAATATCGTGACATCAACTGGTTGGCGGCTCACAATGTCCTTACGACCTGGGTCATTCTACATAGTAGAACGGCCATTATCTCTGATAAATGCCAAATTTGTGGAAATATCGAAGATATTGGCCATGTTCTTTTTTACTGTCCATTTGCGGCAGCAGCTTGGAGGGACATATGTCAATGGATGAGAATCCAGAGCCTCTCGCTAGAAGAGGTCCTTTTTCACACTAATGTGACCAGGACCAATAGATATGCGATGAATCTAGCACTGGCCACGACAAAGGCTATACTTTGGAAGGGACGGTGCTATCGTCACTACAATAATAATTATTGGTCGCCCAGTACTACCTATCATGTTATCTGTAAATGTATTCAAAAAAGGAAAGGCCTCGATAGAAGGTTCAAGTTGGGTTGTTTTACCTCTGAGCGGCACTTTTTTGCACACCATGGGCTAAATGGCCAGGTCACATGGACCCCGAAGGCTCAGAGAAGGTTGGGGGAGGGGACCCACTGGAACAGCTGTTGGGAGACAGATGGTAGTCTCCCGTCAAGGCCATCCAGCGTGTTCTTTAACGTGCACAGGGTATGGCTCTCCCGCACATGGGGCCACGGCTTAACGTCCCATCCGACGGACGGCAGCCTTTCCAAGCCCATCGGTGTCCCCTACTGACCGTGGACAGGGTGGGGAATTTTGCGGAGATAAATCTCAACGCTGACCCAGTTGGGACTCGAACCTGGGAACTACAGATTACGAGCCTGGCGCACTACCGACTGATCCACCCCCACACACAAACAGAGGGTTAAAAAAAACCCCCTCTGTTCTGGAAAAATTGGCGTGATTTCCTGTTTTTATAGTAATTTTCATCTGTGTTCTGCGGCCTGCGTGCCCGGAATTTTACCCTGAGGCCCTTTATTGGACCCCACGGTGTCATATGCTTGTGTTTTTTTAGTGCTGGCTTCGGCCACAAATTTTGTTTCTTGCTTCTAAAACGCTTAGTTGACTCACGGTCGCTCATTGACGCGAGCGAGCCGTGATTTTGTCGTGCCCAGAGCGAATTCCTCCTGTGGATGACTTTGGGAGCCGGAAGGTTCGAGAACGACAGCCATTGAGCCAGCCGCCATGTTCAAATTTGGCAGAGCGAACTGCAGCAGAGGTCAAGATGATACCCTGCCCCCCTCCTTGCGGCGGTGAGCACGTCCGGCGCTCACGCCTTGACCCACACCAAGGACCCCGGAGAGAGGAGCGCTCCCCTTTGATCTTCGAAAGCTCGACGAATGAGGTAAAAACACATCTCGCTGGTGTCAACGATTGGTGGCAGGGAAAAACAAGGTGCTTGTTATGTAAGTTGGTTACGATGACGATTTTTTTGGGAGATGTGAAGAAAACAAGAAGTTAGGAGATTTGAGAAGATTTCAACCTAAGGTTGGTGATTTTGACGAGCGAAGTTAGCCATAGAAAGAGAAGAGGATTTGCGAAGGACTGTATCGCCAGATTCCATAGGGAGTGTGCGCTGACTGTAGGAAATGTTTAATATTTCATATTTAATTTTTTCTCGCCCAAAGCTTGGGCTTTGTTCTGCTGCACTTCAGGTCAGTGCTTTTTATTTATTTTTTTCTCAGAGTTCGATGTTATATCGAGGAATCAAATATGGATGCGGTGGCAGATCCCCGGGAGATATTGATGGCGGACTCTGCTGGGCCGGCACTGCATTGGCTATCGGACGACGATGTCTGGCAAATCTGTAGTCCTTCTGTTATTGAAGGGTATTTACCCTGCAAAGAGGTATCTCCTCCGCAGTTGTTGGATGGCATATCCCCGGCCCCAGGGGAAAACTTGGATCATTGTGTCGAAACTGGAGATAACTCTCATCCGCCTCAACGAGAGGCCAAAACGGAAGCTGCTTCAACATGTCAATGTTTGACGCACAAACTTGATAAATTGGAGGAGGTAAACTCCATTTTACATCGTATGCCAAATATGACTCAGATTCATGGTCTTAACCCTGAAAATTATGCCACCTTTAAGACAGCCATCTTACAAAAATATTATATTGAAAAGGAAATTATGGAACATAATTGTGAATTCAAATTCACAACGTCAATCCCGCGGGTTGCTACCACTTCCGAAAACACCGGGAATATTGTTTCTGTTGTTACAACTGCTGATACAGCGGATAGTATGGACACAACAAAGTTTAAACCTGTTAAGAAAGGACATAAACGTCCCCTTTCTCCTACCCATGTTTCTATTCCAATTAAAAATAAATTCTCGGTTTTAGCCCTGAACTCTGACCACGTTGATGGATCAACTGATTTTATGGCTGCCTCTACCTCTGATAGGTCTTGCCGGTTGGATTCGTCCTCAGTGACTGTGGCTAAACGGGAACAGATTCCCCCAATTATTTTGAAGAGTCCAAAAAACTGGACCCTATTACAACGAGAGCTTACTGTTTTGGCAGTGGAGGCTTTCACTGCCAAAACAAATGGAGACGCCATTCGTGTACAAACGAAGTGCACTCAGGATTTTCATGCCTTCGTCAGATTGTTTGAAGGGTCTCACTTTGAATTTCATACTTATCAGCTTAAAGCTGAAAAAAATCTAAAAGTTGTTCTTAAAAATTTACCACTGGATGTTACCTGCGACGAGCTTAGGACTGAGCTACTTGGCATGGGTTTGAACCCCCTAAAAATTTCACAACTCAAACACGGTGCAGATAGAAAACCAATTCCCGTTTTTCTAGTTGAAACTTCGAAGACTGCTGCGAATAAGAACATTTTCAACGTTACTAGTCTTTTTCACCTACGAATCAAGGTTGAAAATTATAGAAAAGGACCTGCACCCACTCAATGTCACCGCTGCCAATCATTTGGTCATGCGCAGAGTGGATGCCATAATAGGCCCCGTTGCGTGAAATGCGCTGGGGATCATTTCACAACTACTTGTTCCAGAAGCAAGACTGATGGCCCCCCCACTTGCGCTAATTGTGGGCTGACACATACAGCTAATTATAAGGGATGTGCTTTCTATCCTAAACTTGGTTCTATTAAAACTATGCTTCCATCTCATAGACAATCGAAGTCTGTACCTCTGGGAAAAGGAAAGGTGACTCCCCCGTTTGTTGCTAAAACATCCACTTCTCCTTCGTATGCTGATGCAGTTGCTTCTTCATCAACATCTAGGATTGGACAGTCTACTGCTGTTTCTTCACCAGCCTCATATGAACGTACTTCAACTCCTGTCCAGCAGAACCCTAAAGTACAAACACCCTCTAAGAGGGTTAAAAAAGAATTCGACTCAATTCTGATTAATGATATCAAAGATGTTTTTTCCTTTGTCAAACAGTTAAATCTTGCTGCTATTCTGACCACCATTAAAAATTTATTTACAGAGTATCAAAGTGCTAAAGGCCTGATGGCCAAAATTGCTGTTGGGGTCCGAGCTTTTGATCTTTTCCTCAACGCTCTAAACCCTGATGGGTGATTCACCTTACTATCATGACCCGCTTCAGATTATTGCGTGGAATTGCAACGGCCTTAAACGAGACCTTTTTGAGTTTCTGAACTTTCTTCTGCAGTTTAATGTGGACGTGGCTTTACTGAGTGAGACACACTTAAGGGCTAGTGATACGCTAAATGTCGCAAATTACAAAGCTTATCGAACTGACAGAATACATAATGGAGGTGGTGGGACAGCCATTTTTGTTAAGAGCTCTATTCCATACTTCCATTATCTGCTTCCTGATGTGGCTTCCATTGAAGTAACTGCCATCTCTATTCTCCGGACTAGTATTGGACAGCTGGGTCAGCGTTGAGATTTATCTCCGCAAAATTCCCGCCCTGCCCACGGTCAGTAGGGGACACCGATGGGCTTGAAAAGGCCGCCGTCCGTCGGATGGGACGATAAGCCGTGGCCCCGTGTGCGGGAGAGCCATACCCTGTGCACGTAAAAGAACACGCTGGATGGCCTTGACGGGAGACTACCATCTGTCTCCCAACAGCTGTTCCAGTGGGTCCCCTTCCCTAACCTTCTCTGAGCCTTCGGGGTCCATGTGACCTGGCCATTTAGCCCATGGTGTGCAAAAAAGTGCCGCTCAGAGGTAAAACAACCCAACCCAACTAGTATTGGAAAACTAAACATCATTTCTGGTTATAAGCCTCCAAATATTATTTTGCGTTCTGTGGATCTGGATTGGATCTTTGAAACAGACTGTCCCACAATTCTTGATGGTGATCTCAACTCCAAACATACTGCTTGGAATTCTCCAAGGTGTAACTTAAATGGTCGCGCCCTGCTTGAATATTCTACTAGTAAGGGGATCATTGTGGATGCGCCTTCCAGTCCCACTTATTTTCCGTACAACCCGAAATACATGCCAGATGTGCTTGATATAGTCCTGCTGGGACACTTTTTTCCGGCCTACCGTCTTGATACCATACCATCGCTAAACTCGGATCACATACCAATCTCTCTTCAGCTCTCCATATTGAATATGGCAACTCCTCCTTCTTTCAAAGGAAAATGCAGTTCTCTGTATTTCCACAATATTGAGGCGGTCATTGAAAATTTTACTGCTATTCTTAATACATGTAAGAGGAAGGCTAGTTATGCAAGGAAAAAAGTTCCTGTTTATTTTAAGTTACCTTCCCACTTACTTGAACTTGTCAAGGCCAAAAACCAAGCTAGACATCGGTGGCAAAGTTTTCGGTATCCTGCAGATAAAAATATGTACTATGCCCTCAAGAACAGAGTTCGAGCAGATATCGCAGAATTCCGAGCAACCTCTTGGAAAAATAAGATTGAAAACCTCTCTGTTTATGATAATTCTATTTGGAACTTTACAAAGAGGCTAAAATATCCTAAAAATAACCTCCCGCCTATACAAGGTGAAAAGGGGGTGGTATATAGTGATGCTGAGAAAGCTGAAGCATTTGCCTCAACATTGGTCACCCAGTTCCAGGAAAATTCTGACTTGTCAGATGAAATTACTCAACGAGAGATGAAAGAGGAAAGACATCATTTCTATCTGCGTCTGACAAGTCAGACACCTTTCACTACCCCTAAGGAGATTAAGGCAGCAATCGGGACGTTAAAGCGACATAAGGCTCCTGGTTTGGATCTGGTTACTAATGCCATGATCAGGAATTTACCCGTCAATGCAATTGTATTTTTTTGTTCTATATTAAATGTCCTTATACGACATGGAGTTTTTCCTGAGGTATGGAAGCGAGCAAAGATCAAGATGATCCCTAAGCCAGGGAAAAATCACAAGTTTTCAAGTAGCTACCGTCCGATTAGCCTGTTGTTTTGTCTCAGTAAGCTGTTGGAACGTATAATGTTGAATCGAATGCAAACATTCGTCTCTCAACATCAGGTGATTCCGGATATACAATTTGCTTTCCGGAAAAAGATGTCAACGGACCACCAGCTTTTACGAGTCGTTGGTAAACTAAAGGAATCCTTAAATAAGAAGGAATTCGTAGCTGCTGCCTTCCTCAATGTGGCAAAGGCCTTCGACAAGGTTTGGGTTGATGGGCTGATTTCTAAGCTCATCAGGCCAAAGGCCCCATCAGGGACGATTCTTTTTATCGAATCCTATTTACATCACTGTACTTTCCAAGTATGTGTAAATGAGAGTCTATCTGCAGTCCAGAGTATACAGGCAGGGGTCCCACAGGGTTCCCTTCTTGGCCCTGTTCTGTTCTCTATTTACATGCATGATTTCCCCTTGCATGACCGTTTGTTTTATGCTATGTACGTGGACGACAAAGCTATACTTTCCACATCTCTGAGGTCTTCGATAGCTATAGACAGGCTGCAGAAAGGTCTAGACCTGGCTGAAAAATGGTACGATAAATGGAAGATCAAAATAAACGCTGACAAAAGTTCAGCGCTACTATTTTCTTTGAAGAAAGTTTCTTGTGATAGCAGTTTATGTATATTTAATAACCCTATTCCTTGGCAAAAAACCACAAAGTATTTAGGGCTGATTTTGCATCATAAATTGAAGTGGAACGACCATATTAAATACATCATTCATAAAGCTAACATCATCCGATGCCAACTTGGACCGTTGTTGGGTCGAAATTCGATCCTTTCTATTGATCACAAATTACTTCTGTACTTTTCTGTGCTACGTCAGTAGTATCATGCCATTATACCGTACCCCCTTTGCACAGTGCTTTCCCCCTATGACGTCACACCTTTCCTTTTCACACCTTTCCCCTCTCAGTGGCGCCATCTCTTGACAGTGAGAAGTACTATTTTCCCAAAAACCCTTCATTTTCACTCTAATTTCTCGTTTTCGGACCCCCCGGTCGACCTACCTATATTTTAAGCCCTCCCCCTTATTAAAAACCCTCCTGGCGCCATCTGTTGACAGTGAGAAGTACTATTTTCTCAAAAACCCCTTTATTTTAAGTCTAATTTCTAGTTTTCGGACCCCACGGTCGACCTACCTATATTTTAAGCCCTCCCCCTTGTGAAAAACCCCTGGTTGACCTTTTAAACACCATACCTATATTTTAAGGCCCCCCTCCTTCACTCGGCTGATGCAAGTCTCAGAATAATTGCATAGAACGATTGGCTGGTCTCAGAATAATTGTATGGAACGATTGGCTGGTCTCAGAATAATTGTACAGAAAAGGATGATACAAAATTCCTTAGTAATTAAACACTCATCAAAATTCCCTTACCTCTATTAAAAACCATCCTACAGTCGAAACTCATTTTACCCTTACTGTAACTGTTTCCATAGAAAATACCATAGGGTGAAATTATTCGTAGGGATGACATGATAAATCTGCTTTTAGAACACACGTCTGAAGTGGAAAAATTTTCAAACTCCGTTAATCAACTCCCTAGTAATTAAACACTCGTCAAAATATTCCTCACCTTTATTGAAATCACTCCACGGTCGAAATAAAAATCAGTTTTCTGTAGATGTGTTTCACCGAAAAAAAAAAATCTCCCTCGCCGTGTGGATTCCGTCCGACTATGCCGTGTACTTGCTGTGGCTTAGATGCGTGTCGAACGGGTCAGACATTTCACATATTAACCTAGCATTCTTTATAACTAGCTTTTTCTATGTATTTCTAACATCAAAACCAACACTACCACTGAACACTTTTGAATGCGGATCTCAAACTCACAAAGCTGTATTTATTACACCAAGACGGCTAAACGATTTTCTTATAATTAAAATTCCCTGCTATTAAACTCCCTAGTAATTAAACACTCGTCAAAATATTCCTCACCTTTATTAAAATCACTCCACGGTCGAAATAAAAATCAGTTTTCTGTAGATGTGTTTCACCGAAATAAAAAAAAAATCCTTTCCCATCAGCGAGATTTGATCCTGCTCTCTTGGGCTCCCGGACGCACGGGACTATGCCGTGTACTTGATGTGGCTTAGATGCATGTCGAACGGGTCAGACATTTCAGATATTAACCTAGCATTCTTTATAACTAGCTTTTTCTATGTATTTCTTACACCAAAACCCGATGGTCCTTTCACATTAATATACGTATTTTTATAACCCACGTATTTTAAGTCCGTTTCAGTAACACTTATTTCTTTTAACTCCGTGACTGTCGCTTACTAGATCTATCCACAGTAACTGTTTTTAAAAGACTGTCCCGCAGAAAATGACGATGGGTAAAAAATCTGATTTTATTCGTCGTGATGAAAAATATTGAGGAGTGATAGGATCGACCTAATAGACTCCGTGTTTGGATCCTCACCCCGGACAGCGTTTCACTGACAGATGGTTAAGTCCTACGAAAATAAAAAATTCCAAACGGGGAATCAAATTGACGAATGAATCTGTGCTGCTCCCGCATTAGGCGAGTTGTCTTATATCGTGAAAACTCGCTGGCGTTCTTTATCGTGGATTTCGGACTCGATATTTTCCCAAGTCCAGAGACGGTTCTCTGCACAACCCTTTATGATAGCTTTCAATGCACCCCATGTAGACTTTTGAAATTATGCGCCCTAAACCTTCAAGAGTTGTGCGTATTAGTCTCCAACGGGGTGATGCCATCAGATATCTGTGCTTCCGCATCAGGACGTCTTGGAAAGTGGTTTTACGTTTGTCTCAATTCATTACTCTCCGTAAGTATATCCATTACGCAACATGGTTTGAAAATACTTATTACCGGTGTATCCTCAGTACATGATGCATTGGAAGTAACGCTACTCGAAGAAAAATCAGCTATCGGAGTAATCATTAATCTACAAACACTCTCACAGTTTGTAAAAATCGTCGAACGTAAGGACGCTAAGGAAATTCGCATTGCGGCGTCAGTTACAAGCTTTACAAGGTCAGTTGTTTTCATCGGGTGAATTCTGTAAAGACTACACGGAACATTGTTATAGAAAGTAAGCCATGCTAAAAATAGAATTCATACGTTTCCGCTTGCGAAAAAAAATTTTAGTTCCAACACGAATGCGCGTTAATAGGGGACAAGAGTCAAATACACTAACCTACTATAAAAAATAATACGTAAGTCTCAATCGAATGTACCCTTCTCATCATACCTGAGCTAATCCACATAACTAAAAAAGTACAAACCTCACCAATGAGCTTTGAATACTTATTACTGTTCAGTCACACCGGTGAAAACGAATTTTTCCCTTGTGGTGAAAAGCGCCGCTGATATACCTTCGATCAGCAGCCCCCGCAACCCACGAGACGGAACGGTGAATTGTGCGCTTAATAGTCAACCCGAATAAGACCTTTTCACAAACGCAGGCACATCTCGAGAATTCACAGTGATTGTAAAGAAATTCAGGGAGACGTGTGCACAGGCGGCCCTCCCGGTGATAAAATGTCACGGGTCAACTCAAGTGCTGACCTATGGAAAGCTGATAACCGAAACACGTCTAATTTCTTGTGAGAGCCGCTCAGTGCTTTATCTTCCTCGAGGGTGCCCTAATGAGAAAGTTAAATAATGACATAACGAAATGCAGTAATTCAAAATAAGGGATTCTTCTACCGATTCACGTGAACTGATGAAATACACATCACGGCAACAAGCAGGCCAGCTGGTGACGTACAAAGGTCACGGACCACTCGCCCACGCCACTAGCTCTGACCTATGGAAAGCTGATAAGTCGATGCGAAAGATATATTACTCATACTTTACTCATGCCTTCATCTTCCTCAAAGATCTTTTGAACAAAGTTAAATAATTACAGTTAATGCCACGCTATCAGAACTCCGTGTGGGCTAGCTTCGGGTCTTATCGCGTCCCCCCAAGCATACGTATTTTTATAGCCCACGTATTTTAAGTCCGTTTTAATCAATATTTATTTCTTTCAACTCACTCCCTCGTGACTATTACTAGAAGAAGGGCTACCTCACAGTAGCAGCAAATAAAAAATCTGATTTTATTCGTCGTGATGAAATATATTGAAGGTAATAGTGTCGACCTAAAAGATCCGTGTTCGGATCCTCACCCCGGATGGCTTTTGACAAAAGTCCTACGAAATAAAAAAAAAAACTCTCCCGTTACGGGACGTTGTTTAAAAATACTTATTATGGCTGTGTCCTCAGTACATGATGCAAACTCTTTCCCAGGAAGTAACGCTATTCGATGTATCCCCCGGTTACATGCTTTTACAGGGTAAAGCCTGTGTGGCAGAATGTTAAAAGTAGAGTTCATACGTTTCCGTAAAGCTTAAGTTCCAACATGCGTTAAAGGAGTATGGTTCGACTCACTTTGAGAGGAGCAGTCGCTCGGACCAAAAGCCTGATGGGTCTCCTGCCGAATGCTACACTTTATCAGAACACCGTGTGGGGTACCTTCTAGAAAAGGGAAAATTTTTAATGTCATAAGAAATGTGTGACGTATAATCCGTGGAAAAAATACGAAATCTTTAACATCCGCACTTCAAATTTTCATACGACATTCGGGGGGTTAAGTTTCAACCTTTATTTTTTCCATCCGCAATAATACACAGTTTCTGTGGAGCACTGGTGACTTCGACGCAAAGGGTGATCCACACTAAAAAACTAATCCCATAGACAATGAAGAACTAAAAAAGTCATTAAAACAGTGAATGTACAGAGATTGACAGCAGTAATATAGACAGGGACCCATCGCTCACTATCATAGCCCTCGAGAAATTATCAAATCTGTAAAGGTCTGGCCACACAATCTTCTGAGTTAATTCTGGACGGATCACAAGGACTTTTTCTCACATTCGTTAATCAAAGTGCCTACGCATCAGACTTGTCATTACACCGACAAATTAACCATAGAATGAGTAAGCATTTAGAATGAAAAATTCAGTTTGCTTCAGTGTCACAGCTTTCATTTTCAGATGCACCCCACAGATTCGTAAAACACTCATTAGGTATGCGTTCACAAGATAATTACACTTCATCACTGATTCATCTTCCCTATCTTTCTAATAAATCATACGCCCAAAGTAGATAATTATATTACGAAAATAAAATCGATTTTAAGTGATTCCGTATTCGTAATTTATTAATGCTAAAGAATCACGACGAAAATCTCACAATAGTCTACCCAATACTTTACCATAGCCGATACAATCACAAGTTACGATAGTCAGCATCTGCTCCCATAGACCAGGGACGGGTGAATAGCGACCCGTGGGTCGCATTCGGCCCGCTAAGAGTTTTTTGTTGCCCGCCAAGGAAGAAAAATCCTCCCCGTGCGCGACCGAAGATTCGTCTCGTATTTTCCATTAGGACGGCCACGTCAATATGCATACGAAGTGTATGAAAACAATTGCCCACTCCGGACATAGACAGTAGGTTAGTTACTTCTAACAAAGTCAAGGTTTGAGATCCATAGTAAGACACGAATGTTACCGAACACCTATGTCGTGTGAATGCTAACTGTTACGACAGATAGTTGCATATTTTTTTTAAAGATACATCGAATGTACTCTTACATGAACGAAGCTTCCCATTTCCTAATGTGTGAGGGGGAAAGCGTGAACAGTCAATGCTGACTGCATGAAATATGATTCGAACGGAAGACAATCTGAACAGGTGCTTTTTTTTAAAAAACTGAAAATTCACTGTTTATAGTATTTCTGTCAAAAGTTGGGGGCTCAGATTCGCGACCTAGCTTTGCGTTCACTGACTTCCCGCCTACCCCCTTTGCAATAAGGAAAATACTCTCGAGAGCAAATTATATCTAAAATCAGTTTCGTAACCCCTTGTGCCATCGAACTAAGATTCAGACACTCAGCTGTCGGGCATAAGGTTAAACTAATTTCTCACCTCGGTACGTTTGAATAAGCGCACGCTGCAAACACAAGTTTTTCGACAAAAGATAAGGTGTTTCGCTACAACATAACACGGAGATGTCTGCTCAGTTATTTTTTCCTATTTCGACACTGTCTATGGAACATTACACCTCTACATACCATAAGCATAATGCCTCGCGATTCTAAGCGTTCCCCGAACCAATATTAATCTTATTTTTGTAGTTCAACGGAGTGCTTTGAGCTTGCTCAACCTCTGTCAAGGGTTGGACCAGTGCTTGTGTCGTGACCCCAGGAATTGATCCTGCGGACACGACTTGGGCTATGAAAGGTCCTTGAATGTGTTTTGTTCAAAGTATGAACAAAGACCTGGTTAGTCATCTTAGTTTCCACGAACTTGCCAGTTAAACTGGATGAAACCAGTGTCTAGCATCGCCCCAGGAGCCAAAAACTTCCGGACCCAGAGTTCGGACTCGCTGCAAAGGAGGCCGAGTAGGCGGAGCGATGTTCGTCCGACGCCCAATTGCAGGTGCCCGCGTCAGCTTACGACGCTGACCACCGCTAGAGGTCGCGGCGGGAAGAAGCGGCAATTCTGAACTGCGGCAGAGAAGAGCCTTCTTGTCTCCATGCTTCGACAGAGTGAAGACGTCTTCTTTTGGCCGGGAACCGGCAAGGCCTCGTGTAACTAGTTTAGAAGTTTTCAAACTGTTTTAATCTTTTTGCCGAGTTATACCTAGGCGATGGACCTTCAACGGACAGTGCTGATCTTCGCAACAAAGGCTCCTGCAGCGACCACCTCATCCAACAGGTAGAGTCACCCTCATTCATAAATCTGGTATCTTTTCCACAAATTTCTACTGTCTGCTTCCGCCACTGTGCTCTGGGGAACAGCCCCCATACTAGGACTTTAAGAGCTGGTAGCTCACATTAAATGAATAGACTTTTGCCTAAACGAAGTGGCGTCTAATTGTAAAGGCAGTCATCGCCTGAGAACGAGAAAGTTGGCTGTATTCCCCGAAGGGAACTCCTGATACGGGAGAGTAGTTTTAGCAATGTACTGTAAATAAATTATGTTTAAATGGTAATATCTGACTCCTCTCTGTCTTTTAAGATTGTCACGTATCGGGTTATTGCAGAGAAGGTCCCCTTCTCGATAGTCTGCACAAGACACAGCACGGCCAAAATCGACGGGAGGGAGTCAGGAACTTAATGGCGGACCGCCCTCATACGAAAGGGGGGTTCACGTCAAATTGGTTGCCGTGACCCAGGATTTTCGAACCTGAGTGTTATTGCGGTTAGAAATAAAAACACGTCAAATTGGTGACGTGACCACGGATTAGCTTCAAACTGGTTTCTGTGACCCAGTATGTTCGAACCTGAGTGTTATCGCGGCTAGAAAAAGAGTATAATTAGAGATGGCAAAATTATTGTGTTGAAATGTGGCAGTAGCAGAATGTAAAAAAAATTCAGAATGTTAAATATTGTGATTTTAGTGACTTTAGTGATTTAAATTGTGACTTAATATTGTGATGTTAGTGAGAATTGTATACTATGTTTTGAGCGAGGAATTTCAGGAGCATCTGTTAAAACAAGTGTTATATTGAAGTATAGAAAGTGATTTGAATTAAATGTTTAGTGCTAAGAAATAAGTATAAGACTATAGCTAGGAACAGGTGTAGAGTGTATGAAGGAAGTATTAGAGGTTTCGACTAGGGACTATATCATGATATTTTAGATAGGAGTGATTTTTTTTTCTTGTGTTACTGTTAAGTTGCATTTCTGTGTGCGCCTCCATTGCACTTAGGAGGTACCAAAAAAACCAACACACAGCACAACATGCAGCACAATATTTGCGTAGTGAGAAACCCCCCCCCCCCCCCCCCCCGAAGCAATGGAGAGTCAGGACGCAAGTGCGCCACCCACCCAGGAGCCGTCCCCAACGACGGGACCTCTCCTGGCGGGGTTCGTAGATTTAGTTAACCCGTACGAAGGAGATAGTAGTCGCACTGCCGCAGCGTTTTTCGAACAAATAGAGGGAGTAGGGAGGATCGCACGATGGCAGCCGAGCGAGATGGCAATCATTGCCCGCTCGAAGCTGCGAGGAGCCACTGCGGAATTCGTTAACCAATCCCCGGAATTAAGGAACGAAGAGGATTTTGCCATTTTCAAAAGGGCGGTGTTAGAAAGGTTCAATAGCAAGGCGCCATTAGCCACCCGCCTGCATGAATTCACAAGCTGTCAGCAAGCGGCGAACGACAGTGTCCGGGAGTATGCTGCCCGCATTAGGACCCGGGCCTATCAGTTTTTAGGAACAGCAGGGAGAAACACGGACAGCGAGGATCAGGGAATCGGCGATCAGATGCGCCTTGCCCAGTTTTTGGCGGGCCTGGTCCCGCGGCTCAAGCGATTCGTACTGTCTCATAACCCCCGTACTTTCGAAGAGGCTTTAGCGAAAGCTACGCTGGAAGAGAGCAATGAGCGTGCCTCCGGACGACCGCCAGCCATACGAGCACTTGATGAGGAAACCCCTGCTAGAAACACAGAGTCGAACCCTCTGCCCCAGCTACAGGATCTGTTGGCAGCCTTTCCGCTGTGCCAGATCCAGGCAGATTTGGTACGTTTAGGGGAGCGCCTTCACCAGATTGAGGACAGTGAGAGAGGAGCCATACCAGTCAGCCCCAGCAACAGCAGCACCCCTGGGCGGATCGCCGGGGTGTCACGTGCTTTGCATGCGGCGGAGTGGGCCATTACGCCCGTCAGTGTGCGTCGCCCCCTACCGTACGCCCACGTGACCCGCGATACCAAACAGGACGAAACCGGCAGCAAAATCGAAACCGAGCAGCCCCACGGAGGACACGCTGGACGAGAGAGAATGGATTCCCTTTTACCCCCCCCTCAGCAAACTCAAGAACGGGGTAGAGAAGAGTTGCGGCAAGCCAACCACCATACGGCACCTTTAAACTAGAATGGGAGGGAAGCCCCGGATGCACTTCCCAGAATCCCCCCGAAGCGTCAGCCGTCCGCATTGCCCCGTGTGCCATACTATGTAGTGATGAAAATTCACCCATTGTGTCCGGCCACATGGAGGACATGGAGGTGTCGGCCCTCGTCGATACCGGCGCCACTGTGTCCGTCATGAATAGCCAGTGTTTTCAGCGCTTGAGAAGCCAAATCCTGCACAAAACGGTTCCCCCCCCCAACATAATTTGAAAACTGTAGATGGCCACCCCCTTCCAGTGATAGGCAGATACATGGTGACCCTCACATTTGATGGAATTAGTTTTGAGCACCCCACAGTAGCCCTTGACATAGACACTCCACGATACGACATGATAATGGGACACGATATCCTCAAGAAGCATCGATTCATCATAGATTGTCATTCAGGCACAGTGCAAAGGAAGAAGGACGAGAAATTGGAACATAGGAGCAACCCCCTCACATTGCCCGCTTACCCTGCCCAGGAGCAACCTTCACCCCCCTCCCCTACACCCACGTACATTGGGCGCATCATACAGAGGCTCTGCGTCCCTCCCCGAGCCGAGCCCTCATCGAATGTTCTGCACCCCAGCTCCGAGGATGCATGATCTTAGCGCAGCCACATGAGCAGCTGAAAACCGGTTCCGTGCGCGTAGCCCGCTCGGTGAACCACGTGGACGGTAGCGGCCAACTCAACATCCGGGTCGCCAATACCTCATCGGCCCCTATCTGGCTGAATAAAAACATGCGCATCGCCACGTTGGAAGCCCTCGACACCGCACAAATAGAACCTCCTAGCATCCCCCGGAAGACAAGAAAATCGCCCCTGTCCCTGGAAGATTTCCAATTGGACCATATTGGGCCTCAAGAGAAGAGTAAACTGGGAAAATTGTTAATGAAAAATCGAGATGTTTTTGCGAGAGGTGTCAGCGAATTGACCGGCACAGAGGCCGTGTATCATGAAATCCACCTTACAGACGACCGCCCCGTGAGGCAGCGGGCATACAGGGTGCCATTCGCGCTGCAGGGCGAACTAGACCGACAAGTAGATGAGCTGTTAGAGCAAGGGATAATAAGAGAAAGCGCCTCTCCTTTTGCGTCACCCATCGTCTTGGTGAAGAAAAAAGACTCCACCTACAGATTCTGCTTTGACTACAGGGCACTAAATGCGAAAACAATCCCAGATTCGTACCCTCTCCCCCTCATAAACGAAATTATCGACCAACTAGCTCACGCCAAATATTTTAGCTCGCTGGATATGGTATCCGGTTATTGGCAGGTTCCCGTACACCCACGTGACGTGGAGAAGACTGCGTTCATCAGTAGGAAAGGGTTATTTGAATTTAACTACTTACCATTTGGACTGAAGAACAGTCCCGCTACTTTCCAACATTTACTGGACCACGTATTAATGGGAATGCGACAAGAGCAAGTTCTCGTCTACCTCGACGACATAATGGTGGCCTCCCAGACATTTGAACAACACACCGAACGGTTACAGAGGGTATTTGACCGCCTACGGGCCTACAAATTAAAGTTGAAGCCAGCGAAGTGCCAATTCATGAAGGAATCCCTCACGTACTTGGGACATTTGATTTCCGCAGAAGGGGTCCAGCCGGACCCGCGGAACGTCCAGGCCATTGAAGAATTTCCTCGCCCCCGTAGTGTCCGGAACGTTCGAGCCTTCCTAGGCCTAACCGGCTACTACCGGCGCTTTATCGATCGCTACGCCGATCTTACAGCCCCCTTGGTCCATTTAGTGAAGAAGGACCCCCCTTTTAGATGGTCTTTAGAAGGGGAGGAAGCATTCGAAGTACTTAAGAGGAAATTAATGACCGAGCCCCTTCTCCTGTACCCCGACTTTGGACGGAAGTTTTTCCTGTCGACCGATGCGTCGGATATTGCGGTAGCCGGCGTACTCGAGCAGGAGACGGACGACGGTTTCCGTTGTCCGTATAGGTCACGACGGTATAGGTAACGACGGTTAGGCCGTAGTACCTATATGGGCGACGATTTACGGTTGTGTCCGACCATGCCCCCCTCACATATTTACTGAAGCTCAAGAACCCCTCCAGTAGGTTGGCCAAGTGGAATCTGACGCTGCAGGACTACGATTTTGACATCATTTATCGGCCTGGGAAACACAATGTCCCCGCCGACATCCTGTCCCGTCACATACAGGCAGTCGAGAGAAACCCCCCTTCCCAGAGCCCCTTTGGCGATCTAGCCCGTCTGAGAGACCTACAGCTGGAGGACCCCACTTTTAGGAACACCATCGAAATTTTAGAGAGTAGGGCCCACGATTCACCCGCCAGTGCCGCCGAACCCTTTTACTTGAAGGAAGGTATCCTATACCATTTGGCCCCCCCGACTAGCCACAGCCCCTGCATGGAAGGAACGGAGCAGCTAGTGATCCCTGTCAGTCTGCGAGGGCAGATATTGGAGTTGTGCCACGACAACCCCTGCTCAGGCCACTTGGAGAGTACGAAACATTGCAAAGAGTAAGGTCTGAGTACTACTGGCCCGGCATGTACGCCGATATTCGCAATTACGTCCAGACCTGTGTATCTTGTCTGCAATGGAGAGGCTACGTCGAGAAGAAGAAAGGAAACCTAGTTCGAGCCCCACTCACGAGCCGCCCCTTTCAGCGCATAGGCATGGATATTTTAGGCCCTCTACCCATCACTCAACGAGGAAATAGGTACATCTTAGTCATTATGGACTACTTCACCAAATGGCCAGAGGTCTACGCGCTGGCCGATCAGTCAGCAGAGTCGATTGCTAGAGCGTTTGTAGAAGATTTTATTCCCAAACATGGAATTCCCGCTACTGTCATCAGTGATAATGGGCGCAACTTTACCGGTCGCGTGATGACCGGGGTATTTAACCGATTAGGCATTACCAAACAAAACACTAGTTTTTATCACCCGAGCTCCAACGGCCTAGTGGAGAAATTCAACCAGTCCATAGCATCCATCTTATCTCATCTGGTGGCCGACAAAAATGATGTGTGCATCTGCCATTTGTTTTGATGGCTTATCGGAGTGCCACCCACAGTTCCACCCATGAGACCCCCTATTTTCTACTTTACGGCCGAGACGTGGCCCTACCTTACCAGATGTGGCAGACGAAGGAGCCCCCAACCTACGCAGACACTGAGAGCTATGGCGAACAGTTAGCCAACAAGTTGAATGAAGCATATGAGCTGGTGAAGGCGAATCTTGAAACCGCAGCTACGAGTCAGGAGTAGCAGAGAAAAAAATTGGCCGTGGATAAAGGTATTCGGCCTGGTGACCTAGTGTTTTTATATAGCCCACGGGTCCCTCGCAGGAATACCAGGAAGCTATCGAAAATGTCCACCGGGCCGTGGCGAGTGCTACAACGCCTCACCGAAGTGAATTATAAAATTGCCTTAGTCGCCAACCCTCACAAAGTAGAGACAGTGCATGTCGATAGCCTCACCAAACTGCGGAAGCGACGCCCGTACCTGATAGGCAAGCCCTCCATCCCAGAAGATCCCACACCAAAACCCCCAACGCCCCCACCACGACCCATCGTTGAGCCAGAATCTGAGGATGACGACTGGGAGTCGAACCCCCGAATCCCACAGAATCACGTTGCAGGCCGCCCGGCGCCAGACACGCGAGCGCACCCTGCCACAGCGAGCTCCCAGCCGCCACATAGGTACGACCTTCGACCACGTGCGCCAGACGGAAGAGTCGCCCCAGCCACTGCCGCTGACACCCCCCCGCACACCGTGGCTTGCTATAACGTCAACACATCCGGTGGATCAGCACCCCTTCCGCCTTTGCCTCAGCGGCCGCCCCGCAGCAGACGACGCTTGAAAACACGGAATACTGGGATACAGGACGAACTCGGGGAAGTGAAGCTCGCCTCATGGGCTAATGTTGTCGCGAAGGGACGCCTTCACGATGCATCGCCCCAGGACAGCAGAAATCCCCTCCCCTGGTCCGTCACTGCTCAACAGTCTTCATCTGTACACTAGCGCACTCACTCACTCCCCCCCCCCCCCCCCCCCCCCCCCCCCGCTATCAAGCGCAGCGAAGGAGTGGAATCTGAAGCATAGAACGCTCACGCGAGAATTTCTCCCGTGCGCGGTGGCCCGGCCGCAAGCGGATGGTGACGTTTTAGGCAGACTCTGGAGGGACTGTAGGTTCTACGCACACCCCCCCCCCCCCTCGTGAGTCGGCGAAGGAAGTGTGCCGAGAGGTGACGTCATGTCATGGCGCTCGTCATATCCTCCCAGGGCCCGGGAGATGCTGCGAGAGCAATGACTTCGACGTATCGGCGTCTCACAACACCCCCCCCACACACACACACACACCCATTCAATCAATCGGCCGGAAGAAACAAAGCCGTTATTAGCAATGGAGTAGACCTAGTGTAAAGTCACCATTGGAATAGTACAGATTTGAGATTCGATAAATAATTATAAATGATTTGCTATTGGAGATTTGAGTTTTTGAGAAGTAATGTTTGTCACTATTAAATGAATTGATGGAGAAATAATTTTAGATGATCATTGTCAGAGTAACTATTAGATGATTTTGTGATTATAAGAGTAATTTTAGATGATTTTGCTATTATAGGAGTAATAGTTGGATGATTTTGCTAGTATAAAGTGAGTTTTCTTGAGAAGTGTCTTAAGTATCAACTACGAAATGACCGAGAAGTAATGTTTGTCACTATTAAATGAATGGATGGAGAAATAATTTTCGATAATCATTGTCAGAGTAACTTGGAAATAATTATGAATGATTTTGTTATTAGAGGTTTGAGTTTTCGAGAAGTAATTATGTCAAGATTAAATGAATTAAGGGAGAGATAATTAGATGATCATTGTCAGAGTAACTATTAGGTGATTTTGTGATTACAAGAGTAATTTTAGATGATTCTGTTCATTAAGAGTAATTTTAGATGATTTTGTTACTGTGAGAGTAACAATTAGATGATTTTGTGATTATAAGAATAAAAGTTAGATGATTTTGTTGGTATAAAGTGAGTTTTACTGAGAAAGGATTTTTATTCTTGTTTTATTGTTGGAATTGTAACTAACTTCAGGAAGTTCTTGCTAATTAGAAGTGTAATCTGTACCATAAGATTTTTAAGTTCTATGTAACAGTGAGTCACGTGGCGGTAAGCACGAAGACAGACTGTGTGTTTGTAACTTGAGTACGTGGAAAACCAGATTGGTGACCCTTTTTCCCTGTTTTCTCTATTTCAAGTGCTGTGGAGCCTCCTGCAGACCGACGCCCACCAGAGCGGTCCGGGCGGACCCCAACTGTGAATCGCTGGACTTTCTTTTTGTGCGATCATGTGAACTGTGTGACCTTTTAGACTGTTTGGTGCGACAGCTGGACTCATGAAGAAAAAGCCAGATTCCAGATCGTGATGGGTGACCCAGGAGATCATCTTCAACAATATAGTGCCATCTGCAGTGCGGTCAGCGACCTTTTCCCTGCCCTGCCTGTCCTCCTCTCTCCCTAAAGGGGGATAGGTGTGTCGTGCCCCCAGGAATTGATCCTGCGGACACGACTTGGGCTATGAAAGGTCCTTGAATGTGTTTTGCTCAAAGTATGAACAAAGACCTGGTTAGTCATCTCAGTTTCCACGAACTTGCCAGTTAAACTGGATAAAACCAGTGTCTAGCATCGCCTCAGGAGCCAAAAACTTCCGGACCCAGAGTTCGGACTCGCTGCAAAGGAGGCCGAGTAGGCGGAGCGATGTTCGTCCGACGCCCAATTGCAGGCGCCCGCGTCAGCTTACGACGCTGACCACCGCTAGAGGTCGCGGCGGGAAGAAGCGGCAATTCTGAACTGCGGCAGAGAAGAGCCTTCTTGTCTCCATGTTTCGACAGAGTGAAGACGTCTTCTTTTGGCCGGGAACCGGCAAGGCCTCGTGTAACTAGTTTAGAAGTTTTCAAACTGTTTTAATCTTTTTGTCGAGTTATACCTAGGCGATGGACCTTCAACGGACAGTGCTGATCTTCGCAACAAAGGCTCCTGCAGCGACCACCTCATCCAACAGGTAGAGTCACCCTCATTCATAAATCTGGTATCTTTTCCACAAAATTCTACTGTCTGCTTCCGCCACTGTGCTCTGGGGAACAGCCCCCATACTAGGACTTTAGAGCTGGTAGCTCACATTAAATGAATAGACTTTTGCCTAAATGAAGTGGCGATTAATTGTAAAGGCGGTCATCGCCTGAGAACGAGAAAGTTGGCTGTATTCCCCGAAGGGAACTCCTGATACGGGAGAGTAGTTTTAGCAATGTACTGTAAATAAATTATGTTTAAATGGTAATATCTGACTCCTCTCTGTCTTTTAAGATTGAGTCACGTATCGGGTTATTGCAGAGAAGGTCCCCTTCTCGATAGTCTGCACGAGACTAAGCACGGCCAAAATCGACGGGAGGGAGTCAGGAACTTAATGGCGGACCGCCCTCATACGAAAGGGGGGTTCACGTCACTTGCACCGATGGGGCGGACCAGCAGCGATTCATTTTTCAAGTATTAGAACGTTCATGTTACAATTTCTTGCAACAACGTTCATTTCTGGTAAAGATGCATGTCAGCACATTCACTTTACATGTGAATATTACATTTCAATCTTGTGCGAACCAGGCATTCAGTTGAGAAAGAGTATGTGAATATCACATTTTAACTGTATGTGAATCAGTCACTTCAGAATACTAACACCTTGCGAGCTCACTGAAACGTACCTCCTTCTTGTGTCTCTCCATATACTATTCTTATGAGCACAAAAGATAGGATGTTTCACTACAATCTACACGGAGATGTCTGTTTAGTTTTTTTTTCCCCTCCTATTTCTACACTAGTGTGGAAGTCTTAGAACAAGTGGTTAGCACACGTTTTTAATATGCATCTTGTTTAGAAATCTGAAAGAACACTGTCTATGGAACATTACCCCCTTGCAAGCTAGTACTAATTACTTCACGATTCTGAGGGACAAAGGTTGTAATCGTTGGCGGATATTTTTCACAAATATGTAATCAACCAGTGTTCGGATATTTGATCCATAGTAAGACATGAACATTGTTTACCTCCCATCGACAATCCCTTCTATGGATCGTATGAGAGATGACTCTTACGACAATTAGCAGGGTGAAGTCGTATTTATTTTTAAAAGCAGAGACACACTAATTACCGACTAGCTAGAGAACGATATATTAACCTGCTAAAGTTTGATTTTAACGATCAGATATACCATCACTTCTTTAGTTCATACTAATATTCCAACTTTTAAAGGTAATATGGTCTCGTTATAAGCGATTACATGCACACTCTATACTTTAAATCTATAGAGACAACGATCACTAAACATGGAACACATCTGTGAAATATCACCATATTTTTGTTTTTAACGCACGGTTGAATCATTCTACTAAGCTAGCTTTGGTTTCATTATGAGTGTGTTTTTTAAGATACTTTTGAAATTCTCTGTTAGTGAATTCAACCCCCCTTATCTGTTTGTAATTTCAGAGGTATTCTGAATGGTTTTTGTGATCAAAAGCTCCCACGATTTCCATTTTAAAGGAACATCACATGCATATTTCGAAAGCACGTCTATACATGCCAGTAAATATTTGTAGACGTCATTATGTTTACTAAGAGATGGTATATCTACCAGATCTCGACTAATGGGATGGAGTTACAGGGACAAGTCACAGGTTTAAGGTATAAGTATTACTCTTTGACGAGTAGTAAGGCATTATTTTTACAGTATCGACTTGCTATGGCTTGTGCTAAACGTTCCCTGACCTGTGGTGATCTTCCTGCGAAGCGACTTGCTGTTAGAGATGATGTTAGCCATATGTTTCAACTCGGATCGGATTTGTTTGCGAGCGTTTGTGAATATCGGACATATCCTAAAGTGCACATACGTGTTTTCCAGAGTGATGACTCGTTAAAACTATATCCTACAAAGGACGGTGTGATGCTGTCTGAAGAGCAGTGGCATGGACTGGTTTCGTATGCGTCTACAATCGTCGAAGCGTTTGAAGATGTCGAATACGGCAAGTATGAACTGGACACTATGGTTTGCTTCGTCGTGCTCAAAGGTGGACACGGGGTGGTCATTAAAAAAAGCATCCCCCGTGATGCAGGACTTGTATTTTCATCATCGGTTCATCTCAGCGTCGAACAGTGGCAGCGGTTGACAGATTTATGTGATCCACTCACCTACAGCTTGATGGCTCTGAAGTTTGAAAACGGTAAATTTTGGAATGCCGTGCGGAAGGCCGAATTATCTGCAAATCTTCCGCAAAGAGCCCCATCTAACGACCGACCCCTTGAACACGACAGCAGTGATTCCGTAAAGCAGACTTTGAAATCAATTCTCCGAAAAGAACTTTTTACACTGCTACGTAAGAACTGTTACGGGTGTGAAGTGGATCATCCGAATCAACTCCGCCATTTCCGCCATTCGTGCCTCACCATAAACGCTGAATCAGCTTACGATTATTTCCCCGAAGTGATAAGAAATGTTAATCTAACTGATATTGCCGTACGTTTTGTGGAAGAATCATGTATCGAACTAAATCGTCCTGCTAATGTCGCATTTATGTCTAAATTGAACTTTGCAACAGTACTAAAAGAGGTGCACAATGAACTGGTATGTACGAACTAAATATTAATGTGACCTTAATGTAAATAAATATGAATGTCTCTGATATTTTTGTCAATGTGATTTCTTTGTATAGTTAACAGGGGTTTTAAGGTCAGCCTTAGAAGTGTTAATATTGTTCTCTGTATCAAGACCCTACACAGCTAGCAAGCTATGTTGGGCCGAATGTTTTATATTGAGTGAGTGTAAAAGAAAGGATAGGGAACCAAAGCTAGCTTAGTAGAACAATTCAACCGTGCGTTAAAAACAAAAATGTGGTGATATTTCACAGATGTGTTCCATGTTTAGTGATCGTTGTCTCTATAGATTTAAAGTATAGAGTGTGAAGGTATCGCTTATAACGAGACCATATTTCCTTTAAAAGTTGGAATATTAGTATGAACTAAAAAAGTGATGGTATATCTGATCGTTAAAATCAAACTTTAGCAGGTTAATATATCGTTCTCTAGCTAGTCGGTAATTAGTGTGTCTCTGCTTTTAAAAATAAATACTTCACCCTGCTAATTGTTGTAACAGTCATCTCTCATACGATCCGTAGAAGGGATTGTCGATGGGAGGTAAACAACGTTCATGTCTTACTATGGATCAAATATCCGAACACTATGGTTGATTACATATTTCTGAAAAATATCCGCCAACGATTACAACCTTCGTCCCTCAGAATCGTGAAGTAATTAGTACTAGCTTGCAAGGGGGTAATGTTCCATAGACAGTGTTCTTTCAGATTTCTAAACAAGATACATATTAAAAACGTATGTTAACCACTTGTTCCAAGACTTCCACACTAGTGTAGAAATAGGAGGAAAAAAAAATAACTAAACAGACATCTCCGTGTTAGATTGTAGTGAAACATCCTATCTTTTGTGCTCATAAGAATAGTATATGGAGAGACACAATAAGGAGGTACGTTTCAGTGAGCTCGCAAAGGTGTTAGTATTCTGAAGTGACTGATTCACATACAGTTAAAATGTGATATGCACATACTCTTTCTCAACTGAATGTCTGGTTCACACAAGACTGAAATGTAATATTCACACGTAAAGTGAATGTGCTGACATGCATCTTTACCGGAAATGAAGGTTGTTGCAAGAAATTGTAACATGAACGTCCAAATACTTAAAAAATGAATCGCTGCTGGTCCGCCCCATCAGTGCAAGCACTGGTCCAACCCTTGACAGAGGTTGAGCAAGCTCAAAGCACTCCGTTGAACTACAAAAATAAGATTAATTTCGGTTCGGGGAACGCTTAGAATCGCGAGGCATTATGCTTATGGTATGTAGAGGCATAATGTTCCATAGACAGTGTCGAAATAGGAAAAAATAACTAAGCAGACATCTCCGTGTTATGTTGTAGCGAAACACCTTATCTTTTGTCGAAAAACTTGTGTTTGCAGCGTGCACTTATTCAAACGTACCGAAGTGAGAAAATAGTTTAACCTTATGCCCGACAACTGAGTGTCTGAATCTTAGTTCGACGGCACAAGGAGTTACGAAACTGATGAGATATAATTTGCTCTCGAGAGTTTTTTCCTAATTACAAAGGGGTAGGCGGGAAGTCAGTGAACACAAAGCTAGGTCGCAAATCTGACCCCCCAAATTTTCATGGAAATACTATAAACAGTGAGTTTTCAGTTTTTAAACAAAAGCACCTGTTCAGATTGTCTTTCATACGAGTCATATTTCATGCAGTCAGCATTAACTGTTCACGCTTTCCCCCTCACACATTAGGAAATGGAAGCTTCGTGCATGTAAGAGTGCATTCGACATATCTTTAAAAAAATATGCAACTATCTGTCTTAACAGTTAGCATTCACACGACATAGGTGTTCGGTAACATTCGTGTCTTACTATGGATCTCAAACCTTGACTTTGTTAGAAGTAACTAACCTACTGTCTACGGCCGGAGTGGGCAATTGTTTTCATACACTTCGTATGCGTATTGACGTGGTCGTCCTAATGGAAAATACGAGACGAATCTTCGGTTGCGCACGGGGAGGATTTTTCTGTCTTGGCGGGCAACAAAAAACTCTTAGCGGGCCGAATGCGACCCACGGGTCGCTATTCACCCGTCCCTGGTCTATGGGAGCAGATGCTGACTATCGTAACTTGTGACTGTATCGGCTATGGTAAAGTATTGGGTACTCTATTGTGAGATTTTCGTCGTGATTCTTTAGCATTAATAAATTACGAATACGGAATCACTTAAAGTCTATTTTATTTTCGTAATATAATTATATACTTTGGGCGTATGATTTATTAGAAGGATAGGGAAGATGAATCAGTGCTGAACTGTAATTATCTTGTGAACGCATACCTAATGAGTGTTTTACGAATCTGTGGTGTGCATCTGAAAATTAAAGCTGTGACACTGAAGCAAACTGAATTTTTCATTCTAAATGCTTACTCAGTCTATGGATAATTTGTCGGAGTAATGACAAGTCTGATGCGTAGACACTTTGATTAACGAATGTGAGAAAAAGTCCTTGTGATCCGTCCAGAATTAGTTCAGAAGATTGTGTGGCCAGAACTCTATTCATCTTTGATAATTTCTCGAGGCCTATGATAGTGAGCAATGGGTCCCTGTCTATATTACTGCTGTAAATCTCTGTACATTACACAAGTCCATTCACTGTTTTAATGACTTTTTTAGTGGACGGTCGTTAGTGTGGAACGTCCTTTGCGTCGAAGTCAGCCATCTCCACAGAAACTGTGTATTATTGCGGCTGGAAAAAATAAAAGTTGAAACTTAACCCCCGAATGTCGTATGAAAATTTGAAGTGGGGATGTTAAAGATTTCGTATTTTTTCCACGGATTATACGTCACACATTTCTTATGACATTAAAAATTTTCCCTTTTCTAGAAGGTACCCCACACGGTGTTCTGATAAAGTGTAGCATTCGGCAGGAGACCCATCAGGCTTTTGATCCGAGCGAGTGCTCCTCTCAAAGTGAGTTGAACCATACTCCTTTAACGCATGTTGGAATTTAAGCTTTACGGAAACGTATGAACTCTTTAACATTCTGCCACACAGGCTTTACCCTGTAAAAGCATGTAACCGGGGGATACATCGAATAGCGTTCCTTCCTGGGAAAGAGTTTGCATCATGTACTGAGGACACAGCCATAATAAGTATTTTTAAACAACGTCCCGTAACGGGGGAGTTTTTTTTTTTTATTTCGTAGGACTTTTGTTAAAAGCCATCTGGGGTGAGGATCCCAACATGGATCTTTTAGGTCGACCCTATTACCTTCAATATTTTTCATCATGACGAATAAAATCAAATTTTTTATTTGCTGCTACTGTGAGGTAGCCCTTCTTCTAGTAAGAGTCACGAGGGAGTGAGTTGAAAGAAATAAGTATTGATTAAAACGGACTTAAAATACGTGGGCTATAAAAATACGTATGCTTGGGGGGACGCGATAAGACCCGAAGCTAGCCCACACGGAGTTCTGATAGCGTGGCATTAAGAGTAATTGTTTCACTTTGTTCAAAAGATCTTTGAGGAAGATGAAGACACGAGTAAAGTATGAGTAATATATCTTTTGCATCGACTTATCAGCTTTCCATAGGTCAGAGCTAGTGGCGTGGGCGAGTGGTCCGTGACCTTTGTACGTCACCAGCTGGCCTGCTTGTTGCCGTGATGTGTATTTCATCAGTTCACGTGAATCGGTAGAAGAATCCCTTATTTTGAATTGATGCATTTCGTTATGTCATTATTTAACTTTCTCATTAGGGCACCCTCAAGGCACTGAGCGGCTCTCACAAGAAATTAGACGTGTTTTGGTTATCAGCTTTCCATAGGTCAGCACTTGAGTTGACCCATGACATTTTATCACCGGGAGGGTCGCCTGTGCACACGTCTCCCTGAATTTCTTTACAATCACTGTGAATTCTCGAGATGTGCCTGCGTTTGTGAAAAGGTCTTATTCGGGTTGGCTATTACGCGCACAATTCACCGTTCCGTCTCGTGGTTGCGGGGGCTGCTGCACTTGTGTGAATCCTTCGCTGATCGAACCGTTCACGATCATTAAGCCTTTTGCGTGAAAGGTATATCTGCGGCGCTTTTCACTACAAGGGAAAAATTCGTTTTCACCGGAATGACTGAACATTTTATTAATAGATTCTGAAAAAAATTCATCGCCGCCACGGCGGGTTAATTATTGTTTCTTAACAGGGAATACTGTGCATTCACTTTGGATTTCAATGACTGAACAGTAATAAGTATTCAAAGATCATTGGTGAGGTTTGTACTTTTTTAGTTAGGTGTATTAGCTCAGGTATGATGAGAAGGTTACGTTCGATTGAGACTTATGTATTATTTTTTATAGTAGGTTAGTGTATTTGACTCTTGTCCCCTATTAACGCGCATTCGTGTTGGAACTAAATTTTTTTTTTTCCCAAGCGGAAACGTATGAATTCTATTTTTAGCATGGCTTACTTTCTATAACAATGTTCTGCGTAGTCTTTACAGAATTCACCCAATGAAAACAACTGACCTTGTAAAGCTTGTAACTGACGGCGCAATGCGAATTTCCTTAGCGTCCTAACGTTCGACGATTTTTACAAACTGTGAGAGCGTTTGTAGATTAATGATTACTCCCATAGCTGATTTTTCTTCGAGCAGTGTTACTTCCAATGCACCATGTACTGGGGTTACACCGGTAATAAGTATTTTCAAACTATGTCGCGTAACGGATATACTTACGGAGAGTAATGAACTGACACAAACGTAAAACCACTTTCCAAGACGTCCTGACGCGGAAGCACAGATATCTGATGGCATCACCCCGTTGGAGACTAATACGCTCAACTCTTGAAGGTTTAGGGTGCATAATTTCAAAAGTCTACATGAGGTGCATTGAAACCTATCATAAAGGGGTGTGCAGAGAACCGTCTCCGGACTTGGGAAAATATCGAGTCCGAAATCCACGATAAAGAACGCCAGCGAGTTTTCACGATGTAAGACAGCGCTCCTGAAGCAGCACAGATTCATTCGTCAATTTGATTCCCCGTTTGGAATTTTTTATTTTCGTAGGACTTAATCATCTGTCAGTGAAATGCTGTCCGGGGTGAGGATCCGAACACGGAGTCTATTAGGTCGATCCTATCACTCCTCAATATTTTTCATCACGACGAATAAAATCAGATTTTTTACCCATCAGCATTTTCTGCGCGACAGTCTTTTAAAAACAGTTACTGTGGATAGATCTAGTAAGCGACAGTCACGGAGTTAAAAGAAATAAGTGTTACTAAAACGGACTTAAAATACGTGAGTTATAAAAATACGTATATTAATGTGAAAGGACTATCAGGTTTTGGTGTAAGAAATACATAGAAAAAGCTAGTTATAAAGAATACGAAGGTTGTGAAAAAATGTACTAGGTTAATATCTGAAATGTCTGATCCGTTCGACACGCATCTAAGCCATATCAAGTACACGGCATAGTCCGGGAACCCAAGAGAGCAGGATCAAATCTCGCTGCCGGGGAAAGGATTTTTTTTTTCCGTTGAAACACATCTAGAGAAAACTGATTTTTATTTCGACCGTGGAGTGATTTTAATAAAGGTGAGGAATATTTTGATGAGTGTTTAATTACTAGGGAATTTTAATTATAAGAAAATCGTTTAGACATCTTGGTGGGATAAATACAGCTTTGTGAGTTTGAGATCCGCATTCAAAAGAGTTCAGTGGTAGTGTCGGTTTTGATGTAAGAAATACATAGAAAAAGCTAGTTATAAAGAATGCTAGGTTAATATCTGAAATGTCTGACCCGTTCGACACGCATCTAAGCCATATCAAGTACACGGCATAGTCCGGGAACCCAAGAGAGCAGGATCAAATCTCACTGCCAGGGAAAGGATTTTTTTTTTCCGGTGAAACACATCTACAGGAAACTGATTTTTATTTCGACCGTGGAGTGATTTTAATAAAGGTGAGGAATATTTTGACGAGTGTTTAATTACAAGGGAGTTGATTAACGGAGTTTGAAAATTTTTCCACTGCAGACGTGTGTTCTAAAAGCAGATTTAACATGTCCTACGAATAATTTCACCCTATGGAAACAGTAAGGGTAAAATGAGTTTTGACTGTAGGATGGATTTCAATAGAGGTAAGGGGATTTTGATGCGTGTTTAATTACTAAGGAATTTTGCATCATCCTTTTCTGTACAATTATTCTGAGACCAGTCAATCGTTCCATGCAATTATTCTGAGACTTGCACCAGCCGCGTGAAGGAGCAGGCCTTAAAATATAGGTATGGTGTTTAAATGGTCAACCAGGGGGTTTTTCATAAGGGGGAGGGCTTAAAATATAGGTAGGTCAACCGGGGGGGTCCAAAAACGAGAAATTAGACTTAAAATAAAGGGTTTTTGGGAAAATAGTACTTCTCCCTGTCAACAGATAGCGCCAGGAGGGTTTTTAATAAGGGGGAGGGCTTAAAATATAGGTAGGCCGACCGGGGGGGTCCAAAAACGAGAAATTAGACTTAAAATAAAGGGTTTTTGGGAAAATAGTACTTCTCACTGTCAACAGATGGCGCTACTGAGGGGGAAAGGGGGGAGATTATTAATTATTAATAAGGGGGCGTGGCCGGTTACGTAATGATTATGTAATGATTACATCATGTTAATTAATGTTACGTCATAGGGGGAGGGGCGGAAGGGGGCGTGGCCTGTGACGTCATAGGGGGAAAGCACTGTGCAAAGGGGGATCCGTACAATGGCAACAAACTACTTTTGTATCTTCTCTTTGCGGTTGCAGAATTCCTTTTCACTTTTTTGGACACTTGGCTGGGCATTTTTTATGTGAGTACTCTTTCTTTATCATCCTGTTGGTTAATTAAAACTTTATTGTTATTAGGTAAGTTGTAGGGCATTATTTTTTAACTGTCCTCTAAATAGGACAGTGGGACGATAATCATGCAATTGACGCGTTATTTCGAACCTTATAACTAAGAGTAAAAAAAATTTTTTCCTGCCTAGCGTTTTACCCCTGCAGAGTCATGTCAATGCAAAGGTTTCTGAAGTTAGAGGAAGCATTGTAACTATTAAATAGTTTAGATTCAGATGAGAGCGATGTTGAAATTGCTGTTACCACCAGATGCCAGTGAACTAACTGACGAAGGGGATGACAATGACGTAAATACTGGTGAGATTATTGTAAACGACGTTACTGGGTCTTTGGAGGTTAGAATTGGAGACAGTTTCGAGCCTGAAGCGCCCACAAGCTCTGGTTTTCGACAACAAAGCGCAGACGAAAAGCTAAAAAACAACAGTCATCTTGGATAAAGAAGAAATCACCACAATATACAAATTGGTAAACACAGGCTGATTCAACTGCAAATGACTTGCTCAAGCAGATGGAAACTGCATTGAAAGAAAAAACTCCAGAAGAGCTTTTCGAGCAGTTTTATTCCAATGAAGTTTACGATCACATAGTAAAAGGAACTGTGCGATATGCAACAGATGTAAAAAACGAACACGATTTCTTGACCACAGCTAACGAAATACGTTTTTCTAGGAATTTTGCTTCTAACTGGTTATCATTCAAATACCCGTGAACGTGACTACTGGTCAGATGCTGAAGACCTTGGCATTACCCTGGTGAAAAATGCCATGTCACGAAACCGTTTCCAATAGTTAAAATCTTATTTACACTTTGTGGACAATGGAACAGTAAGTCAGCATCCCGAGGATCGATCTTTCAAGATAAAACCTTTGTTTGCCATGCTCAATAATAATTTTATGAAGTTCGGACACTTCTCAGCAATTCTAAGCATCGATGATCATGTACTACGGTAGGAATAGTCTGAAACAGTTTATCCGAGGCAAGGTTGGGTTGGGTTGTTTTACCTCTGAGCGGCACTTTTTTGCACACCATGGGCTAAATGGCCAGGTCACATGGACCCCGAAGGCTCAGAGAAGGTTGGGGGAGGGGACCCACTGGAACAGCTGTTGGGAGACAGATGGTAGCCTCCCGTCAAGGCCATCCAGTGTGTTCTTTAACGTGCACAGGGTATGGCTCTCCCGCACACGGGACCACGGCTTAACATCCCATCCGACGGACGGCGGCCTTTCCAAGCCCATCGGTGTCCCCTACTGACCGTGGGCAGGGCGGGGAATTTTGCGGAGATAAATCTCAACGCTGACCCAGCTGGGACTCGAACCTGGGAACTACAGATTACAAGCCTGGCGCGCTACCGACTGAGCCACCCTCGCCCCATTATCCGAGGCAAGCCAATACGTTTTGGATAGAAACTTTGGGCTCTCTGTGGAAGCGAAGGATATTGTTACAACTTTTCCCTCTACTGCTGTAAAGAATCTGATGCAAGAAAGGACACTCCTCTTGGTACTTGTGTTGTGATGAAACTGACAGAGAACATTGTGAATCCTTCAAGCTACACTTTATATTTTGATAATTTTTTTACCAGCATTGATCTTTTGAAAAGTCTTCGTGAACAAGGTTATCGAGCCACAGGAACCATACGAGAAAATCGGATAAACCATTAGTGTCCTTTAGAAGAATCTAAGTCTATGCGGAAGAAAGAAAGAGGCACGTCTGATTTTGCATCTGACAAGAATTCCGAGATTTTCCTGGTGCGATGGAATGACAATAGTACTGTCACTGTTGCTACAAATTTCAGCACTTTAGAACCATTCTTTGATGTGAAGAGGCGAGTAAAAGGACACAAAAATAAAGTTAACGTGAAGATGCCTAATTTGATAAATTCTTACAACAAACATATGGGCGGGTGGATCACCACGACTGGTTGGCTGGACTACATGCCATTAAGATTCGTGGAAAAAAGTGCTACTGGCCACTTTTCATTCGTACACTGGACATGGCAGTGGTAAATGCATGGATAATCCACAAAGCTGTCAACAAAAGTGATGCCCTAAACTTGAAGGAGTTCCGAAGAGCAATAACAACGGTTTATCTAAAAAAGACTGAACAGAACAAGAGGTATCTTCTTCTGTATCTTCTAGTGCAAAAGAAGACATCTGCAAAGATGGTGTTGGCCATTTTCTACTGAAGAGGGAAAAACAGCGCCATTGTCAAAGAGAGGGCTGCAAAGGAAAACCCAAAACATACTGTGGGAAATGCGATAAAACACTTTGTCAGGCTTGCTTTGGGCCTTTCCACCAAGTTTAGTGTCATATTCAACTGAAAATTGAACTCTAATGTAAATAATGAAGTATTATTCGGATATTGTAAAAATTTGTAGTCGGAAATTGCTTTTCACTAATGAAGAGAACACTAAAACCTATAAGTGCAAATTTTATCACATTTATCCCAGTGTCCTATTTAGAGGGCAGGTCAGATTTCCTATATAAAAAACAAAAAAAATTTCAAATTTTGTTATATTTAGTCTTTTTAGATTTACCTCAGAAAATATGATTATTCTCAAATTTGAACAAAGTAAATTGGGATAAAACGGGTTAACGGAAGAGCTTGATAAGACTATATCAACATCCACACTGGCCAGACCGATGCAATATATAACGAGGAGAGTTGTGTGAACTCATATTAACTTGTATAAAAATGAGGTTTACTGTACGCCACGGTTATTTCTCTCTAACCTATCCAAGGGACAGGCTACCGCCTCCCATCACAGGCGGTTTTGCGATTGTTCCTGCTACCTCGAACCACGTCCGTCTCCAGTTGGTGCAAGGTTGTGGGTGAGGGCTCCTTCACCAATCCGTCATGGTGATACGGATGTTGATGTCCAGATGATACCAGAGGGCGAGCACTGTATGTCACCATGGAGGACGACGCGTGGGAGACGTTTTGTGGTGTGGTGGTATGCCAATGCTCCTGCCATACAGTACTACTAAGCAGTGGTTCCCCCCGTAGCCCCGTAAGGCACCTAAGGGGCTTCATCACGAACTCCCCCCCCCCCCCAAGCTACGCTCACCCGCTGTTAGAGCGAGAAACCGAGGAGGAGTACGTGTCAGAAATAAAGGAGGAGTGCCAGTCGCAATTGTCACTAAGGAAGGCATTTCTTGTGCATATTGGAATTATTGCGATTCTCAGTTAGGGGCTTAAAAATTGTAGCAGGAGACTCCCCCTGCTCTTATCTTAGTTAGAAATTAGCTAGGGCTAAATTTTGTAGCAGGATCTTTCCCCCTGCTCTTCACTTTAGTCAGGCGTTTAGCTTTTTTATAGTTTAAACTTTGCATTGAACATTGCACTCTGTTCTTTGGCTACTGCTTTTCCGCTGTTAATTTAATGCTAGTTACTATCAGGCAATCAAGAGTTTAGTTAGTTATTGAGCAGCATTGCACACTAGCTGCTCTTATTTTCTTTAGCGAGAGGTATAAAAAAAAATACCCCCTCAAGCAGCTGCTTGCCACAGGTCTGACAGGAGCCTGCCAGTTTATACCATTTCCTCAAGTTGGCATATCAGTGGGTCAATGGTTGCATTGAATAGCAGGGGTGAAAGAGGATCACCTTGTTTCACACCCCGAAGGATTTCCACGGTTCGTGACCTCTGTTCGCGGCGACACGTGACAGTGATGCACCCGTCGTACATGTCTGCCACTAGGTCACGGAAACCTTCCTCAATGTGCAACCTCTCCAAAGATTTGAGGATGTGCGTATGTCCAACGCTATCAAAGGCTTTCGCTAGGTCCAAAAATGCCACTGCTAGAGTCCCGCGTCCTCGATAGACCATATTGAGGGCCTCGGACAAAATGAAAATGCTCTCAGAACAGCCTGATGCCAGTGGGGAAAAAAAAGCCCTTTTGGGAATGATGGAGATCCATGGTGTTTTGGAGTCTCTTCGCAAGGAGTCGTGAGAAAATCCTCCCTACGACATTCCCGATGGTAATGGGGCACCAGTTTCGTGGCAGAGAGAGATCAGCTCTGGCCTTCGGTATCAGTACTGTCCGATGGTGTTTCATTTGCCTCGGGATCATCCGCAGTGCTAGCCAAGATGTAAACATCTGAGCCAGAGTAGTCTCAAGACTTTTGGGTACCGCAAACTGTTGAGACCACGGCAACATCCTGGACTCACAGGCAGACGTTGGATGAGGAGGTGCTTATCGCAGCTCTTCTGCGAAAGCAACTGCTGTTCGAGCCAACTGTTCACAGTAGGTGGGACGTACGTCCAAAATCTAGGCCTCGCCATGATGTCCCTGTAACACCAAGCCTAGACCAAGGAGGAGTGCGAGTAGGCAATCTAGATGCACCAGCTTCGCCAGGGCCCAAAGCTTGTTTCAGAAAAACCAGAAACGCTTTGTGAGCAATATCCTGGACAACATCAATGTGGATTCAAATGATAGTGCATTGAGCCTTGCACAACAGGAGCAGTACCTTGTGGAACTGTTTAGCACACCCAACATGACATGTGGGAAGCTTGGACAGAATCCACCAAATGCTACCAATAGTGGCCCATAACTCTTTTTATATTGCCTTAAAAAACTTTTTGCAATTCATCTTTCTGCCACTACCTTAGTGTATTCTTGTCTTTGATTTTATATTGCTATTGTGAT
Source organism: Ryuthela nishihirai (assembly GCA_038380435.1). Classification (NCBI taxonomy): domain Eukaryota; kingdom Metazoa; phylum Arthropoda; class Arachnida; order Araneae; family Heptathelidae; genus Ryuthela; species Ryuthela nishihirai. Next base: position 9,056,563 of record JAWZYU010000022.1, read on the forward strand.
CATTGTATTATCCCTCCCACTGTTTATTTTCCTCCACCCCTCCATCCCCACATTCTATTTTATCTCCCCCCTTCCCAAAGCTAATTACTGCTACTATCCCCACCTCCTTGCTTCAATATCCCTCTGCCCCATCACTGCAAAATGCTAGTTAGCCAAACCGACTCTCCTCATCGTTGCCAACCCCTCTTTTATAAATTATATTTATTACCAACACAGGCTTTTCTAGGACTTTTGCACCGATTATCACCTCACTTTAAATTCTGGCACCTATACCTTTTTCTCCCTCTGATACTGCCAACAAATTTATTATAAAATCTACTCTACCAACTTTGGCCTCTCCTTGGACTTTTGCCTTTATTATCTTTTCCCACTCTATATTCTCACACCTACTCCAGTTTTCACTCTTCTAACCGTTTCCTCTGTCATTGCCAACCTCCATCTTACCATTTTAAAATTTTTTCTCCATAGGCCTTTTCTAGAACTCTTTCTTTGAACTCCTTTTTCCCCACTTTACTTCCCATACCTCTTCTTACCACTCCATTTCTCTTTACTTACATTCTTTTAATTCCCGAGTATCTGTTGCGCTCATACTGGTTACCATTCTTGCCTTTTATGGCCGCTTCTCCCTCAACAACTCCCACCTTGGGGCCCACGGAGTTGCCTCCGAACTTCGACTCGCTTCCTGATCCACAGAAAATTGCCTTCCTAAACTTCGTCGCCAACAACATAAAAGCCAGATCTCCTGCTGGCTCTACTGTTATCAGCTCTACTCCCCCTTTGATCCCATTACAACTCTGGATTCTCCCCTTCCTCTGCAAATCATCACTGATATACTACCTGACGTCCCCGACAGACTTCCCTCCAGCAATTCTGATAACTTCACCACTCCCAAACGCCACAGAAATTCAAACAAACGAACTCTCCCTGACACTCCTCTCCCCCTGTTCCAACCTCCAACCACTTCACTCCTCTTCCGGAAATGCAACTTGACTCCAATGACTCCGACACAATTTCTTCTTCCCCCTCTACCTCCAGTACCAAACCCATTCAAATCCCTCCCCTGATGCTCAAAAATCCCACAAACTGGTCCCTCATTCATAAATTTTTCACACTAAACTCCAAATCTGAATTCTCCGCCAAAATCACCGGAGACATCGTGAAAATTAAAACCTCCTGCATTGAAGATTATAGGACATTCAGTGCCCATCTGCAAAACCAGGACATAGGATTCCACTCATACTCTCTCCCTGAGGACAAGAATTTAAAAGTAGTTATTAAAAACCTCCCTGTAAACTCCAACATCGAGGACCTAAAACATGAACTAGAAGTAAATCACATCCCAGTTATTAAACTGGTTCAATTCCAGAGGCCCCACCAAGTCCCCCCCTCTTTTTTCTCGAAACCGAGAAAACTAACACTGGCAAGCAAATATTCAACATCAAATCACTTTTCCATCTTCTGATCACCGTCGAATCCTATAGAAGAAACAATACCCCCACACAATGCCACAGATGCCAATCCTTTGGCCACTCGCAGCTGAATTGTCACCCCCCCCCCCCATTGCGTCAAGTGCACAGGCAAACATCTCACCTCTAGCTGCTCTCGTGTCACTAGGAACACGCCACCCAAATGCGCAAACTGCGCTGGCGACCATACTGCCAACTTTCGTGGCTGTCCCAAATTCCCTAAGCCCCGTAACCCCACCTTACCTCTCACAACCCCCCCTGAGCACTACATGCACCGGTCCCAATACCCCCCTCCTACTCTACCACCATATACCCCCGCTCCTATACATCCCTCCACCACTTATGCCTCCGCTGTTACACATGGTTTATCCCACCACCTATGCCTCCGCTGTTACACATGGTTTATCCCACCCCCCACGCACCTCTAGCTACCATGCTCCTACCTCCACACATCCTACCCCCCCCCCCCACCCCTCCTACCTCATCCCTCCCCACCTCTCACTTTTCCACTATCCTGACCTTTCTACAAAAAATAAACCTTACCGAAATTCTTTCCTTTGCCTCCAACCTCTTAAAATTCTGCAGCCCCACTGAAAAATTCAATATCCTTCTTGAAGCTGTCAACTTTATCATGACCACCTTCTTCGATGGCAAATAATTGCCCCTTCCCCCCACTTCAGATTCTTTATTGGAATGCAAATGGCCTCAAATCCGACTTCCTTGAGTTCCAGCACTTCCTCTCTGAACACCACACTGATATTGCCCTCATCCAAGAGTCGCACCTCAAACCAGGGGAAACCTCTAAGGTACCTAATTTCAGCTGCTATAGAACCGATCGTCTCCACAATAAAAGTGGGGGTACTGCCATTTTCGTCGAAAACTCTATCTCACATGCACCTATTTCCTTCTCTGGCCTTACCTCTCTTGAGGCTACGGGAATTATACTCACTAAAACTCCCATAGGCCAAGTGCAACTTGCGAGTGTCTATAAACCACCACACGCTACTATCCTCGACTGCGACTTCAACGTCATCTTCAATTCTGTCCCCTGCATTGCACCTGGAGACTTCAACTCCAAACATCCTGTTTGGAGAAGCCGCTCCATCAAAATCTGAGGCAGACCACTCTTAAAATATACTTCCCATAAAGGCATCGCTATCGACACACCTACCTCCCCCACATACTTCTCATACAATACCAATGTTAAACCCGACTTCCTCGACCTAGCTTTTTTCTACAACATCTTCATATCCTACGACCTCAGAACCGTAAACTCACTCTCCTCCAATCACTGCCCTGTCATTCTCTCTTTAAATTTAACCATTCCCAAATCCACACTCATTGGAATAAATTCAGAACAATTCTTCAAAATTCAAACTGTCACATATCCCCATCTTCTACCTCTGATATTGATGAACTCATAAACTCCTTCCAATCACACATCCTCACATCTCTACACACTGCATCCAAAACACTACCTATCATCTCAAACTACAATAAACTTCCAAATTATCTTATTGATGAAATTCGGCTTAAAAATCAGGCACGAAAACAATGGCAACACACACGCAACAAACACGACAAGAAACATTACAACACCCTACTCACTCGACTCAGAGCTCACTTAAATGACTTTCGTTACGAGCAATGGCATAATAAAGTCCTCCTAAACCCCCAGGATAGCTCTATTTGGCACATGATTCGTGCACTCAAAGGCTCCACTAAAAGAATTGGCGCACTTCACGGATTGACAGGATTTGTGTACTCAGATTCGGACAAAGCAGATGCTTTTGCTGACTCCCCTGATTCGCATTTCACTCTGAATGATGAGCACACTGATGAGGACTTCATCCGGGAGGTGGGCCTCTCTCTTTCAAATTTCTTCAGGGAACCCCACCCTCATACCCTCCCTTTTATTTCCTTCACTGAACTTACACAATATATTAACACACTCAAACCCAACAAAGCACCCGGCGACGACAAAATTGGTAATAAAATTTTAAAACAGCTCCCTAATAAAGCCACTGCTTTCCTCTTAAACATATACAATCATCACCTAAGACTAAACTACTTCCCCACTATCTGGAAAAATGCATTAGTTACAATGCTTCCCAAGCCAGGTAAAGACCCACTCTTTCCTGTAAACTACAGACCCATCAGTCTCTTACCTTGCATGGGAAAGCTATTGGAACGAATCATTTTACACAGATTAAACGACACTCTTACTACACTCAACATTCTCCCCCCTCAACAATTCGCCTTCCGCAAACAACATTCTACAGTCCATCAAATCCTACGTGTGGTGGAAATCCTAGCTGCGGCCGGAAATAAGAAAGAACATTCAATTCCTGTCTTCATTGACATTGCCAAAGCTTTCGATAAGGTTTGGATAAACGGACTCCTGTATAAATTGGTTCAATTTCACTTTCCCCCTGCGCTTGTGCATATTCTGCAGAGCTATCTCACGGGTTGAACCTTTCAAGTTAAACTAGGCTCAGATGTCTCCAGCAGAAGGCATATCCATGCCGGGGTTCCCCAGGGGTCCTATTGCTCCTACCTTATTCAACATCTACGTTTCTGACACTCCAAGTGTGGATAGAGTGCATACTGCTATGTATGCTGACGACACAGCATTTATCTCTTCATCTCCCAACATCAGACACGCATGCAACAAAATGCAAAAGATCTTGGATGCCTATGAGGCATGGTGCACCTCTTGGTGTATCCAAATCAATACAGATAAATGTATGGCAGTACTCATAACTCGTAAACGTAACCCCCATCTTACCAATTTTCTGTTGTTCGACAAATTGTGTAGAAAGATTCTGCTAAATATTTAGGAGTCACAATTAGCAGAAACCTCCTTTGGAATTCACATATTGACTCTGCCCTCCATAAGGCCAGAGCCCTCAAAATTCAACTTTACTCCCTCATTCACAAAAACTCTGTTTTGGCACCGAAACTCAAAATTTTAATCTACAAGCAAATCCTCCACCCTATCCTCCTCTATGCAGCCCCAGTATGGGCAACCTGTTCCCCTACATACATTAAAAAACTCCAATCCTTTCAAAACACCATCCTCCTATCAGCTATAGCAGCTCCCTGGTTTGTACGAAACTCCATCATAACTCACGATCTTAACATTGACTCCATCACTACCACCATAAACAAAATGGCCCCAAAATTCTTTCAGGAAGCTGCTCTACATCCAAATGAACTAATCAGATACTCGGTTGATTATGAAGTAATTCATAATCAACGCTTTAAAAGATGTAAGTCTATCCTCTCTTGAAAACCACCCCCTACCTCAGACTCTTCCCTTCTCCCACTCTTCCTTGCCCCTCCTGCTTTTCTCTTTCATATTGAAACTACTTATGCGTGCGAAACCTTTCACGTCGGTTATATAAACCGTGGTAGTCTAAATGTGGCTCCGTCACCGTCACCCCCCCCCCCTTATCTTAGTTAAGGCAGATATGGGTTCTCAACCTGGCACTGCAATGTCACTGTATGACCTGAGCAATTGTCACTTACAGACCTGAGAGAAACAGAGGTCTCGTAATGTTGTTCGTGGAGATTACGGTAAAGAGCGGTCCGATTAGTCGCAAATCTTCGGCTCCAGCGACTCGTTAGTAGTGTCGCGGCACTCATCGATTCCCGCAACGGCGAAATTTACGGTAAAGAGTGACTTTAGGATGTGTTAAAAAAAATCAGGCTACTTCAGCAAACAAAACGCAGAAACAAGAAGAAAATTAAAAACTTGAAGTTAGTTCTGAAAGATATTGAGAAAAAAAAAAACTTATGGAGGAAGATACATTAGAGATTTTAAGCAAAGCATCAGGTCCTAATCAAGAATTGCTGGCTCGTCAGCTTGCAAAAGCTCAGGACAGAAAGCAATCCAAAAAATATTCTGCTGAATTAAGAGCATTTGCACTCACACTTAACTTTTACTCACTGAGGGGTTATTGTTATGTGAGAAAAACTTTTAATTCTTGCCTTCTTCATCCTAGAACCATTTCAAAAAAAATTCATCAACAAACATGTTGATGCTGCACCAGGCTTCACTTCTAAAGCCTTTGCAGCTTTAACAAATGTAGTCATCAGTAGTCATTATCCTCTGGTATTTTCTCTAATGATAGATGAAATGGCAATTCGTCAGCATGTTGAATATGATGGACATGTGTTTCATGGCTACATTAGTGTAGGCTCAGAATTGGATGACTCTCTTCCAATAGCCAAGGAAACATTGGTTTTCATGGTTGTTTGCATAAACAGCAGATGGAAAGTACCAGTAGGATATTTTCTTATTGATGGTATGACATCAGTACAAAGAGCAAATCTTGTTAAGCAATGTCTGAATTTTCTGCATGCAGCAAAGATAAAACTAGCTTCTCTCACCTTTGATGGATTAGCAGCAAATCTAAGCATGGCCAAACATTTAGGCTGCTCACTCGATCCAAAAGCATGAAATACAACCTTCACAAATTTGGATACTGGAGAAACAATATCAGTCTTCTTGGATCCTTGCCATATGCTGAAGTTGGTAAGGAATACTTTGGCAAAGAAAAAAGTAATAGTTGATCCGGATAACAATTTTATCGAATGGAAGTATATATCAGCCCTTCATGAACTGCAAGAAGCTGAAGGCTTGAATCTAGGAAATAAGTTAAAAGCTGCTCACATACAATTTTGGAAACAAAAAATGAAAGTAAGGTTGGCTACTCAACTTTTAAGCAAATCTGTGGCAGATGCAATAGAATTCTGCAATGTAAAATTAAAATTACCACAATTTAGAGGATCTGAAGCCACTGTTGCATTCATCAGAATAATCAATAACTTGTTTGACATTCTAAACTCTAGGAATGTCAAACAATATGGCTTAAAAAAGGCATTGTGCAAAAGCAATTATGAAAGTGTATTTAATTTGCTTAATGTCATTGAAATTTATATAACATCTCTGAAAGTGAGCAGAAATGGTGATAAAATTTTATCATCCAATAGGAAAACTGGTTTCTTAGGATTTCTTGTTTGTATTCAAAGTTTGAAAACCATGTTCCAGTCTCTAGTATTAACAGAACATCCAGTCTTGGCTTACTTGCCTTTGTACAAGATAAGTCAAGATCACATTGAATTATTTTTCCAAGCAGTTAGATTTCATGGTGGATGCAATAATAATCCAACAGCCAGACAATTTAGGGCTGCCTACAAAAAGTTGCTCATCAAATCAGAGATTACAAATTCAATATCTGGTAAATGTGTGCCTCTTGATGAGTTAAGTATATTAAATGTTACTAGTACACAATCATCAGAAAGTATCATTAATTCATCATCTAATGGATATCAAGCAATTTATTGTGATAGTGATAACAATTTAGATGATAAAGATGATTTTAATGGTCATGATTATTTATTTAATGGTAGTTCATTAAGTCAGTGTGCTGAACATATTGTGTATTATACAGGGTGATTCAAAACTTATCGTTCAAATTTCGTGGGGAGGTAGGGAATACGTCAGGAAACCGATTTCACATAGGAAAGAATGTCCGCAAATGTACGCATGCGTATGTAGAGGGCGCTGTGTGTACCCAACAAGTTGAAGGTTGAGTAGCAACATGTTTGTGTGTACAGCTCGCCCGATCACTCCCGCTGTCATCAGTGTATGAGCTGACTTACTAGTGATAAGATGAATCATTTTACGCATCAAGAGCTAGCGGATATGCATCTCGCATATGGGGCAGCTGGCGAAAGCGGCCGCCGAGCTAGGCAAGTTTACGAAGACCGATACCCCAACAGAAGAATACCGCAGCATCAAATGTTTGCACGTGTGCATCGCAATCTGCGCGAACGTGGTTCACTGCGCAGCAACATGCAGGATATGGGGAGAAGATGACTGGCGCGGACTGTCAACGTCGCAGAACAAGTCCTACAGTTCATCGAAGATAATCCGAATACCAGCACACGAGCTATTGCTCAGCAGCTTGGGGTCTCTCAGTCAGCAGTGTGGCGGATACTGCACGAGGAACGTGTGCATCCTTACCATCTGTAAAGGGTGCAGTTACTGCATCCTGACGACTATCCGAAGCGTGTGGAATTTGCACAATGGTTCATGCAGAAAGGTGCCGTGGACCCCAGTTTTCCAGCTTCTGTCCTATTTACAGATGAAGCTTCATTCACTCGTGAAGGTGTGTTCAATACACACAATTCACATGTGTGGGCTTATGACAACCCGCATGGTACGAGAAGTCACGCTGCGCAACATCGTTTTGCCGTAAATGTGTGGGCTGGAATCATTGGTGACTGTTTGTTGGGACCTTACTTGCTACTGCCCCGATTGGACGGCCGGAAATACCTAATATTTCTCGAGACAGTGTTACCGACTTTTCTGGGCGCTGTTCCTGCGCATATCCGACGAGATGTGGTATCAACATGACGGGGCTCCAGCCCATAGCACAATTGTTGGGCGTGATTACCTGAACCGAACATTCGGAGCTCGATGGATCGGTAGAGGTGGACCGATCGCTTGGCCACCCAGGTCACCTGATTTATCGCCCATGGATTTCTTTTTGTGGGGGGCCATGAAAGACCATGTGTAAGAGACCCCCGTTGACAGTGAAATGGACCTAGTTGCACGAATAGTGGCCGCCGCAGGCATTGTCTGTGACATGCCAGGCGTTTTTGAAAATGTTCGGCGGTCAATGCAACGGCGCTGTGAATCCTGTGTCCGTGTAAATGGTCGCAATTTTGAGCACCTACTGTGAACCTGTACTTTACCTCGTTGGAATAAAAGTCACATTCGTTACCACTTAACTGTACTGTTTCCTTGTGTTCACTTTACTTGTCCATTTTGTTCATGTAGATGACGTTTGAGGACATACTTTCCTATGTGAAATCGGTTTCCTGACGTATTCCCTACCTCCCCACGAAATTTGAACGATAAGTTTTGAATCACCCTGTATAGCTGGCTATATTGTTAGGAAACTGTCTTTAAAGTTAAAATGTGAAATATGTATAGAAGCACTTCAGGCAACAATGCCATATTTTAGACAGTCATTAGTAAGCTACAAGAGTAATTAATGGTGGCTTAATTATCCCCTCCAAAGATGTATTTTTGATATGTAAAAAGAGTGAATCTGCTTTTCGTAAAAATGTCAATTTAAGTGGAGGAAAACACTCAAGCACAAAATATGGTATGTTATATACATCAAATCAGGTTTTAGAAGCAGTTGCAGGCCAAAATCTTTTTACCTCCCTGGATATTCATATGCATGACACGTCTCCACTGGAAAATCATTATATTCATTTAATCCGTGCTGTAGTACAAAATTATTTGCATATTAGATATATGTACTGGGCCAAAAGTGTTGTAAACAACTCAAATTCAGTGAGACAACTGTACACAAAGATGATATTATTTAAAGGTCAATAGAAGTAGATAAAAGTTTTTTTTTTATCTTTTATGTACTTGTTTTTGAGTCACTGTGTTATTCATGTTTTCAGAGCTATGTAATAGCATTACTTGATAATCCTCATACAGTGCCTTACCAAAATATAAGAGAATTAAAATATCTTACCTAAAAGATCAATAACTTCTACAGCATGCTTGTCTAAAGTGCGGCCCAAGAGCCTTTAAAATGCGGCCAAAACGCAAATTATGAAAATATTTAAATTTACACATTTTTATTAAAAAAATAAATGTTTGCAATATTTTTCATATATAATCGATTCGTTGACATTTATTTTGAAATAAAAATTTAAATAAAAACATCTTAGTATGCCATGAGAATTTACGTTTCGAATTATGTGTGTATCCACTCGACGGCGAATTTTTTGAAGAATTACAATATTTGTATGCAGTATATTGCATTGTATTTTGATTTCCTAATCCTTTTGGCCAAGGGAGCCCTTCACAGAAAAAGGGGCCATCGAAGGTTCGCGAAAATTCGCCAAATCGATCCGACCCGTTGGCTTTCCTCTCGCTGAATCCCGTTCTGCGCGTGATCTTGGCGCATGGTCACGTGCCCAGTTCCTACGTCACGCACCGCACCACCGTAGACTTGCCCCAATCGCGCGTCTGCTACAGCTCGGGGTGTTCCAGAAAATTCTCCATGCTCTCCGAGTCTATAAAAGGGATCCCTGACCGGTCCCACCTCTTATGCTCAACAATCCCACAAACTGGCCTCAGATCCACAAATACTTCAACCAAACCTCTAAAGCCAACTTCACCGCCAAAATTACTGGAAATCTAATTAAAGTTTCTACTGAATGCATTGAGGATTACAAAAACTTTAGCAAACACCTCGAAACTCACGAAATAGGTTTTCATTCCTACTCCCTCCCTGCTGACAAAAATTTAAAAGTTGTTATTAAGAACCTTCCCTCAAACACTGACCTAGGTGACTTGAAACGTGAACTGGAAGCAAACCAAATCCCTGTTATTAAACTAGTACAATTTTCCAGAGGTCCCTCCAAATTCCCCCTCCCCATCTTTTTTCTTGAAACTGAAAATAACTATGCAGGCAAACAAATACACAACGTTAAATCCCTATTTTACCTACTGATTTCCGTTGAGACATACAAACGCAATAACGCTCCTACGCAGTGTCATCGCTGCCAATCATTCGGACACTCCCAACTTAACTGTCACCACCTCCCCCGCTGCGTTAAATGTGCAGGCAACCACCTTACTTCTTACTGTACTCGTGTAAATCGAGATACACCACCCAAATGTGCAAATTGCGCTGGAGCCCATACTGCCAACTTTCGCGGCTGCCCTAATTTCCCCAAGCCCCGTCCCTCCACCCTTACAACCGCACCCACTCACGGCACTCATCGTCATGCTCCCCAACCTCCCACTCTTCAACCCTTTACCCCTGCTCCCAACCGTCCCACCTCTACATACGCCTCAGCTGCCTCTCGCAATCTATCGCAACCATCCCGCAATCCCACCCTCCCATCTACCTCCAACCCTACCACCCCCTCCATCCCTTCCACCTTTTTCCCATCTCTCCTGAACCTTCTACAAAAAGTCAATTTATCTGAAATCCTCTCCTTTGCCACACACATCTCCAAATTCTCCAACGCCACCACAACTTTCGCTGATAAATTCAACGTCCTCCTTGAAGCCATCACATTCATCATGACTACCTTTTTCGATGGCCTCTAATCCCCCTCCCTCCCCACTTCAGATTTTGTATTGGAATGCCAATGGCATTAAATCAGATTTTCTTGAATTCAACCACTTCCTGTCCGAGCACCATATAGATATAGCCCTCATTCAAGAATCGCACCTCAAACCAAGGGAAACCTCTAAGGTACCTAACTTCAGCTGCTATAGAAATGATCGTCTCCACAACAAAGCTGGGGGTACTGCCATTTTCGTCAAAAACTCTATTCCACATGCACCTTTCCCATTTTCAGGCCTTACCTCCCTCGAGGCTACGGATATTCTTCTTACTAAAACTCCCATAGGCCATGTGCAACTTGCGAGTGTCTACAAACCACCACAAGCCAACATCATTGATTCTGACTTCAACATTATCTTCAACTCTCTCCCCTGCATTGCAGCTGGAGACTTAAACTCCAAACACCCTGTCTGGAGGTGCCGCTCCACCAATACCTCTGGTAGGTGCCTCCTTAAATACACTTCCACCAAGGGAATCGCCATTGACACACCCTCCGCCCCCACATACTACTCATACAATTCCAAAATTAAACCTGATTTCCTTGATTTGGCACTTTTTCACAACATCTTTGTTTCTTATGACCTCCAAACCATAAACTCACTCTCCTCTGACCACTGCCCCGTCATTCTTTCTTTAAATTTTACCATTCCCCAAACTCCTCCCACACGAATACATACCCATTGGAACAAATTCCGTATTACTCTCTCTCAAAATTTAGATTGTCACACCTCACCCTCCTCCCCGTCTGATATTGATGATACCATTCACTCCCTTCAAACACACATCCTCAACTCTCTACACACCTCTTCCAAATCCTTCCACCCCACCTCTAATTACAATAAACTACCAAATTATCTTATTGACGAGATTCGGCGAAAAAATCACGCACGTAAACAATGGCAACATACACACAACAAACACGACAAGACACTCTACAACACCCTACTCACTCGCCTCAGAGCTCACTTAAACGATTTTCGTTTTGAGCAGTGGCAAAACAAAGTTTCCTCCCTAAACCCACATGACAACTCTCTTTGGCACATGATTCGTGCACTTAAAGGCTCCACCAAAAGAATTGGCGCACTTCACGGACTGACAGGTTTAGTGTACTCAGATTCGGAGAAAGCTAATGCTTTTGCTGACTCGCTCGAATCTCAATTTACTCCGAATGAGCACACTGACGAGGACTTCATCCGGGAGGTGGGCCTCTCTCTTACAAATTACTTCATGGAACCCCCCCTGGATGCCGTCCCTTTTATCCCTTTCACAGAACTCGCTCAATCCATCAAAAATCTTAAACCAAACAAAGCTCCTGGATACGACAACATCGGCAATAAAATCTTAAAACAACTACCCAACAAAGCCATTGTTTTACTCCTCAACATCTACAACCACCGCCTTAGACTAAATTACTTCCCCACAATCTGGAAAAATGCATTGGTTACAATGCTTCCCAAGCCAGATAAAGACCCACTATTTCTGGTTAACTACAGACCCATCAGTCTCTTACCTTGCATGGGAAAGCTATTGGAGCGAATCATTTTAAACAGAATAAACACCTCAGTCTCTACACTCAACATTCTTCCCCAACAACAATTCGGTTTCCATAAACACCATTCTACGGTACATCAAATTCTACGTGTGGTGGAAATCCTAGCTGCGGCCGGAAATAAGAAAGAACACTCAATTTCTGTCTTCATTGACGTTGCCAAAGCTTTTGATAAGGTTTGGATAAATGGGCTCCTTTACAAATTAGTTCATTTCATTTCCCCCCTGCGCTTGTGCGTATTCTGCGGAGCTATCTTACAGGCAGAACATTCCAAGTCAAACTAGGCTCAGATGTCTCCAGCAGAAGGCATATTCATGCCGGGGTTCCACAGGGGTCCATTATTGCTCCTACCTTATTTAACATCTACGTTTCAGACACTCCAAGTGTGGAAAGAGTCCATACCGCTATGTATGCTGACGATACAGCTTTTATCTCTTCTTCCCCCAACATCAAACATGCTTGCACAAAGATGCAAAAAATTTTGGACGCTTATGAGGCATGGTGCACCTCATGGCGTATCCAAATTAACACCGATAAATGCATGGCAGTACTTTTTTCTCGAAAATGTAACCCCCACCTTACCAATTTTCTGTTATTTGACAAACAAATTGTGTGGAAAGACTCTGCTAAATATTTAGGCATTACAATTAGCAGAAACCTTCTTTGGAACACTCATATCGACTCTGTCCTCCACAAGGCCAGAGCCCTAAAAATTCAACTCTTTTCCCTACTCCATAACAAATCTATTTTGGCACCTAAATTCAAAATTCTCATTTACACGCAAATCCTCCGCCCGATCCTCCTCTATGCAGCCCCTGTTTGGGCTACCTGTTCCCCCACATACATTAAAAAACTTCAAACCTTTCAAAATTCGATCCTCAGATCAGCTGTAGCAGCTCCCTGGTTTGTACGCAACTCCATCATTGCCTGTGATCTTCACGTCGATTCCATCACAACTGCTATCAACAACATGGCCACGAAGTTCTTCCAGGAAGCTTCTATTCATCCGAATGAACTCATCAGATACTCGGTTGATTATGAAGTAATACATAATCAATGGTTTAAACGATGTAAATCTGTCCTTTCTCTCTAACCTTCTCCCTAGTTTCTCTTTTCGCTTTCACCTTACACCCTATCTTAGATCTTGTCCCTCGACCACATAAATTTTTTATCCGACCACTTGAATCCCACCTCCTTTTTACCATCAATCATTATCTCAACCCTACTACTCCGAGCGAAACCTTTCGCGTCGGTTATTCTTAACCGAAGTAGTCTTTTACGTGGTTTTACTCACCCCATCCCCCAAGTTATAAGATAAGGCAGATATGGGTCCCGCACCCGGTGCTGCAATCGTCATGTAATGGAACTAGAACTAGAACTCCACGATCAGTAATCATTTCTGAAAGAGTTTCAGAGTTCACAGTTCAGGATCGGCCTTTTGGCTAAAGTTCTCGGCCTTTTGGCTAAGATCAAAGTGTCAGTGTGCATGTCCTGCCTTTTTTGAGAGGAGATACTGCACTAATTTAGTTTTTGCATTATCCGTTTAACGGGTGACGCTCGCAGTAAGGTGCTCGTTACTGGTTGGGAGGGTTTTGCGCACCATCTGCTGGCCATTTCGGGCAGTGTTGCGAGTGTATGAGATTGCACTCCTCGCTGTTTGGACCGGTTTTGCACGCTTCCGGTGTTCCGTGCTGTGTGCTGGAGAGGAGGCTGCTTAGCAGGTGAGTATTTTTCTAGTAGTGTATTTTGTGTTGTGTTTTGCCTGTTTAATTTTTTTCTTAGTTTTTCAGGCCCACGATGGCGGGTGTGCTGCGACGCCAACTGTCGGTCTCCTTTGTCATTGGAGACAAAGAACCGGCAACCGACCTCGTGGAGGCTCTGTACAGCCAGTTTGGAGACAAGTGCTGCTCTTGTCTCTCCAGCTTCGGTAGCAGTCGGTACATTCTGACCCTCCGTCAAGTTGAGACTCTTGACAAGATGCTGTCACTGGTAGGTTTCCAGTATAAGGAGAGGTTGATTCCTGTAAAGCCCTTGGACTTCAAGGAGCGTGTCTTACTTGTGCACAACGTCCCATACGAGTTAGACAACAGCGTTATCAGCGCGTGTCTCTCTCGCTATGGGAAGGTGCTGAAGATTGATCGTGAGTGTTGGACGAAGTTCCCGGAGCTTGAGACGGGTAATAGACGCGTCAGGATGGAGATGACCAGCCCTGTGCCTAACTTTATTCAGGCTGGTTCATTTCGCCTGATGGTCAATTACTTGGGGATGGCTCAAGTTTGTAGGAAGTGTGGTTCACCTGACCACTTAGTGGCGGAGTGCACTCTAGTTGAGTGTGGCAATTGCCAGTTAAAGGGCCACACTGCTTGCAAGTGTACGTCGCCTTGTGGCATCTGCGGGGAAACCCATCCTCGTACGCAGTGTCCGAAGCGTTCCTATGCGAACGCGGCTGGTTCTGCATCGAAGGTGGGCACCACCCCTGTCGCTGGACAGACCGCAGAGAGCACTGCAGCCGAGGAGACTTCGGCGGCCGGTGCAGCCCGTCACTCCAGAGGGACATGCTGGAAGTGAAGGGGAGGCGGCCGTCCCGTCAGAGGCTTCTGCGGAGGGGGAGAAGGCAGGGTCCTCTGCCTGTGGAGAGCTGAGCATGGCTGCGCCTGACACAGCCACCTCTGCCTCTGCGGGAAGCATACCGGCCAGCTCGCCTACCCCGTCCGCTGTCTCTGAGCGGCAGCCGGGTCTCTCTGTGGGGGATGCCACATCCTCTAGTTCTAAGTCCTGCACCATGGAGATGGTCCCTTCTTTGCGTTTTGACTCGGAGTGGAGCAGCGGTGATGAGGTCTTGACCATGGACTTCTCTGCGGTGGGTGGACCGCCTGCCGGCCGGCCTCCACGTCGCGAACGTGATGCGAACAGCTGTTCCAGTGGTAAGCGTAGTAAGGTGAGTAAGAAGAAGAGGAGGAAGGCCTGTCCGTGAGTGGGCCTGGTAGGTATTTTCCTGCGCTTGCACGCTTCCTCTTCTTGGTTGCCTCTCTTGGTAGTTTTTTCTCTGTAGGCTTTTTTCTTTCGCCTTTTCTGGTTGCGCCTTTTTCCCTTGCGCGTCTCTTTTTCCCGCCCTTGCCTGGTCGTTCCCTTTTTCTTTGGCGATGGCCAACTTTCTTGTTTTTGCTGCTTTTTTTGTAGTAGTATATGTATGTTTTTTGTTATGTTTCTGTGTTTTCAGGTACCCGCAGCAGTGTTCGTGGCGCGGTGGATTGCGTAGCGGGCATTGCTGCGGCCGAGATGCCACCCAATCTTGCGGTAGCTATACCCCTGGTCGCGGCATCTGGGTCATAGAGTAAAAGTTTTGGTGTTTGGCGTCGCTATGTTACTTGTATAGTACTTAGAGTGCCGGTAACCAAAAAACATCTCTCTACTTGAGAATGAATCGAATCTCTTCTACTGCGAATTCTGTTACGCTACTGTACCGGTAGGTGCCTTGTGTCTCAGTTTCAGTATTCAGTTTTGATTTATAAAAATTACATATTCATTTAAAATTTCAAAATTGATATATTTATTTTTACTATTTTGTTAAAATATCGTGTAAAACAATCTTATAAAAAATTATTAATATTCTTTGAAGAATTACAATATTTGTATGCAGTATATTGAATTGCATTTTGATTTCCTAATTCTTGTATCAAATTCTTTAAAAAGGTATGAATAATTCATATTCATTATGGATATTTGCTTATAAAATTAAAATATATAATTATTTTTAGATGGCCTCCATGTCATTAAAAAAACAAGCAGAACCTAAAAAAAGAAAAATTGAAGATGAAAAAAAGAGTTTTTAATGAAAACTGGACGGAGAAATACTTTTTTATTGAGGAGAATTATAAAGCACTTTGCTTAATTTGTAGGGACTTTGTGCCAGTTTTTAAAGACTACAATTTGAAACGACATTATAGTCAAAAGCATGCCACAAAATACGATGTATATCTCGGCATTTGCCGTAAAGATAAAATCACAGAACTAAAAAAAGGGCTATCGTCTGAACAAAATTTTTTTAAAAAGACAGCTACTCAAAATAATAACATTGTAAAAGCAAGTTATGTCGTAGCAAATTTAATAGCGAAAAAATCAAAACCTTTTACTGATGCCGAATTTATAAAAGAATGTATGGAAAGCGTAGCAAACATAATTTGCCCTGAAAAAAGTTGGATTTTTCTAAAATCAGTATATCACACCAAACTATAGCCACAAGAATTGAGGAGTTGGGGAATTCAGTTGAAAAGTCTTTAAAAAGCAATTGTACTAATTTT
Organism: Ryuthela nishihirai; assembly: GCA_038380435.1. Taxonomy (NCBI): domain Eukaryota; kingdom Metazoa; phylum Arthropoda; class Arachnida; order Araneae; family Heptathelidae; genus Ryuthela; species Ryuthela nishihirai. The sequence continues at coordinate 9,073,058 of JAWZYU010000022.1, forward strand.
AAATTTTATTCGTTAGCCATGGACGAAAGCATTGACGCTTCTGATACGGCACAATTGGCAATTTTTGTAAGAGGAATCGATGAACATTATAATATCACGGAAGAAATGGTTGCTTTAGTATCGTTAAAAGACACAACCAAGTCTAGATTTATTCGATGCACTAAAAACGACGATGAAAAGGTTTTCCTTATCTATGAATAATTTATCAGCTATCATAACCGATGAAGCCCCTGCCATGGTTGGTAAAAATGGGGGACTCGTTAAAATGGTTAATAATGAAGCCGTCAATACGATCTTGATGGCATATCATTGTATTGTACATCAGGGCAATTTATGTGGAAAAATTTTAAAAATGGAAAGTGTATTAAGCGTTGTTATAAAAACCATTACCTTTATAAGAGCAAAAGGACTTAATCATAGACAATTTCAAGAGTTTCTTAAGGTAATGGGCACTAAATTTGCAGATGTTATTTATTATACAGAAGTAAGATGGCTCAGTAAGGGGAAAATGCTCAAAAGATTTTACGATTTAAGAACTGAAATAAAAATATTTATGGAAACAAAAGGGAAACCTGTGACTGAATTTGAAGACGAAGATTGGGTTTTAGATTTAGCTTTTTTAGTAGACTTAACAGAACATTTGAATGATTTAAATTTGAGACTTCAAGGAAAAAATCAATTTATTAATAATATGTTCCAAACAATAACAGCATTGGAAAGAAAGTTTAAATTTTGGCACAATCAAATAAAAGTAAAAGATTTGACACATTTCAGTACTTTGGCTGCACATAAACCTGTGAGTTGCACAAAATATGCAAAATATGCTGCATTAATTTTTGATTTAATTCAAGAGTTTGAAAGTAGATTTTCAAGATTTTCGAAAAAATGAAGAGTATTTCAACATATTTTCTACCCCATTTTCTCTAGAAATAAATAAATTACCTTCAAATCTTCAAATGGAATGCATTGAACTGCAAAGTGACATTCAACTGAAAGAAAAATTTGAGAATGTTTCTTTACTGGAGTTTTATAAAGATTACCTACCCCACGATAAATATCCTAATTTTCTCAATCATGCTTTATTAATGTCTTCAGCTTTTGGCAGTACCTATATTTGTGAACAATTATTTTCAAGAATGAAGCATACAAAAAACAAAAATAGGACAAAGATATTGAAAATGCATTAAGAATTGCAACCTCGTCTATTGAACCCGATATCGATTTGCTTGTTCAACAAAAGCAAATTCATCCATCTCATTAATTTGAATTTTTTCCATCTTTATGAAATCCAAACTAAATGAAACGAAACTTTTACAAATTTAAAATAAATATGTACCTATACATATCTAATTCAAATTAAAAAAAATTTATAATAAAAAGAAGTTAATTTTTTTAATAAAACTACATAGAGTTAATTTTTATTTTAATTTGTTGAAAAAATATTGTATGTGTGGCCCAGCAAATTTTTTTTTTTGCAATGTGGCCCTCAAACAGTCATAGTTTAGACACCCATGTTCTACAGTATGCATTTAATACAAAAAATGCTTGTGTTATCAAAGTTAAAAAGAATTCTTAATGAAAATATCATCACACAAACTTTTAAAATATATATTTTGTTAAATATTTTGCAACAATATTATTTAATTATTTTGTGAGGTAAATTCTTATGATGCATTAGTGCATTTAATATTCCAACTTCCATATAACTTTAAACACTAAATTAATATTGTTGAAAATACAGGTTAAATTATGATCTTTAATTTTCCAACAGTTGCATTTTTTCATCAAAAGAATATTTTAGAAGTTATAAGAGCTTTGAAGTTAGATTGATATCATCATCATCATCCTCAAGCAGCCATGGGCTACGGAGGTCCAACCAGACCATGCAATTTAGTTCTCCAAGCAAGTCTATCCTGGGCTACATCTACTGCATCTGGCCACTGCACACCAGTTCTAACAAGGTCCTGTTTGACATTGTCTGCCCACCGCATCCTAGGTCTCCCCTTCTTTCTGAGGCCTTTAGCCACACTGTTCATAACCCTATTCACAAATCTATAATTATTCATACGGGCAACATGGCCAAACTAACAGAGTCTCTCTCTGCACAATATGCTGCTTAAAGGAGATTGCAGACTCCTTTGCCTAACCTCATCATTAGTTACAAAGTTGAACCACCTAATGCCCAAAATACTGCATAAGCATCTGGAATCAAAAGCATCTAGTTTCCTGTTATCTTGTTTACAAAGTGTCCAAGTTTCACTACCATAACTAACCCTAGAAAGAACCAAACTATTATACAGTCTAATTTTAGTCTTTAGGTGTATACGCCTATTTCTCCACAGTCTCCATAGATTCTTAAAAGTCCCAGCAGCAATCCCTATTTGTCTGTTAATCTCATGCCACACATCACCATTATCTGTTACATAGCTCCCAAGATAATTAAACTGTGACACCTGCTCAAGACTGCAACCATTCAGATTAACTGAATCACAGCCTGCCTGACCAATTTTCATCACTTTAGTTTTCTCTCTGTTTATAACCAAACCTACTCTACTACCAGTCTCATCAACAGCTCGAATGAAAGAGTTCATCTCATCAACACCATTTGCCAAAAGGGCTAAATCATTAGCATAATCTAAATCAGAAATTTTCGTATCTCCAGCCCATTTAAGGCCAAAATCTTTCCCTTGAAGTGAATTTTGCATAACATAATCAATAACCAAGCTAAAGAGAAAAGGAGACAAAATGCACCCTTGTCGAACAACAATGTATTAATGTATTATATACCCAAGCTGAAAATCATAATTATAAAATTGAGAATCATAATTATAAACTAATTTATATAGTGTTAATATTGATATCTTTCAAAAATTGTGTGATGTGTTTAAACATTTCTAAGTCATTATGAATTTGGCTACTATTATTGCAAATTGGTTAACTGCTCTATTTTTACTTAAAACCCAACTAACCAACTCAGATTTTCAAATGAGTTAATGACTTGTACTGAATGTATTTCTATAAATCCAAAGTGAATGCACAGTATTCCCTGTTAAGATAGACATCAAACATTAATTAATAGATTCTGAAAAAAATTCATTGCCAACACGGTGGGTATTGAACCCGCATCTCTCCAGATTCATGTCAAAGTGTGCTACCATTGTACCACGTGTCGAATGTGTGGTACAATGGTAGTGCACTCTGGCATGAAAATTAAAGGCATTAAAGATGGTTATGAACAAACCAATACCGAACTTTTTTAAGATAGGTCGCTTTAATGGCATGGTGGCCTACTCAGGCTTGCAAAAGGTGTGCAAGCGATGCAACCAGAGTGGTCACGTTGCAAATGAGTGTAAAGTTGTGATATGCATCAACTGTAGAGGTATTGGACATGAATACGATAAATGTGAGGAACCCTGTGGCAACTGCCGCGACGCTGCACACAAGCGTTACGAGTGTGCGCGCCGTACATTCGCGAACGCAGCAGGATATTAGTAAGTGCTTAAATCAATATGAGGAGGTCTATAAAGATTTAACAAAAAAACCTACACAATTGTTAATTACGGATTTCATTACAAAGTCTCGTCGATCTGAGAATGTCCCTAATTCATCAACCATTGAACCAGAATCGCATCAAGAACTATCGAGTGATGAAAGTGACATCATACCAATCAGGAAGAAAAGACTGACAGTCCATGAAAATGATGACAGTAATTAAACTTATTGTTAATTTTTTTAAGGATCTTATATTTTTTGTTCCTAATGTAAAATGAATTAAATATGTACTTATATTACCTACATATATTTGTTATTTTATGAATGAAGTGTAATTTTATATTTTTCAAGATGTCTTGCTTTTGTTTTACGTAAATAAATGACTGAATTATGCACATTTTAGGGTTTTTTTCGTTTTACATAGCAAAATCCAAGATTTCGATTTACACGGTTTTGTGTGGAACCTATCTTCAGTGTAAATTGAGGGATAGGTGTATATACTTTTGTGGTGTATGCCACACATCTAAACAGCTCCTCTCTCCCTTCTTGCTCACTTGATGCATTTCCCACATCCCACTCTTTCTTTTTTTTCTCACTCTTTCCAGTCCTTTTCCCCCTATCACCGCCCCCCCCATCTTTTTTCTTACCATTTCACCCTCTACATTACCCTACCTCTTATTCCCACTCATATTCTCTCTTTACCTTTACATTTCACCCATCTTTTGCACTTTACTCCTTTTGACCAAATTACCAAATTCCACATATCCAAAACTTCCAAATCCCCCCTTACCGTAACCAATGTTTTTATAGGTTTCAATAATACCATTAGATGCCCTGGACTCTTAGGATTGCAACAAGTGCATACACGTGGGAATTGGCCATGGGGTTCTTTAGCAATCTGCTTTCCCCTGGCCACCTACAATTTTTTTTTGTTCGACTCTTTTTGATATGTTTTGTTTACAAGTTGCAAGGTGTCTGCCCCCAGTGGCCATAATTGGCCATATGAGTGGACACCAGCATATAGTAATACTGTAGAGTGGGGGGACCGCCTATTTTGCCCCCATTGCCGCCTGCTGCCCCCCCCCCCCCCCTTTGGAGCAGTCGATGGAGGTGGGCGCCTGGCAGTCTCACTTCCCTGCAGTGTTGAGGATTTCAAAAGTAGACCTTGCCCTTTGAAATTTTCAAACAACTCAAGTCTTCTTTTGTGAAGTGCATCTCATCATGTTTCAATTAAATGCAGACTGAACAGATCATTTAGATTCCATCTTAAAGGACTGGATATCAAGGAAATACTATCTGAACTTAAAGTTTTGCTGGCTCCAGAATCTGAAGACATCATTATTACTCTGTCTACTATTGAAGCAACTGAAAATTTAAATCTCCTGAAGGTAATTCTTATAAATGATATTGAAGTGCCATTTTCGTTCCTTGGATCCTCAATTAAACAGGTTATGGTTCATAACCTCCCTTTTTTTGTCCCCATGAGGAGATTTCTACAGAACTTTCGAATTATGGAGAAATATTAGACATTTTCGACGAATATTATAACGAAGAAAAATTCAAAAAAATCGAAACAGGAAGTAGAATTCTTCAGATAAAACTCAAAGGAAACATCCCAAATTTTTTAATTATTGATGGTTTTACTGCAACTATCTTCTACCCAGGCATCATTAAATTGTGTAGAAGATGCAAATTGCCTGGTCATCTTGCAGACTCCTGCAATATATCTCCTGCAAAGAAATCCTTTGCTGCAGCAGTCAACAATCTCCATACTTCACCGACTAATGATGCTCAGAACAGCGAAACTACAGAAAAACTGGAAAAAATGGATCAAATACCTAAACCAATTACCTCACAAATAAATATGGAAAAAAACAATAGCAAAGAAATAAAAGAAACAGCAACAGAAATCCTGAACTACATGGCATTAGAAGATATAAAAGAACTAGACTCATTTGACTCAATCCCCTCACCTAGCTCATTAGTTATTGATTTAGATAACAAAGAAAATTCTGAAACTCAAGACAAAGAACAGGATAAAATAACGGCCATCTCTATATCTTTGCGAGCTAAGAAAACAAAACCCAGGAAAATTGTCTCTCCTGTTAACTTTAAGGTACGTGATCGTGAAATAACTCGAGCTGAATCTCCAGAACTTATTATGAAATTTCTGATCCATATCGCAGAGCACAAAGTTAACGCCCTTGATGACATCCCAGAAAATATTTGACTCTAAAACAAACCATGCAACCAAACAAAAAACTTAAGTCTGGTTATGCTGATTTTTATAATCTGGTATCAAATCACTTTGTGGAATACCAACCCCAAGTTATTTTGAAATTTTGTGCCGATTATTTACCATTTTACCAAAGCTTTGGACTTCAAAAGCTACAGCAAAAACTTTCTGATGATCGCAATGAACTTTATAACCGATGAGTTTTGCTTCTTGCATTTGAATTGTTCAGTTATTTTTCTCTTTTGCTCCTTTTCCCTCCTCCAAATTTCTCCAACTCATATCCAAACTACTTGTGCGGGCGAAATCTTTCGCATCGGTTCATGAAATCGAAGTAGTCTTTATTTTGGCGTCATCCCCCCCACTAAAACTCTGTTAAGGCAGATATGGGTTAATCCCGGAGCTGCAACCAATCACTACAAGATATGAGATATGAGATGAGAAACAGAGGTGGACATGACAGGCGTTCAGCTGCCTGACTCAAAGGAGACAGTGTCAACCGTCTCCCCTGTGCGGATCGAGTTTTCTTTGCCTCCTTCCCGCAGGAGGAGGATCGAGTAACCGAAAAAGAAAAGTAGAAAAAAATATAAAAAGAAGAAAAAACAAAAGGCTTTTTTCAAAGCCACCCAAATATGCTAAAGGATTGCCGTTCGTACAGTGTGTTTGGTTGTGTGTGTGTTTTGAAAGTAAAAATTTTAATTTTCTATTTGTATTTCATATTCCTGGTCCTCTGTGTACCCTATGACGTGTAAGGGTGAGTATATTTTAAGATTTATATCTATATTGTTACCATTTCTTTTTAACTATAATGATGAGTTTTGTTACCATTACTATTTTATCTATGATGTTGTTGTTTTGTTACCATTTCTATTTATCTATAATGCATAACATACATATGTGTGCTTTGTACATTAATTAATTTTACTTTCCATGTGTACCAAGAGCGTGTCGGGTTAGTTTATATGCTAATTTAGTTATGTGCTAAGTGGATTACCATATTTTTATTTACGCAAAGTTGTTGTCATGTCCACAGAGATTTATCCTGTGGACACGACTAGGGGCCAAAAAGTTCTAGAATATTCAATTTGCATGATGGAAACAAAGACTCTTGTTTTGCCATCGAGTTCTACGAATTTCCCGGACGCCATTTGCACAGAAGGCGAGTTTTCACTTCCAGCATGGAAACTTCGCGACTAGAGAGTCGCAGTCAAAGGGCATCAAAGAGAGAAAAACATCAGAGTCAAAGGGTGTCAAGAGCATCAAAGGCCACAGGGAAGGTGTACCTACCTGTTTCAGCCACCCTTGACCAGTAGCCATTGTCCACGTCAGTTTACACACTGACCTCCGCTAGAGGTCGCGGCGGAAAAAGTATGGGAAGTGTGAACTGTTTTGAAGAAAGATGTGTCTCTTTCTCTTCGTCTCTCGAGTGATGTGGTTGGAACTCTCGTCGAGGAGAGCGTGCGTTCCTCCTTTCGTCCTGTCTGAATTCTGCAGATAGTGTGTAATCCGACAATGCCTCACTCACCAGCCAAGCGGCCCACGAACGAAGTCTCCACAACGGCAACATGAAAAGCAGGTATGGGTCACTCTCACCATTAAATCTCTGTAAATCCACATGTACGCGTTTCTGCCAGCCGTCGCCACGGTGCCCCAAATCGGGACCACAGACTTATATGGACTTTGATGAGCACTTTTCGTCTCCACCACTCTGCGATAGGTATGGTCCACTCTTAAGCAAGGTTGTCCTTGCTTAAGAGCGGTGTAGCTGGAAAATTACCCCAAAGATGGGAGGAATTTGTATGAGAAAATGTTGAAATAGTAATATTGATAATAAATAGTGTGTTTAATTGTTAAATACGGATTATCCCCGTGTTCTATGTGTTGAATGTTAATTTCTTGGAATCTTGAGTTAAGGGACTGCCTTAGTCTGGGCAGCATTGACAGAGCACAGCCAGAGATAGAGATAAAATGATGGACCACCCTAATAACAAAGGTGGGTGTACATCAAATTGGTGCCGTGACCAGGATGATTCGAACCTGAGAATTATTGCGGATAATGTTTTTGAAAGTTATTGCGGTTTCTAATTTGTAAAAAGTTATTGCGGTTTCTAATTTGTGAAAAGTTATTGCGGTTTCTAATTTGTGAAAAGTTATTGCGGAGGAGTGTTGTAAAAATTTGAAAAAAAAATGGTATGTATATATATGTGGAATATTATGATACATCTTGATAAATAGTGTGCTACCAAATGAAATGTATATGTTTATTAGCAAGGAGTGTATAACATGTTTTAGTTAGGATTTTACAGGGACATGTGTTGAAGTAATACTTTTGATATATTTGAGTGAAACTGTGATTTACGTGCTAGTTCTTAAGAATTAGATCAGGCCCAGGAGTAGACTGTACGAAGGGATTTTTAAGAATTTCGACTAGGGACTACTGCATTATTTTATTTAGATAGGAGTGATTTTCTTGGCATTAAATTGCATTTCTGTGTGCACCTCCATTGCACTTAGGAGGCACAAAAATCCCAACATACAGCACAACACTCAGTACACTATCTGCATAGTAGGAGGAAACCCTCAGGCCAATGGATAGTCAGGACGCGAGCGCACCACCCATCCGGGAGCCGTCCCCAACAACGGGGCCTTTTCTGGCGGGTTTCGTGAATTTGGTAAACCCATATGAAGGAGATAGCAGCCGCACTGCAGCAGCATTTTTCAAGCAGTTAGAGGGAGTAGGAAAAATGGCATGATGGCAGCCGAGCGAGATGGCAATCATTGTCCGCTCAAAATTGCGAGGGGCCACCGCGGAATTTGTGAATCAATCCCCAGAATTTCAGAATGAAGAAGACTAGCATTTTTAAAAGAGCAGTGCTGGAGAGGTTTGACTGTGAGACACCATTAGCCACCCGATTGCACGAATTCACAAGCTGTCAGCAAGCTGCGAACGAGAGCGTCAGAGAGTATGCTGCCCGCATTCAAACCCGGGCCATCAGTTCTTGGGAACAGCAGGAAGGAGCACAGATAACGATAATCAGGGAGTCGGTGACCAGATGCGCCTCACTCAGTTTTTTAACAGGTCTGACCCTTTGGCTCCGACGGTTCGTGCTATCACATAACTCCAGCACATTTGAGGAGGCATTAGCTAAAGCGATATTAGAGGAAAGCAATGAGCGTGCCTCCGGACAGATGGTAGCCATACGAGTGCTTGACGAGGAACCCCCACGAGAACCACAGGATCTAACCCCCTGCCCCAGCTTCAGGACCTGTTGGCAACCCTTCCGCTGTGCCAGATCCAAGCAGATTTGGTTCGTTTAGGAGAGCGCCTCCACCAGACAGAAGGACAGTAGGAGCGGAACCGCACAAATCGACCTCAGTAATGGCAGACCGCCAGGGTGTCATGTGCTTCACATGCGGTGGGGTAGGCCATTACACCTGTCAGTGTGTGTCGTCCCCGATCCCACGCCCACGACATCCGACAGGGCGAACTCTGCCGCAGAATTGAGACCGAGCAACTCCACCGATGACATGCTGGATGAGAAATAATGGTCCCCATTTTTCCCCCCTCAAACCTGGGATCAGTGTAGGGAAGAATTAGAACCCACCAACCGTCATACGGCTCCTTTTAAACTAAACTAAAATGGGAGGGAAGCCCCGGATGCACTTCCCAGAGTCCCCTTGAAGCATTTGTGTCCGACTCATTGTGTCCGACTGCATGAAGGATACGGAGGTGTCAGCCCTCATCGATACTGGCGCCACTGTGTCCGTCATGGATAGCCGATACTTTCAGCGTTTGAAAAGACAGATCCTACACAAAATGGTCCCCCTCCAACATCAATTGAAAACCATAGATGGACACCCCCTTCCTGTGATAGGCAGATTCATGGTAACCCTCATGTTCGATGAGATCAGTTTTGAGCACCCAATAGTAGCCCTCGATGCAGGAACTCCACGATATGACATGATAATGGGGCATGATATCTTGAAGATTGTTATTCAGGCACGCTACGAAGAGGATAGAGAATCGAACCACGGAAGCACTCTCATCACATCACCCTCCTACCCTGCTCAGGAACAATCTACAACCCCCTCCCCTACCCCCACGTACATTGGGCGCATGGTACATAAGTTCTGCGTCCCTCCCCTAAAATATATATTTAGGGGAGGGACGCAGAACCCTTGTTGAAATTTAGGGGAGGAAGTCATAGCCCTTGTTGAATGTTCTGCCCCCCAGCTCCGAGGCTGCACGATCCTGGCTTAACCACATGAGTGACTGAGAACCGGTTCCCTGTGCGTGGCCCGCTCAGAGAACAGCATGGACAGTAGCAGCTGGCTTAACATCCGGGTCACCAATACCTCCTCAGCCCCCATCTGGCTAAACAAACGCATATGCATTGCCGCATTGGAAGCGCTCGACACTGAACAAATACAGCCCCCTAATGTTCCCCTGAAGAGAAAGAAATTGCCCTTGTCCCTGGAGGATTTCCAGCTGGACCATCTTGGGCCACGAGAAAAGAATAAATTGGGAAAATTATTGAGGAAAAACAGTGACGTCTTCGCTAGAGATGTTAGCGAATTAACCAGCACAGACGCTGTTTATCACGAAATTCACCTCACTGACGACCGCCCTGTGATACAACGGACATATAGGGTGCCGTTTGCGCTACAAGGCGAATAAGATCGACAGGTGAATGACCTGCTAGAGCAGGGTATTATAAGAGAACGCGCCTCTCCTTTCGCTTCACCCATCGTCCTAGTGAAAAAGAAGAACTCCACATACAGGTTCTGCATCGACTACAGAGCGCTAAATGCAAAAACAGTCCCGGATTCATACCCCCTCCCCCTCATCAACGAAATTATTGACCAGCTGGCTCATGCCAAATACTTCAGCTCTCTGGATATGGTGTCCGGATATTGGCAGGTTCCGGTTCACCCACGTGACGTGGAGAAAATGGCATTCATCAGCAGGAAGGGATTATTCAAGTTTAATTACTTACCATTTGGACTGAAGAACAGTCCCACTACTTTCCAGCATTTACTAGATCACATATTAATGGGAATGCGGCAAGAGCAAGTACTTGTACACCTCGACGACATAATGGTAGCCTCCCAAACATTTGAGCAACACGCTGAACGCTTACAGAAAGTATTCGACCACCTAAGGGCTTACAATTTGAAGCTAAAACCAGCGAAGTGTCAATTCATGAAAGAATCCCTCACTTACCTGGGACATTTGATTTCCGCAGAAGGGATCCAGCCTGACCCGCGAGACATCCAAGCCATTGAGGAATTTCCCCGAACGTCCAAGCCATTGAGGAATTTCCCCGAACCCGTAGTGTCTGGAACGTTCGGGCCTTTCTAGACCTAACCAGCTACTACTGGCGTTTTACTGACCGCTACGCCGACCTTACCGTCCCCTTAGTCCACTTGGTAAAAAAGGACACCAAATTTAGCTGGTCCCCAGAAGCAGAGGAAGCATTTCAGGTATTGAAAAGAAAGTTAATGACAGAGCCCCTTCTCCTTTACCCCGACTTTGGACGGAAGTTTTTCCTGACGATGCATTGGACATTGCGGTAGCCGGCGTACTGGAGCAGGAGACGGACGACGGGTTCCGTCATCCGGTAGCCTATGCCAGTCGGAAACTGAAGCTTCCGGAAACACGCTACTCAACGATTGAGAAGGAGGCCCTTGCAATCCATTTCGCCATTACCCACTTCAAACAATATTTGTATGGGCGACGATTTACTGTTGTATCCGACCATGCCCCCTCACATATCTGCTGAAGCTCAAAGATCCCTCCAGCAGACTGGCCAAGTGGAATCTAACTACAGGGATATGATTTTGACGTCATTTATCAGCCTGGGAAATGCAATGTCCCCGCCAATACTCTGTCTCGTCACATACAGGCAGTTGAGAGAGAGCCCCCTTCCCAGGGTCCCTTGGCAATTTAGCACATCTAAGAGACCTACAACTTGAGGACCCCGCCTTTAGAAACACTATCGAAATTTTAGAGAGTAGGACCCCCAATTCACCCGCCATTACCGCTGAAAGATTCTACTTGAAAGAAGGTATATACCATTTGCGCCCCCCCCCCCCCGGCTCACTATAGCCCCCGCATGGAAGCAACTAGTGATCCCCATCAGTCTTCGAGGACAGATATTGGAATTATGCCATGACAACCCTTGTTCAGGCCACTTGGGAGAAGATAAAACCTTGCAAAGGGTAAGGTCTGAGTATTACTGGCACGGCACGTATGCCGACGTTCACAATTACATCCAGACCTGCATATCTTGCCTGCAACGGAGAGGCTACCAGGAGAGAAAGAACGGAAACCTGGTTCGAACCCCACTCACAAGCCACCCCTTTCAGCATATAGGCATGGACATTTTAGGTCCTCTCCCCCTCACTCAGCGAGGCAATAAATACGTCTTAGTCGTTATGGACTATTTTACTAAATGGCCCAAGGTCTACGCGCTGGCCGATCAGTCGGCAGAGTCTATTGCCAGAGCGTTCGTGGAAGATTATATTCCCAAGCATGGAATTCCCACTACAGTCATCAGTGATAATGGACAAAACTTTACCGGTCGAGTGATGACCAAGGTATTTAACCGATTAGGCATCATTAAGCAAAACACCAGTTTCTATCACTGAAGCTCTAACGGCCTTGTGGAAAAGTTCAACCAGTCAATAGAGACATTTTGTCTCATTTTTATTTTATGACAGAAGAAAGAACCCCCGACCTATGCCAACACAGAGTTATAGCAAACAGTTGGCCAGGAAAACTAAATGGGGCATGAGTTGGTAAAAGCGAATCTAGAAGCGGCAGCTGCGAATCAGGAGAAACAGCGAGAGAAAGTGGCTGTAGATAAAGGTATTCGGCCCGGTGACCTAGTGTTTTCGTATAGCCTACGGGTCCCTCGCCGAAATACCACGAAGCTATCAATAATGTCAACAGGACCATGGCGAGTGTTGCAGCGCATCACCAAGTAAATTACAAAATCGCCTTGGTTACCAACCCTCACAAAGTGGAGAATCCACATAGATCGGCTCATGAAGCTGCAGAAACGCCGCCCGTATCTGATAGGCAAGCCCCCCATCCTAGAAGACCCCACACCTAAACCCCCGGTGCCTCCATCATGAGCCATCATCAAGCCTGAATCGGAAGACGACTTGGAACCGAACCCCTGAATCACACGGGACCAGATTGCAGGCTGTCAGGTGCTAGTTGCGCAGACGCGTCCTGCCACATCGAGCCCACCATGGCCACCACTCACTACAGCATCCTGGAAGACCCAGCTGTATGAGTTATGACCCTGTGGACAAGACGGGAGAGTCATACAGTCCCCAGCCATTGCTGCTAACACCCCCACACAAACCTTGGCTTGCTACAACGTCAGTTAAACTGTTGGATCAGCACCCTCTCATCCATTGCCTCAGCGTCTGCCCCGAAGCAGAGATGCTTCAATCCATGGAATGCTGGGACATACGAAGAAGAAAGTTCCGCCTTTTCGGCTAATACGCTGCGAAGGGATGCCTTCGCGATGCATCACCCGAGAGCAGAGCAAATTTCTCCCTGGTCTCGTCCGCACCCAAGGTCTCAGACAGTGCACCTCGTGCACACACCAGCCACCCATCCACTCGTCCACCCCCCCTGGCTATCAACGCCACAGCGCAGTGAAGACTGAGCCAAGAACACTCGTGCGAGAAATCGCCAGAATTTCTCCCGCGGTGGCAGAACCGGTAGAGGAAGGAAGCATGCTGGTAAAATGACGTCATGTCGTTGTGCCGTCTTATCTCCCTGGGCCTGGGACATAAGCTGCGAGAGCGACATACACACTGGTGTTTCCCAAACAAACCCCACCCCCTCACACACATGCCGCTGACAATCAATTCTAAGGAAGGAACGAGTAGTTTAAGGGAGTAATTGCAAATATTGTAGGCCTGTTGTAGCAGTCCTCGAGACACATAAATGGAAACGAGTAAATTAATTGAGGAGAATTATTTTGAGTATTGTCAAAATAGAAGATATTGAATTAATTGCAGAAAATTATTTAGAGTATTGTCACAAAGTTAATTGTTGTGAATTGTTGTCGGGTTGTCAAGGTAAAATTAGCTGGAGTAATTCTTTTTAATTATTGGAAATCGTAGAGATGAGTTAATTGTAGGATTAATTATGTTTGATTATTGGAACTTGTAGAGATTGTTTGGGGTTTAATGGTGCATCGGCAACAAGGCATAATGCGCCAAACAAAAGACAATATAAAAGATAAAAGACATAGAACCCCGTAACCAAAAGTTAAAATACATTTTCAACATTGTAAAGTGGTAAAATAACAGAAAACAAGTGTATATGAACAGAGTAAAACAACTGTAGAAATATTAAATAAAATAATCCCAGGTGTAAGAGACCTGGGGTAAATAATGCATAAAGTTAAGGTAAAATCAAATTCGGTTAAAATATTTACAATATTTCAAAAAGGTAAAAACTGAAGATAAAATGCAATGATCAGATAAAAGATGTCCGAGTGTAAGAGGCTCGGACATAAAATTATGGAAATTGAAAATCATACGTTGTTCAAAGTTAAAAGCGGAGCATGAGATTAAAATATGTTCGATTGTTAAAATGGTGTCACAAAACTCACACTTAGGTACGTCGTCCGCCCGTAGAAGAAACGAATGAGTAATAAACGAATGACCTAAGCAGGAACTTGTAGAGATAGTTAATTGTGGCATTAATTATGTTTAATTATTGGAAATTGGAGAGATGAGTTAATCATTTTATGGAATAAGAATAACAGATGTGGATTGTGTTGACTTATTGCCCAATTGTAGAAACGATGTTAATCAAAGAGTTAATTAACCGGAATTGTTGTCAGGTTAATGAAATTGAATTAGTAAAAGAAGTAAAATATTAATTAAGAGAAAAAAAAGAATGATTATTACCAATGTGAATATAACATGTAGTGGGTCCTAATGGTCCCAGAAAATAAAAGTTGAGTGAACCAGTGAGTCCCGTGGCAGTAGGCACGGAGGCAAACTGTGTAATTGTAAACTAGTGAATGTGGGAAAAACCAGATTTCGACTCCCCTCCTTTCTCTTTTGTTTCATGTGTTTTGGAGCCTTCTATGAGCCAACGCAGCGAGAGCGGCCCAGGAGGGCCCGAAACAGTCGACTACTACACCATGCAGCACTGGGACTCTCCAAGGAGGGCTAGGATTGTGAAAATTTTCAATCAGAGACTCCTTCCCCCCAGTTCCTGAACAGCGACGTGCGCGTTCTCTCCAGTCAGCCAAAGACTTTCCGCACCCCGCCTGTTCCCCTGCCTCCCTAAAGGGGGATAGGTGTGTCGTGCCCACAGAGATTTTATCCTGTGGACACAACTTTGGGTCGGAAGGATTCTCGAATATTCGATCTACATGGCAGCGACAAAGACTTTCAAGCTGACCTGCAGTTTGGAGAAATTCTCCAGCACCAGACTTTAGCAGAGGACAAACTTCGCCTTAAGCATGGAAGATTCGAGATTTGACCGTCGCAGTGGACATCAAAGCCCACCGAGGAGTGCATCCCCCCATGGGTCAGCCGCGCTGGCCAATGAGTGGCAGCCACGGCTAACGCTGCCCTCCGATAGGGGTCGTGGTGTGCTTTGTTCTTTTTAGAGGTGAACAGTGTTGCATTTTTCTTGCTTCTGACTCCTTCTTGCCTGAGCTCTCGAAGGTGACAGATGTCTCCTGCAGATAGTGCCAAAACTCTACAATGCGAGTATAAGTGAATGTGCAGCGTAGTGCTGGGCTGAACAATGTCTCAACCCCGGCCAAGCAGCCTAGTGATGCTGCTTCATCTCAAAGTCTACATCTGAGTGAAGGTAGGGAATACTTTATCATTATTCTGGAACTCATTTTTCACAAGCGCATTATTAATGTTTTTGTAAACTGCCGCCATGAGGCCCAAGAGTGGGACCTCCAACTATTTGTAAAAATTGTCTTATGAGTGAGCAGCTTGTTCTCCATGAACTATTGGACAAATAAACTGTTCCGGCATCTCTGCGTAAGGTTTTTCCCATGTTAAAAAGGGCCATGCTAGAAGGGCAAATGGCGAAACCATCTCGAAAATGGGACTCAGTTACCTGTATGTTGTCTGATCTGTGAAATATGTTAATAAATGTTGTATTTTTGTGTTAATTGCCAGTTTAGCTCAATTTGTTCTTGCTATTAAATGTCTAGATATCTGAATTTAAAAGTTAATCGAGTGAGCTGCATAACAGGGCTGAATAATGCCATTTAATAAGTTAACAGTATAAAAAGACACAAAGCAAAGCATACCCATTTTGGGGGGTCTAAATCCTTCGATTTCCCCCTAGTTTTTCCACCCCATCACCCAGAGATGGTGGGGTGTGCCATGATTTTGCAAAATATTGAGACTGTGTGAAGCAAATGCACACTTTCCCACAAACACACATTAGAGGCATACAATAGCACCCTTAAAGATATAAGATCAAATGAGGCAATAATGGATGCAGTTGTGATTAATTTGCCGAGATTTTTGCCAAATACTTCCAATCATCCCAAATGGAACTATGCTAATGAACTTAGCTTGCTTGAAAGCTTCATATCTGTGAAGATATATACAGAATCAGCCTGATGATGAATGTGAGGGTCTATTATATGCACAATTAGGGTCTATTATATGCACAATGATTTGTTTCCTGCAGTTTACTGACAATTTTCCTACTACTGGTGATGGAAGGATTTCCATTGATCCTATTGACGGCCTAACAAAGTTTTGAGACAGCTTTTGTCATAGAGTCCATTGAGGTACTAAAAATCAAGTGTTTCCCAACACCCATAAAATTTAGAGACCACAAATGGCTTCTTGAGTGTGCTATTCTTTCCCCCCCCAAAAAAAATTAAGTGTTAATGACATAAATTTAGAAATTCAGAAAAATTTACCAGAAATAAAATCATACAAGTTTCAACAACAATGCATTCCCATATTCAGTTGTTGGCATTAATGAAGCAGTTCATTTTCCCACCGAGTTCTTGAACTCCTTGGCATGCCTTCTCATAACCTCGCTTTCAAGATTGGTTTGCTAATTATACTTTTGAGGGCCCTAGAATCTCCACGATTGTGTAGTGGCACTAGATTGTGTGTAAAAACTCTTAAGCTTCATGTTATAGAAGCAACAATCTTAACAGGCTGTACAAAGCATGAGGATGTTTTTATACCAAGGGATCCTCTAATATTAACTGACATGCCTTCTGAATTTAAAGTGTTGCAGTTTCCAGTGTGGCTAGCATTTGTGATCTCCATAAATAAAGCACAAGGGCAGTCACTCAAGATAGCAGACATTCATTTGAAGGATCCTTGCTTCTCTCATGGCCAACTTTATGTGGCATGCTCTAGAGTTGGAATGGGAAAGTACTCTGCAAATGCCAGGAAAAAAAAAGAAAAAAAAAATATTTTACATGAAATGGTTTTAAAATAATTAATATAAATTGAAAATAGTGTTAAATAATGTTTGTTCTACTTGATTACTGATGTAAGGGACCTGGTTTTGAGCCACAGGTAAGGCATGAATGTGTCATTTTTCTGCTGAGGTCCTGCTATCCCTGTAGACCAGGCGTGTCCAACCCACGGCCCTGAACAGCTAGCAATGTGGCCCACAAAATCGTAAAGTTTACGATTTTACGACATAAGCTTTCAACATGATTATGGGATCCAATATACAAAATTAGCTCTTTTTTTTGCTATAAGTTTATAACTATACCTAATATTTTGCCTCTGAGCAATTTTCATGGCTATATTGACTGCAAAAATGTTTGAAAATTTTTATTATCTGAGTGAGGAAATACTGTGTTTTGGCTTAGAAAGTTCTGATGTCTGGAATGTCATGTGCTACTTCAAATTATGACTACTACTTTCATGTAATAAAGAAGGGGAGATGGATGGATTGTAATGATTTTTATCCAAAATGAAAACCTGTGATATAAGTCGTGTAGTATAAACTAAAGTATATAAGTAAACTATATACTTTAGTTTCACACTCCAGCAACACTAGGCAATTCTGCTGAATAATAAAATCAAAAACCATGAAATAAACTCATACAATTTTACTTCCATCACTAAAAAAGGCATCAAGAAAAATACAGCCTCATATATAAATGTATTAATAGCCAAGACACAATAGCTAGAAGGATCATTATGAAAATCTTATCCTGGAAAGAAGCATTTGAATCACTTAAATGCTTAGGTACATGTACATCTTTCTTGGCAATTTTAAAGCACAAAATGACTACTGCATTGGCACTATGACTTTTATATAATATGAGCCATAAACATGGCCACAACCTATCTAAACAAAAATCTTGAAGTACTTCAAAAACCTGCATTAAATCCTGCCCAACAATCAGCCTGCAAGCAGAAACTGGAATTCTTAACCTATATATAAATAACAGAAAATCTCATCTTACAGTATACCCAGATGACCCAAAGACACATCAACCACCATTGGTAAGAAAAATTTACAATAAAATGGAAAACTCGCAAATTGGCAAAGGAAATAAAAATAATAAATAAATACCCCCTCAAGCAGCTGCTTGCCACAGAGGTCTGACAGGAGCCTGTCAGTTTATATGCCACAGTAGGTCTGAGAGGATGGCAGGACCTCAGCAGAAAAACAACACAAACATCCATGCCTTATCCGGGGCTCGAACCCAGGTCCCGTAGATGAGTAGCCAAGCGCGCTAACCACTCGGCCACGGGACCACAAACTATATCTGGAGATTAAACGAAACAGCAAAGATTTCATCATATTCCATCTTGGACAATCAACAGACCACTAATAAGAACAAAAATAGAAGGGATCTTCAACAAAAAAAAGGAAAATAATGACTAACATAAAGAAAAAATTTTCCTGAACTTCAGACACATCAATTGATGGATTTTTCCATTAAGAACTTGACTTGTCAAAAGGAGCAGATACAACTTTAACTCAAAGCAATAGTATAATCATTTCAAAACTGTTGGCTATACAAAGTAATATAAACTGGGACAAAAAAAGGAATAAAAAATTCCTGATGAGCAAATTAATTTTCAATACCTTAATACAGAATTTTTAAATTTCCACATACTGCTTTTCACATTTCCACATGCCACATTTAACCCTTTGCACTCGAAGGTTTTTTCGCTATAGGGAAGTAGCAACTTGAAGTTTTTTTGCTAAAAAGTTGATGAAATTTTTTACAACTAGCATAAAAATAAATCATACATAAACAACATAATATCAAACTCATCTTCATTGTTACTAATTTGATCATTTGGCTCTATTTTTATAACCACTAAAAACAGACTAAGTTTAAAATAATTTAATTAAACACAATGCTGTACTGTGAAGTGCACACAGACAGTAGATTTTCACATCTAAAATGTAAAGAGGAAAGATATATGTTTATAAAAGAGTTATTATCGCCTCTCAGTCACCACTCGAGTTGCTGCATTAAACCAAGTGGTGATTGAGAGTCGCCTCTCGAGTGCAAAGGGTTAAAATTCTACAAATCATTTTAAAAACAAAAAAAATACATTTAAAAAACCTTGTTCAGAAAAATAATTAAAATAACTTAAAATTCTCTGTCACTGAGCAATAAAATTCTGAAATTTATCCTTCAAACTATTTGCATATTGAAACAATTTTTAAGAAAAAAATATTTTAAAACGCAAATAGTTTGAAGGATAAATTTCACTTTATTTTAATTAAAAAATACATTTTTCAGTATTATTCAAAGAGTAGTATAATTATAGGGTTATTTGTTCATTTAAAAATACCTATGCTTTTCAAAATAATTATCATAAAAATTATTATTGTAATGGAAAACTTTGTAATGCACTAAATAATTTTTTTAAATTGATTCATATTTAAAACATACCAAACGGTGATCAAATTCCTTATGGATATATATCCTTCATCACATCTAGAAAGTATACTTTATCTCCAAGCAGGTTTCAAATTTTCATCAAAAACTTTTATGTAGATTGTTGCCTTTTTTTGTAGTCATCCCTGGATGAAAACTTCTCTGTGCATCTCTGAGTGACATTAGATGTTGTTTGCTTCTACCTTTTCCCACTTTCTTCTCTTTCCATTTTTCTTTTACCCCACCATACATTTCAAATCTTTCTGAGTCGACTATATACTTAGTTTTTTATATGAATTTGTAGCTTAATAGAGAGTAACTGTCATTTCTCTTAAAATATATTTCACTTTATATCATCAGTAATATATTGATTAACAATGCATTCTGATAAATATAATGTGCATACAAAGATAACTATTCACTTGGCAAGAATCAATTAAGTCCACCATCTTTTAATCCTTCTCTTCCAACAGTATATGGGAAAAAGCACTGGAAAAAATTCTACCAGTTTGTATTCACAAAATTTTGCTTCATTACCATAATCCTTTCTTTTTACATTAAACTGTTTAAAGTATTGGAAAACAGTTGTCATATGTAGCATATTTATTCATGTTAGTTTCAGTTTGTAGCAGTGTGCAGAGAATTACCAAGTTACATAAACAGATGAGTTCTTTGAAAACCAATCATCATCTGCAATGTTTCCCAAGAAAACATCACTATTATTGAAGGAGTCAATTTGCAGAGTAAATTGAATGTGATTTTTGCAGGAGAACTTAATTGCACATATAAAAGCACAATATCTTCATCTGGCTCACAATTTGCATTGTCTTTAATACTATGCAATAACAAACCACGGGTTGAAAGAATAGGTCTACTGTTGTCATTATTTCCTCCAGTCCTCTGAACCTGCAGAAATGAGGGGGAAAATTTTAAATATATATAATGGGAATGACAGTCATATTCATATATCTAATTCTACTTGACAAGTGATAAGAAAAACATGTCATAAATATTGCATTAATGTGACATAAATAGATAGTTTATAACTTCCAAAACAATGTGTGTATACACTGCCCTACCAAAATATTAGAAAATAATCTCATTTATAATGATGGGAATGTAACTTTAAAGCTTTATAATTCTTTAAACATAGATGATAATCACAGTGTTACCTGCTGCTCTTTTGGCATTGATAAATCAATAAATATTTTGTGGAAAAAATTTTCACCGACATACGGGATATGAACCCGCATCTCTCCAGAATTCTTTGTCTATAACTTCTAAAATATGCATTAAATGGAAAATTGTGACTGAAAAAAGTTCATAAATCTATTCAAATATTTATTTCAACAATATTCATCCAGTATTTGAAGAGATATGGCAGAAAGAAAATTCATAACAGTAATTAAGTCATAAATTCCTTAAAACTTAAACTACTGTTTCAAAACCATTTAATAAACACTTTAGAAGTTTGGGAAATGATTATTTCAAAATTAGGCAATTATAAATGTTTTTTTTAACACAAGATCACTGATTGTTAAATATTCCATTTCCATAACTATAAAAATACTGAATGGATATTGCTGAAAATATTGATTTAAATAGATTTAATTATGAGCTTTAATTCATCTTTAGTCACATTTGAAGCTCAGTATCTTGTTAAATATGTTTTTATAAGAAATTGAGAGAGTAATTATAGATTTCAATACATTCTATTTATATCTAGATTTTTCAGAAATATTCCTTCATTTAAATAATTGCTAAATATAATCTTTCACATTAAAGTATAAATGTCGTTACTTAAAACATTTTTAGTTATAAACTATTTCTACTAAATTATTTT
This sequence comes from Ryuthela nishihirai, assembly GCA_038380435.1. NCBI lineage: Eukaryota > Metazoa > Arthropoda > Arachnida > Araneae > Heptathelidae > Ryuthela > Ryuthela nishihirai. The sequence goes on from JAWZYU010000022.1 coordinate 9,094,530, forward strand.
TGTAGGTTGTAGTTTAGATTTTTCCCTGAGCTTTGCTTTTGACAAAATAGCCTGCTCAGAATGACAAGGTTTATAGGTCATACTTATGCAAAATGACTCATAGGACAGCTTTTGAAACAGATCAAGGTAATCCTAATTTCTTTTCTACATGTATCTGGTACTGTTTTCTTGCATACAGGCCCATGGATTAACTCATCACTTAATGGAATGTGATATTTTGGAGCACATCAATGTCTCTTTTCTGACAAAACATGGCTGAGTAACCATAAATCTCAATGCTACTACTTGAATGAGGAACACTGTTTCGTGAATGTAGTAGCATACTACTGTTTCACAACTCGTTACCAGTTTTGATTTATATAATGGTTTAAATATGGTGAAATAAATAATTTAAAATCGTTCTGTGCAGTAATCCATATCTTTTCCCTGTTCTACCAGATTCTTGGAATACAATCAAATATGATTCGTGTAGGGATGGCTCATACATTATGCCATCTGGGACACTGCTCCACCAAAAATAATCACAAGAAACAATAAACAAATTTCAAATTCAATATTTGTCACATCTAAATTAAAGTAATTTTCATATTCATTTTGTAATCATTATTTGCTGTGTTATGTAGACAATCAAGCATTTACTTTGTGATTCAGTGCTATGTCATCTGCTTTAGTTAATACAAATTTATCCATTATGGCAAAGTCCAAAATCTTAATATTATTATAATAATTAGATAAATGTGCATGTGTTGATATACAATAGCGTTGAACTGCAGGGGGCAGGTCACTGATTCAGAGTGGCCATAATACTTGATTCAACCAATCCAAAAATATAGTCAAAGACCTTGTTAGTGAAAATCTTTGACTCTTCCAGACTCAACAGGCCTAAATTTCCTGGCAAGATGAGTTTGAACTGTATTTCCAACTTTTTATTTTGTCAAAGAAAGATATTTACTTGTGAATAGTATAAGAACATTAGATATCAAAATACAAAATGTGCTGAACATCTGATCAACAATTCAATACTAATTACGACATTTCTACTAACGACATTTCATCAAAATGCTTATCTTGGTACAGTGTGTTTGATTTGGAACTCAAAGGTTTCTGGTTTAATATCAGTCACACTCGAAAATGTTTTTTTTACAATTCGTTGTAAAATGAATCTGTGTAATAAAATATATATAACTGTGAGGCCAGGGCCTCATTTCCCCCATTGTAATTATGTAAATTTTTTTATGTAATTTTCATTATATTCATTTTGCCTTCCAACTCAACCTGAGGGGGGTGAGTTGGAAGCAAGAAGGCTGCATGGGAGAATAGCGAGGAATGCGAAAGGAGCGGTAGTAAGGGTTTGACTGTTGAACTGTGCGCATGAGATTTGTCAATGTTGGTATTCTGCCAGACCTAGGGAGAAAGACAATGATTAGTGGAGATGGATTTTGAGATGAAATAAATTAAATGCTCGGATTAATTATCGCCTTGGAATTTAGATTGTTTTAAGTAATCCAGTGCTCAGCAGTAAGAGACCTCCCCTTGCATAGTGAAAGGTACACTGATGCAGCAGGCATAACTATGACTAATTGAGCTATGTGTAAATATATGCAATAAAACTGTAAATATCTCCAATAGCAAAGTACTTATTATTTTGGTGAAAGGTTTATTCTGTCATCTCCAGCCTGTTAAGGAACTTAAGCCGAGGAAAATACTACATAACTAGCCGCAACTCATATACAATTTTCACCCTCTCCAATATATCATGTGGTGATTGCAAAGGCACATTCTGAAACTAGAAATCCCTACAATATTGTAAATTAAATATAACCCAAAAAAAACATTATTTGTGGAATTCTAAAGTGATAATTTACAAGTAATTCAGTTTAAATAATTAATATAAATTTATAATTGAAACAGAATCAAAAAAATAGTAAACCTATATATTAGATAAGCCACCCTGTGGCCAAGTGGTTAGCACACTAAGCTACTGATCAAAGGAACTTCAATTCGAGCCCTGGGTAAGGCATGGGTGTTTGTGTTGTTTTTCTGAAGTCCCACCATCCTTCTACTATGGTGCATAAACTGACAGGCCCCTGTGAGACCTCTGTGGAAAGCAGCTGCTTGAGGGGATATTTATTTACTTTTATATTAGATACATTTTTCACAAATATTTTTTAAAACACAAGAACAGAGGAAAAATATATATATAATAAGGGAGGGACAAAATACTGATTGAATTAGAAAGGATCATAACAGTTTTCAGAGCTAAACCTAATGTAACTTTTCCAAGACTTTTGCTAATGCATTTTGAGAATAGACTAAAAATAATATATGCATTATGGAATGTCTTTTCAGTTTAGTCCAATTCGATATCAGACATCTCCCCAAAACGTTTTCCTATGGCCAAGCCCTACCTGTGCTGGTCCAAGTACCACACCAAAAATTTTATTCACAAGCTGAGTCACCACTGAATTCATTCATGGTTGATTGTTACGAGTGAAAGTTATGCATGATGAAGTCGGAGTTAACAGTAAACAATGAAGAATGGTGTATGGAATAACAGCTGCATTAAAGTATTGAAACATGCTTGGCTGTGCTGAGAAATAGAAAGTGATCAATCAGTTTTCTAATATGTAGTTAAAATGCAAAATTTTTAGCTTTTTCATTTCAGATTTTTTCATTTATATAATGTGTTTGCTTTACATACATGTTAAAATAATGGAATTCATATTCTTTATCATCACATTATGTAATTAGCAAAATGATAATCACTGCTATCACTCTGATAACAAAAGGTTGTGAGCTGTTTTATCTTCATCACTTTTTCTTTTGCAAACAGAGTTATAAGGTATGACTTCCTCAATCAAAACTGATATAGTATGACTTAGCTTGCAAAGTTTCTTTTATGTAGCAGATATTGTTATTTCAAGAAAATATGCATAAAACTGATTACTCAAACAATAGTTTTGTGGATTCAACTTATTTTTTTCCTATACAACAGTTGAAATAATATTTACGGTGAATATAAAGCAACAAGTATTTTTCATTCACACTGTGTTGTTTTACCTCTGAGTAGCACCTTTTCGCACACAATGGGCTAAATGGCCAGGTCACAAGAACCTTGAGAGCTCACAGGTTAGTGGGGGTGATCTGTTGGACAGCTGTTAGGAAACAGATGGTAGTGTCCCATCAAGGTCATCCAATATGTTCTTTAGCATGCATAGGATGTGGCTCTCCCATGTTTGGACTTACAGTCCCATCCAACAGACAGCAATCTTTCCAAGCCAATGGTATCCCCATCTGGCCAAGGCAGGTAGTTTCGTGGAGGTAAAAATGTTGGGCCAGGTGGGACTCGAACTTCAGAACTACAGATCATGTGTTTGATGCGATACCCTACCTCCCCTTTGCATTTACAAATTTCTAATATGGTCATACAAAATATGCATATCTATTTTAATCTAAAAACTATCCAATATTCTATTCATTTCTACAAAAAAAAAACCACCATAAAGGAAACCACTGCACTAAACATTTGTCAGTAATGAAAACCTCCCAGTACAATTTCTTTTACATGCAGAAAGTAAGCCTTCCTTCTTAGGTTGCTATTTCAGCCAAAAAGAGTATCTTTCCTGAGAAACAGATAATTAGACTAAGTAGTTCACTAGTTAAAAGGGATGAGGGTGGCTCAGTCAGTAGTATGCCAGGCTCATAATCTGCAGCTCCAAGATTCGAGTCCCAGCTGAGCCAGTGTTGATTTATCACCGCACAACTCCCTACTCTGCCCACACTCAGTAGGGGACATTGATGGGCTTGGAAAAGTCACCATCTGTTGGATGGGACATTAAGCAGTTTACAGGAGAACCACATTCTGCACAGTAAAGAACACACTGGATGGCCTTGATGGGAGGCAACCATTTGTCTCCCAACAGCTATTCCAGTGGATCCCCTTCACCAATCTTCTCTAAGACCTAGGGGTCCTTGTGACCTGGTTTTAACCCATTGTGTGCAAAAAAAGTGCCACTCAGAGGTAAAACAACCCACTAGTTAAAACATTAGATAGGTTTTCATGATTACAAATTCCTATCTCATGTAGCTTGACATTCTCACTACTTAATTACAAATTTCAATATCAAGGTATCAAATATATACTATTTAAATATTAACCAAATATGCTAACAATTTATACTCATGGTATTTAGCATACTTGAAGAAAACTTCGGAGAAGCTGTAGGACATAATCTATGCATTGTTTTAGTAGAATAATCATCAATTGAGAAATGCTGGGAACAAATCTTGCAACTTGTATTCAGTTCTTTTAGAAACTTATTTTCAAGATAAGGTCTATTATGTGCAGCAACCCATAGTTCACATCTAGAATATGAAAACAAAATATGCATGAATATAATTTTTTGGTTGTTGGTTTCATTAAAAATGCATTTAAAGTTAAAAGATAAAGTCATCAATAATTGATAAATAATCATAGTAATAAATGTCATTTTAAAAACTCCTGAATATTACCTTTATATAAACATGAAATCCATGGATATTAACAAAAAAATATAGATTTAACAAAAATACATTCATCCTCTGAATTACTTTCCAATTGTTTGCATAATTAGATTTCTTACAATCATGCCCATTTCTGTAAAAAATAATAGAGAAAGTTTACTTGATTTATGAATATTTCTTAGTCTTCTGTTAAAAGCCAGATGATATGTCTCACTTAGTTTGCATTAATTATTTAACAAAGTTAGTAATAAAAATATGTTGTTGCAATCTTTAAAAACTTTTCATTATGATATGTACACTGAAGTCACTTGTAGGACTGTTGCAACCCACCATGTTGCAAGCAATTGATTAACTGGTATTTTTCCACTGCTACCATTTTAAAATAGAGTGGTAATACTAATGCAATTCATTTTTTGAATATCTTATTACTTTGTTTAGAATGAATTCAGTAATAATGATACAAGGTTTTCTGACATCCTGGAATTCTCGGCCAAAAAATGATTACTGTAATATTTTATGGGAATATTTAATTTTAGGGCAAAATATTATTCAGTTGAGTTTAAGATACTTGTTCATTTTGCACTTAGGCATTTAAGGACTGTGTGCAATGCCAATCTACATTACTTATTAATAAACTGTACACTTATATAACAGGATCCTTTGGAAAAGCAAAGAATTTACTCTCTAGGTGCAATAAGAAGTTGCTGCCACAAAAAGCACATCGATTTCAGTTCTTGCTACAGGAGCATTAAACACTGTAAAAATATTCAATTAGGTTATTTAAGGTATATATTAAGGAGAATGTAAAAGGACAGCAATAATTAGCATTAAAAAATTAACCTCCAAGTAGTGTGACAAACTCACCTTTGTCAAATTTCCAAATTCCAAATCTCAAACCATCTGAAGAAACAAATATGATGTCTTTCCTTAAATCTCTCAAATACACTCAACTAATCCTCTTTTAATATCTTCTCACTCCCCCCACCACCACCACCAATCTCCATCTAATCATATCTACAAATCTCGGGGTTTGATATCTCAAATGGCGATGCCATGTTACAAAGGTGAAGTAGAAGGGAGCCATCTGAAGACCTGTAACCATTCTAACTTTTATTCTGGTCACATGCTTGTGACTGTCCTCCTCTTTCTATTACAAGGTGAGTTCTGATATAGTCTTCCAATTCGTGCTGACATCTAGGCACAGAGCAGGGAACCAACATCTGAATTCAACTCATTAATTTTTTTATCTAATTGATCCTTGTATTATAAGAGAATCTTTTCAAAATCTCTGATCACTGCTTATCAGCCACATCAGACTTAGGCAGCTCCACTCAGAGAAGAGGACGCATGATTCCGTGATGAGATCAACTTCCAACTGATTGGATCGAACTGGGGACCATGAGGGAAGTTGGCAAGCACTGCTGATAGGTGATGACTTAATCCATAATGCCAAGAGGCTAGCCCCCCCCCCCCTTGAAGTTGGATTGTTTTACCTCTGAGTGGCACTTTTTTGCACACCATGGGCTAAGTAGCCAGGTCACATGGACCCCGAAGGCTCAGAGAAGGTTGGGGGAGGGGACCCACTGGAACAGCTGTTGGGAGACAGATGGTAGACTCCCGTCAAGGCCATCCAGCGTGTTCTTTAACGTGCACAGGGTATGGCTCTCCCGCACACAGGGCCACAGCTTAACATCCCATCCGACGAACGGCGGCCTTTCCAAGCCCATCAGTGTCACCTACTGACCGTGGGCAAGGCGGAGAATTTTGTGGAGATAAATCTCAATGCTGACCGAGCTGGGACTCGAACCTGGGAACTACAGATTACGAGCCTGGCGCGCTACCGACTGAGCCAACCACCCACCCACCCTTGAAGGGTATTGTTACAGTACATATGCTTTCTCGGTCGTAATGGCAGACCGTTACAGTAGCTGCTTGCCAGAGAGATCTGACAGGAGTCTGTCAGTTTAATACACCATAGAAAATAATCTGTGAGAAAGGCGAGACCTCATAAGAAATATAATACAAACATCCATGCCTTACACAGGGATCAAACCTAGTTCCTTTGATCACTAGTCAAGAATGCTAACTATTTGGACACTGTTAGGAAAATTTTTAGAACAGAAAATGTGACAACTACAGTATAATACTTGCAAAACTGGAAGCTATAGAGAAGCTCTAATAGTACCAGTAATAATTAAGGTAGTAATATTTTCCACCACTAATAAATTAGTGGGTATCATCGTCACCCTCAAGCAGCCATGGGCTACAGAAGTCTAACCAGGCCACTCAATTTAGTTCTCCAAGCATATCTGTCCTGAGCTACATCTGCTGCATCTGGCCACTTCACACCAATTCTAACAAGGTCTTGTTTGGCATATGTATGCCCAAATAGTTTACACTAATAGTTAATTTATTAGCGTAAATTTATAATTATATTATTTTAATTTTGAAGTATATCTTAATTATTACTATTTTAATTTTTAGTATTAATTTTGAAAAATTACCACAGGTCTCCCCCTCTTTCTAAGGCCTTTAGGCACATTGTTCATAACCCTATTCACTAATCTATAATTATCCAGACAGGCAACATGGCCAAATCAATGGAGTCTCTCTGCACAATATGCTGCTTAAAGGAGATTGCCGACTCCTTTGTTTAAACTCATCGTTACTTACAAAGTTGAATTACCTAATGCCCAAGACAATGCATATGCATCTAGAATCTAAAGCATCAAGTCTCCTGTTATCTTGTTTACAAAGTGTCCAAGTTTCTCTACCATAACTAACCATAGAGAGAACCAAATTATTATAGTCTAATTTTAGTCTTTTAGGTGTATATGCCATTTCTCCACACTCTCCATAGATTCTTAAAAGTCCCAGCAGCAATCCCTATTTGTCTGTTAATCTCATGCCGCACATCGCCATTATCTGTTACGTAGCTCCCAAGATAATTAAACTGTGACACCTGCTCAAGACTGCAACCATTCAGATTAACTGAATCACAGCCTGCCTGACCAATCTTCATCACTTTAGTTTTCTCTGTTTATAACCAAACCTACTCTACTACTAGTTTCATCAACAGCTCAAATGAAAGAGTTCATCTCATCAACATCATTTGCCAAAAGGACTAAATTGTCAGCATAATCTAAATCAGAAATTTTCGTATCTCCAGACCATTTAAGGCCAAAATCTTTCCTTTGCAGTGAATTTCGCATAACATAATCAATAACCAAACTAAAGAGAAAAGGAGACAAAATGCACCCTTATCAAACACCAGAAGCAATGCTAAACCAATAAATATTTAGTGGAAAAAATATATATATATTTCGCCGACATACGCGTCATCGAAAACTGTTTCTGCTAAATATTTATTGATTTATCAACGCCAAATGAGCAACAGGTAATGCTGTAATTATCATCTATGTTTAAATGCTAAACCAATTGCTACAAGCCTTACCATTATGCACAACAAAAATGAAATATGATCTTATTTTGCAGTTTCTTTTGTGTAGCAGATATCATTATTTGAAGAACATTTGCATAAAAAATTATTACTCAAACATACACAATTTCTCCACACTCTCCATAGATTTTTAAAAGTCCCAGCAGTTGTCCCTATTCATTTGTTAATTTCATGTTGCGCATCAGTAACTGTTACATAGTTCCCAAGATAATTAAATTGAGACACCATCTCAAGAGTGCAGCCATTCGCATTAACTGAACCACAGCCTACCTGACAAATTTGCATCACTTTAGTTTTCTCTCAGTAACCAAACCTACACTACTGAGTCTCATCAACAGCTCAAATGAAACAGTTCATCTCATCAACATCGTTTGCCAAAAGAGCTAAATCATCAGCATAAAGCTAAATCAGAAATTTTCGTATCTCCAGACCATTAAGGTCAAAATCTTTCCTTTGCAGTGAATTTCGCATAACATAATCAATAACAAAACTAAAGAGAAAAGGAGACAAAATGCACCCTTGTCGAACACCAGAAGCAATGCTAAACCAATTGCTACAAGCCTTACCGTTATGCACAACGAAACTGAAATATGATCTTATTTTGTGGTTTCTTTTGTGTAGCAGATATCATTTCAAGAATATTTACATAAAAAATTATTATTCAAATTGTAATTAAGTACTATTGTTTCACAAGTTATATGCATTTTATCACACAATCATTAATCATAATTTAAAAAATTACTATGATTATCACAAATATCTGCAATGATTGGAAAATAAAGTGACAAATTTTACCACCAAAAAATTAAATTCTATCTGTCACATTAACTACAACTGATTTACCTAAAGAGCAGTTTGCTGTACTAGGTACATGTATATCTTCTGAAGTTTGATTTCAGTATCATTTATTCTATGATTTGAAAAAGGTTTATTCCAAAAATTATTTGGCCATTTTTCAATATACTGTTACGACAGATGAACGTGCTAGAGTGAATTTATGATCAACATGTCATGAACACTCGCATATGCTTCTGTGTGAGAATTAGGTAACCGATGAATCGGAACAAGGACCCTAACTGAAAAATAAGAAATATAAAATTGTTATGTTGGAATTATTGACATGTGAAAGAAGACATAGTTAATCTCAGAGTACTTACGATAAAGTGGTTAAAAAAAGAAGCATTTTATGTGGTGAGTGTGCAGGAGGTTAATTTATTAGCTTAAACCTACTAGTGAATTAACAAGGAAAATAAGAATTGGTTTACACCTGAAGTGAAAGTTACACAAGGGACATGGACATTAAAATGAAGAGGTAAACGTTAGTCAAATATACAGAACTAGTCTTAACTTTTCTGTAGGAAGAGATTATTACTTGATGTACGATAGTATTTAGTTTGTTTATAAGAATTGGTAAAGTTAATCTTGATAGCTTGCATATTTGTTTACAAACATGATTTTACAGTTCATTGAATTATATTAGATTTGCTTTAGGATTTGAGTGTGAATAGAAATAAGAAAATGGATTCTTCTGAAAGTTATATTGATATAAATTTTCGTGCTGGTTGACTAAATTTCTATAAATAATTTCATCCGTACTTTTGTAATAAATTGCATCGTTTAGTAATTATCATTGTAAATTGTTTACTTGAACCCACGCTCAGTGCTCAATTTAAATTTGTAACAATACATTCATTACCCATTACTCTAAAATTTCTGATTTAAAAGTGACCATCTGAATGAATCATATTGTTAGAAATATTTAATAGGAAATCTTGAGCATGTGTTCAAGAGAATGTTTAGCAACAAAAAATCACAAATGAATTAATTTAATTACATAGGCAACCAGATCACAAACAAACAACAATATAATCTAAACATAAATTTGTCTATTATCAGCATGAAGTCAATCCATCGAGATAACTTCACAATTTTTGACTACATTTAAAATACTCATATTACAATTCTTACAAACTCTATCCAAAGCATAAACAAAATCTTTATACAATATTCATCAAGATACACAATTACCTTTATGAATTAACTTAAAAGTTACCAGTTTCATCTTACCACTTCTTTTTACACCACAGATTATATGATGAACTAAAGCTAAGAAGAAATTAAAGCCAACAGACACATACTTGACTAACATATTGTCTCTTCAATATAATCGCAAAGTTTCTTGAGCAACCATTTTTCAATTTTCTCTTTTAAACCTGTCCCAATTAACTAGTGACACAATTCTCACATTGAAGTACAAACGAACGCCAATGACATATCAATCATGATTTTATTGTAGTACATTCCTCTGTCGCAACATGATGTTCTCCACAGGTTAATAAATATTGTCACAGTACTTATTCAGGTAGCACTGTTGTACATATCAGCAAACAGATCATTTATGGATAAGTTATTAATTTTCCTCACATATTTTCCTCAACTTGTCTTTGAGAGTAATTTGTGCATATTGAATGCTCTTTGTAAAGAAATTAATTTCTATTTGGTTCTAATACTTTTAGTAATTATTTCATTAAAGAATTTTTTTACTAGAAATTTCAATATTTCAACATATGAAAAAAAAAATTCCACACAACAAACATCTGCTACTATTAAACAATACAAAAATTTAAAATTTTTTGTAGATATATATATAATAGCAATTTTAGCAACATCAGGCTTTGTAAAATGTAGCTCGCATCAAATCAACCAGAACTTGTATCAATTACTGTTTGCAGTTAATTGTATAGGTATAATTATATGTAATTAGAATTTTATGTACTCAGCCACTGTTTCTGAGTATATTTACCCAGACAATGCTTTCAACATATTATTCCTTTCTTCAAATGTGAAAAAGAACCCTAATAATAATACGAACATAAATTTAATTTACTGTTATAACAAAAAAAAAAATAATTTTTGTTGCAACATATAATGAAACATCTCTGTAACAAAATATACGTACAATAATAAATACAAATTTCTTAGAATCTTCAGAATACCATAAATTTACTATACATTTCCCCCCAAAAGAGAGAAATGCTTACCACGTGCTACCTCGATGGTAATCCAAAGGAGTTGATGGCCTCGCTTTGGCGGTCGAACGTCACTTCCGCTAAACGAACATTATTTTTCGCATTTTTCTATAATGTGTAAAAACCCTAAAACCTATTAATACTACTATTGAAGGGCAAACTATAGGGAAAAGCTGCTGTTTTGTTGATCGCAGGCTGAAAAGTTCTCTTGTTGAAGTATAATAGTTTTTTAAGATGTAATATCCATCAAGTAATCTTTTTATTATATGATAAAGAAATAAATGAAGTCCTTAAGTCCCGGGTTTTGGAGATTTGTCTCAGTCATCGATATAATGGTCTCGGTGTCATGAAAAGAAGTTTTCAGAACATCCAAATGTCCCGCTTTTTTGCGAATATATGTAGTTGGCTCTCGATTTACGTGGATTAAATTAATATATTTTTGAAATAACTCAGTCACTCTATTTACATCCTCTTTTTTAATTTCATTGGACATTTTATTTTGTCGAATAACTCTGTTTGCCCTGAGCTTTAAACAGTTGATGCATGCTGCGACATAATTGGGCCATTGTTTGGGTGTTGTTGGGGTACGAAGTTTACCTCAAACATCAAACGAAAAGGTTCGGATTAGCTCTGCCACTAAAACTGGTGCTTCTAGTATAGTCACACCTCTCCAACACGCTCACAGACAGCAGCAGATACTTCTGGTATCAACCATGAAAAGGAAATATGTTACTATAACAAAGTTCAGAAACCTATATTCATTGATATGCTCCAGCGGGCACAAAACTGAAATATACACTGAAGTGCCTTTAAATTAGGGATAGGAGACGTTCAGGGCCCCCCCATCCTGAAGCGGGCCCCCAGGCCAGGATCTTTGGCAGGGGCCCTCTACCTACCGCTAAGATTAAGGCCAGCGTGCTGCATTACAGGATTTAGGATAAAATAAGTCAGTTTAATAATGACACAAAAGTAATATTTATATTTATTTAAAAAAACTATATGGATTTACATAATAAAAACTTACAATAATATGAAATATTACCTCAAAATATATTTTCTAGCTTTGGTCGTCACAAATTTTTCAATAACTTCAGTAAATCAACTTGCTTAGGTAAATCATTTTCGATGCATAAAATTGCTAAATGATTAAGTCACTCTTAACTAGTTGTGCTTCTTTGCCATGTTTTCAGTGAATTTACTGTCTTGTAATACTTTTATGGTGAAGGATTTCGTACAGTAAGTCTTCTGACATATCTTTCTCATATGTATTTACAGTACTGTGAAAATTAGTTGGGACAATAGGAAAATGCAGTAACAAAGACATAACTACGTAAAATATTTATTTGTTTAATAGTGTACATAGTTAATAGTGAATGTGACCCCCCTTAGCTTTAATTACTTCTTTCACCCTCTCAACCATTGATGCACTAGCTTTCCACACATCTCCTTCACTTCAGGGTCGTGGTACCACACTTTCATGACACTTTCTATCATTTTGGTTTTCGTCCTGCAATCCATCTTAGATATGCGTGCTTTAATAATGGCCCACAAATTTTTATTGGGGTTTAGATCGGGTGAATTTCTGGCCACTCCAATACCTTCAAATGTTGTTGGGTAAAGAAGCTCTTAGCAAGCTTAGAATTGTGGCATCAGGCCAGATTCTCTTGAAATACCTCATCGCCGTTAGGAAACAGCTTCTGCAGTGTTGGGACCATTTTCCCCTCCAGAAAGCCTATGTACTTTTTGCTGTCCATCATTCCTTCAATGGGGTGAAGCGTCTGTGGCCCGGAAGCTGTGAAACATCCCCAAAGCATGGCCTTGGGTGGGTGTTTGGGGGATTGCTGGATGTGGCCGTATCAAAGGGATTCTCCAAGCGAGCGACGGACGAAATTTGATCTGTAGCCATGCACCTCAAAGTGGGTTTTGTCGGAAAATATCACTTTTTCTCAATTCTCCACAGTCCAGTCTCGATGTCTCTTTGCCCAGGATAGCCTTACTTGCTTCATAGCGGGTGTCAAAAGCTGCTTTTTGGGGGGGCATCGAGCCTGGTGGACACACTCCAGAAGGCGCCGACGTACGATGGAAGCATCTGTAGTAACTCCATGCGACGCAATCACCCTTTGCATGTCTCCACTGGTCTTCTTCTGGTCTATGATACTAATTCTTCGAATTTGACTATCATCTCTAGAGGTGGTTTTTCTTTTTCTTCCACAATGTCCTTTACGGGATGTGTCCACGGACCCTGTCTCCTTATGCAGCTTCATGATCCGTGAAACGCTGGATTTCCCGACGCCAACGGCCTAGCAGTAAATGAAGTGCTTTCGCATAAAGCGATTATTTTAGCTTGTTTACGAGGTGTGATTGATGTCTATGATGTATTTAATAAAAACAGTTTCCAATGAGAATTGTGAACTACTTACATAATCACTTCCTCAGCCTATGAAATATCAATTCCGACTAAAGTGGAAGTGTAAATAATAGCAGAGTAACACAACAGACAATTCTAAACTTGCAGATATCGCTCTGCTACAAGTCTAAACTTGTGCGCGTGTCCATTGCAAAGACACGCGCAAGTTCAGACTTGCAGCAGAAGGTTACGAACAAGTTTAGACTCTGCAGCGGAAGGGACTTAGCGTTCCTTCGCTTGTCTCAACTAATTCGCACAGTACTGTACAAGTTTTGCAGCTTTTGCAGTAAGTTGATTATCGTCTAAGTTTTTGAAGTTCCAAATGGATGAGAATAAAAAACAAGACAATTGATTTTCTTTTTAAATATATCAAAACAGGCACGAGTTGTCCATCGGCATAAATAAGAGTATGAATGGCGATAAATCACAAAGACGAAACAAAAAGTCGATATTATGAGAGGATAATGTAATGTGCCTAATAAAATAATCAATTTTAGTTAGATGGACAAAAGCCAATATTTTTAAAGTCGCTTTTTGTCTTCTGTTCATCTCACTTAGCTGGCCGACCCGCCAAGCCCCCCTCCCTAATTTCGGGCCCCCAGACTAGAGCACTGGCAGCCCTACCCTTGTGGGGGCCATGGAGACATCCAAATTCAGTATCGCAAGTCCCGCATTTGCACTCATTCTTGGCTGAAACTCTGGTCATATGTAGCTGTCAGCTTTGGCTTTCCAAAGCACTCGTCATGAGAAGCATAATGGGAAAGGTGCAGGTTTTAGATGCATTGGCAGAGGGCAGATCGTAGGTACCCGACGGATGGTACACTCGAGCGCCAAAATTGTCAACTAGAGCCCTGGCAACCCTACCCTTGTGTGGCTCATGGAGACGTTCAGGGGCGTAGCCATGGGGGGGATGGGGGAGGCTCGCCCCCCAAAGTAATTCGAAGTTGGCAAAATTCAAAACGGCTTCGTAAAATCTAGGTAAGTTGTGAAAATTTGTAAATTTTTTTTGGAAAATTAAAGGGAGTTGTCAAAATCGGGGCAACTTGACAAATCTAAGACAGTTTGGAAAATGAAGAAACGGCAAAATTTAGAGCAGCTGGTAAATTCGAAGCCACTTAGTAAAATATAGGTGAGGTGGCAAAATCTTAGGGAGTTGGCAAAATTCGGAGTGACTTGGTAAAATCTTGGGAAGTTGGCAAAATCGGGACAACTTGGCAAAATCTTAGGAAGTTCGCAAAATTCGGAGTGACTAGATAAAATCTTGGGGAGTTGGCAAAATTCGGAGTGACTTGGCAAAATCGTGGGGAGTTGGCAAAATCCAGGTGGGATGTAAAAATTAGGATTATTTTCTGTAAAATTATAGCGAGTTGGCAAAATCTAGGGACAGTTGGCAAAATTCGGAGTGACTTGGCAAAATCGTAGGGAGTTGGCAAAATTCAGGTGAGATGTGGAGATGAAATTCTTTCTTTGATTTTAGTCAACTCTCCTAAATTTCACAAACCCAATCCCAATTATCACAACTCGCCCGTATTTTCCAAGTGGATTCGAATTTTGCCAACTCTCGTAATTTTACAGAAAAAATCGCACTTTTTACATCTTCCCTGAATTTGACAAGCCACTTCGAATTTTATCAACTCTCATTAATTGCACAAGAAAGGTACAATTTTCACAACTCCCCTGTATTTTATCAAGTGGCTTCGAATTTTGCCAACTCCCCTAGATTTTGCCAAGAGTTCTTGGTTTTTCCAACTCTCCTTAATTTCACAAAACCAATCTCAATTTTTACAACTCACCTGTACTTTACCAAGTGGATTCGAATTTTGCCAACTGCCCTAGATTTTGCCAAGTTTTCTCGATTTTGCCATCTCGCCACAATTTTACTATCGCAATTTTACATCACACCTAATTCTTGCAAAGCCACTCTGAATTTTCCCAACTCCCCCAAGATTTGCCAACTCTCCTAGATAATGCGAAGTTGCCTCGATTTTGACAACACGCCATAATTTTGCAGAAAAAAGATTGCAATTTTTACATCTCACCTGAATTTTGTCAACTTTCCACGATTTTGCCAAGTCACTCCGAATTTTGCCAACAGCCCCTAGTTTTTGCCAACTCTCTACGTTTTGCCAACTCTCCTATATTTTGCCAACTCGCCATAAGTTTACAAAAAAAAACTCCAAATTTTCACATTTCACCTAAATTTTGTCAACTCCCTTCGATTTTGCCAAGTCACTCCGAATTTTGCCAACCCCCTAAGTTTTGCCAACTCGCCGTAATTTTACAGAAAAAATCCTAATTTTTACATCTCACCAGAATTTTGCCAACTACCCACGATTTGGCAAAGTTACTCAGAATTTTGCCAAGTCCCCAAAATTTTCCCAAATCACTCGGAATTTTCCCAACTTACCTGTTTTTACTAAGTGGCTTCAAATTTTCCCAACTGCTCTAAATTTTGCCGTCTCTCCATTTTCCAAACTGTCTCAGATTTGCCAAGTTGTCCCGATTTTGACATCTCCCCTTAATTTTCCAAAAAAAAAAAAAAAAAAATTGGGGAGTTTGAAAGTTTGAAGTGATTTGGCAAATTTAGGAGAGATGTAAAGATTGGGATTAGTTTCGTAAAATTAAGGTTGGGTTGGGTTGTTTTACCTCTGAGCGGCACTTTTTTGCACACCATGGGCTAAATGGCCTGGTCACGTGGACCCCGAAGGCTCAGAGAAGGTTGAGGGAGGGGACCCACTGGAACAGCTGTTGGAAGACAGATGGTAGCTTCCTGTCAAGGCCATCCAGCGTGTTATTTAACGTGCACAGGGTATGGCTCTCCCCACACTGGGCCACGGCTTAACGTCCCATCCGACGGACGGCGGCCTTTCCTAGCCCATCGGTGTCCCCTACTGACCGTGGGCAGGGTGGGGAATTTTGCTGAGATAAATCTCAACGCTGACCCAGCTGGGACTCGAACCTGGGAACTACAGATTACGAGCCTGGCGCGCTACCGACTGAGCTACCCCCGCCCCCTAACGACACATACATCCATGCCTTACCCGGGGCTCGAACCCAGGCCCCTTAGATCAGTAGCCAAACGCGGTAACCACTCGGCCATGGGACGGTGTAAAATTAAGGAGATTTGACCAAATCAAAGCTAAAATTCATATTAATTTGCTACAATTAAGACGAAATGTAAATATTGAAAGTATTTCTGAAGAAATTATGTCTAGTTGACAAAATTGAAAGTCAAATGGCAAAATGTAGGGGAGAGATGTGAAAATTGTCTTACCCCCTCCATCCCCCATGGAGCGAAAATCTAAGCAAGTTTTTCAGTTGTTGGCAAATTTTGCCAAAATTTTGCTCGAGTTGGAAAACTTATGGACCCCCCCCCCCAACCATATTCCTTCGCTACGCCCCTGGAGACGTTATCCAAATTCAGTACCGCAAATCCCGCATTTGGCTCATACCTGGCTGAAACTCTGATCATATATATATATAGGGGCGGGGGTGGCTCAGTTGGTAGCGCGCCAGGCTCCTAATCTGTAGTTCCCAGGTTCGAGTCCCAGCTTGGTCAGCGTTGAGATTTATCTCCGCAAAATTCTCTGCCCACGGTCAGTAGTGGACACCGATGGTCTTGGAAAGGCCGCCGTCCGTCGGATGGGACGTTAAGCCGTGGCCCCGTGTGCGGGATAGCCATACCCTGTGCACGTTAAAGAACACTCTGGATGGCCTTGACGGGAGGCTACCATCTGTCTCCCAACAGCTGTTCCAGTGGGTCCCCTCTCCCAACCTTCTCTGAGCCTTCGGGGTCCTTGTGACCTGGCCATTTAGCCCATGATGTGCAAAAAAGTGCCGCTCAGAGGTAAAACAACCCAACCCTAGGTTCCATACTCCCCAGACTTATCGTCCATTGAGCAAGTGTGGATCCTTGTGGGTCAATGTCTTTACCAGCTCCCTCCGGATGAGAACCTGGTACAGTTATGTGCCCAGTTGGATGCTGTTTGTAACGTCAGGCCTCACAACACCATCAACCATCTGATTGATGGAATGCCAAGACGTCTACAGTTTATATAAACGCCCGAGGTGGGCCTATTATGTACCGATAAATCTCCAAGAAACGCACGTACCTTGTGTTTTCACGTTCCGTTTGTTATCATTTGCATATCCACCGTCATAGCTTCCTTCCTCCCAGTCTCAGGCGTATCCATCACTTCCTTCGACGTGTTGCGATTTCCACTTTGAACAGTGGAGATATTCGTGTTCAAATTCAGCCGAACCAATTTGATAATTATTGCTCTCAAAACACTTGTTGGCTACTTGGTGTGGCCGGGGCGTGGGTGGCTCAGTCGGTAGCGCGCCAGGCTCGTAATCTGTAGTTCCCAGGTTCGAGTCCCAGCTGGGTCAGCGTTGAGATTTATCTCCGCTAAATTCCCCGCCCTGCCCACGGTCAGTAGGGGACACCGATGCGCTTGGAAAGGTCGCCGTCCGTTGGATGGGACGTTAAGCCGTGGCCCCGTGTGCGGGAGAGCCATACCCTGTGCACGTTAAAGAACACGCTTGATGGCCTTGACGGGAGACTACCATCTGTCTCCCAACAGCTGTTCCAGTGGGTCCCCTCCCCCAACCTTCTCTGAGCCTTCGGGGTCCATGTGACCTGGCCATTTAGCCCATGGTGTGCAAACAAGTGCCGCTCAGAGGAAAAACAACCCAACCTTAAAGAACACGCTGGATGGCCTTGACGGGAGGCTACCATCTGTCTCCCAACAGTTGTTCCAGTGGGTCCCCTCCCCCAACCTTTTCTGAGCCTTCGGGGTCCATGTGACCTGGCCATTTAGCCCATTGTGTCCAAAAAAGTGTCGGTCAGAGGTAAAACAACCCAACCCAACCCTTGGTGTGGCCAGCCTATGAAAGGTCAGGAATAGAGATCTGAGATCATAAATAGCTGTTACGGAGTACAGGTGAATTCACCAATAACTCTTTCATCTGAAAACTATGCCTATTTGGCCATGGTGTGAATCTGTGCATTTAGTGAAATAATCATGGTAGTCCAAAGAGGAAAAAAGTGGGGGACATTTCTCAAACCACAGGCAACTAAAAAAAAACTTTTTTTCCTTATGTAGCACATTTTAAAAAGTTCATTTCACCCTCCCAACTGTGGAAGAAGAAAGTGGCAGCTCTGAATGCAAACGTATTAACCACCAACCTTTTCCACTTGAATAATTCAGTTTTCCAAATTTTTCGCCCTCGAAAGGTAAAAAATTTAAAATAATGCGAAAGTTGGCAAAGAGTTTTATTTTATTAGCACTTATTTAACCGAAAATGAATCATTTTTTCAATCAGTTAAACGTGACAAAAAAGTAAATTTTTATAATTTGGCAACACTAAAAAAAGTGTCAATTATTTTTTTTTCAAAAACGTTGACAGTTTGCATCATGTAGGAATAGGGGAGGCTATCAGTTAGCATAGTTGGCTAGTGTAGCCGAAACTACCATGTTACTCCTTCCCTGAGTTGGGTTGGGTTGTTTTACCTCTGAGCGGCACTATTTTGCACACCATGGGCTAAATGGCCAGGTCACATGGACCCCGTAGGCTCAGAGAAGGTTGGGGGAGGGGACCCACTGGAACAGCTGTTGGGAGACAGATGGTAGCCTCCCGTCAAGACCATCCAGCGTGTTCTTTAACGTGCACAGGGTATGGCTCTCCCGCACACGACCACGGCTTAACGTCCCATCCGACGGACGGTGGACTTTCCAAGCCCATCGGTGTCCCCTACTGACCGTGGGCAGGGCAGGCAATTTTGCGGAGATAAATCTCAACGCTGACCCAGCTGGGACTCGAACCTGGGAACTACAGATTACGAGCCTGGCGCGCTGCCGACTGAGCCCCCCCTCTGAGAGTCGCGCTGAAAGTTCAGTTGTTATCACACGTGTACGGTACAGTTATGGGCCCAGTTGGATGCTGTTTGTAACGTGATGCCTCACAACACCATAAACCATTTGATTGATGGAATGCCAAGACGTCTACAGGCTTACATAATGCATCTAATTTCTAATAACAGTAGTTTATTGTTAGATACAGGGGAATTTACTCTTTTCTAATTCTTTTTTAATTCTTTCTTTAAGCCGTCGTGTGGCCGAGTGGATAGGGTGCTAGGCTACTGATCTAAGTTAGGACCTGGGTTCTGAGCACCGGGTAAGGCATGAATGTATGTGTCGTTTTCCTTCTGAGGTTGGGGCGGGAGTGCTCATTCGGTAGCGCGCCAGGCTCGTAATCTGTAGTTCCCAGGTTCGAGTCCCAGCTGGGTGAGCGTTGAGATTTATCTCCGCAAAATTCCCCGCCCTGCCCACGGTCAGTAGGGGACACCGATGGGCTTGGAAAGGCTGCCGTCCGTCGGATGGGACGTTAAGCCGTGGCCCCGTGTGCAGGAGAGACATACCCTGTGCACGTTAAAGAACACGCAGGATGGCCCTGACGGGGGGCTACCATCTGTCTCCCAACAGCTGTTCCAATGGGTCCCCTCCCCCAACCTTCTCTGAGCCTTCGGGGTCCATGTGACCTGGCCATTTAGCCCATGGTGTGCAAAAAAGTGCCGCTCAGAGGTAAAAGAACCCAACCCCTTCTGAGGTTCTGCCTTCCTCTCAGATCTTCTACTATGGCATATAAACTGACAGGCTCCTGTTAGACCTCTGTGGCAAGCAGCTGCTTGAGTGGGTATTTATTTTAATAATTATTCATGCGTTGATTACCCGATGAGTTATCGCTGCCAAAGATACACACAGACTCCTTTTATTATATAGAAAATGGTTTCTCAACATAGGGTACGCGGTAAAATTTTTTGGGGTACGCCGTGAGAGCTCAAAAGTCGCTAGATGTATACTGCTCACAAAAATTAGGGAATATTTCAAAATGAATATGAAACGAAGAAATATTCCCTAATTTTTGTGAGCAGTGTATGTTATGTATGCTGTATGTTATATATATATATGTTTTATTTTATTCCCATTGTTGTACTATAACTGTAGTTTTATCTATCTATACAAGGGGTACGCCAGTTACATACACATTTCCAGGGGGTACGTGAAGCATAAAAGGTTGAGAACCACTGATATATATGTTTTATTTTATTGCCATTATCATACTATAACTATAGTTTTATCTATCTATACAACGGGTACGCCAGTTACATACACATTTCCAGGGGGTACGTGAAGCATAAAAGGTTGAGAACCACTGATATATATGTTTTATTTTATTCCCATTGCTATATTATAACTATAGTTTTATCTATCTATACAACGGGTACGCCAGTTACATACACATTTCCAGGGGGTACGTGAAGCATAAAAGGTTGAGAACCACTGATATATATGTGTTATTTTATTCCCATTGTCATACTATAACTATAGTTTTATCTATCTATACAAGGGGTACGCCAGTTACATACACATTTACAGAGGGTAGGTATAGCATAAAAGGTTGAGAATCACTGATATAGAGGATCATACTACTTATTGTCGATAAGAAAACAAGGATATTTTATACTTCTCTGCACGGTCAACAGATGGCAGCACGCACTTCTAAAGTCAGTTCATAAAAATAAATAAATAAATACCCCTCAAGCAGCTACTTGCCACAGAGGTCTGACAGGAGCCTGTCAGTTTATATGCCATAGTAGAAGGTCTGAGAGGATGGCAGGCCCTCAGCAGAAAAACGACACACACATCCATGCCTTACCCGGGGCTCGAACCCAGGTCCCTTAGGTCAGTAGCCAAGCGCGCTAACCACTCGACCACGGGACGGCTAAAGTCAGTTCATATTAAGCCTTTATTACAGTATCATACAAAAATCTCTATAAGATACCATCCAGAGAATGCATCCCTAACACACGTAAATTGACGTATGTACTCGCAACAACATCAGAAGTATTTATGTACATAGTTTTAGTTTATTTTTTAGTCTTCACATTTCCGCAGGAAAAAAACTTTTTACCGATTTCCGCTATCAGAAAATTTCTCGTGAAAGAGGTAAAATAATTATTGGATAACCAATCTTAATATTTAACCGAGAAACCAAAAATTCAAAATTTTAAACGCTTATTTAGTTATATAAAATATTAAGTTATGTAAAATATTTGCAGACTGAAAACTATGTGCCGGATAAAATTATTGCACAGCGCTGAGCATGGCAGCTTTACAGATGTGTTTTGGTAGCATATCAATATGACAAACTCTGGGGTTTTTTTGCTTTTTGTTGGTTGGAACACTTTCGCTCCAAACCACCTTGAAAAATGCTTGTAATCGCCATTGCTGTTTGCAACTTTAATTTTGCCGTTTTTAGTTCAAACAAATAACTCTCTAGTTCGTAAAATAAGCGGCAACTATGTGTTCATTAATTATATGATTGAATTATTTATTCACATTTTTTTTAAATACTAATTTCCTAATAAAGTTCATTCATATTACATTACATAATGGAATGTTCATTTAATGCTTGCTTAATTACTAACATTTCTAGTATTTCCCACAGACATGGGGAGCGTGGAAAAAATGGTAATGGACGCCCTCTTGCGGCCAACTGCACTATCAACGTTTTTGAAAAAAAGCTATCGGACAGGTTTGTTTTATAAAAAAATAATAAATAAATACCCCCTCAAGCAGCTGCTTGCCACAGAGGTGTGACAGGAGCCTGTCAGTTTATATGCCAAAGTAAAAGATTGTTTTAGTGTTACTAAATTATAAAATAAACTTTTTTGCTACGATTAAAGGATTGAAAAAGTAATTCATTTTCTGTCCAATAAGTGCGAATAAAAAAAAACTATTCGCCAACTTTTGCATTATTTTAAATTTTTTACATTTTGAAAGCGAAATATTTGGAAAGCTGAATTACTCAAGTGGAAAAGTGTAGCGGTTAATACGTTTACATTGACAGCTGGGGCGGGGGTAGCTCAGTCGGTAGCGCGCCAGGCTCGTAATCTGTAGTTCCCAGGTTCGAGTCCCAGCTGGGTCAGGGTTGAGATTTATCTCCACAAAATTCTCCACCCTGTCCGCGGGCTTGGAAAGACCACCGTCCGTCAGATGGGACATTAAGCCGTGCCCCCGTGTGCGGGAGAACCATACCCTGTGCACTTCAAAGAACACACTGAATGGCCCTGACGGGAGGCTACCATCTGTCTCTCAACAGCTATTCCAGTCGGTCTCCTCCCCCAACCTTCTCTGAGCCTTCGGGGTCCTTGTGACTTGGTCATTTAGCCCATTGTGTGCAAAAAGTGCCGTTCAGAGGTAAAACAACTCAACGTTAATGAACACGCTGGATGGCCTTGACGGGAGGCTACCATCTGTCTCCCAACAGCTGTTGTAGTGGGTCCCCTCCCCCAACCCTCTCAGAGCCTTCGGGGACCTTGCCATTTAGCACATTGTGTGCAAAAAAGTGCCGCTCAGAGGTAAAACAACCAACCAACCAACTCGCATATCGTCGTTTCGTGTTCTCTCAGAAGGCGTCAATTGAGCATAAGGGTTCTTCCGGGCATCTCCAAGGAATGTTCCGAACATTTTCGCAGCATGCACTGTCGGTCATGCTACGAAACGATTTCGTTAGCACCCGGTATTTCTTCTGATTTCTTTATCCACGGCTCGCCTGGGTGTCACGTGTCCATTCACGTGTTCATTGCATCTCCGATGGCCAACGGTCTCCTGCGATTTACATATATCTGCTTCCATTCCTTCCTGGTGTTGCGATTTCCACTTTGAGCATCGTATTATGAACAAAAACTTTTAACTATCAATAGAAAATAAGATCCTTTTTGCGATAACAGAACAATGATTCTGTTTCAAATTTAGAGGATTTTATATTTTTTCGGGAATATGTGATCAATTTAACCGAAATTTAATTGAAAAAATTCTCCGCTTACGATAAAATTCTCAGCTTACGATTATACATATTATTTAATTTACAATTTCGCCAAGAGATGGCGTGAGCTAGTTCAATCCAAAGTAGACTAGTATTGTACTAGTCTAGTTTGCACCATACCTAACAATCTATTGCCTATTAATTCATCTTTTTCAATTAAACTCATCTTAAGTCTACCGCAGAGCAAAAAGCGATGACAACGCTATTCCAGTTTTCTCACCTGTGAAACTTCAGATCAAATCTAGAAACTGAATCAGAAGAAATGGACACGAAGGGAATTCGTAGGTGAGATGGTTTATGAAGAGATTATCGGATACGTGCCCAACAAACTTATTCCGACTGAGTTCCTTACCTAACAAAAGTACTATAAAGCAGTTTCAATCGATGATTGTTTGTGTTTGTGCATTTGTGCCCCTTTGCTAATGTTGCGTGTGCGTTGCGTGATCGTTGCGAGTGCGTTACGTGATCGTTGCGTACGTTGTCGCATACGTTGCGTTACATGATCGTTGCGTGTGCGTTACGTGATCGTTGCGTCGAAAAAAATCTTTTTAACCAATTGGTCTAGGTCATATCTTTGCCCCTAATTTTTACCTTCGAACAGGAATAAGAGAGCTTAATATGCCATATTTTCCTTTATGATGCTTATTCGTTCATTCTGATTCATATTACTGTCACCCGCAACTTTTTCTCTTTGACACATGCGGTATGAACTAAGTATGATCCCCGTTAACTAAAATGATTAACCATTCAGATATTTCTAAATATTCAGAACTACATATTATTACTTGTTTTCGATCTGACTTCGAAAATTCTTCCTAACAAATAATTTTGAAAGAGTCGACAAAAACAAGATTTAGACTCGAACCAGGAACAACCCACGAGCTAGTAATAGTAGTCCCGTATTTCCTAACAGTAATTGCAACAGTGGGGTTTTTTGAATAATCGACCAAAATGCAGATTTTGGTTTAAAAACAATAACAAAAGAAAGAAATTTACTGAAATTTTAAATTGAACAAAATTCCACTGTAGGCGTCGAGAGGTTGATGACTTTACGATACACATTTTAATACACCAACTCCATTTAACCCTTTCACGACTAAGGGAAACATTTTTCCCATTTTAAAATTGGTGATTGTCGTATTTGATTATAACCTTATCTGCATTTTTTATACAGAATATCAAAATAGAACGTATGCCGAACGCAATTACGTAAACGGGAACGTTTAGAAAACAAAAACAGAACTGTCAGGACGCATAATATATGTACTATGTGCAATGTCCATCTTTGCCTCACTACCAAAAGAAATTGCTTCGCAGAATATCATAATTAGCACATCATTTTGTATAGTAATTTTATTTCATAATTTTGTATTATTTTAGTTAACATTTTGTTCTAATAAACCAATAAATAAAACACATTGCATAATAAGCCTAACTATAATTTGTGTTACCTTTATAGTCCATTGGGAAAAATATTTCCCATAAAATTCCAAAAAAAAACTACACATTATGTATTTTTCTTATGATTTTTATTTATTTTACGTCTAAACAAACTGAAATAAACAGTTACATACTAATATTTACTCTTAGAAACCTTATGGTCCTGAAAGGGTTAAACAATCTAAATTTAAGTTAGTGACAACAATTAGTTAAGATTTAAATCAAGTAACCATACGGTAAATGAAGATTCTTCCCCGAACGATGACGTCATTGAACCAATTGCACATGGAAACAAATATATGAAATACGGAACACAATACATATGAAATGCAACAAATGCACACGGAAACAAATATAACAAATATAAGAAGTGCCACTTCATATAAGAAGTTCACTTTATAAGAAGTGCCAACTATCTGTTCATGGTTTTTTCCAAGCAATGAAAATTTTGGTAAAATTGTTCTAGCTATGGTTTAAGCATAGGTTTAATATCTCTCTGCATCAGAGATAAATAATAAATACCCCCTCAAGCAGCTGCTTGCCACAGAGGTCTGACAAGAGCCTGTCAGTTTATATGCCATAGTTGAAGGTCTGTGAGGATGGCAGGACCTCAGCAGAAAAATAACACAACATTCATGCCTTATCCGGGGCTCCAACCCTGGTATCTTAGATCAGTAGCCAATGCGTGCTAACCACTCGGATATCGCAAATTTTTCCCCGAAATCAGGCCTACAATTAGACCAGTGTCTAGTCCGTGTGTGGGAGAGCCATACCCTGTATACGTTAAAGCACACGCTCGATGGCCTTGACGGGAGGCTTCCATCTGTCTCCTAACAGCTGTTCCAGTGGGTCCTCCCCCCCCCCCCCCCCCCAACCTTGTCTGAGCCTTCGGGGTCCTTGTGACCTGTTCATTTACCCGCTCAGAGGTAAAACAACCCAACCTGAGAATCATCCACCCCAATGGGCCGATCAAATGACAATCCATGGGAAAAAGATACAGCTTTCTGGCGCACGGAAAATCGCACTCCATCTGAAGCTTAATGATCTGCCTTGAGACAGACGAAGTTATGCCCTAGAACATATGACGCAGCAGGGGCTCTGCCTAAGCACCAACGATGCGATTTCGCTTGGAGCATCAACTGTTGGCTTGGCTTGTTTTACCTCTGAACGACACTTGCACAACGTGGGCTAAATGGCCAGGTCACATGGACCCCGAAGGCTCAGAGAAGGTTGGGGGAGGGGACCCACTGGAACAGCTGTTGGGAGACAGATGGTAGCCTCCTGTCAAGGTCATCCAGCGTGTTCTTTAACGTGCACAGCGTATGGGCTCTCCCGCACACGGTTGGGTTGGGTTGTTTTACCTCTGAGCGGCACTTTTTTGCACACCATGGGCTAAATAGCCAGGTCACAAGGACCCCGAAGGCTCAGAGAAGATTGGAGGAGGGGACCCACTGGAACAGCTGTTGGGAGACAGATGGGAGCCTCCTGTCAAGGCCATCCAGCGTGTTCTTTAACGTTCCCACAGCTTAACGTCCCATCCGACGGACGGTGGTCTTTTCAAGCCCATCGGTGTCCCCTACTAACCGTGGGCAGGGTGGAGAACTTTGCGGAGATAACTCTCGATGCTAATCCAGCTGGGACTCGAACCTGGGAACTACAGATTACGAACCTGGCGCGCTACCAACTAAGACACCCCCACCCCAAGCATCAACAGAAACGGATGAATCCAAATATCCCAGAATGACATATACAGTCGTATCAGAAAAATATGACCCACCTACCAAACGGGGTCTGATTAACATCATACGTGACACATCCCTGTCATACACCAAAGTGGCTGCACTAAAACAGTGTATCAATAATGAAAAGAAAATAAGTCTCCGACCAATCACTACAGAAGAATACAAACTCTAATTCTAACGTTAGAGAGAAACACAAAAATTAATACCTATGAGGTTGGGTTGTTTTACCTCTGAGCGACAGTTTTTTGCACACCATGGGCTAAATGGCCAGGTCACATGGACCCCGAAGGCTCAGAGAAGGTTGGGGGAGGGGACCCACTGGAACAGCTGTTGGGAGACAGATGGTAGCCTCCCATCAAGCCATCCAGCGTTTATTAGCAAAAATTTTATACCTATGAGGTTGGGTTGTTTTACCTCTGAGCGACAGTTTTTTGCACACCATGGGCTAAATGGCCAGGTCACATGGACCCCGAAGGCTCAGAGAAGGTTGGGGGAGGGGACCCACTGGAACAGCTGTTGGGAGACAGATGGTAGCCTCCCATCAAGCCATCCAGCGTGTTCTTTAACGTGCACACGGTATGGCTCTCCCGCACACGGGGCCACGGCTTAACGTCCCATCCGACGGACGGCGGCCTTTCCAAGCCCATCGGTGTCCCCTACTGACCGTGGGCAGGGCGGGGAATTTTTGAGGAGATAAATCTCAACGCTGACCCAGCTGGGACTCGAACCTGGGAACTACAGATTACGTGCCTGGCGCGCTACCGACTGAGCCACCCCCACCCCACCACTGAAAATAACTGGATACATCTTCGAAATGTGCTTTATCGCTGTTTTTGCGCCCTCTCGATGTTTTTCTTGCATAATTCTTCGTGGCTGAAACTCTGTCTATAAGGAAGGAAGAATTATGAATTCAGTTGATTCTCCTGATCTTTAGAATCAAAAAATTGATTCTAAAGATTGAATCAAAAAAAATGTGGAACGCTTCACGATTTTGCGTGTCATCCTTGCGCAGGGGCCATGCTAATCTTCTCTGTATCGTTCCAATTTTAGTATATGTACTGCCGAAGCAAGTACAGTAAATTCAAAGGAGCAGGTTCTCTATATGTCTAGCATAATTTTATACATTAATAAGCGGTAGCTAATGATATCACTAACTATCTCCCTTAAATTCCGTAATATACTTCACAACTAAAGATTTTATTATGAAATTCTATTACCGTAATACCTATTTCACTGATTTTAATGTTTAAATATTTAATAAAGCAGTTCTTGGAAGCATCTGACCTAAAAGAGGCAATTAATCCACAGTGCCAGATTCTATTGACAAGATGCTGTTTCTGTTGGTCCCCACAATTAATAAATGCCGGATGTTTGTTCTACCAGTCAGGGGCATACCCAAGGTTGAGTTTGTTTTTTTGGTGGGAGGGGGGGGGGGTTGCTTCCGATCTGAATCTATTTATTCCTTCGCCTCGGAAACATCCCCAAACTTTCCTCAATTTGATGATGCTAGATATGTGGATCAATACACCTATCCCCCGATTTACACGGTACTCAGTTCACACAATTTTGGCTTTGCACGGTCAAAAAATGCAACTAGTTTCGATTTACACGGTACTGACTGAGATTTTCTTTCTATGTACGTCTCAGTCAGTACAGTGTAAATCGAACCTGGTTACATTTTTTTACCGTAAATATAAATAAATACCCCCTCAAGCAGCTGCTTGCCACAGAGGTCTGACAGGAGCCTGTCAGTTTATATGCCAGAGTAGAAGGATCTGAGAGGATGGCAGGACCTCAGCAGAAAAACGACACATACATCCATGCCTTATCCGGGGCTCGAACCCAGGTCCCTTAGATCAGTAGCCAAGCGTGCTAACCACTCGGCCATGGGACGGCTTGCAAAGCCAAAATTGTGTGAACTGAGTATCGTGTAAATCGAGGGATTGGGTTGTTTTACCTCTGAGCGGCACTTTTTTGCACACCATGGGCTAAATGGCCAGGTCACATGGACCCCGAAGTCTCCGAGAAGGTTGGGGGAGGGGACCCACTGGAACAGCTGTTGGGAGACAGATGGTACCCTCCCGTCAAGGCCATCCAGTGTGTTCTTTAACGTGCACAGGGTATGTCTCTCCCGCACACGGGGC
Organism: Ryuthela nishihirai; assembly: GCA_038380435.1. Taxonomy (NCBI): domain Eukaryota; kingdom Metazoa; phylum Arthropoda; class Arachnida; order Araneae; family Heptathelidae; genus Ryuthela; species Ryuthela nishihirai. Next base: position 9,123,146 of record JAWZYU010000022.1, read on the forward strand.
CACGGCTTAACGTCCCATCCGACGGACGGCGGCCTTTCCAAGCCCATCGGTGTCCCCTACTGACTGTGGGCAGGGCGGGAGAATTTTGCGGAGATAAATCTCAACGCTGACCCAGCTGGGACTCGAACCTGGGAACCACAGATTACGAGCCTGGTGCGCTACCGACTGAGCCACCCCCGCCCCATAAATCGAGGGATAGGTGGCCCCTATTCTCAATGGATTTTTACTCATTTGAAGATGTTCTTCGCATTCACAGCTTGGTATTTTTGTTGACATTCTCGAACCAAAAAAAAAATCACAGTTTTTACATTATCCCAATGCAATTTTGACCGAGCAACTGAGTCATAAACATCATAGCAAGAGTTAGAGTAACTACAAAGGAATTGCATATTTAAGTGGTCATTGTGTGTAATAGCGACTAAAAAAGGAACTGGGAAGCTGGTAGAAGGAAGAAGATGTTACATGGAAAGGAAAATGCAAAGTACAAAAACTAATCTCAGCAGAATATGAATCTCTTGTTTAGAATGGGCGGGGGTGGCTCAGTCGGTAGCACGCCAGGCTCGTAATCTGTAGTTCCCAGGTTCGAGTCCCAGCTGGGTCAGCGTTGAGATTTATCTGCGCAAAATTTCCCGCCCTGCCCACGGTCAGTAGGGGACACCGATGGGCTTGGAAAGGCCGCCGTCCGTCGGATGGGACGTTAAGCCATGGCCCAGTATGGGGATAGCCATACCCTGTGCACGTTAAAGAACACTCTGGATGGCCTTGACGGGAGGCTACCATCTGTCTCCCAACAGCTGTTCCAGTGGGTCCCCTCTCCCAACCTTCTCTGAGCCTTCGGGGCCCATGTGACCTGGCCATTTAGCCCATGGTGTGCAAAAAAGTGCCGCTCAGAGGTAAAACAACCCAACCCAAAAATCCAAGAATGGACATGTCCCACAGCATGTTGTAGTCACGTTACCGACCGATTGATGGGTTGGTTGGGGTTTTACGGCGCATTGGTAGGGAACATTGACAACTTTGCTACTGAGAACCTATTTACAAGGGTAAGAGTTATGGTAGTGAAACTTGGACACTTTGTAAACAAGATAACAGGAAACTAGATGCTTTTGATTCCAGATGCTTACGCAGTATCTTGGGCATTAGGTGGTTCAACTTTTTAACTAATGATGAGATTAGGCAAAGGAGTTTGCAACCTCCTTTAAGCAGCATATTGTGCAGAGAGAGACTCCGTTGGTTTGGCCATGTTGCCCGTATGAATAATTATAGATTGGCGAATAGGGTTATGAACAGTGTGCCTAAAGGCCTCAGAAAGAAGGGGAGACCTAGGATGCGGTGGGCTGACAATGTCAAACAAGACCTTGTTAGAATTGGTGTGCAGTGGCCAGATGCAGTAGATGTAGCTCAGGATAGACTTGCTTGGAGAACTAAATTGCACGGTCTGGTTGGACCTCCGTAGCCCATGGCTGCTTGAGGATGATGATGATGATGAAGGGGCGGGGGTGGCACAGTCGGTAGCGAGTCAGGCTTGTAATCTACAGTTCCCATTTTCGAGTTCCAGCTAGGGCAGCTTATAACTGTGCACGTTAAAGGACACGCTGGATTTGGGTTGGGTTGTTTTACCTCTGAGCGGCACTTTTTTGCACACCATTGGCTAAATGACCAGGTCACATGGACCCCGAAGGCTCAGAGAAGGTTGGGGGAGGGGACAAACTGGAACAGCTGTTGGGAGACAAATGGTATCCTTCCGTCAAGGCTATCCAGCATGTTCTTTATCGTGCACAGAGTATGGCTCTCCCGCACACGGGGCCATGGCTTAACGTCCCATCAGGCGGACTGCTGCCTTTCCAAACCCATCGTGTCCCCTACTGACCGTGGACAGGGTGGGGAGTTTTGCAAAGATAAATCTCAGCGCTCTCTCAGCTGCAACTCGAAACTGGGAATCACAGATTACAAGACTGGCGCGCTACCGACTGAGCCACCCCCTTCCCAAGCTATATGGAAGCGATAAGACTCTAGTGAAACAAGCTGCATTATTAGCTCTATTCCGTTAGAGGCTGGATAGGAACCCGAAGAAAAACGAAGATTTGTATTTTCCTGCTATCAAAATTAGTAATTTTATAATGCAGATGAGGAAATAGTTATGATTTAATTGTGTCTTATGAGAATTTCTTCAAGTTACGAAAGGATGATTTCAATTATGAAAGAAGATTACGGTTGATTATTTTTTAAATTTGAATTCAATGATAGTACTGGAAGTGAGGAGGTGCGTTAAGTTGCTTTACCTCTGAGTTGCGTATTTCAGCGCACAATAAGTTAAACGTTCAAGTCACAAATGCCCCCAAGCGCTTAGAGAACGAGATCCATTGGAGGACTGGGGCGGGGGTGGCTCAGTCGGTAGCGTTCCAGGATCGTAATCTGTAGTTCTCAGGTTCGAGTCCCATCTGGGTGAGCGTTGAGATTTATCTCCGCAAAATTCACCCCCCTGCCCACGGTCAGTAAGGGACACAGATGGGTTTGGAAAGGCCGCCGTCCATTGGATGGGACGTTAAGCCGTGCCCCGTGTGCGAGAGAGCCATACCCTGTGCACGTTAAAGAACACGCTGGATGGCCCTGATGGGAGGATACCATCTGTCTCCCAACACCTGTTTCAGTGTTCCCCCAACCTTCTCTGAGCCTTCGGGGTCCATGTGACCTGGCCATTTAGCCCATGGCGTGCAAAAAAGTGCCGCTCAGAGGTTAAACAACCCAATCCTTTGAAAATTAAAGTGCGACTGAAATCGGGAAAGATTGCTTCCCCTTGTCGGCTGCAAGGAGTGTCTTGAGGGAGAAGAGAGCCAGCTTCCATTGATGTAATGTAAACTTTTCGATCGCAGCGCCCTCTAAACATGGCAAATTCGTGCATTGTGGTCAAAGGTCTAAGAAGAAGGCCAGTTTCGCATAAGCGTAAGTGTCGCCGCTATGCGGAATTTTGCCGAAACTGAACGTGGCAGATTGGTGTGCAAGCACAAAAACAACTATAAAGGGCGATCTGCGCATGCGCACTGTAGTCATTTTAGTCTGCTGCAAGTATATTTTGTCTTACTCTTAATACATATGTAATGAGAGTGATTTCATTAGTGTGTCATCTTGTCGAACACTTATGGCTATTTGTGCACAGAGGTAACTGACAATAAAGTTATTCAATGGGTATTTTACGCCTTTCAGGAGTGCATTTTACGTTACCTGGAAAAGCCGTTGTTTGCTTATTTTGAGAAATTTTGCAGAATTTTTAAAATTAATATGTAAAGTAATCCATTTAAACATCTTACCACAATGTATGTTGTAAGTTTGTGTTCCCTGGAGCGTATCGATGTGTATAGGTTTCTGCACTTTGCTCTAACAGCCTAATTATTTTTTTATGGTTGATACAGGTAGTTCCTGCTGCCATCTGTTGAATGTTTATACAAGTAAAAACTCGTTATGTTATTTATTTAAAATATCTATAATTTTTTCAAAATATAATTGTATAAAATATTTTATCGTGGATTGACTCATAAAACTCAATTTATTATAATATAATAAAAATTCTAGAGTGTTAAAAATATTAAAATTTTCTTATTAAGCAGAGCTACTACCAATTTTAGAAAACAGGATTTTATTAAGGAAATAAAAAAAAAAGTATTTTTGAGACAAAAACTATTGCATCCCGTTATCACATTTTTTCGAGGTTCGGTTCAGCCGTGACTAACTTATTTGAAATTAAGCATCTTTGAGTGTTAGGGACAAAGATTGTCTTTTTTAAGGAACTTTAAAAGTCTTTGCCCAAAGAGTCCAAACTCCTTGCTCGGGACAAGGAGTGCATGGGAGACCTTTCACTCGTAGAAATTACTGGAATGGAAAATGCTATCGTAACTTTGTTACAAAAACGAATTGGCGTCCGATTTCTTTGCTAAACTGTGATCACAAAATCTTCGCAAAAATTGAAACCAACCGTTTTGGAAAAATTCTGTGTGAAATCGTTGGCGAATGCCAAGCTTGCAGTTTCCCTGGCAGGCAGATTGAACACAACGTTAGGCTTATTCGAGATTGTTTCGAATTTAATTTTTCTAAAAAATCGAAATTCAGTTTTCTGGCAACTGACCAAAACAAAGCTTTTGATCTGGTTTCGCATGACTTTACGCGAAAGCTATTGAAAGCTCACAATTTTGGGCCTAGAATTTGGAATTTATTTAATAATATGTATAAGAAAGTAACAAGCCAAGTTTTGGTTAACGGGCACCTTACACAACGCTTCTCCGTTGCGAGGGGTGTTAGACAAGGCTGTCCGTTTTCGCCTCTGCTATTTGTACTCTCTCTCGAGACTTTGCTTAGGAAAATTCAAGCGGACCCAAAATTTAAAGGTGAATTGTACCTTGACATCGTACGCAGCTGAAATACGTTGCGTACGCTGATGACATCTTGTTTACCTTTTCGGATGTAGCTTCAATAGCTAATTTTTATGATCTTTTAAAATATTCTCTGATTGCAGTGGGGCTCTAATAGAGACAAAACCAAATTATGGCTTGAGGCAAGTGGGGTCCTTCTGTGTGGAATCACGTCAAATCTGCCTCAGAGCACTTAAGACTACTAGGCGTGCGTATTAATTGGGAGGGATGAGATTCAATCACATGGGAATTGGCCACAGCCAAAGCGGAGAAAACATGCGAACTTAGGGGGGGGGGGATAGAGCCCTTTCGATCTCTAAGCGGACAACATTATTAACGCGTTGATAATCTCATTTTTCACTTTTCTTGGAACTGTGTAACCCCCCCCCCCCCCCCCCGCCACCTTTCTACGGTATACACGAAAATCACTGCTGGGTTTATCTGGGGATCCCGACACCCTTTCTACGGTATACACGAAAATCACTGCTGGGTTTATCTGGGGATCCCGACACTTCTTTTAGTAGAGAAATCCTCTATTAGCCGGTGGGGGCCGGCGGGCTCCATCTGAAGCATGTCAAAACTATGATCCAAACCTTACAGAATGTTGACGTCATTCGAGACCGACGATGACGTAAGTCCTTAGCCGTCCTGTGGCCGAGTGGTTAGCCCGCTTGGCTACTGATCTAAGTGACCTGGGTTCGAGTCCCGGGTAAGGATGGATGTATGTGTTGTTTTTCTGCTGAGGTCCTGCCATCCTCACAGATCTTCTACTATGGCATATAAACTGACGGGCTCTTGTCAGACCTCTGTGGCAAGCAGCTGCTTGAGGGGGTATTCGTTCATTCATTCATATCCCATCAAACCCTGCGAGTGCATTTCTCTCATATTTTCTCTGCCCAGCCGCACGGAAATATGCTGAGAAATGTACTTATAAGGGCCCGAAATGTAATACTGCAAATAGAAATTATGTATTTTTGTCGGACGTCAATACCACATTAGAAACTAAATATGTGTTAAATCATGACAAAAAATGCGACAAGAAATTAGTGTAATCTGCTTTACCTCGAGTGGAAATACCGCAAATTGTGAACAAAAGACCGGATTTTGAATGGAAAATTGCTTGGTCGAACTTGCAAATCAAACACGTCGAGGCCCATAAACGAGATTTCATTTGGAAACTCCTTCATGACGTACATTTCACACGAGATAAGTCGTGGGCAAGGGGAACTTCAAGATCAGACAAATGTGCCTTTTGCGCGTGTATCGAAACATCTATTCCATGACTGCAAATTCGAGCAAGAATTATGGGTAAAATTTCAGACGTGGTCAGGATTGCCAGCAAAGTCAGCGGACACTGTATTATTCCTTCCTCCGCTGGCAATAAGCAAACATAAAAGATGTGTTACGGATATCTGCCTGACCGAGATTAAACACCAACTCTGGAGGGCCAGGAAAAAAAAATTTTGGAGGAGCAAAACAGAGACCACACACAAAATTATGTGAAATTCGTGATCGGTTGCAACTGGATAAGAAGAGATTAACAGCAAAGCATGTCACGTACTTGTGGAGTGTCATGTAAAAAATAAATACCCCCTCAAGCAGCTGCTTGCCACAGAGGTTTGACAGGAGCCTGTCAGTTTATATGCCATAGTAGAAGGTCTGAGAGGATGGCAGGACCTCGGCAGAAAAACGACACATACATCCTTGCCTTATCCGGGGCTCGAACCCAGGTCCCTTAGATCAGTAGCCAAGCACGCTAACCACTCGTACTTGTAAATAATTGTGAGAATGTGTGTAGGATGCTTTTTCTATCATTTCTCACTTCTTTTTCAATCTCTCTTTCTCCTGAAATGTGATGATTGAGTTTCTTTGAATGTATGAAAGTATGAAATAACCGACGGATGACGTAACGCTGTATGCGTTAGGTTCGGAAGTCTGTTGAAGTTTGAGTATTCACAGTTAAGTGTGGCCGATCGGTTCTGTAAGCTATCTATTAGTAGTAGCTTAAGGAAATACTGGGGAAATGCTCTCTCTTTATAGGCAGTGTTATTTCAGATTTTTAATTTCCAAACAAGAGCATTAATATGTATAATATACATTTTCTGAGAAGTTTCTTTAAACTTGAAATTTGATTTAAAATAATTCCTTTAATATTACTTAAAGCAGCTACTTAATTTCAAATTAAATTGTTTCATGTGAATGTCTTGTAACCTTGAATGACATAAGGGAATACCAACTGAAAGAGGATTTTAATACAATGTTATATAAAACCAAAATCAAGTTATTAGTGTGTAAATATTTAATGTTAGAGTGTATTCATTTTCAGCCTTTAGTTCCTAGCCCTTTTATGCTATGGTCAGCACTTGTAAGCAGAAGTCACCAGTTATCAAACAAGGCAAAAACATTAAAGTAATTTTATTTAGACTGTTTCGTTGTCTGTACCGCGAGAAGCGGGATTCATGTTACGGTGCACGGGTAACGCTGTGCACAACGTTTTTAAATTAAGAGTAGACAAATGTTCACACAGAGCAATTGGCGCAATCTTCCTTAGTTATCGTAACCTTCGGCTGGACGCACCCTAAAGAAGTCGAGCTCTCGCTAAGCGTAAGTGGCGCCGCTAGGCGGATCTTTTTGGAACTCGATCATGGCAAATTGGTGTGTGCACCAGAAAAAAACTGTAAGGCGCTGTTTGCCGCTCTGCGCACATGCGCAGTAATGCCAATCTCGTTTTCATGTTCCTTGCTATTTCATTCCATCGAGCCATTGTAACCCTTCTTTGATTGTAACTGCATTGTTCGACTGTTTAATTTCTCGTTCATTAAGCTTTCTAGTTGTGGCAGTCAGTTTGAATTCTCCAAATATGGATTTCGACGTCGCTTCAGTTTCCAATTGAGTGCACTTTATTATATTTTAAATATTTGATTTGAGTACTATTGCTGTGTTTTAGGCTTAGAAACGTGTAGTGAGTTAGAGGTAGTGAATTTGGCCACATAATTTCAATTTCATATTAAACCACAAGATAGTGATTATAGGTTAACCTATCTCCATTTTTAATAAAATTATTTTAAGTTATATCTCGATTAAGTTCTCCTAAAGTTGGTATTCAATAATATCTACCTCATAAACCGTAAGGGAGTTAATACTGTCCAAACGATAGTTTGCTATCAAAAAAAAAATACCCCCTCAAGCAGCTGCTTGTCACAGAGGTTTAACAGTAGCCTGTCTGTTCATATGATATAATACAATGTCTGTGAGGTTCAAGGTTATGGCTGATCCTCAGCAGAAAAACAACACAGACATCCATGCCTTCCCCGTGCTCAAACCCAGTCATTTTTTTCGGAAAGCAAGCAAGAAACCAGGCATAACTAAGCAAGCCTATCATTCATAGCCTCCCAAAAAAAATTATTAAGTGGGTATCATACAATCAAGGTTATTAAATGTTTTGCTCTATGTTTTATACATATTCGGTACACCATAGGTACTGTGTGTCTTGCTGATAATAGGCTAATATTCAATACCAATTCCTTCAAGTGCCATAATTGGCACATGAACCAATTATTTCAAATTATGTAAACTGCTGTTGCTGTTTTTTTTGGCAAATTTCGCTTTTCTTTTTAAATTAATGGATGAGCATAATTGAATATGAATTGCAAGTGCTCTTTCGTGTTAATTATGTAGTGTCACAAACTATTTTGTTTTAGAAACAGTACACAAGCAGTGATGTGGGTAGACACATTATTCAGTGGTAGCCTGTTAGATGTAATTGCAGTGAATAAAATAGTGTCTAAGCAAATATTCAACTTTTATGGCTTTTTAATATAGTAGTTTGAATTTTAGCATAAACTAAATGTGACTATTGGCAAATCTGTTAGTAATATTTCAATAAATTAGCATTTGGAATATCAAGTAATGTGTATATAATACTTTTAGTGTTTAATTTTATGATTTCAAGGATTTGTTTTAATATTTGTGAACTGTTGTTATTTGTAGATTAATGTTTTAATATTTTTTTTTTCAGTGTTGAAGCCACGAGACTTGGCATGAAAAGTGCCATGTGTGGAGCTGCGAAGCGGCAATATCCATATTCTTCTTACTCTATTTTTGAATTGCACTGGTTTTTAAGTTCCGGTGACAGTTTATTATAGTGTGGTTTCATATCTCTAACAGTGGATGAATCTTGAGGAGCTTGATCAATTTGAACGGTGAAATTTTGAATAATCAAATCAATATCATTATTGTTGAGTAAAATTGGGTTACAATCAATGGAAAGGGAAAGTTGACGTTGAAATTTTGGCCAATTTATGAATATATTATTGGAGTCGGGAGATACTACAATCTAAAACGGAGATGTCTGTTTAGTTATTTTTCATTATTTCTATACTAGTGTGGAATTCTTAGAACAAGTGGTACTATGTTCGTGTGAAAGTGGTTAGGGCAAACACAAGTTTTTTGATAATGTTACGTATCTTGTTTCGAAATAACACTGTCTATGGAGCATTATTCCTGTACATACCATAAGCATAATGCCTCGCGATTCTAAGAGTTCCCAGAACCGATAGACAATACTTTGCGTTTACTGGTCCTAACGCATAAAGTCTTTCACAGTTCAAACTCAATCATCAAGACAATCAATATTGCAGAAGTAAGATTGAAAATGAAAGGAGAAGGGATAGAGAAGCGAAAGAAAAGCACCACACCGAGCATTCTCACATGAAAAGAAAACGTAAGCATTCATCACCTCAAAACAGATAAGACAGAGGGCGCTATGTGCAGGTTTGAAAAGCAGCAGGGGCGGGGGAGTGGCTCAGTCGGTAGCGCGCCTGGCTCGTAATCTGTAGTTCCCAGGTTCGAGTCCCAGCTGGGTCAGCGTTGAGATTTATCTCCGCAAAATTCCCCGCCCTGCCCACGGTCAGTAGGGGACACCGATGGGCTTCGAAAGGTCGCCGTCCGTCGGATGGGACGTTAAGCCGTGGCGCTGTGTGCGGGAGAGCCATACCCTGTGCACGTTAAAGAACACGCTGGATGGCCTTGACGGGAGGCTACCATCTGTCTCCCAACAGCTGTTCCAGTGGGTCCCCTCCCCCAACCTTCTCTGAGCCTTCGGGGTCCATGTGACCTGGTCATTTAGCCCATGGTGTGCAAAAAAGTGCCGCTCAGATGTAAAACAACAATGAAAAGCAGCAAGAAGGTTAGTAACCATGGTTTAACCATTCATTTTTTAAGTATTAGGACGTTCATGTTACAATTTCTTGCAACAACGTTCATAGCTAGTGAAGATACAAGTTTTCAACAGTCACTCTTCTGTGTAAGCATGTGAATATTACATTTCAACTGTATGTGAACCAAACAGTCAGTTGAGAAGAATATTTAAAAATATCAGTGTGAACTCATGGATACATGAAACGTGTCTCCTTCTTGTGTCTCTTCATATCTCTATACTATTCTTACGAGCACAAAAGATAGAACTTTCGAAGGAAGATGAACCATGTATCAGTTTTAAAAAAAACGATTTTCAGTGTTTTGGACGGTTAACCAGCGCCATCTAGTGAGAAATATGTTGACTATCCGATTCGAGTAAACGTAAGACTACAGCTGTCTGTTTATGAATGATTATGTATGTACGGTTTCTCTGATCTTATGCAAAGTATATTCATTTTTATGCGGTGTATGGTGTTATGCATAAGTGCATGCATACATCCATGCGATGGACTAAATTTTTCTCCATATTGTATCACGCACTTGTTTTCGTCTCTGTATATGTGTTAATTGTATGTGCGTGCGTGCGTTGCGTGTGTGAGTGTGCTTTCATGTTTGTTACTGTGAATCGGATGTGTTTGAGTGTGTGGCTGTTTCTCTGATCGTCTGTTCAAACATGTTATCACTTGCGTGCTACAGAAGAAGCTAGCAATTTAAAAACCTCATCAAATTGGCATTATAGCTCTATTAGGAAATCTCATCGAAAAGTCACTAAACTAATAAGTTTACTACAGATTGAGGGATAATTTACATTGCTCACAAAAATTAGGGAATATTTCTTCGCTTCATATTCCTTTTGAAATATCCCCTAATTTTTGTGAGCAGTATATATCTTTGAAAACAAAACTAAGACTCTTGATGCAAAGTAGTTTCTTTCACAGCATATAGATGGCACCACTGGCCATTACCTCACTCGATAGTGGCATCTAAGGGAGAGGAAACTGCCATAGATAAAATATGCGACTGGTATGCTGTAAACAACATGGCAAATTCGTCATCTCATAGAAGCGACTTCGCTTAACCTATACCGGCTTTGATCCAGTGTGGAGACAAAGAGGTTCTGAGATGAAGGAAAGTTTTTTTTCACAAACATAAGTGGCGCCGCTCCTCGGAATTTTTTTAAGCCGATTGTGCCATATTGGGTGCAAACACAAAAACAACCGTAACACGCATGTGCATTACAATCATTTTAAAACGCTGCAACTATGGTTTATCTTACTCTTCAGATATTTAATGTGATTTGCAAGCAGCTAGAAACTTCGCCCCTCCAAACTTCATATTCCATACTCCATCACCTTTTTGGGACATCAATGTGCTTGGAAAGGCAATCATTCATCGGACAAGACGTTAAAACGTTCTCTGTGAGGAAGCCATAGCTTGTTTCATTTAAAAAAACTCTGGATGGCCTTGAAGGGAAGCCACCATCTGTCTCCTAACATTTATCCAGTTAGTCTCTTCCCCCGATCTTCTCCGAGCCCTTCGGGGTCCTTGTGACGTAGCCATTTATGCTATTGTGTAATTAGAACTGTCGCTCAAAGGTAAAACAGCTCAACCCAACAGTGGCCTTTCCAATCGTACGGTGAAAATATTACCATGTAAAATTTGCTATTGTTGATTAATTGTTATTTTTGATTATTGCATTGGATTAATTGTTGTATGCTGTTCATCATCTACTTCATAAGCGGAAATAGAATTTAGGATGCACGAATAAAAGTTATTTACTTATAATTTTTGCAACTTAAAACAGTAATCTTATTCGTTAAGGAAACCTACCTCGAAATAGATAAACGTTATTGATATATTAAAGTACTGTCCCAATGAAATTCATAATTAACCCCTAACCTTACTAAGATTAATAATTCGAGATAAAGGATACAATCGAATCGTACGTTTTGATTGCATGTCCTTTAGCATACGACTAATATGAGAAGTTTTTTTACCCACAAATCACATGTGATTTTAATCTAAGAGATCGCAGCGCTTCTATGAACGAGACACGGAAGTTACAATGGAAATGAAATAAGAAATATATATCAGTGGTTCTCAACCTTTTATGCTTCACGAACCCCCTGGAAATGTGTATGCAATTGGCGTACCTCTTGTTTAGACAGATAAAACTACAGTTCTAGTATAACAATGGAAATAAAACAAAACATTTATATAAACATTGATTTTTTTATTCGTAAATTACGTATATCGATAAACACAAAATATGGCATATTTGCACAGCAATGTTGCCATCTTAGCGACTTTTGAGCTCTCACGGCGTACCCCAAAAAATTTTACCGCGTACCCCACGTTGAGAACTCCTATTTTAGAGAATGAATATATTATTATCTTCCACTGGATTCCTAGCCACGAGGATATGGATGCTATTGAGAAAGCAGATTGTATTCCAAAGAAAAAGCAATCTCCATGGAACCTAATATTACGAATAACATCACCTACAGAGATTATTGCCTCCTAGACCAAGGAAGAAAGGGAAATGAGTATATAAAGGCACTTCAAATCTAATCCTGCTAATGTGGGAATTTCTATAAGAATATTTTCGAAGAACCTCCAGCCTCTCCTAACAAAAAAATCTCTCACGCAGACAAGAGACCGCCCTTTTTCGATTAACCATAGGTCATTGCGCATTAAACGCAAAACTTCTTAGACTAAAGAAGAAGTCTCCGCTGTTGTGTGATATCTGTAAAAGTGTGAAGAACATGCAACACGTATTGTTCGACTGCAGACTGTACAGAAACACATAAACAACACAGAAAACAATATAAAGTGAAATGGAAAAATTTGGTGATCGGAGTTGACCTCTGAGCGGCACTTTTTTGCACACCATGGGCTAAATGGCCAGGGCACAAGGACCCCAAAGGCTCAGAGAAGGTTGGGGAAGGGGACCCACTGGAACAGCTGTTGGGAGACAGATGGTAGCCTCCCGTCAAGGCCATCCAGCGTGTTCTTTAACGTGCACAGGGTATGGCCCTCCCGCACACGGGGCCACGGCTTAACGTCCCATCCGGCGGACGGCGGCCTTTCCAAGCCCATCGGTGTTCCCTACTGACCGTGGGCAGGGCGGGGAATTTTGCGGAGATAAATCTCAACGCTGACCCAGCTGGGACTCGAACCTGGGAACTACAGATTACGAGCCTGGCGCGCTACCGACTGAGCCACCCCCGCCCCCAGCTATTGAAAATATGTCTTGCTTCATTACATTTTTTACAGTTAAACACACAATCTTTTTTCAAATGTGCATTGGAACGGCAGTTCTTACACATATGACACTGGGCTCCAAAGTTGCCCTGTAGATGGCACTTCTTACACGTGATAATTACGCCATCACACGCGATAATGGCAGAGCACCTGGCGATTGACATCGTGTTAGGGCAACACCGCCTAGAAGACAAGGCCAAACAACTACGTCACAGAATAATGATGACGTCACCCTAGTTAGACCCGAGGCCCCGAGTTAGACCCAAGTGCTACCCATGCTGCCCCATGACAGACAGCTTAGGAAGTTAGGTTAGCTCAGTTTAAAAATAGGAATGAGCGAAGTGGCTATCGAATTAAAGTGCTAATCAACAGGTGTTTCGTAATTTTTTCCCTGAGAGAAATAATAATCCCCTTTCGTTGTTGCGTACCATATTGCCGGGGCAAGGAATGAGCGAAAAGTTTCAGTGTTAATATTTCCAAAAGATTATTTGAGAAGACAATGGCTGCAGTGTCAAGAAAAGATTTCGTGTCAACTGAAAGTTCGAAACTAAGTTAACTTTAATGCAGTTTATATCTGTAATAAAGAAGTGTAATTTTTGATTAAATTTTTCATGCAAGTTGATGAATGTGAAATCGTAGATGTGTATATATAATAGAGTATTCAAAGATCAAAGCTCATACAGTGACAACAACAGTCCAAGGCCTGGGCATATACCTGCTTAATCTTAGATAATGCTAGTAGCCAAATGATTGAAATGTGTGAATAAATGACGGTATAACCGTAATATCAGTTGAAAAGAGTGGGAAGGGGAGAAAGGTAAGTAATAAGTAAGGAATAAGTTAAGATGGGGTCAGTACAAGTGGCGCCATCTGGCTTCGATCCCTTGCTTAATCCTGATTATCAAGTAGAGATTTTGGTCGTTTGAATTACACATCATAATTAAGTAAATCTCTGATAAGTTGATTAGGATGTTCTGCGATAGTTGCAAAATAGTTCTTTGCCATTTTCTTGATGGATTGGAGAACTGTTGCACAATTTAGATCTCGATGAATGATAGTATTCCTGACAAACCAGGGAGCTCCTACACCAGATCGTAGGATTTTATTTTGTAGAGATTGAAGATTTGCAAGACCTTTATTCGAACATGCACCCCAGATTGGGGAAGCATAGAGAAGGATAGGTTTGACTACCTGATTATAAATTAGAACTTTATGTGAAGTTACGATATGAGATTTTTCCCCCAAGCAGAGGGAATAGTTTGCAATATAGTGCTCTGGCTTTGCTAATAATATTCCTTACATGGTCATCCCATTTGAGCTTGTGATGGATCGTGATGCCTAGGTATTTGGCATGATCGCTCCACACTGCCTGTTTATCAAATAGGTAGAAATTTTCACGATGGGGATTTGGTTTATGTTTAGTAAGAACTGCAATATTTTTTGTACGGGTTAACTTGCACTCTGCAATCCGTGCACCAGTCCTCAAAAGAGTCGAGTATTGCCTGCATTCTCTTGCAGGCAATTGGCACGGAAAGGGAGGGTGCGAGAAATGCCGTGTCGTCAGCGTACATGGCATTTACAACTCGATCAAGCTTAGGAATATCTGATGTGAAGATATTAAACAATGTCCGGACCAGAATGGAGTCTTGAGGGACTCCTGCATTAATAGGTTTTTTTTTTATCGGATATGTGATTTGCCACTTTGACTTGGAAGGTTTGTGAACGGAGATAACTGTGGATGATATGAATTAGTGCAGGAGGAAAATTGAACTTTATAAGTTTAAAGATGAGGTCTTCAGTTCAGACCCGATCGAACGCCTTTGCGATATCAATGTATACAGCGACTGTAGACTCTAATTTGTTGCATGCCTCTGCAATAATCTCTACCACCCTGTGAATTTGATGTATCGTGGAAAGTTTTCTACGTAATCCAAATTATTAGGCTGGAAGGATATTGAGTGACTGCAAAGAGAGATCTAAGCGCTTGAGAATGGATTTTTCCAAACGTTTTCCCAAGCACGGCAGTAAGCTGATAGGTATATAGCTTACTGCCGTGCTTGGGAAATAGCTGATAATATTATAAATCAGGGGAAAGTGAGCTTTTTCCAGGCTTGGGCAACACTGTGACAACAGCATTTTTCCAAAGAAGTGGAAAGTAGCAGTATTCAAAGCGTTTATTGAAGATTTTTAGAAGTACTAAACGTCCTTTCCTAGGTAGGATTCGATGGCAGTGTTTCCGATTTTATCACCACCTGCAGCTCTTTTGGACTTGAGGATTGCAATATGTTCATTTAGTTCCTTGTAGCTTATGAATGGGAGTTTATCGTTTTAAATTTGGCGTTTGAAGCGACGTAGAGTACTGTTTACTTCACAGATTAGTTCTTCATTTACATATTGGTTATTTGGCTGAAATTGTAGTTCTAAATAGCGAGCAAAGGTTTCAGCTTTGTCTGATTCATGATATACAATTCCGTTCTGGGCCGTGAATCGGACCAGTGACACTCGAACTACATTTAAGCGTTCGAACCGTTTTCCAAATGGATTCATTATATAGATTTAAGGAAAGTAATTTTTTTGTCCAGTTTTCATTTCTGAAGTTGGAGAGTTCTGTTCTGAGATTAGTTCTTACTATATCTTAACATAGGTAGCTAGTGTAGCGTCGTAGAACGGCGGTAGCCATGATATTGTGACTTAGAGAGCCGTACGCTGCACGTCAATTACAATTTATAATAATAAAAAAAAAACCCTCAAGCAGCTGCTTGCCACAGAGGTCTGACAGGAGCCTGTCAGTTTATAAGTCATAGTAGAAGGTCTGTGAGGATGGCAGAATCTCAGCAGAAAAACAACACAAACGTCCATGCCTTATCCGGGGCTCGAACCCAGTTCCCTTAGATACGAATGCTTTATACCAGGCGTGTCCAACCCGCTGCCCGCAGTTCGCATGCGGCCCTGGACACTAGTAATGTGGCCCATAAAATCGTGAAGTTTACGTGTTTCCGACATAAGCTTTCAACATGATTATGTGATCTTCAGCGAGTTTCTGATAGCCCACTAGTTTCCTGTTGCCCTTTTTTCAATGTTATAACAAAAAACATTAGAAAATAAATGAAGCTTATACATGTGCAACACAAAACAATTCATCTTCGCTCAAGTGGCCCAGGGAAGTCAAAAGGTTGGACAGGTCTACTTTATACGAATGCTGCTCAATAAAATCGCAATTGTTTCATGTACAAAAAAGGAATTATTTCCGCGAATATTTCTAAATCGCTTTTTTTTTTGTGTGTTTTGGAAGGTCAAGAGATGTTTAATACATATATATATAAAATACTTTTCTTCGCTTCAGTTTTGCGTTTGTTTACGTTTTCAAATACAGTTGTTTAATCCCATTTAAAGTTAGCAATAACAAATTATATATGAAATGAAAGTTACGCCATCTTTTTCATAAAATAGGGATTGATTGTAGAACTACATATATTCAGTGCAGGTTTCTCTACATATATCAAGTTTCTAATGTTCAGAGTAAACTGTGATAAGTCAAATCTCTTATATAAGAAAAAATGTAAATATTAACAAAAAAATCTATTTGGAGTAAAAGCAGGAACCTTGTTGTGAAATATCCAAACTTTAATATAGGCTTAAATACTGAATATTGTTTAAAATAGAAATTTAAATAGTTTTGATTGTGATCTTTTATTTATCTTCAGTCATATTCTTCCATTAATAATAATAATATCTTTTTTAAGCCTTAATATGGTTATATACATAGATTACCCCGCTAAGCCTTATGGCTTGTCAGCAGGATTGCTTTCAAACACACGACAGGTTTATTAAAGAATATGACATGTATAATGGAAAATAACATATAATTAAAAAAAGAAACCAAAACAATAACAACAACAACAACAACAAAAACACGTATTAAAACGCAGACTGAAAAATTAAACACATTTATAAAATAAACCTATAAAATTTCGGATTACAGCACATATTGCACAAAACTATCACCTATGGTACAAGTCATCCTTTCACATTAAAATTGCACTTGCTTAAAGGATACCAGATACAGGATATGACTTTTTAAATATTACTTTTCAATTATTTACATCTAATAACCATTTCGAAAATTGCATGAACATCGTTGAAAATGAAGATTTAAATAGTTTTGATTATGATCTTTAAAATACTTTCTGTCGCATTTTTCCTTTAAATGCATATATTAATAGTTATAGCACTTCACACTTATATATTCGTAAGATGAATAAATGAATTCATTTACATATTATTTTTAAAACTTCTGCAAAATTACTTGAAATAAACATACAAGTTTTCCAGTTATCGTAAAATGCACTCCTGAACGGTATAAAGTACTCATTGAATAACTTGAGGCTAAGCTACTACCACTGTAGGTAAATAACCATGATCGTAAGACTGATTGAAACACTAATTAAATCACATTAAATATTCATTTAATATTTGAAGAGTAAGGCAAACCATAGTTGTAGCGCGCTAAAACGATTACACTGCTAACATAGCGCCTTACAGTTGTTTTTGTGGCTGCACAGAAATTTGCCACGTTCAGCTTCCGCAAAATTCCGCAGTGCGGCGGCACTTACGCTTGGATGAAGCTAGCCTTCTTAACTTTTGAACGTTTTCTTAAAAGTTAGACGCGGTCGATAGACCGCACCTCGAGACAATGAAAGATATCCTAAAATTCATTAATTTTGCACTCACACAACACATCACAGCTTCTGAAAGAACATAATATACCGCAAAAGTAATTTTCAGACACTAAATTTTGCCAACATTCTTGGCACTCAATAAATTTGTTTAAATTTCTTATCGAATTTCTAATGATAATAAACAACATAAGCAACTCAAAAGCTAACACTTGACTAGGTTGACATTATTTTTAAAGTCATATTTATGAAGTTACAAAATTTTATTAACTGATCAGTCATTTAATATTGAAAATGATCAATACAACCTAATTCTCATGAAGCATCTGAAATAAGCAATATATAATATACAGGGTGATTCAAAACTTATCGTTCAAATTTCGTGGGGAAGGAGGGAATACGTCAGGAAACCGATTTCACATAGGAAAGTATGTCCGCAAATGTACGCATGCGTATGTAGAGGGCGCTGTGTGTACCCAACCAGTGTACAGCTCGCCCGACCACTCCCGCTGTCATCAGCGATCGCTTGACCATTGCTGCCGGGACCTTTAAGAATCTATGGAGAGTGTGGAGAAATAGGCGTATACACCTAAAGACTAAAATTAGACTGTATAATAGTTTGGTTCTTTCTAGGGTTAGTTATGGCAGTGAAACTTGGACACTTTGTAAACAAGATAACAGGAAACTAGATGCTTTTGATTCCAGATGCTTACGCAGTATCTTGGGCATTAGGTGGTTCAACTTTGTAACTAATGATGAGGTTAGGCAAAGGAGTTTGACACCTCCTTTAAGCAGCATATTGTTCAGAGAGAGACTCCGTTGGTTTGGCCATGTTGTCCGTATGAATAATTATAGATTGGCGAATAGGGTTATGAACAGTGTGCCTAGAGGCCTCAGAAGGAGGGGGAGACCTAGGATGCGGTGGGCAGACAATGTCAAACAGGACCTTGTTAGAATTGGTGTGCAGTAGCCGGATGCAGCAGATGTAGCTCAGGACAGATATGCTTGGAGAAGAAAACTGCGCAGTCTCGTTGGACCTCCGTAGCCCATGGCTGCTTGAGGATGATGATGATGATGATTAATGGTTTTTTAATTATTTATTAATGGTTATTAATCATTGGTATTATTATCTGTTTTTTATTATTATTATCTATTTTTTTATCTGGTTTTATTTTCTATTATTATCTTTTTTTTACTACTGTAAATTACTTATAATTTTTACAACTAAAACAGTAATTTCATTTGTTGGTGGCAACCTACCATTTGATAGATAAACTATAATAATACATTAAAGTTCTGTCACAATTTAATACGCTCCTGGGGTGTAAACCCATTTCGTGATGGAGGATGCAATCTAATCGTACGATTGGATTCTGAAAAATGTCATTCAGAGTACACATAAAATAAGAAACATCTTCCACTTATAGGACCAGTGAAATACGTTTAAGCGCTCGAACCATTTTCCAAATGGATCCATTATGTAGATTTAAGAAAATAATTTTATTGTCCAGTTTTCATTTCTGAAGTTGGAGAGTTCTGTTCCGAGATTATTTTGTAGTTGGGAGTAAATCTTTTTGTCATTTGCAAGTCGTGATTTTTGCCACTGCCTACGCGCATTATTTTCATTTCTAACTTCGTCCAAAAGGTGCGGGGGTAGTTTATTATAATTTAGATCCAGTTTTCGAAATTTGGTGTTTGCAGTAAGGGCTTGATGAATTTTAATGGTGAGAGATTGAATAGCGTGTTCAATATCATCGGTACAATATATGTTTGGAATTTCAGCGATTTCAATCGAAAGTTGTCTTTGAAAGTGAGGCCAGTTGATAACATGGTATTTGCTTCATTTATAGTGATTTGACTGTTTGGAAATTTTGAATTGAAACGTTCCTTTCTTTATTAGATAGTCCCGTCTCAGTGATTCCAAAATATCAAGTTCAAAAGTCGCTAAAAACCTATCTCACAGGAGGAGGAGGCGCCCCCTGTGCAGCGAAGCCTTTGCTTCCTTTGCGTTTACTCTGTAACTGGAGCGCCCTTCGAACGTAACGCCGAGAGCTTTACGTCAGCAGGGCTGCTCATCACACACCACGAGTTTCAAGAAAAATATATTTGGCTGTTTGGAAATTAAGACGAGAGACGTCTCCGTTATTCCAAAAAGGTTAAAAAAGTCACAAAAAACCAGTCCCACAGCCCACGGTCAGTAGGGGACACCGATGGGCTTGGAAAGGCCGCCGTCCGTCGGATGGGACGTTAAGCCGCGGTCCCGTGTGTGGGAGAGCCATACCCTGTGCACGTTAAAGAACACGCTGGATGGCCTTGACGGGAGGCTACCATCTGCCTCCCAACAGCTGTTCCAGTGGGTCCCCTCCCCCAACCTTCTCTGAGCCTTCGGGGTCCATGTGACCTGGCCATTTAGCCCATGGTGTGCAAAAAAGTGCCGCTCAGAGGTAAAACAACCCAACAACACTATATGGGTAGAAAAAAAGAGCACGGCAGTGGTCTGAAGAGAGTGTGTGAGTAACCATAATTTCATATGTAGGGTAGAAATTTTTAAAAAGGTAGATGTCTAATACCACTGGACGAGTTGAAATTTTATATGAATAAAAATGGGTTCATTTGCCGAATCGATAATGATTCCATTTTGTGAAGTGAAGCTGAGAAGTTTTTTACCATTTTTGTTGTTGCTGTTGCTGCCCCATTGCAAATGTTTGCAATTTAGGTCCCCTGCTACTATGCATGGTAGAGTGGGGTGAAAGATATTTTCAAAGTCAGAATCTAGGAATTCTACCTTCGGGGGCTTGTAGGCGCTTTTAACTTGAATGTTGCCCAATGGGATGTTGGTAAGTTGAACTGTAGTGACTTCCAATGTAGGAAGATTTGTTATTGGGATAAAGGCGTGCGTGATCGAGTTTTTAACCAGTATTGCAGTCCCCCCACCTTTGTTGTGGAGACGATCTGATCAGTAGCAGCTAAAATTTGGAATTTTAAAATTCTCCCCTGGTTTAAAATGAGTCTCTTGAATTAGAACCAGATCTATCGATTGTTCAATTAAGAATTCGTTGAATTCTAGGAGATCTTGCCTGATACCATTGCATTAGGGAGAAAATAACAATTACTCAAAAATATGATCCTTAATAAGAAAATGAACAATCCATCGCATCAAATTAGCCTAACCTTATGCCCAGTAGGTGAGACATTCCTTGGCTGAGTGTCTGGATCTTACTTCGACGACACAAGGGAAACTCACGTGGAACTGATTTTAGATATAATTTGCTTTCGAGAGTTTCTGCCAATTACAACAGGAAAGGAACTACACTATTGGAACGAAATGCAGAAATCTATATTCATTGATATGCTCCAATGAGCACAAAACTGGAACATATATTAACTTATGTATTCCGAAAAGGATTAAATGTATTAATTTACATATTATTAATTTTCAAAATCTGAAAATATTGCACAAAATAGCCTACTACGGCCTTTTCAGCTATTGTAAAATGTACTCCTAAACGGAATAAAATCCTCATTGAATAATTTAAGGCTCAGCTACCACTGTAGACAAATAGCCATGAACGTTAGACAGACATAAAAAAGAACCCTCAAGCAGTTGCTTCCATTAATCGGTCTCATTTGGTAACTAATAGTCAACAAAAGAACAAAGATGTGTCGACGTACCGTAAAATATCAGGAAAGGAAAAAAAAATTTAATTGCTTACTTCACAAATATCTGTCTCACGCAGAAACAGAAATCAGTTTTTAAATATCTGATGCGGTTGAAATTGGCAAAATAGCCACAAGTCTCTCACGATCATCCGACTTAACACCTACGAAGCAGCAGACAATACTCTTGCCTGGAAAGAAGCTGACGAGACGATAAATGGACATCTCAGAACGGCAGACAGATGGAGCGCCCCGTCAAGGCCATCCAGCGTGTTCTTTAACGTGCACTGTTTTGCGGAGATAAATTTCAACGCTGGCCTACCTGGGATTCAAACCTGGACTCTGCAGATTATAAGCCTAGCGCGCTATTGACTGAGCCACCCCCGCCTCTTCCCTTTCTGAATAGGAACTCAGTATCAAAGTTGTGAATGTTCCCTACCAATGCGCCATAAAACCCCATCCAGTCAACCAATCGGTCGGTAACGTCACTACTACATGCTGTGGGACATGTCCATTCTTGGAGACACGAGACGTCATAATGTACTAGCTTATGAATGTATATCTTATCTCCGCTAACCCCCATCCTGCCTTTGGTCAGAAAGACGACCTCAGTGGTCTTGAAAAGGCCACCTTCCGTCTGATGGAACATTAAGCCGTGACCCTATAGCCATAACCTGTCCGCGTGACTAGTCTTCTTAACTTTAGAACGTTTTCTTAAAAGTGACCGCACCTCGAAACAATCCAGTTGACGTCACGTCATTGTTCGATTGTATATCAAAATTATTTTCTTTAATAAAATTTGTTTTTGTAAAACAGGTAGTAGCTATGTTCAACAAGAAAATTTTAACATTTTACACACTCTACAATGTTTTGCATATTATAATAAATTGAGATTTATGTATCCCTGAAAAGACAACATGTTTTATACAATTAAGTTTTATAAAATTGTAGATATTTTCAATAAATATCATGTGGAGTTTTTTACTTGTATAAACGTTCCACAAAAGTCAGCAGGCACTACCTGTATCAACCATAAAAAACGAATTACACCATTAAACCAATGTGCAGAAGCCTATAAAAATCGCTATACTTCAGGGAACACAAACCTGCAATATACATTGACTTATATATTCTTAAGATGATTAAAAGTATTATTTTACATTTTAATTTTTTAAATTCTGCAAAATAAACATAAAACGGCTTTTCCAGGTATCGTAAAATGCACTCGTGAACGGGATACAATACTCATTCTATAGCTTTACGCTAAGCTACCACTGTAAGCAAATAGCCACGATAGTTAGTCAAGTTGAAACACTAATTAAATCACATTAGATATTTGAAGAGTAAGACAATCCATAGTTGCATCGTGCTAAAACGATTGCACTGAGCAGGCGCAGTTCACGCCTTACATTTGTTTTTGTGGCTGCACACCAATTTGCCACGTTCGTCTTCGGCAATATTCCGCAGAGCGGCGCCACTTACCTTGTGCGGAGCTACGCTGCTGCTACAAATGGGTAACTCTCATTATTAGACCATGGGGTTATCACAAATACAGCTTCAAAAAATCTACCGTAGAAAGCACTTACATTGATCGTTTCCATGTTCAATTGACTTTTGCGTCTGTCAAGCTTTCCTAATGAATGGAAACACGCAGAAATTTCGATGATTCACAAATCAGGCGAAGATCCCGTGTTTCCACAAAACTACAGACTCATCAGAGTGTTCTCCTGCCTTGCAAAATTATTACAGAAAATTATTCTAAATAGAAATATCACTAGATGGCGCGTGTTATTCAAGATCATCGAAGATCATAGAGCGACAGCAGCAGTCCCAGGCCTAGGGCCTATACCTGCTTAATCTTTGCTAACGCCAGTAGCGAAATGATTGAAATGTGTGAATAAATGATATAACCGTAATATGAGTTGGAAAGAGTGGGGGGGATGTGGGGGGAAAGTGGGAAGGGGAGAAGTAAGAGAAAGGTAAGTAAGGAATAAGTTAAGGTTCGACCCAGATGGGGTCAATACAAGTGGCGCCATCTGGCTTCGATCCCTTTCTTAATCCTGTTTATTAAGCAGACATCTTGGTACTTTGAATTTCCAAAAATCCAAATCGTTCGGACACAACGCAGTACCGGGCCAGTACACATACCTGCTTCATCTGATTCATGCTATTGAGCAATTGACAGCTTATAGCTGTGGCAGATTCTGCCTAATGATGAATAGTTGTGGTTTAGAATGAGATAATATGAAATAAAGTTTTAACATGGTGGAAGTTGAAAGTAGATTAATCTGGGTCAAAGAGAACAAATTTACATCGTTTATATTTTTGATGTCGGTGTGTTTCATAATTGGTAGCATGTTTTATTAATTCATTGGGATGATTTGAGGTGCTATCAAAAAAAATTTTAGCCATTTCTTGTATGGTATGAAGAATTAAGTTGCAATCAAGATCTCTGTGAATAATTGTGTTGCGGACGAACCAGGGCGATGCTACAGCTGATCGTAAAATACTTTGAATTTGACAACTCAATATATTGAAAAATCTAATTTTGGTGGTGTATCCTTACTCAATAGTTTTGCATTCCTTCCTAGTCACTCCTTGCTCCTAGCATATAAATAAATAAGTACTCCCTCAAGCAGCTGCTTGCCACAGAGGTCTGACAGGAGCTTATCAGTTTATATGCCACAGTAGGAGATCTGAGAGGATGGCAGGACCTCAGCAGAAAAACGACACACACATCCATGCCTAATCCGGGCTCGAACCCAGGTCCCTTAGATCAGTAGCCAAGCGTGCTAACCACTCGGCCACGGGATCGCATATGCAATTTAAAAATCATGTGGGGCTTCAAAAGTTACAGAGAAATCTTAGAAACACTTTTTGATAAGTGAACTACTAAATAAACTTACCTTCCGTGGGTGGGTTGCACGAACCTGGGTTCCGTTAAAGTCGAATATTTTGGTCCCCTCCCTCTCCCCCTTTCCGTTTGAAACCCCAGGTTTGGTGCCCCTTCATATTGCTACTGTTCTTATTTTGTTTAAGTTTGAAAACTGTTACACGATTTTTCCGGCATCTAGGGTTCATCTGTATTTGTTTCTTTCCGTTAAGAATCGTTTGATCTGTTCGAGAGTGTTAGTAATCATTATTAAATTTGGTCTGTTGGGGAAATTTTTGGTTGTGTTCTTTCTCTGTCCTTTATGTGTGTCATATAAAGTCTGAGTGGGCATTTTGGTGCTAGTTTATTAAAATATGTGTTCCTGAAAACCTATTTTTATTCAAATTGCGAAGGAATTTATTAGGAAAGACTAGTTTTTTGAAACCGAAGAATGATAAGTGTCCGTTGGGTTTGTGATTTTGAAATTAAGTCTTTACAGAGAATGGGTACTAGGCTGGTAGGGTAATTAATTTTCATGGTGTATCATATTCCGTCGTATGAGAATAATCCATGCTAAAAAAAGGGGCGGGGGTGGCTCAGTCGGTAGCGCGCCAGGCTCATAATCTGTAGTTCCCAGGTTCGAGTCCCAGCTGGGTCAGCGTTGAGATTTATCTCCGCAAAATTCCCCGCCCTGCCCACGGTCAGTAGGGGACACCGCTGGGCTTGGAAAGGTCGCCGTCCGTCGGATGGAACGTTAAGCCGTGGCCCCGTGTGCGGGAGAGCCATACCCTGTGCACGTTAAAGAACACGCTGGATGGCCTTGACGGGAGGCTACATCTGTCTCCCAACAGCTGTTCCAGTGGATCCCCTCCCCCAACCTTCTCTGAGCCTTCGCGGTCCTTGTAACCTGGCCATTTAGCCCGTGGTGTGCAAAAAAGTGCCGCTCAGAGGTAAAACAACCCAACCCATGCTAAAAAAGGGTTGTTGCCTCATTTTCTCACTGCAGCCGTCTGCTTATGCGGTAATATGACAGAGCCTCGCGGCTCGAAAGCCAATCAACACCTCCCGGATGATACAGGTGTAGCGATAACCCCCAAATCATCACATTGCTCAAAAGAAGAAGATCTAATAAGATATTGGAAAACAAAACAGTGTGAAAAAAAACACTATACAATTTTTTTTTTATTTTCCTCACAAGATAGGAGTTAAACAGAAAAAGAACTTCACTGCCTAACAACTACGCGACGAACTGCGAGTTGTTGTCTTCCTAACTTAAAAATGAAAAATAATAAGATATTTTTCTCCCCTCCATGTCTTTCAACCTACTTTATCTTTGCCTATTAAATCTTTTTAGACCCAAAGTACTAATTTTAAACTTTGGGTAAGTTTGCAGGAAGATTGCCTAACAAAAGCAGCCCAAAATACGATGTGTCAAGTCGGCGTTGACTGTACTTCGTCAAGTTTGATGTTGATGTGGGACAGAGCGCCCTCTACCGGGAAAGAATCGCCAACTAAAGTGCTCCACTCCTCTAGGTGGTGGGGCGGGGGTGGCTCAATCTGTAGCGCGCCAGACACGTAATCTGTAGTTCCCGGGTTCGAGTCCCAGCTGGGTCAGCGTTGAGATTTATCTCCGCAAAAATTCCCCGCCCTGCCCACGGTCAGTAGGGGACACCGATGGGCTTGGAAAGGCCGCCGTCCGTCGGACGGGACGTTAAGCCGTGGGCCCGTGTGCGGGAGAGCCATACCCTGTGCACGTTAAAGAACACGCTGGATGGCCTTGACGGGAGTCTACCATCTGTCTCCCAACAGCTGTTGCAGTGGGTCCCCTCCCCCAACCTTCTCTGAGCCTTCGGGGTCCATGTAACCTGGCCATTTAGCCCATGGTGTGCAAAAAACTGCCGCTCAGAGGTAAAACAACTCAACAACTCAACCTCTAGGTGGTGTTGTCCAAGCTCTCAAGATTTCTCCTGCAGATGACGTAACGTTATAATTTTGAACGAGACAAAAGTGGTAAATAGAATTTGAAGCCAGTAAAACTGAGATAATATCAGTTTATATACTATAACAAATTGATAACTCATACTAATTAATAAAAACATTACATACATATTTTTAGCTAGTCACTAAGTTTTCCGTTACGTTTTATATTCTATATAAATAAAAAAATACCTCATCAAGTAGCTGCTTCTCTTGCTACTCTTATTAGTGATTAATTGATCGTTATTTCTATTCTACATTTCATATTGGGAATTATTCTCCTTCGATGATTAACATTCTTAGTTACTTTTCCAACGGAGATTAATTAAAAGATTTGAAAGACGGACTTGTTTGGAAATTAAAATCTGAAAACCCACTATTTATCTAGAAAATAGCGAGAATTCTCAGTGGTTCCATGATAAGTGCAAACTGCTTCGCGATTCAAAAGAGTTTGGAAAAGACCAACGGATAAGTGAGACTTGTGAATAAACGAATTTTTTTTTTAGTTTCTTACCTTAAATTTCTTTTCGCTACAAAGTTGCGATAATTATGTCCCTTTTCATAGAAATTCTCTAGGGCGTATTAAACTGGCATATTCCTATAAGACTTGTGTGATAAGTAAGTGCTTGAGGGATAATTTATATTTTCATAATAGAACTAAGACACTGGGTGGAGTGTAGTTTCATCCACAGCATGTAGATGGCACCACTGGCCAATACCTCACTTGATAGTAGCGTCTAAGGCAGGCATGGCCAACATACGGCCCGCGGGCCGGATCCGGCCAGCGTAATGAATTTATGTGGCCCGCGAACAATTTTTCAATATTAGCATTTAACTTCTAGTAATTAATCGAATGAATTCTCGATACTTCTATATTTTTTAAAAAAGATTCCGTTATAAAGAATTAAAACTTTTATACTCATCTGTACTCGATATGATCTGTTTGATGATTGAATCATTTACATTTGGAGGCTGTGTTAAGAATAGCTACTACAAGTATAGATATTAAAAAAATAATAAGCGATGCAAACGGCCTCAACACGTCGCATTAGTTATTATGTTAATTTGTTGTATTGATTTACTTACAATTATTCATAAACAAATTTCATAATAAAATTTTGTTTACTGAAAGAAATAAGTGTTTTGTTAACGTTTTTCAATTTTAATATTTCGTCCGGCCCGTGAAAATATTTTTTTTCCAATCCGGCCCGGGGGCAAAAACAGTTGGCCATGCCTGCTGGTCTAGTGTGGAGGCAAAGAGGTTCTGAGAAGAAGGAAAGCTTTCTCACAAACATATAACTGAACCGCATATAACTGCTTATCTCACAAACATATAACTGAACCGCAAACATATAACTGAATATAACCGCTCCTCGGAATTTTGCGAAGCCGATCGTGCCATTTTGTGTGCAAACAAAAAACAACTGTAAGACGCATGCGCATTGCAATCATTTTAACACGCTGCAACTATGGTTTGTCTTACTCTTCAGATATTTAATGTAAATTTTAACCTTTACACTATGGCAAAGAAACTGACAGACTCTTGTTAGACCTCTGTGGTAAGCAGCTAGAAACTTCGTATATTCAAGTGGTAAAGAAGAGACTTATTGCTTTGAAATTTCTGTACTGTACAATAAATTTAAATAAATAATTTGTTTGGTATATTGCTCAAAACATACGTACAACCTTCATTTTAAACTTTTTCCTAAATATCCCGGTTTGGTTTTATGAAAATGTGATAATGTGATTTGTCCCTGGTTAAGCCCTCTCTTTGTAATTAGGAGAAACTCTTGAAATCAAATTATATCTAAAAATCAATTCCACAGGAGGCAGAGCCTTGTCCCACTGAGAATGCTGGTAAGGATTCAAGAAACTTCAGAGAAATTATTAAAATTTACGCATATTACATGCATCTTACGAGTAAATTTATCAAGATCTCTAAAACAGGGGGAAATTTTATACTGTAATTGAAACCCAATCTCTTACTCTGCTGCTTTCATTTTTATCTAGATTCGACCTTGTGCTCTATATAAAACAGTCCATTGTTTAATTACATAACTTAATTATGAAGTGCAGTTGAAAAACAGCAGGAAATGCGACGCAGTAATTTGTTTTGTCCTGACTGAATGGGGGCGGGGGTGGCTCAGTCGGTAGCGCGCCAGACTCGTAATCTAGCTGGGTCAGCGTCGATATTTATCTCCGCAGAATTCCCCACACTGCCCGCGGTCAGTAGAGAAGGCCGCCATCCGTCGGATGAGACTTTAAGCCGTGGATTTCACACATCACTACACTTTTTTCAAAACCAGAAGGATTCAGTTTATACCAAATCCATCCCAAGACATAACAGATTGTTTACAGTTTTGATCCAGGTTGACGATTGACACAAATAATTATTTAAAGTAAATTATATTTTTATTTAGCAAACGGTAGGTTATTTTCTCACGCAAACGTGTGAAAATAGAATAAGAAACATTTATTGAAAAACTTTGTATATTGTTTACAGACAGGACGTGGGTGAAATAAATGTATCCTAATTCCACCAAGGAATTCTAATACGGCTGTACTTGAAAAAGGATTAAAATGTTTATTAAATAAGTTGGTCAACCTACCTGTAACAAAAGCGATATTGTCCTAGGAGAACCTAGGAGAGCCTAGGAGTTCTAAGTGTATCATATTAAATATCAAAGACTAAGGCAAACCATATGAAAAATAATAAATAAATACCCCCTCAAGCAGCTGCCTGCCACAGAGGTCTGACAGGAGCCTGTCAGTTTGTTATGCCATACTAGAAGGTCTGAGAGGATGGCAGGACCTCAGGAGAAAAACAACACACATCCGTGTCTTACCCAGGGCTCGAACCCGTCCTTTAGATCAGTAGCCCAGGGACCGAAACCAGGTCACTTAGATTAGTAGCCAAGCATGCTAACCACTAGGCCATGGGACGGCCCTAAGGCAAACCATAGTTGTAGTAAATAGGAGGAAATTTGGGCATGCTCAGTAGTCCCAAAGTTTGCCATCTTTTCATTCTTTGTGGGTATGCACAATCTCTTACAACTGGTAGCTCCATGGATGACTGCTTAAATATTTATCGATAGTAGTATTTTTTTCACTTGTGATTAAGATGGGACGTCGGATGGGACGATAAGCCTTGACTACGTGTGCACCAAAGAACACGCTGGATAGCCTTGACGGGAGGCTTCCATCTGTCTGTCTCCTAAGAGCTGTTACAATGAGTCCTTCCCACAACCTTCTCTGAGCCTTCGGGGTCCTTGTGACTTGGCCATTTAGCTCATGGTGGGTAAAAATGTGCCGCTCAGTGGTAAAACAGCCAACGAACTCCAGCTACTCTACCATTTGAGCTAAGTCAAGGGCAACTTAAGGAGGATTTAGCACTTGCCTTTTACTACAAAATGACTGTGCCTTAGCTCAAATAGGGCGGGGTGGTTCAGTCGGTATGTCTCTCAACAGCTGTTCCAGTGGGTCCCCTCCCCCAACCTTCTCTGAGCCTCCGGGGTCCATGTGACCTGGCCATTTAGCCCATGGTGTGCAAAAAAGTGCCACTCAGAGGTAAAACAACCGAACGTTAAAGAACATGCTGGATGGTCTTGACGTGAGGCTACCATCTGTCTCCCAACAGCTGTTCCATTGGGTCCCCTCCCCCAACCTTCTCTGAGCCTCCGGGGTCCATGTGACCTGGCCATTTAGCCCATGGTGTGCAAAAAAGTGCCGCTCAGAGGTAAAACAACCCAACGTTAAAGAACACGCTGGATGGCCTTGACGGGAGGCTACCATCTGTCTCCTAACAGCTGTTCCAGTGGGTCCCCTCCCCCAACCTTCTCTGAGCCTCCGGGGTCCATGTGACCTGGCCATTTAGCCCATGGTGTGCAAAAAAGTGCCACTCAGAGGTAAAACAACCGAACGTTAAAGAACATGCTGGATGGTCTTGACGTGAGGCTACCATCTGTCTCCCAACAGCTGTTCCATTGGGTCCCCTCCCCCAACCTTCTCTGAGCCTCCGGGGTCCATGTGACCTGGCCATTTAGCCCATGGTGTGCAAAAAAGTGCTGCTCAGAGGTAAAACAACCCAACGTTAAAGAACACGCTGGATGGCCTCGACGGGAGGCTACCATCTGTCTCCTAACAGCTGTTCCAGTGGGTCCCCTCCCCCAACCTTCTCTGAGCCTCCGGGGTCCACGTGACCTGGCCATTTAGCCGATGGTGTGCAAAAAAAGTGTCGCTCATAGGTAATCCAATCCAATACTTCTCCTTTCGTTTTTCAATCTCTCTTTCTTTCTAAAATGAGATGATTGGCGTATGAAATAACCGCTGAGGAATTTACGTTTTTTCGGCGGTTGAAGTTTTGAGAATGCAAAGTTAGTTCGAGCGGAGCGTTTCTGGGAGCCCAACTCTTTTGGAAACGTGATGCATTTTGGACTTTTCATGGACTTACTGAGAATCTTGCAATTTCTACATAGATAGTGAGTTTTCGGATTTTAATTTCCAAACACTCAAACCTTCAAATCAATTTCTGGGACAATATTAGCAAATGTAGTGTTGTGTCAGGTGTAAAGGACATTGCGTGGTGTGCGGCGCACAATGTCCTTCCGACCCTCGTAGGTGTATGTAACTGGGTGTCCAATGGCACCGTTGCGTGCTAGTTTGCGGCAGAGCGAAAGACATTGGACACGTTATGTATTACTGCCCATTTGTGGCAGAGGTTTGGAGGGACATATGTCACTGGATGAAAGTCCAATGGCTCAAGCTACACAGCGTCTTATATCATGTTGATATTCCAGATAGGAATATTTATGTTTATAATTTAATAACAACGTTTCAATAACAACTATTGGGATCCTAGTACTACCAGCCGAGTGATTAGTAAATGTGTGTTTCTCCGGCGCCAACAGGATAAGGGTTTCAAAAGAAATTCCCTATTCTGGAAGCAATGGAGAGACTTTATGTTTTTGAAACCAATTGCTTAATTTTTGGCCGCGGCCGCAAGGCCCGGCACTTTTGCTTGCCTGTACTGTCTTTTGGCTAGCTATTCGTAGTGTGTTTTTGTTTTCCTTACGTTCCTTTTTTTCTGTTTTGGTGACTTTATTTGGTGTTTGTAGTTTCTTTGAAAATGTTATTATTTGTGTTGCCATGAGTATTTATGTGGTTTTTGGACATCATTTGAAGATCCTATCTCCAAATGATGACCTGTGCGCTACTCCGTACCGTACGCCCAGCCGCCACTGACGCAGGGCAGGGGGGCGGAACCAGATCGCAGGGCGCTGAGCCAATGATCAAGCTTGGATCTGTCCTGCGGTTGCTTTCTGGTAGTGCGATCGAAGGACGCTCTAGATACTAAATAAACGTAAGGGAAGCAAAGGCTTTTTTGCACAGGGGGCGCTCTCTCCCCCTGTGGGACTGGTTTTTTGTGACTTTTTTACCCTTTTTGGAATAACGGAGACGTGTCTATCTTATATGGAAAGAAACGGCTCTCGTCTTAATTTCCAAACAGCCAAATATATTTCTCTTGAAATGCGTGGTGTGTGATGAGCTGCCCGGCTGACGTAACGCTCTCGGCGTTACGTTCGAAGGTTTACATTTTGGAATCACTGAGACGGGACTATCTAATAAAGAAAGGAACGTTTCAATTCAAAATTTTCAAACAGTCAAATCACTATAAATGAAGCAAATACCATGTTATCAACTGGCCTCACTTTCAAAGACAACTTTCGATCGAAATCGCTGAAATTCCAAACATATATTGTACCGATGATATTGAACACGCTATTCAATCTCTCACCATTAAAATTCATCAAGCCCTTACTGCAAACACCAAATTTCGAAAACTGGATCTAAATTATAATAAACTACCCCCGCACCTTTTGGACGAAGTTAGAAATGAAAATAATGCGCGTAGGCAGTGGCAAAAATCACGACTTGCAAATGACAAAAAGATTTACTCCCAACTACAAAATAATCTCGGAACAGAACTCTCCAACTTCAGAAATGAAAACTGGACAATAAAATTATTTTCTTAAATCTACATAATGGATCCATTTGGAAAATGGTTCGAGCGCTTAAACGTATTTCACTGGTCTATAAGTGGAAGATGTTTCTTATTTTATGTGTACTCTGAAGGACATTTTTCAGAATCCAATCGTACGATTAGATTGCATCCTCCATCACGAAATGGGTTTACACCCCAGGAGCGTATTAAATTGTGACAGAACATTAATGTATTATTATAGTTTATCTATCAAATGGTAGATTGCCCCCAACAAATGAAATTACTGTTTTAGTTGCAAAAATTATAAGTAATTTACAGTAGTAAAAAAAAGATAATAATAGAAAATAAAACCAGATAAAAAAATAGATAATAATAATGAAAAATAGATTATAATACCAATGATTAATAACCATTAATAAATAATTAAAATAAAAAACAATTAATAGTTGGTAACTACTAAATCAGTAAGTGGAAGATGTTTCTTATTTTGCCTGTACTCTGAAGGACGTTTTCACAGACGAATTACAAAAGCTGCATTGGACAGAGAAAGTTATTAAACTGTGACAGAATATTAATGTATTATTATAATTTATCTATCAAATGGTAGGTTCCCCCAACGAATGAAATTACAGTTTTAGTTGCAAAAATTATAAGTAATTTACAGTAGTAAAAAAAATCACAGGATGTGTCGTGTACACATGTAACTCATGAAATAAATTACTTTCATTCATATATTCTAAATTCTATTTCTATTTATAAACTAGATGATAAATAGCATGCAACAATTAATCCAATAAATGTAACAGAAAATAACAATTTATAGACAATAATAAATTTTACATGGTTGTATTTGCACGAAGCCGTCCCATGGCCGAGTGGTTAACACGCTTGGCTACTAATCTAAGGGCCCTGGGTAAGGCATGGTTGTGCGTGTTGTTTTTCTGCTGAGGTCTTGCCATCCTCTCAGACCTGCTACTATGGCATATATACTGACAGCCTCCTGTCAGACCTCTGTGGCAGCAGCTGCTTGAGGGGGTATTTTTTTTTATTTTCACGGATGCGCGTGGAAAGACCACTGTTGGGTTCGACTGTTTTACCTCCTAGCGGCACGTTTTGTACACAATGACTTAAATGACGACGTCTCAAGGACACGAATGGTTCGGAGAAGGTCGGGGGAGGGGATTAACTGGACAGCTGTTAGGAGACAGGTGGTAGCTTCCCGTCAAGGCCATCCAGCGTGTTCTTTAAATTGAACAGCCTATGGCTTCCCCACAGATAACGTTTTCTTGGAATTATCCGATGAATGACTGCCTTTACAAGCCCATTAAAAAATAAAATAAATACCACCTCAAGCAGCTACTTGCCACAGAGGTCTGACAGGAGCCTGTGGTTAAATAAGTTTATATGCCACAGTAGAGGATCTGAGAGGATGGCAGAAAACAACAGGAACATCCATGCCTTACCCGGGGGTCAGATTTGGGTTGTTGGGTTGTTTTACCTCTGAGCGGCACTTTTTTGCACACCATGGGCTAAATGGCCAGGTCACATGGACCCCGAAGACTCGGAGAAGGTTGGGAGAGGGGACCCACTGGAACAGCTGTTGGGAGACAGATGGTAGCCTCCCGTCAAGGCCATCCATCGTGTTCTTTAACGTGCACAGGGTATGGCTCTCCCGAACACGGGGCCACGGCTTAACGTTCCATCCGACGGACGGCGGCCTTTCCAAGCCCATCCGTGTCCCCTACTGACCGTGGGCAGGGCGGGGAATTTTGCGGAGATAAATCTCAACGCTGACCCAGCTGGGACTCGAACCTGGGAACTACAGATTATGAGCCTGGCGCGCTACCGACTGAGCCACCCCCGCCCCTTTTTTTTAGCATGGATTATTCTCATACAACGGAATATGATACACCATGAAAATTAATTACCCTATCAGCCTAGTACCCATTCTCTGTAAAGACTTAATTTCAAAATCACAAACCCAACGGACACTTATCATTCTTCGGTTTCAAAAAACTAGTCTTCCCTAATAAATTCCTTCGCAATTTGAATAAAAATAGGTTTTCAGGAACACATATTTTAATAAACTAGCACCAAAATGTCCACTCAGACTTTATATGACACACATAAAGGACAGAGAAAGAACACAACCAAAATTTACCCAACAGACCAAATTTAATAATGATTACTAACACTCTCGAATAGATCAAACGATTCTTAACGGAAAGAAACAAATACAGATGAACCCTAGATGCCGGAAAAATCGTGTAACAGTTTTCAAACTTAAACAAAATAAGAACAGTAGCAATATGAAGGGGCACCAAACCTGGGGTTTCAAACGGAAAGGGGGAGAGGGAGGGGACCAAAATATTCGACTTTAACGGAACCCAGGTTCGTGCAACCCACCCACCCACCCACGGAAGGTAAGTTTATTTAGTAGTTCACTTATCAAAAAGTGTTTCTAAGATTTCTCTGTAACTTTTGAAGCCCCACATGATTTTTAAATTGCATATGCGATCCCGTGGCCGAGTGGTTAGCACGCTTGGCTACTGATCTAAGGGACCTGGGTTCGAGCCCGGATTAGGCATGGATGTGTGTGTCGTTTTTCTGCTGAGGTCCTGCCATCCTCTCAGATCTCCTACTGTGGCATATAAACTGATAAGCTCCTGTCAGACCTCTGTGGCAAGCAGCTGCTTGAGGGAGTACTTATTTATTTATATGCTAGGAGCAAGGAGTGACTAGGAAGGAATGCAAAACTATTGAGTAAGGATACACCACCAAAATTAGATTTTTCAATATATTGAGTTGTCAAATTCAAAGTGTTTTACGATCAGCTGTAGCATCGCCCTGGTTCGTCCGCAACACAATTATTCACAGAGATCTTGATTGCAACTTAATTCTTCATACCATACAAGAAATGGCTAAAATTTTTTTTGATAGCACCTCAAATCATCCCAATGAATTAATAAAACATGCTACCAATTATGAAACACACCGACATCAAAAATATAAACGATATAAATTTGTTCTCTTCAACCCAGATTAATCTACTTTCAACTTCCACCATGTTAAAACTTTATTTCATATTATCTCATTCTAAACCACAACTATTCATCATTAGGCAGAATCTGCCACAGCAATAAGCTCTTTTAAACAATCAATTGCTCAATAGCATGAATCAGATGAAGCAGGTATGTGTACTGGCCCGGTACTGCGTTGTGTCAGAACGATTTATTATTTTTGGAAATTGAAAGTACCAAGATGTCTGCTTAATAAACAGGATTAAGAAAGGGATCGAAGCCAGATGGCGCCACTTGTACTGACTCCTTCTGGGTCGAACCTTAACTTATTCCTTACTTACCTTTCTCTTACTTCTCCCCTTCCCACTTTCCCCCCACATCCCCCCCACTCTTTCCAACTCATATTACGGTTATATCATTTATTCACACATTTCAATCATTTGGCTACTGGCGTTAGCAAAGATTAAGCAGGTATAGGCCCTAGGCCTGGGACTGCTGCTGTCGCTCTATGATCTTCGATGATCTTGAATAACACGCGCCATCTAGTGATATTTCTATTTAGAATAATTTTCTGAAATAATTTTGCAAGTCAGGAGAACAGGCTGATGGGTCTGTAGTTTTGTGGAAACACGGGATCTTGGCCTGATTTCGGAATCATGGAAATTTCTGCGTGTTTCCATTCATTAGGAAACCTTGACAGACGCAAAAGTCGGTTGAACATGGAAACGATCAATGTAAGTGCTTTCTACGGTAGATTTTTTTAAAGGTGTAGTTGTGATAACCATGGTCTAATAATGGGAGTTACCCATTTGTAGCAGAAGCCCAGCTCCGCACATCTAAGTGGCGCCGCTCTGCGGAATATTGCCGAATACGAACGTGGCAAATTGGTGTGCAGCCACAAAAACAACTGTAAGGCGCGAACTGCGCCTGCGCAGTGCAATCGTTTTAGCACGCTGCAGCTATGGTTTGTCTTACTCTTCAAATATCTAATGAGATATAATTAGTGTTTCAACTTGACTAACTATCGTGGCTATTTGCCTACAGTGGTAGCTTAGCGTAAAGTTATACAATGAGTATTGTATCCCGCTCACGAGTGCATTTTACGATACCTGGAGAAGCCGTTTTATGTTTATTTTGCAGAATTTAAAAAATTAAAATGTAAAATAATACATTTGATCATCTTAAGAATATATAAGTCAATGTATATTGCAGGTTTGTGTTCCCTGAAGTATAGCGATTTTTATAGGCTTCTGCACATTGGTTTAATGGTGTAATTCGTTTTTTATGGTTGATACAGGTAGTGCCTGCTGACTTTTGTGGAACAAGTAAAAAACTCCACATGATATTTATTGAAAATATCTACAATTTTATAATACTTAATTGTATGAAACATGTTGTCTTTTCAGGGATACATAAATCTCAATTTATTATAATATGCAAAACATTGTAGAGTGTGTAAAATGTTAAAATTTTCTTGTTGAACACAGCTACTACCTGTTTTACAAAAAGGAATTTTATTAAAGAAAATAATTTTTATACACCATCGAACACGAACGTGACGTCAATTGCATTGTTTCGAGGGGCGGTCTATCGACCGCATCTAAAGTTAAGAAGGTTAACTTCATCCAAGCGTAAGTGCCGCCGCACTGCGGAATTTTGCGGAAGCCGAACGTCGCAAATTTCTGTGCAGCCACAAAAACAACTGTAAGGCGCTATGTTAGCAGTGTAATCGTTTTAGCGCGCTACAACTATGGTTTGCCTTACTCTTCAAATATTAAATGAATATTTAATGTGATTTAATTAGTGTTTCAATCAGTCTTACGATCATGGTTATTTACCTACAGTGGTAGTAGCTTTGCCTAAAGTTATTCAATGAGTACTTTATACCGTTCAGGAGTGCATTTTACGATAACTGGAAAACTTGTATGTTTATTTCAAGTAATTTTGCAGAAGTTTTAAAAATACTATGTAAATGAATACATTTATTCATCTTACGAAATTTTTACATCTTACGAATAAGTGTGAAGTGCTATAACTATTAATATATGCATTTAAAGGAAAAATACGACAGAAAGTAAATTAAAGATCATAATCAAATCTTTCTAAATCTTCATTTTCAACGATGTTCATGCAATTTAATGGAAGAATATGGCCAAAGGTAAATAAAATATAATCAGAAGGGGAGGGGTGGCTCAGTCGGTAGCGTGCCAGGCTCGTAATCTGTAGTTCCCAGGTTCGAGTCCCAGCTGCGTCAACGTTGAGATTTATCTCCGCATAACTCCCCGCGCTGCCCACGGTCAGTAGGGGACACCGATGGGCTTGGAAAGGACGCCGTCCGTCGGATGGGACGTTAAGCCGTGGCCCCGTGTGCGGGAGAGCCATACCCTGTGCACGTTAAAGAACACGCTGGATGGCCTTGACGGGAGGCTACCATCTGTCTCCCAACAGCTGTTCCAGTGGGTCCCCTCCCCCAACCTTCTCTGAGCCTTCGGGGTCCATGTGACCTGGCCATTTAGCCCATGGTGTGCAAAAAAGTGCCGCTCAGTGGTAAAACAACCCAACCCAACTCATAATCAGAACTATTTAAATTTCTATTTCAAACAATATTCAGTATTTAAGCCTATATTAAAGTCTGGATATTTCACAACGAGGTTCCTGCTTTTTATTCCAAAGAGATTTTTTGTTAATATTTAGATTTTTTCTTATATAAGAGATTTGACTTATCACAGTTTACTCTGAACATTAGAAACTTGATATATGTAGAGAAACCTGCACTGGATATATGTAGTTCTACAATCAATCCCTATTTTATGAAAAAGATGGCGTAACTTTCATTTCATATATAATTTGTTATTGCTAACTTTAAATGGGATTAAATTACTGTGTTTGAAAACGTAAACAAACGCAAAACAAGCGAAAAAAAAGTATTTTATATATATATGTATTAAACATCACTTGACCTTCCAAAACACAAAAAAAAAATCGATTTAGCAATATTCGCGGAAATAATTCCTTTTTTGTACATGAAACAATTGCGATTTTATTGAGCAGCATTCGTATAAAGCAGACGTGTCCAACCTTTTGACTTCCCTGGGGCACTTGAGCGAAGATGAATTGTTTTCTGTCGCACATTAAATATATAATATAGATAATGTATAAATAATAAAGATTCATTTATTTTCTAATGTTTTTTGTTATAACATTGAAAAAAGGGCAACAGGAAACTAGTGGGCTATCAGAAACTCGCTGAAGATCACATAATCATGTTGAAAGCTTATGTCGGAAACACGTAAACTTCACGATTTTATGGGCCACATTACTAGTGTCCAGGGCCGCATGCGAACTGCGGGCAGCGGGTTGGACACGCCTGGTATAAAGCATTCGTATCTAAGGGAACTGGGTTCGAGCCCCGGATAAGGCATGGACGTTTGTGTTGTTTTTCTGCTGAGATTCTGCCATCCTCACAGACCTTCTACTATGACTTATAAACTGACAGGCTCCTGTCAGACCTCTGTGGCAAGCAGCTGCTTGAGGGGGTATTTTTTTTATTATTATAAATTGCAATTGACGTGCAGCGTACGGCTTTCTGAGTCATAATATCATGCCTACCGCCGTTCTGCGACGCTACACTAGCTACCTATGTTAAGATATAGTAAGAACTAACCTCAGAACAGAACTCTCCAACTTCAGAAATGAAAACTGGACAAAAAAATTACTTTTCTTAAATCTATATAATGGATCCATTTGGAAAATGGTTCGAACGCTTAAAGGTAGTTCGATTGTCACTGGTCCGATTCACGGATCAGACGGAATTGTATATCATGAATCAGACAAAGCTGAAACCTTTGCTCTCTATTTAGAACTACAATTTCAGCCAAATAACGAATATGTAAATGAAGAACTAATCTGTGAACTAAACAGTACTCTACGTCGCTTCAAACGCCAAATTCATAACGATAAACTCCCATTCATAAGCTACAAGGAATTAAATGAACATATTGCAATCCTCAAGCCCAAAAACGCTGCAGGCGATGATGAAATCGGAAACACTGCCATCAAAAACCTACCTAGGAAAGCACGTTTAGTACTTCTAAAAATCTCAATAAATGCTTTGAATCGGCTACTTCCCACTTCTTTGGAAAAATGCTGTTGTCACAATGTTGCCGAAACTTGGAAAAAGCTCACTTTTCCCTGATTTATAATACTATCAGCTATTTCTCAAGCACGGCAGTAAGCAATAGACCTATCAGCTTGCTGCCGTGCTTGGGAAAACGTTTGGAAAAATCCATTCTGAAGCGCTTAGATCTCTCTTTGCAGTCACTCAATATTCTTCCAGCCGAACAATTTGGATTCCGTAGAAAACATTCCACGATACACCATATTCACAGAGTGGTAGAGATTATTGCAGAGGCATGCAACAAAAAAGAGTCTACAGTCGCTGTATACATTGATATCTCAAAGGTGTTCGATCGGGTCTGAACTGAAGGCCACATCTTTAAACTTATAAAGTTCAATTTTCCTCCTGCACTAATTCATATCATCCACAGTTATCTCCGTTCACGACCCTTCCAAGTCAAAGTGGCAAATCATATAAATAAAAATAAAATAAATACCCCCTCAAGCAGCTGCTTGCCACAGAGGTCTGACAGGAGCCTGTCAGTTTATATGCCATAGTAGAAGGTCTGAGAGGATGGCAGGACCTCAACAGAAAAACGACACAAACACCCATGTCTTTACCCGGGGCTCGAACCCAGGTCCCTTAGATTAGTAGCCAAGCGCGCTAACCACTCGGCCATGGGATGACTAAATAATAACCCCCTCAAGCAGCTGCTTGCCACAGAGGTCTGACAGGAGCCTGTCAGTTTATATGCCACAGTAGGAGATCTGAGAGGATGGCAGGACCTCAGCAGAAAACAACACCACACAGCCATGCCTTATCCGGGGCTCGAACCCAGGTCCCTTAGATCAGTAGCCAAGCGTGCTAACCACTCGGCCATGATCCGATAAAAAAAACCATTAATGCAGATTGTTTAATATCTTCACATCAGATATTCCTAAGCTTGATCGAGTTGTAAATGTCATCCATGTACGCTGACGAGATGGCATTTCTCGCACCCTTCCTTTCCGTGCCCAATGCTTGCAAAAGAATGCAGGCAATGCTCGACTCTTTTGAGGACTGGTGCACGGATTGGAGAATGCAAGTTAATCCTACAAAAAGTATTGCAGTTCTTACGTCACATAAACGAAATCCCCATCGTGAAAATTTCTACCCATTTGATAAACAGGTAGTGTGGAGCGATCATGCCAAATACCTAGGCAACACGATCCATCACAAGCTCAAATGGGATGCCTAGGGAATGTTATTAACAAAGCCAGAGCTCTATACTGCAAACTATTCCCTCTGCTTGGGGGAAAATCTCATATCGCAACATCACATAAAGTGCTAATTTATAATCAGGTAGTCACACCTATCCTTCCCTATGCTTCCCCAATCTGGGGTGCATGTTCGAATAAAGGTCTTGCAAATCTTCAATCTCTACAAAATAAAATCCTACGATCTGCTGTAGCAGCTCCCTGGTTTGCCAGGAATACCATCATTCATCGAGATCTAAATTGTGAAACAATTCTCCAATCCATCAAGAAAATGGCAAAGAACTATTTTGCAACTATCGAAGAACATCCTAATCAACTTATCAGAGATTTACTTAATTATGATGTGTAATTCAAACGACCAAGATCTCTGCTTGATAATCAGAATTAAGAAAGGGATCGAAGCCAGATGGCGCCACTTGTACTGACCCCCATCTGGAGTCGAACCTTAACTTATTCCTTACTTATTGCTTACCTTTCTCTTACTTCTCCCCTTCCCACTCTTCCCCCTCCACATCCCCCCACTCTTTTCAACTGATATTACGGTTATACCGTCATTTATTCACACATTTCAATCATTTGGCTACTAGCGTTAGCTAAGATTAAGCAGGTATAGTCCTCAGTCCTGGGACTGGTGTTGTCACTGTACGATCTTTGGGCGCCACTCTCTCTTCCCTACCTCCATTGCACGAATATGGTGATGGTAACCGTCCGTCGCGTATTCTATGAAATCGCGAATGAAGTAGTTGCAGCCGCTCTCATGCCATATGGAAAGGTTCAGTCAATAGTGCAGGAAGTTAAAAAAGATGGGCATTGTAAGGGCATGCTAACCGGCATCCGCATAGTGGTTATGGTCCCTAACACGATGTCAATCGCCAGGTGCTCTGCCATTATCGCGTGTGATGACGTAATTATCACGTGTAAGAAGTGCCATCTACAGGGCCACTTTCCAGCCCAGTGTCATATGTGTAAGAACTGCCGTTCCAATGCACATTTGGAAAAAGATTGTGTGTTTAACTGTAAAAAATGTAATGAAGCAAGACATATTTTCAGTAGCTGCCCTAAACGTTCGTTCGCTGATGGCGTTACTAGGCAAAAACCAGCTCAGCAAACGATGCCTAAAGGAAACAAAGTGGAGAAGTCTACTGTGGAGACCAGATCTTCCTAATCCTGAAGCGGGTTCCCAGGCCAGGATCTTTGGTGGGCCTCCCCACCTACCGCTAAGGTTAAGGGCAGTGTGCTGCTCTACAGTATTTAGGATATAGCAAGTATTTTTAAATGATGGCACAAAAGTAATATTTATATTTATTAAAAAAAAAACTATATGAATTTACATAATAAAAACTTACAATAGTATATAAAATTATCTCAAAGTATATTTTATAGCCTTGGTCGTGGCCAATTTTTCAATAACTTCAGTAAAATCAACTTCCTTAGCTAAATCATTTTCGATGCACAAAATTGCTAGATGATTAAGTCGCTCTTGACTAGTTGTGCTTCTTTGCCATGTTTTCAATGAATTTGCCCGTCTGCTGAACGATCTTTCAGCTGAAGAAACAGTAACTGGTACTGTACAAAACAGTTTAATGGCGAGGCAGATATTGGCAAATATACCTTGCAGTTTTTTGTCATAAATTGCATTCAGAAGTCTAATTGGGCTTGGAGCGGGGGTGGCTCAGTCGGTAGCGTGCCAGGCTCGTAATCTGTAGTTCCCAGGTTCGAGTCCCAGCTGGGTCAGCGTTGAGATTTATCTCCGCAAAATTCCCTGCCCTGCCCACGGTCAGTAGGGGACACCGATGGGCTTGGAAAGGCCGCTGTCCGTCGGATGGGACGTTAAGCCGTGGCTCCGTGTGCGAGAGAGCCATACCCTGTGCACGTTAAAGAACATGCTGGATGGCCTTGACGGGAGGCTACCATCTGTCTCCCAACAGCTGTTCCAGTGGGTCCCCTCCCCCAACCTTCTCTGAGCCTACGGGTCCATGTGATCTGGCCATTTAGCCCATGGTGTGCAAAAAAGTGCCGCTCAGAGGTAAAACAACCCAACTAATTGGGCTTCTTTCAGTCCCGAAAACTGTCTTGTGAATACTTTTAAGTAGAAGGATTTCGTGCAGTAAGTTTTCTGACAGATCTTTCTCATATGTATTTAAAAGTTTTACTGCTTTTGCGGTAAGCTGACCATCGTCTAAGTTCTGGAAGCTCAAAATGAGTGAGAATAATTCACATATGGTATCTGCTGCTTAAAATATTGGCTTTAAATCATTGATAATAAAATCCAATACTGGGTAAACTATGGAAATTCTGAAATCTTGTTCAGGTTCTATAGAAGTTTTTCGGTTTTCGGGAAATTGAGGTTGCACTCCTACTGCTTCAGCAAATACTTATGCATCTTGAACAACACTTTCCCACGAGTCACGTAAGTTATGCATCTCTTGAAATAAGTCTCTTATAAGTGCAGTAAGGGTTGGGTTGTTTTACCTCTGAGCGGCACTTTTTTGCACACTACTGGCTAAATGGCCAGGTCACATGGACCCCAAAGGCTTAGAGAAGGGAGGGGACCCACTGGAACAGCTGCTGGGAGACAGATTGTAGTCTCCCGTCAAGGCCATCCAGCGTGTTCTATAACGTGCACAGGGTATGGCTCTCCCGCACACTGCGCCACGGGTTAACATCCCATCAGACGGACGGCGGCCTTTCCAAGCCCATCGGTGTCCCCTATTGACCGTGGGCAGGGCGGGGAATTTTGCGGAGATAAATATCAACGCTGACCTAGCTGGGACTCGCACCTGGGGACTACAGATTAGAAGCCTGGCGTGCTATCAACTGATAAACCCACGCCCCACGAGACAAAGGGAAAAAGGACTAGAGTAGGAGAAGGAGGCTGGTGACATCAAGAAAATGAAACAGGAGAACCTGTACATTCCTCCTGACGCATTTCAAGTGGTCTCTGTTGAGAACATTTTTAACAGTCATGACTCCGATCACCCAATTTTTCCATTTCACTTCATATTGTTTTGTGTTTCTGTACAGTCTGCAGTCGAACAATACGTGTTGCATGTTCTTCACACTTTTACAGATATCACACAACAGCGGAGACTTCTTCTTTAGTCTAAGAAGTTTTGCGTTCAATGCGCAATGATCTATGGTTAATCGAAAAAGGGCGGTCTCTTGTCTGCGTGAGAGATTTTTTTGTTAGGAGAGGCTAGAGGTTCTTGGAAAATATTCTTATAGAAATTCCCACATTAGCAGGACTAGATTTGAAGTGCCTTTATATACTCATTTCCCTTTCTTCCTTGGTCTAGGAGGCAATAATCTCTGTAGGTGATGTTATTCGTAATATTAGGTTCCATGGAGATTGCTTTTCTTTGGAATACAATCTGCTTTCTCATTACCATCGATATCCTCGTGGCTGGGAATCCAGTGGAAGGTAATAATATATTCATTCTCTAAAATAGGAGTTCTCAACGTGGGGTACGCGGTAAAATTTTTTGGGGTACGCCGTGAGAGCTCAAAAGTCGCTAAGATGGCAACATTGCTGTGCAAATATGCCATATTTTGTGTTTATCGATATACGTAATTTACGAATAAAAAAATCAATGGTTATATAAATGTTTTAATTTATTCACACTATTATACTACAACTATAATTTTATCTATTTATGCAAGGGGTACGCCAGTTCCATATATATTTCCAGAGGGTACGTTAAGCATAAAAGATTTTGAACCACTGATATATATTTCATTCCCATTGTAACTTCCGGGCCTCGTTCATAGAAGCGCTGCGATCTCTAATAATATAACCACATGTGATTTGTGTGTAAAAAACTTCTTATATTAGTTGTATATTAAAGGACACGCAATCAAAACGTACGATTCGATCGTATCCTTTATCTAGACATATCTTTACCCATTAGAGAATTCTAGAAGTTATAATGATAATTATTGCAACAGTATTTTAATAAAATATAACATTTATC
The DNA here is from genome assembly GCA_038380435.1 of Ryuthela nishihirai. Taxonomy (NCBI): domain Eukaryota; kingdom Metazoa; phylum Arthropoda; class Arachnida; order Araneae; family Heptathelidae; genus Ryuthela; species Ryuthela nishihirai. The sequence continues at coordinate 9,167,559 of JAWZYU010000022.1, forward strand.
TATTTTGTGGTAGGTTTCCCTCAAAAGATTACTGTTTCAAGTTGCAAAAAAACTATAAGGAATGATTTTTGTTCGTGCATCCTAAATTCTATTTCCGCTTATGAAGTAGATGATGAACAGCATAAACAATTAATCCAATGCAATAACCAAAAATAACAATTGATAGACAATAAGAAATTTTACGTGGTAATATTTTCACCGTACGATTGGAAAGGCCACTGTTGGGTTGAGCTGTTTTACCTTTGAGCGACAGTTCTAATTACACAATAACATAAATGGCTACGTCACAAGGACCCCGAAGGGCTCGGAGAAGATCGGGGGAAGAGACTAACTGGATGAATGTTAGGAGACAGATGGTGGCTTCCCTTCAAGGCCATCCAGAGTTTTTTTAAATGAAACAAGCTATGGCTTCCTCACAGAGAACGTTTTAACGTCTTGTCCGATGAATGACTGCCTTTCCAAGCACATTGATGTCCCAAAAAGGTGATGGAGTATGGAATAGGAAGTTTGGAGGGGCGAAGTTTCTAGCTGCTTGCCACAGAGGTTTGACAGGAGCCATAGGATAAGGTTAAAATTACATTAAATATCTGAAGAGTAAGATAAACTATAGTTGCAGCGTGTTAAAACGATTGTAATGCACATGCGTGTTACGGTTGTTTTTGTGTTTGCACCCAATATGGCACAATCGGCTTAAAAATATTCCGAGGAGCGGCGCCATTTATGTTTGTGAAAAAAAAAGCTCTCCTTCTTCTCAGAACCTGTTTGCCTCCACACTGGATCAAAGCCAGTATAGGTTAAGCGAAGTCGCTTCTATGAGATGACGAATTTGCCATGTTGTTTAGAGCATACCAGTCGCATATTGTACCTATGGCAGTTTCCTCTCCCTTAGATGCCACTATCGAGTGAGGTAATGGCCAGTGGTGCCATCTATATGCTGTGAAAGAAACTACTTTGCATGAAGAGTCTTGTTCTGTTTTGAAAGATATAGACTACTCACAAAAATTAGGGGATATTTCAAAAGAAATATTCCCTAATTTTTGTGAGCAGTGTAAATTATACCTCAATCTTTATTAAACTTATCTGTTTAGTGACTTTTCGATGAGATTTCCTAATAGAGCTATAATGCCAATTTGATGAGGTTTGTAAATTGCTAGCTTCTTCTGTAGCACGCAAGTGATAACATATTTGAACAGACGATCAGAGAAACAGCCACACACTCAAACACATCCGATTCACAGTAACAAACGTGAAAGCATACTCACACACGCAACGCACGCACGCACATACAATTAACACATATACAGAGACGAAAACAAGTGCGTGACACGATAAGGAGAAAAACGTAGTCCATCGCATGGATGTATGCATACACTTATGTATAACACCATACACCGCATAAAAATGAATATACTTTGCATAAGATCAGAGAAACCGTACATACATAATCATTCCTAAACAGACAGCTGTTGTCTTACGTTTACTCGAATCGGATAGTCAACATATTTCTCACTAGATGGCGATGGTTAACCGTCCAAAACACAGAAAATCTTTTTCTTTTAACTGATACGTGGTTCATCTTCCTTCGAAAGTTCTATCTTTTGTGCTCGTAAGAATAGTATAGAGATATGAAGAGACACAAGAAGGAGACACGTTTTATGTATCCATGAGTTCACACTGATATTTTTAAATATTCTTCTCTACCGACTGTTTGGTTCACATACAGTTGAAATGTAATATTCACATGCTTACACAGAAGAGTGACTGTTGAAAACTTGTATCTTCACTAGCTATGAACGTTGTTGCAAGAAATTTTAACGTGAACGTCCTAATACTTAAAAGATGAATGGTTAAACCATGGTTACTAACCTTCTTGCTACTTTTCAAACCAGCACATAGCGCCCTCTGTCTTATCTGTTTTGAGGTGATGAATGCTTACGTTTTCTTTTAATGTGAGAATGCTCGGTGTGGTGCTTTTCTTTCGCTTCTCTATCCCTTCTTTCATTTTCAATCTTACTTCTGCAATATTGATTGTCTTGATGATTGAGTTTGAACTGTGAAAGACTTTATGCGTTAGGACCAGTAAACGCAAAGTATTGTCTATCGGTTCTGGGAACTCTTAGAATCGGGAGGCATTATGCTTATGGTATGTACAGGAATAATGCTCCATAGACAGCGTTAGTTCCAAACAAGATACGTAACATTATCAAAAAACTTGTGTTTGCCCTAACCACTTTCACACGAACATAGTACCACTTGTTCTAAGAATTCCACACTAGTATAGAAATAATGAAAAATAACTAAACAGACATCTCCGTTTTAGATTCTAGTATCTTCCAACTCCAATAATATATTCATAAATTGGCCAAAATTTCAACGTCAACTTTCCCTTTCCATTGATTGTAACCCAATTTTACTCAACAATAATGATATTGATTTGATTATTCAAAATTTCACCGTTCAAATTCATCAAGCTCCTCAAGATTCATCCACTGTTAGAGATATGAAACCACACTATAATAAACTGTCACCGGAACTTAAAAAAGCAGTGCAAGCCAAAAATAGAGCAAGAAGAATATGGCAATCTTCAAGATTACCACAAGACAAAGAAATATATAATAAACTCAAAATCAAACTTCGAAACAATCGACAAGAATTTAGAAATAACAACTGGATTAATAAACTTACTTCACTTAACCCAAATGACGGCTCAATTTGAAAAATGGTTCGATCATTAAAGGGGGAGCGGGGTGGCTCGTAATCTGTAGTTCCCAGGTTCGAGTCCCAGCTGGGTCAGCGTTGAGATTTATCTCCGCAAAATTCCCCGCTCTGCCCACTGTCAGTAGGGAACACCGATGGACTTGGAAAGGCCGCCGTCCGTCGGATGGGACGTTAAGCCGTGACTCCGTGTGTGGGAGAACTATACCCTGTGCACGTTAAAGAACACGCTGGATGGCCTTGACGGGAGGCTACCATCTGTCTCCCAACAGCTGTTCCAGTGGGTCCCCTCCCCCAACCTTCTCTGAGCCTACGGGGTCCATGCGACCTGGCCATTTAGCCCATGGTGTGCAAAAAAGTGACGCTCAGAAATAAAACAATCCAACAATCCTCTCCAAATAACATTCAGCACAATCTGAAGGGTAAATGCTGTACTGGTTGAGAAACATTAGCTTGTATTAAAAATTATTTAGAAAACATCTACAAAAGAGCACCTTGATGCATCCATGAGAAATCTTAAAAATGTCCTTTCTGGATAATGCCGCTTCGTAGCTCCACACATGGTACATTTCATGCCAAGTCTCGCGGCTTCAACACTGAAAAAAAAAATGATTAAACCATTAATCTACAAATAACAACAGTTCACAAATATTAAAACAAATCCTTGAAATCATAAAATTAAACACTAAAAGTATTATATACACATTACTTGATATTCCAAATGCTAATTTATTGAAATATTACTAACAGATTTGCCAATAGTCACATTTAGTTTATGCTAAAATTCAAACTACTATATTAAAAAGCCATAAAAGATGAATATTTGCTTAGACACTATTTTATTCACTGCAATTACATCTAACAGGCTACCACTGAATAATGTGTCTACCCACATCACTGCTTGTGTACTGTTTCTAACAACAAAATAGTTTGTGACACTACATAATTAACACGAAAGAGCACTTGCAATTCATATTCAATTATGCTCATCCATTAATTTAAAAAGAAAAGCGAAATTTGCCAAAAACAGCAACAGCAGTTTACATAATTTGAAATAATTGGTTCATGTGCCAATTATGGCACTTGAAGGAATTGGTATTGAATATTAGCCTATTATCAGCAAGACGCTCAGTACCTATGGTGTACCGAATATGTGTAAAACATAGAGCAAAACATTTAATAACCTTGATTGTATGATACCCACTTAATAATTTTTTTGGGGAGGCTATGAATGATAGACTTGCTTAGTTATGCCTGGTCTCTTGATTGGTTTTCGAAAAAAATGACCTGGGTTTCAGCACGGGGAAGGCATGGATGTATGTGTATTTTTCGGCTGAGGTTCAGCCATAACCTTGAACCTCACAGACATTGTATTATATCATATGAACAGACAGGCTACTGTTAAACCTCTGTGACAAGCAGCTGCTTGAGGGGGTATTTTTTTCTTGATAGCAAACTAACGCTTGGACAGCATTAACTCCCTTACGGTTTATGAGATAGATATTATTGAATACAAACTTTAGGAGAACTTAATCGAGATATAACTTAAAAGAATTTTATTAAAAATGGAGATAGGTTAACCTATAATCACTATCTTGTGGTTTAATATGAAATTGAAATTATGTGGCCAAATTCACTACCTTTAACTCACTACACGTTTCTAAGCCTAAAACATAGAGCAATAGTACTCAAATCAAATATTTAAAATATAATAAAGTGCATACTGACTCCTAAAAAGCTAAATGAACGAGAAATTAAACAGTCGAACAAGAATACAATGGCAGTTACAATCAAAGAAGGGTTACAATGGCTCGATGGAATGAACTAGCAAGGAACATGAAAACGAGATTGGTATTACTGCGCATGTGCGCAGAGCGGCAAACAGCGCCTTACAGTTTTTTTCTGGTGCACACATCAATTTGCCAAGATCGAGTTCCAAAAAGATCCGCCTGGCGGCGCCACTTACGCTTAGCGAGAGCTCGACTTCTTCTTTAGGGTGCGTCCAGCCGAAGGTTACGTTGTGCACCGTAACATGAATCCCGCTTCTCGCGGTACAGACAATGAAACAGCCTAAATGAAATTACTTTAGTTTTTTTGCCTTGTTTAATAACTGGTTACTTCTGCTTACAAGTGCTGATCATAGTATAAAAGGGCTAGGAACTAAAGGCTGAAAATGAATACACTCTAACATTAAATATTTACACACTAATATCTTAATTTTGGTTTTATATAACATTGCATTAAAATCCTCTTTCAGTTGATATTCACTTATGTCTTTTAAGATTACAAGACATTCACATGAAACAATTTCATTTGAAATTAAGCAACTGCTTTAAGTAATATTAAATGAATTATTTTAAATCAAATTTCTAGTTTAAAGAAGCTTTTCAGAAAATGTATATTATACATATTAATGTTCTTGTTTGGAAATTAAAAATCTGAAATAACACTGCCTATAAAGAGAGAGCATTTCCCCAGTATTTCCTTAAGCTACTACTAATAGATAGCTTACAGAACCGATCGGCCACACTTAACTGTGAATACTCAAACTTCAACCGACTTCCGAACCTAACGCAAACAGCGTTACGTCATCCGTCGGTTATTTCATACTTTCATACATTCAAAGAAACTCAATCATCACATTTCAGGAGAAAGAAAGATTGAAAAAGAAGTGAGAAGTGATAGAAAAAGCATCCTACACACATTCTCACAATTATTTACAAGTACGAGTGGTTAGCGCGCTTGGCTACTAATCTAAGGGACCTGGGTTCGAGCCCCGGATAAGGCAAGGATGTATGTGTCGTTTTTCTGCCGAGGTCCTGCCATCCTCTCAGACCTTCTACTATGGCATATAAACTGACAGGCTCCTGTCAAACCTCTGTGGCAAGCAGCTGCTTGAGGGGGTATTTATTTTTTACATGACACTCCACAAGTACGTGACATGCTTTGCTGTTAATCTCTTCTTATCCAGTTGCAAGCGATCGCGAATTTCACAGAAATTTTTCTGTGGTATCTGTTTGCTTCTCCAAAAAAATTTTTTCCTGACCCTCCAGAGTTGGTGTTTATTCTCGGTCAGGCAGATATCCGTAACACATCTTTTTTGTTTGCTGATTGCCAGCGGAGGAAGGAATAATACAGTGTCCGCTGACATTGCTGGCAATCCTGACTGTGTCTGAAATTTTACCCATAATTCTTGCTCGAATTTGCAGTCATGGAATAGATGTTTCGATACACGCGCAAAAGGCACATTTGTCTGATCTTGAAGTTCCCCTTGCCCACGACTTATCTCGTGTGAAATGGACGTCATCAATCTCGTTTATGGGCCTCGACGTGTTTGATTTGCAAGTTCGACCAAGCAATTTTCCATTCAAAATCCGGTCTTTTGTTCACAATTTGCGGTATTTCCACTCGAGGTAAAGCAGATTACACTAATTTCTTGTCGCATTTTTTGTCATAATTTAACACATATTTAGTTTCTAATGTGGTATTGACGTCCGACAAAAATGCATAATTTCTATTTGTAGTATTACATTTCGGTCCCTTATAAGTACATTTCTCAGCATATTTCCGTGCGGTTGGGCCGAGAAAATATGAGAGAAATGCACTCACAGGGTGGGATGGGATATGAATGAATGAACGAATACCCCCTCAAGCAGCTGCATGCCACAGAGGTCTGACAGGAGCCCGTCAGTTTATATGCCATAGTAGAAGATTTGTGAGGATGGCAGGACTTCAGCAGAAAAACAACACATACATCCATGCCTTACCCGGGGCTCGAACCCGGGTCACTTAGATAGGTAGCCAAGCGTGATAACCACTCAGCCACGGGACGGCTAAGGACTTACGTCATGGTCGGTTTCGAATGGCGTCAACATACTGTAGGGTGCGGATCAAAGTTTTGACATGCTTTAGATGGAGCCCTCCGGCCCTCACCGGCTGATAGAGGATTCCTCTACTGAAAGACTTGTGTCGGGATCTCCAGATAAAAACCGCAGTGATTTTCGTGTATACCGTAGAAAGGATGGGGGGGGGAGGTTACACAGTTCCAAGAAAAGAGAAAAATGAGATTATCAACGCGTTAAAAATTTTGGCCCTTTAGAGATCGAAAGGTCTCTATTCCTCCGCCCCCAAAAAATTCGCATGTTTTCTCCTCTTTGGCTGTGGCCAATTCCCATGTGATTGAATCTCATCCCTCCCAATTAATACGCACGCTTAGTAGTCTTAAGTGCTCTGAGGCAGATTTGAAGTGATTCCACACAGAAGGACCCCACTTGCCTCAAGCCATAATTTGTTTTGTCTCTATTAGAGCCCCACTGGAATCAGAGAATATTTTAAAAGATCATAAAAATTAGCTATTGAAGCTACATCCGAAAAGATAAACAAGATGTCATCAGCGTACGCAACGTATTTCAGCTGCGTACGATGTCAAGGTACAATTCACCTTTAAATTTTGGGTCCGCTTGAATTTTCCTAAGCAATGTCTCAAGAGAGAGTACAAATAGCAGAGGCGAAAACGGACAGCCTTGTCTAACACCCCTCGCAACGGAGAAGCGTTGTGTAAGGTGCCCGTTAACCAAAACTTGGCTTGTTACTTTCTTATAAATAAATAAATAAAAAATATAAATACACCCTCAAGCAGCTGCTTGCCACAGAGGTCTGACAGGAGCCTGTCAGTTTATATGCCATAGTAGAAGGTCTGTGAGGATGGCAGGACCTCAGCAGAAAAACGACACAAACAGCCATGCCTTACCCGGGGCTCGAACCCAGGTCCCTTAGATCCGTAGCCAAGCGTGCTAACCACTCGGCCATGACATATTATTAAATATATTCCAAATTCTAGGGCGAAAATTGTGAGCTTTCGATAGCTTTCGCATAAAGTCATGCGAAACCAGATCAAAAGCTTTGTTTTGGTCAATTGCCAGAAAACTGAATTTCGATTTTTTAGAAAAATTAAATTCGAAGCAATCTCGAATAAGCCTAATGTTGTGTTCAATCTGCCTGCCAGGGACACTGCAAGCTTGGCATTCGCCAACGATTTCACACAGAATTTTTCCAAAACGGTTGGTTACAATTTTAGCGAAGATTTTGTGATCACAGTTTAGCAAAGAAATCGGACGCCAATTAGTTTTTGTAACAAAGTTACGATATCATTTTCCATTCCAGTAATTTCTACGAGTGAAAGGTTTCCCATGCACTCCTTGTCCCGAGCAAGGAGTTTGGGCTCTCTGGGCAAAGACTTTAAAATTCCTTAAAGACTTTTAAAGTTCCTTAAAAAAGACAATGCTTTCCCATGGCCGAGTGGTTAGCGCGCTTGGTTACTGATCTAAGGGACCTGGGTTCGAGCCCCGGGTAAGGCATGGATGTGTGTGTCGTTTTTCTGCTGAGGTCTTGCCATCCTCTCAGACCTTCTACTTTGGCATATAAACTGACAGGCTCCTGTCAGACCTCTGTGGCAAGCAACTGCTTGAGGGGGTATTTATTTTTTTTAAAAAAAGGACAATCTTTGTCGCTGCTTAATTTCAAATAATCTAGTCGCGGCTGAACCGGACCTCGAGAAAAAGGCTAAAATCGATTATATAATATTTATCCCCAAATTTTATTTATTTCATTAATAAAATCCTGTTTTGTAAGATTGGTAGTAGCTCTGCTTAATAAGAAAATTTTAATATTTTTAACACTCTAGAATTTTTATTATATTATAATAAATTGAGTTTTATGAGTCAACCCGCGATAAAATATTTTATACAATTATATTTTGAAAAAATTATAGATATTTTCAAAAAATAACATAACGAGTTTTTACTTGTATAAACATTCAACAGATGGCAGCAGGAACTACCTGTATCAACGATAAAAAAAAATAATTAGGCTGTTAGGGCAAAGTGCAGAAACCTATATACATCGATACGCTCCAGGGAACACAAACTTGCCGGCCCCCACCGGCTGATAGAGGATTCCTCTACTAAAAGATGTGTCGGGATCCCCAGATAAACCCAGCAGTGATTTTCGTGTATACCGTAGAAGGGGGGCGGGGGGGAGGGTTTACACAGTTCCAAGAAAAGTGAAAAATGAGATTATCAACGCGTTAATAATGTTGTCCGCTTAGAGATCGAAAGGGCTCTATCCCCCCCCCCTCCCTAAGTTCGCATGTTTTCTCCGCTTTGGCTGTGGCCAATTCCCATGTGCTTGAACATCATCCCTCCCAATTAAGCCAAAATTTCGTTTTGTCTCTATTAGTGCCCCACTGCAATCGGAGAATTTTTTAAAAGATCATAAAACTTAGCTATTGAAGCTACATACGAAAAGGTAAACAAGATGTCATCAGCGTACGCAACGTATTTCAGCTGCGTACGATGTCAAGGTACAATTCACCTTTAAATTTCGTGTCCGCTTGAATTTTCCTAAGCAAAGTCTCGAGAGAGAGTACAAATAGCAGAGGGGAAAACGGACAGCTTTGTCTAACACCCCTCGCAACGGAGCCACTGAAATCGGGAAAGATTGCTTCCCCTTGTTGGCTGCAAAATCGCCACGGAGAAGCATCCTGAGAGGTGCCCGTTAACCAAAACTTCTCTTATTACATTTTTATGCATATTATTAAATAAATTCCAAATTCTAGGGCCATTCTAGGGTCATGCGAAACCAGATCAAAAGCTTTGTTTTGGTCAATTGCTAGAAAACTGAATTTCGATTTTTTAGAAAAATTAAATTCGAAGCAATCTCGAATAAGCCTAATGTTGTGTTCAATCTGCCTGCCAGGGACACTGCAAGCTTGGCATTCGCCAATGATTTCACACAGAATTTTTCCAAAACGATTGGTTACAATTTTGGCCAAGATTTTGTGATCACAGTTTAGCAAAGAAATCGGACGCCAATTAGTTTTTGTAACAAAGTTACGATATCATTTTCCATTCCAGTAATTTCTACGAGTGAAAGGTTTCCCATGCACTCCTTGTCCCGAGCAAGGAGTTTAAAATTCCTTAAAGACTTTTAAAGTTCCTTAAAAAAGACAATGCTTTCCCATGGCCGAGTGGTTAGCGCGCTTGGTTACTGATCTAAGGGATCTGGGTTCGAGCCCCGGGTAAGGCATGGATGTGTGTGTCGTTTTTCTGCTGAGGTCTTCCCATCCTCTCAGACCTTCTACTTTGGCATATAAACTGACAGGCTCCTGTCAGACCTCTGTGGCAAGCAACTGCTTGAGGGGGTATTTATTTTTTTTTAAAAAAAGACAATCTTTGTCGCTGCTTAATTTCAAATAATCTAGTCGCGGCTGAACCGGACCTCGAGAAAAAGGCTAAAATCGATTATATAATATTAATCCCCAAATTTTATTTATTTTATTAATAAAATCCTGTTTTGTAAGATTGGTAGTAGCTCTGCTTAATAAGAAAATTTTAATATTTTTAACACTCTAGAATTTTTATTATATTATAATAAATTGAGTTTTATGAGTCAACCCGCGATAAAATATTTTATACAATTATATTTTGAAAAAATTATAGATATTTTCAAAAAATAACATAACGAGTTTTTACTTGTATAAACATTCAACAGATGGCAGCAGGAACTACCTGTATCAACGATAAAAAAAAAATAATTAGGCTGTTAGGGCAAAGTGAAGAAACCTATATACATCGATACGCTCCAGGGAACACAAACTTGCCGGCCCCCACCGGCTGATAGAGGATTCCTCTACTAAAAGATGTGTCGGGATCCCCAGATAAACCCAGCAGTGATTTTCGTGTATACCGTAGAAGGGGGACGGGGGGGAGGGTTTACACAGTTCCAAGAAAAGTGAAAAATGAGATTATCAACGCGTTAATAATGTTGTCCGCTTAGAGATCGAAAGGGCTCTATCCCCCCCCCCCCCCTCCCTAAGTTCGCATGTTTTCTCCGCTTTGGCTGTGGCTAATTCCCATGTGCTTGAACATCATCCCTCCCAATTAAGCCAAAATTTCGTTTTGTCTCTATTAGTGCCCCACTGCAATCGGAGAATTTTTTAAAAGTTCATAAAACTTAGCTATTGAAGCTACATACGAAAAGGTAAACAAGATGTCATCAGCGTACGCAACGTATTTCAGCTGCGTACGATGTCAAGGTACAATTCACCTTTAAATTTCGTGTCCGCTTGAATTTTCCTAAGCAAAGTCTCGAGAGAGAGTACAAATAGCAGAGGGGAAAACGGACAGCTTTGTCTAACACCCCTCGCAACGGAGCCACTGAAATCGGGAAAGATTGCTTCCCCTTGTTGGCTGCAAAATCGCCACGGAGAAGCATCCTGAGAGGTGCCCGTTAACCAAAACTTCTCTTGTTACGTTTTTATACATATTATTAAATAAATTCCAAATTCTAGGGCCATTCTAGGGTCATGCGAAACCCGATCAAAAGCTTTGTTTTGGTCAATTGCTAGAAAACTGAATTTCGATTTTTTAGAAAAATTAAATACGAAGCAATCTCGAATAAGCCTAATGTTGTGTTTAATCTGCCTGCCAGGGAAACTGCAAGCTTGGCATTCGCCAATGATTTCACACAGAATTTTTCCAAAACGGTTGGTTACAATTTTGGCCAAGATTTTGTGATCACAGTTTAGCAAAGAAATCGGACGCCAATTAGTTTTTGTAACAAAGTTACGATATCATTTTCCATTCCAGTAATTTCTACGAGTGAAAGGTTTCCCATGCACTCCTTGTCCCGAGCAAGGAGTTTAAAATTCCTTAAAGACTTTTAAAGTTCCTTAAAAAAGACAATGCTTTCCCATGGCCGAGTGGTTAGCGCGCTTGGTTACTGATCTAAGGGACCTGGGTTCGAGCCCCGGGTAAGGCATGGATGTGTGTGTCGTTTTTCTGCTGAGGTCTTGCCATCCTCTCAGACCTTCTACTTTGGCATATAAACTGACAGGCTCCTGTCAGACCTCTGTGGCAAGCAACTGCTTGAGGGGGTATTTATTTTTTTTTAAAAAAAGACAATCTTTGTCGCTGCTTAATTTCAAATAATCTAGTCGCGGCTGAACCGGACCTCGAGAAAAAGGCTGATTATATAATATTAATCCCCAAATTTTATTTATTTTATTAATAAAATCCTGTTTTGTAAGATTGGTAGTAGCTCTGCTTAATAAGAAAATTTTAATATTTTTAACACTCTAGAATTTTTATTATATTATAATAAATTGAGTTTTATGAGTCAACCCGCGATAAAATATTTTATACAATTATATTTTGAAAAAATTATAGATATTTTCAAAAAAATAACATAACGAGTTTTTACTTGTATAAACATTCAACAGATGGCAGCAGGAACTACCTGTATCAACCATAAAAAAAAAATAATTAGGCTGTTAGGGCAAAGTGAAGAAACCTATATACATCGATACGCTCCAGGGAACACAAACTTGCCGGCCCCCACCGGCTGATAGAGGATTCCTCTACTAAAAGATGTGTCGGGATCCCCAGATAAACCCAGCAGTGATTTTCGTGTATACCGTAGAAGGGGGACGGGGGGGAGGGTTTACACAGTTCCAAGAAAAGTGAAAAATGAGATTATCAACGCGTTAATAATGTTGTCCGCTTAGAGATCGAAAGGGCTCTATCCCCCCCCCCCCCCCCCCCCCCCCTCCCTAAGTTCCCATGTTTTCTCCGCTTTGGCTGTGGCTAATTCCCATGTGCTTGAACATCATCCCTCCCAATTAAGCCAAAATTTCGTTTTGTCTCTATTAGTGCCCCACTGCAATCGGAGAATTTTTTAAAAGATCATAAAACTTAGCTATTGAAGCTACATACGAAAAGGTAAACAAGATGTCATCAGCGTACGCAACGTATTTCAGCTGCGTACGATGTCAAGGTACAATTCACCTTTAAATTTCGTGTCCGCTTGAATTTTCCTAAGCAAAGTCTCGAGAGAGAGTACAAATAGCAGAGGGGAAAACGGACAGCTTTGTCTAACACCCCTCGCAACGGAGCCACTGAAATCGGGAAAGATTGCTTCCCCTTGTTGGCTGCAAAATCGCCACGGAGAAGCATCCTGAGAGGTGCCCGTTAACCAAAACTTCTCTTGTTACGTTTTTATACATATTATTAAATAAATTCCAAATTCTAGGGCCATTCTAGGGTCATGCGAAACCCGATCAAAAGCTTTGTTTTGGTCAATTGCTAGAAAACTGAATTTCGATTTTTTAGAAAAATTAAATACGAAGCAATCTCGAATAAGCCTAATGTTGTGTTTAATCTGCCTGCCAGGGAAACTGCAAGCTTGGCATTCGCCAATGATTTCACACAGAATTTTTCCAAAACGGTTGGTTACAATTTTGGCGAAGATTTTGTTATCACAGTTTAGCAAAGAAATCGGACGCCAATTCGTTTTTGTAACAAAGTTACGATATCATTTTCCATTCTAGTAATTTCTACGAGTGAAAGGTTTATAGAATTACATTTTGAAAAAATTATAGATATTTTCAATAAATAACATAACGAGTTTTTACTTATATAAACATTCAACAGATGGCAGCAGGAACACCTGTATCAACCATAAAAAAATAATTAGGCTGTTAGAGCAAAGTGCAGAAACCTATATACATCGATACGCTCTACAGAACACAAACTTGCAACATACATTGTGGTAAGATGATTAAATGGATTACTTTACATATTAATTTTAAAAATTCTGCAAAATTTCTCAAAATAAACAAACAACGGCGTTTCCAGGTAACGTAAAATGCACTCCTGAAAGGCGTAAAATACCCATTGAATAACTTTATTGTCAGTTACCTCTGTGCACAAATAGCCATAAGTGTTCGACAAGATGACACACTAATGAAATCACTCTCATTACATATGTATCAAGAGTAAGACAAAATATACTTGCAGCGGACTAAAATGACTACAGTGCGCATGCGCAGATCGCCCTTTATTGTTGTTTTTGTGCTTGCACACCAATCTGCCACGTTCAGTTTCGGCAAAATTCCACATAACGGCGACACTTACGCTTATGCGAAACTGACCTTCTCCTTAGACCTTCTTTGACCACAATGCACGAATTTGCCAAGTTTAGAGGGCGCTGCGATCGAAAAGTTTACATTACACCAATGGAAGCTGGCTCTCTTCTCCCTCAAGACACTCCTTGCAGCCAACAAGGGGAAGCAATCTTTCCCGATTTCAGTCGCACTTTAATTTTCAAAGGATTGGGTTGTTTAACCTCTGAGCGGCACTTTTTTGCACGCCATGGGCTAAATGGCCAGGTCACATGGACCCCGAAGGCTCAGAGAAGGTTGGGGGAACACTGAAACAGCTGTTGGGAGACAGATAGTATCATCCCATCAGGGCCATCCAGCGTGTTCTTTAACGTGCACAGGGTATGGCTCTCCCGCACACAGGATCACGGCTTAAAGTCCCATCCAATGGACGGCGGCCTTTCCAAACCCATCTGTGTCCCTTACTGACCGTAGGCAGGGCGGTGAATTTTGCTGAGATAAATCTCAACGCTGACCCAGATGGGACTCGAACCTGAGAACTACAGATTACGATCCTGGAACGCTACCGACTTAGCCACCCCCGCCCCAGTCCTCCAATGGATCTCGTTCTCTAAGCGCTTGGGGGCATTTGTGACTTGAACGTTTAACGTATTGTGCGCTGAAATACGCAACTCAGAGGTAAAGCAACTTAACGCACCTCCTCACTTCCAGTACTATCATTGAATTCAAATTTAAAAAATAATCAACCTTAATCTTCTCTCATAATTGAAATCGGCCTTTCGTAACTTGAAGAAATTCTCATAAGACACAATTAAATCATAACTATTTCCTCATCTGCATTATAAAATTACTAATTTTGATAGCAGGAAAATACAAATCTTCGTTTTTCTTCGGGTTCCTATCTAGCCTCTAGCAGAATAGAGCTAATAATGCAGAGTCTTATCGCTTCCATATAGTTTGGGACGGGGGTGGCTCAGTCGGTAGCGCGCCTGGCTTGTAATCTGTGATTCCCAGTTTCGAGTTGCAGCTGAGAGAGCGCTGAGATTTATCTTTGCAAAACTCCCCACCCTGTCCACGGTCAGTAGGGGACACGATGGATTTGGAAAGACAGCAGTCCGCCTGATGGGACGTTAAGCCATGGCCCCGTGTGCGGGAGAGCCATACTCTGTGCACGATAAAGAACACGCTGGATAGCCTTGACGGAAGGATACCATTTGTCTCCCAACAGCTGTTCCAGTTTGTCCCCCTCCCCCAACCTTCTCTGAGCCTTCGGGGTACATGTGACCTGGTCATTTAGCCAATGGTGTGCAAAAAAGTGCCGCTCAGAGGTAAAACAACCCAACCCAAATCCAGCGTGTCCTTTAACGTGCACAGTTATAAGCTGCCCTAGCTGGAACTCGAAAATGTGAACTGTAGATTACAAGCCTGACTCGCTACCGACTCTGCCACCCCCGCCACTTTCCCTTGTAAATAGGAACTCAGTAGCAAAGTTGTCAATGTTCCCTACCAATGCTCCGTAAAACCCCAACCAACCCATCAATCGGTCGGTAACGTGACTACAACATGCTGTGGGACATGTCCATTCTTCGAGACAGAAGACATCATAATGTACTAGCTTATGAATGTATATCTTATCTCCGCTAACCCCCATCCTGCCTTTTGTCAGAAAGACAACCTTGATGGTCTTAAAAAGACCTCCTTCCGTCGGATGGAACATTAAGCCGTGACTCTATAGCCATAACCTGTCCGCGTGAAACAGCATGCTAGATTGCCTTAACGGGAGGCTTATATCTGTCTCCTAGTAGCTGCCAAACCGATCACCTTAGCCCAACTTTCTTGGAGTCCTTGTGACCTGGATATTTAACCCATTGTATGTAAAAATGTGTCGTTCAGAGATAAATGAACCCAGAATCAACCATTAATATCAAATGTCATATCGCAGTTTGATTAAATTCATAGTACGACTTGAGTGTAAACGATTTTTTTTTTAACTTTCTTAGTTTAAATTTCTTTTCCCTATAAAGTTGCGATAATTCTGTTCTTTTCCATAGAATTTCTCTAGGACGTATTAAACTGGCATATTCCTTATAAGACTAGTGTGATAAGAAAGTGCTTGAGGGATAATTTATATTTTTTTCATAATAGAACTAAGGCGCTAGTGGTAGATAGTTTATTACACAGCATATAGATGGCACCACTGGCCAATACCTCATTCGATAGTAGCGACTAAGGGAGAAGAAACTGCCATAGTTGCAATATGCGACTGCTCTGCTGTATGCAAAATGGCAAATTCGTCATCTCATAGAAGTGACTTCGCTTAACTTAAACGTGCTTTAATCCAGTGTAGAGGCAAAGAGGTTCTGAGACGAAGGTAAGTTTTCACACAAACATATGACACCGCTCCTCGGAATTTTGCGAAGCCAATCGTCCCGTATTGTGTGCAAACACAAAAACAACCTTAAGACGCATGCGCATTGCAATGATTTTAACACGCTGCAACTATACCGACAGACTCCTGTCAGACCTCTGTGGCAAGCAGCTAGAAACTTCGTATTCAAGTGGTAAAGGATGAAGACTAAAAATTTCACATTGTGAGCAGTTATTGCTTTGATTTTTCAGTCAATCAATTGAAATAAATAATTTATTTGCTCACATGTTATTTCATATTGCTCAAAACATACGTCCAAACTTCATTTTCAACTTTTTCTTAAATATCCCGTTTTGGCTGTATTGAAAAATTGTAAACTTGCCTATCGTTTACTAACTCTTTGCAATCGGTGGAAGAAGCAATAATTCTCTCAATGCTAAATTTAGAGTAGAAATTGACCAAAAGCTTATAATAGCTCATAGAGATGTGACTTTTCTTGTAGGAGGGCTTATTCGAAATTTTTAGTTTCGGTATTTGATTTAAACTTCATACCTCGCCGGCTTCACTCAACCAAAGAAGGTCTAAGGAGAAGCCCCGCTCCACACAGCCGTAAGTAGTGCCACTCTGCGGAATTTTGCTGAAACCGAAGGTGGCAAATTGGTGTGCAGGCACAGAAACTATAAAAGGCGATCTGGCATGCTCAGTGCCATCATCTCAGTCCCCGATGTGGTTTGCCTTACTCTTGAAATATTCAATGTGATTTAATTAGTGTTTCAACTTGTCTAACACCCATGGCTCTTTGCGTACAGTGGTAGCTCATCCTAAACGAATTCAATGAGTATTTTATCCGTTCAGGAGTTCATGTTACGATAGCTGAAAAGCCGTAGGAAGTTTATTTTGAGCAAATTTCCAGAATTTTTTAAATTAATAATATCTAAATTAATACATGTAATCTGCTTGCAAATAGAGAAGTCAATGTATGTTGCAGGATTGTGCTCCGTGGAACACTTCAATGTATATTGGTTTATACATTTTGTGATTATTGACTGTTCATCTGTTGACTATTTGTACAAGTGACATACTAGTTATGCTTTTTATTGAAAATATATACAGTTGAGTAATGTATATATAAAACTTGTTATCGTACATTGACACATAATAATCTCAATTTATTGTAATATACTAAATATTGTAGAGCTTTGAGCTCAGCTTCCACTGTAAGCAAATAGATGTTAGGCATTGATCCACTCCAAACGCAGTTTTTTCTAAGTCACTCTTGCTGAATTTACACTGGAGGACACAACGATCCTCTGCCAGATAGAAAGATTTATGATGTAAAAGTAGTACTTTGCAATCGGAAAGTCATAATATATAAAAGTAACGTTTATGAAATAAATGGTAGTTTCTGTGCAAAGTAATAATAATGTTCTAAATTTGCTTCATCAACATATCAAAACTTCTGTTTGCACGATATGGGGCAGAAGGTGAAAAACATACATACGAGATATATCCTATTATCGTACAACACGGTTTTATACAAGACATATGCAATATTAACAATCAGATATCAAACATCATACAGTGACAGCAGCAGTCCCAGGCCCGGGGCCTATACCTGCTTAATCTTAGCTAACGCCAGTAGAAGTGGTTGAAATGCGTGAATAAATCACGGTATAACTGTAATATGAGTTGAAAAGAGTGGGGGGATGTGGGGGGAGAAGAGTGGGAAGGGGAGAAGTAAGAGAAAGGTAAGTAATAAGTTAAGGTTGACTCCAGATGGGGCCTCCAGATGAGGCCAGTACAAGTAGCGCTATCTGGCTTGTAGGCGCTGGTCAGGGGCTTGTAGGCGCTGGTAACTTGAATGTTGCCCAAGGGGTGTTGGTAAGTTGAACTGTAGTGGCTTCCAATGTAGTAAGATTTGTTATTGGGATATAGGTGTGTGTGATCGAGTTTTTAACCAGTATTGCAGTTTTGTTGTGGAGACTATCGCCAAAGAAGGTCTAAGGAGAAGAAGTCGAGCTCTCGCTAAGCGTAAGTGGCGCCGCCAGGCGGATCTTCTCGGAACCCGAATCTGGCAAATTGATGTATGTACCAAAAACAAACTGTAAGGCGCTCTTTGCCACGCTACGCACATGCGCAGTAATGCCAATCTCATTTTCATGTTCCTTGCTAGTTCGTGCCATCGTCCATTGTATTCTTCTTCATCCGTATCATTTTTAAAAGTTTTCATCATTTTTAAAAGTTTTCTAGCAGCTGCAGTCAGTATGGATACTTCAAATATGGATTTCGACGTCGCTTCAGTTGCCAGGTGAGTGTACTTTATTATATTTTAAATATTTGGTTTCAGTACTATTACTTTATGTTTTAGGCTTAGAAACGTGTAATGAGTTAAACGTAGTGATTATGGCCACATAATTTTAATTTCATATTAAACCACAAGATGTTGATTATAGGTTAAACTATCTCCATTTCTAATAAACTTTTTTTAAGTTAAACCTCAATTAAGTTCCCCTAAAGTTTCTTTCAATAATATTTATCTCATAAGCCCCTAAGGGAGTAAATTCTGTCCAAACGTTAGCTAGTTATAAAAAAAAATCCCTTCAAGCAAAAATATGCTTCCTGCTTGTCATAGAGGTCTAACAGTAGCCTGTCTGTTTATATGCTATAATAGAAGGTCTGTGAGATTTAAGGTTATGGCTGAACCTAAGCAAAAAAACAACAGAGACATCTCTGCCTTCCCCGGACTTGAAACCAGGTCCCTTTTATCAGAAACCAAACATGCTTTGTTGATAAGCAAGCCTATCATTGATAGCCTCCCCAAAAAATATTCAGTGGCTATCATGAAATTAAGGGTTATTAAATGTTTCGCTCCAAGTTTAAGTACTGTCTGTGTTGCTGATAATTTTCAACACCAATTCTTTCAAGTGCCATACTGGCACATGAACCAATCATTTCAAATTATTTAAACTGCTGTTGCTGTTTTTTTGACAAATTTCGCTTTTTTTTTAAATGGATGAGCAGTATTGAATATGAATTGCAAGTACTCTTTCATATTAATTATGTAGTGTCACAAACTATTTTGTTGTTAGA
This sequence comes from Ryuthela nishihirai, assembly GCA_038380435.1. NCBI lineage: Eukaryota > Metazoa > Arthropoda > Arachnida > Araneae > Heptathelidae > Ryuthela > Ryuthela nishihirai. The sequence continues at coordinate 9,186,692 of JAWZYU010000022.1, forward strand.
AATAGGACACAAGCAGTGATGTCTGTACACATATTATTCAGTAGTAGCCTCTTACATGTAATTGCAGCGAATAAAATAGTGCCTAAGCAAATATTCATATTTTATGGCTTTCTCAAATAGTAGTTTGAACTTTAGCATAAACTAAATGTGACCATTGGCAAATCTGTTAGTAATATTTCAATAAACAGATATTTGGGATATCAAGTAATGTGTATATAATACTTTTAGTGTTTAATTTTATGATTACAAGGATTTGTTTTAATATTTGTGAACTGTTATTTGAAGATTAATGGTTTAATAATTTTTATTTTTCAGTGTGGGGAGCCATGAGACTTGAAATATGCAATGTGTGGAGCAACAAAGCAGCAATAACCAGAAAGGATATTTTTCAGATTTCCCATGAATGCATGAAGGTATTACTTTTCAAGATGTTTTCTCACAAATTTTTAATACAAACTAGTATTTACCCTTCAGAGTATGCTGGATGTTATTTGGACTGTTATTTCAACACAACTTAAATGTCTTAATATTTATTTCAGGTTTTATAGTGGCTTGTAATTTATATATATTTTGCACTAATGATCCAGTTAGCGTAAAATTGTTTGAATAAAGCTATAAAATTGGGGAAAAGATGTTTTTGAAAATGTAAAATTGTTTTGTATTGCTAAGTTGTTACCCATGATGAGTCGCGGACACTGATGAGCGTGGAAAGCCACAGTCCATTGGATTCAACATTCAGGCCGTGTCCCTGTGTTCAGGTGAGCCATATTCTGTGCACATTAATGAACACTGGATGGTCTTGACAGGAGGCTACCATTTGTCTCCTAACAGCTGTTACAGTTGGTTCCATATCCTAACCTTCTCCTTGTGACCTGGCCATTTAGCCCATTGGGTGCTTAAAAGCGCAACTCAGAGTTGAAATAACCCAACCTGATATCATCAGTTTGCTATATATTGCATGTTTGCTATTTATTGCCAAGTTGTTATTGCATATTTGCTATATATTGCTTAGTTGATATTACATGTTTGTTATACATTGCTAAGTTGATATATTACATGTTTGCTTTTTTTTTTGTTGAAGTAAACACATGCTATATATATTGTTCATTCTTTCTTTTAGGATTATGCAGTACAGAGCAACCAAGTAAAAGTGATATGTCTTCTGCTATCTCAAGGAAGCTCCATCAGGCTGAACAGTGTGATCTTCTCATCCTGTAAAGGCAAATGTTGCTGCTTATGTAGCAGGATACTTTAACTGAGAAAAAGTTTGATGTAAAAGTAGGGTTAACATATTCTTTAGAAACATTAGCAAGGGCAAATTGCATCATGGGTGAGAAATTTCTTTCACTGTTTCCAACCAATGTTCACGTGAAGACCAAATAACTCAAGGAAACAGAACGTGAAAATTTTTCTTGTGGTTTGTGTGAACTTGAGGTATGGGCATTGGAGTGTCTAAGTATGGGATTACATAGTGTCACCTTATGTGCAGTTAATGCTCTATAACAAAACTAAAGAAATATCAGAAGGTGTAAAAAATCGAAAGAGAGAAAAACATATTTTTCTTATACACAAAAAACACATATTGTAAACTTTTATATCAGCTGAGGCAGAAGGAAATCCAAGGTCACATACACACACACAAATGTCATAATAAAAATTGCATGCTATACATATAAAAAAATTGTTTACACTTTCTCACATTTCAAAATTCCCCCCCCCCCCATACACACACATGACATGATTGAAATTTCATGCAATAAAAACCAAATATTCTAAACTTTTATATCAGCTGAGGCAGAATGAAATCCAAGGTCATACATACACACACAAATGGCATAATTGAAATTGCATGCTATATATATAAAAAACAATAATTTACACTTTCTCTCATTTCAACTAAATCAAAAGGAAAGGCAAGACTCCTCCCACAAATACACAAATGACATGATTGAAATTTCATGTAACAAAATAAAAATATTGTAAACTTTTATATCAGCTAAGGTAGAAGGAAACTACACACACACAAATGACAATTGAAATTTCGTGCTATAAAAAAATTCAAACTATTTTCATTTCAGCTGAGTCAGTAGGAAATTCATATCACACACACATAATATAAGAAATGAAGTTACTGTAAAGTATGTTTTTGTCACTGTGTTTTGTGCAAATTTAGATGTTTGCTCTAATATGCCTTTTAATTTTTCTGTCATTTGTGTCTCTAAATGGTGAAGTCTAATTTTAGCATATTCTTTTGTAATGTTTCTTTTTCATATAAGCATGATTGTCAACTTCCACATCCAATTTGGTGATCTGACTATCTAGTGATATGAGCACCAACATGCATTGAAGCCTATGTAGGACATTAACCTGAATTTTTTAATTAGGTATGAAATGGATGTTGTTGAGAATATAAAGTTTTCTCCTGGAAGACAGTGTTCAGTAATTTTTGCAATTGCACACACATACTGTGAGAAGGGTGAGAAAACCTCGATTTTTAATATTAACCTTTAAAGTGACAGAAGCTGATAAATCAGTTTCCAAAAATCTCTACAAAAGAACCTGCAACATGCTTTTTTATGCTTCCCTACTATTTTTTTCCAGAATTAAATGCTTTTTCTTTTGATATGTAATATGGAATATTTCATTAATTAGTTTTTCATAATAAGGCTCAAAAATTGTTTCTCAAAGTAAAAAAAAATTTTCTTTGTAAGGGTTAATAAGTGTAGACACAGAAGACTGCATTAGGTCAGATTCAATTAATGCTAATTTACATTCTATGCAAGAAATTTTTCATAATTGTTTTGCTATAAAGACAGCTTATAATAACATTTTTCAATTTCAGAGAAAAGAGACACAATGACCTTCATTGCTTTACTGTGATTGCTTGATATTATCCACATGTGAGAAACACCTGAAATGTCACTGGACATTTCATTATTGCTGCCAATGATTTTAATTTCATTGAAAGTTATACAATTGCCATTTTTCTTATTAATTATCAGCCGGTTAATTATGAACTGCATTTGTGCACTTTGGAACTGAAGATCATTAGGTTATAGTTTCCCTCTTTTGCTCTTATAGCTTAAAAAGAATTAAATATGGTTCTGGCTGAATTTGTAATTAAAAATATATTTTGAGCCAGACAAACCAACTGTTAAAGAAATAGCCTATGGGGACTTTCTAGCTACGTAAGATTGAAACAAACATAAAAATTAGAGTTTCAGAAGCTATATCTGAATTTTTATCATTATCACCATAATTTACATATCAACAATAGCATTTGCCATTGAACAGTATTTGTTTCCTAATTGATTTCTTCTCCAATAATAAAGTGAATATCATATGTTTCTGCTTACTATCAGTAAAATTTTCCATGAAGAAAACTTCAATAAATCCAGGAAGGTCATCTACAGATTTGCACCAAGTTAAAATTGTGGAGCTATTTGGAAAGATTTTCTCTTACAAATTCATAAGCCTTTTTTAAAAATAAAAAAATAGAACCTCAATTTGTAATAAACCTTTGGAGAATGAAAATATCATGGTAAACCTATTTACCTCTTGGCAATAAAATATGCCATTGCTTCTTTCAGCATTTTTGCTGTGAATTTCTGAACAGGTTTAAAGTTATATCTAGAAACACAGGCTTTAATTAGTCTCAATGTCTCCTTGATGAGATTTTGAGCCTTAAACAAATCTATCTTTTAAAATAGAAGTCTGATTGCTTGGCTTTTATCTGACAGTAATTTCACCATAGCATTTTCTTTAAGCTCTGAATTTCATTTTGCACTGACATCAACTTTCTCTTAAATTTTCTAGGACCTGTTACACAGCATGAGTGATCATTTTTATAGGCAATATCTGTTCTCATTGAAATTTCTATCATATCTTGTACAAGTGTCTCTCAATATAGGCATTTGTTACAAATGCTTGTATTGCACTCCCCCCCCCCACACACAAATATAACATAATTGAAATTTCATGCTATAAAAAATGTCAACTTTCATTTTTGCTGAGGCAGAATGGAATCTATGTCCTAAATACAAATGACAATTGAAATTTCATGCTATTTAAAAAAAATGCAAATTGGTTTTATCTCAGTTGAGACAGAAGTTACTTGAGACAGAAGTTTACTCATGCTGTGTAACAAGTTCCTCCAGCCCACAAAACATACACAAATAACATAATTGAAATTTCATGTTGTAAAAAAATATTGGAAGCTACTTTTTTCAGCTGAGGTAGAAAATCAAGTCCTCCCCACACACAAATGACTTAATTCAAATTTAATACTGTAAAAAAAAACAAATATTGGAAACTTTTCCATTTCAGTTGTGGTAGAAGGTAATCATGGCCCACACACACAAAAAATGGCATATTTAAAATTTCAAGCTATACAAAAACCCAAATATTTTAAAATATTTATTTGAGCTGATGCAGAAGGGAATTGAAGCTCCACACACACACACATTAATGACATTCTTAAAATGTCATGTTATAAAAAATGACATTGTGTCATTGAGTATTAAATATATTAGTTTTAATTACTGCACTGTGAAGCTTTACTGTAATTTTTTGTGATATAGAAAATTAATGAAAGTGCAAGTGTCATGTGATATATGAAATTACTGAAAGTGTATTGCAGTAATAGTGTTAGAAAGTGTAAATCAGTATGTGGATTAATTTGTTTTCCCTTTAAGATATATTGTTTGCTACACGTATGTGCTCTATTTTGATGTTGGCTCAATCATGCTCTCAAACAGAAAATAATTTGCCAAATTTGCAAAATATTCTGTAAGATACAGACATTGAGAGAGAGATTTTGTGGTTTGTATTTTGGTACAGAATTTAAATAAATATGTTTTTAAAAAAATGTTTTTGTTTGTTCTTGTTTATTATTTCAAAAAAGAAAAAAAAAATGAACAGAAAAGGAACTGAAATATGAAAAATTATTTATAAATTGAAACTAATTTAAAATTAAAGTAAATAATTATACCTGCTGTTAATGATTTTCAAAAGTAAAAGGCATTTTAATATGAACCTAAAACAGGATTTTTTTTATGTTTTTCATATTGGATTATGCATTGCAGCAAAATAAAAAATATTGCAATAATTCTGGTAAAGCTAGTACGAAGAAAAAATAATATTGATTTCCATTAACTTTGCTAAATATAATATTTCATCTTTGAAATTGCTTAACGTTTATAATTGCTCCCAGTCCGATTTCATCTTGCTAGCTAAGCCGATTTTGCAATGGATGTAAAGAGGGAAAAAAAAAAATACAATTCACCAAGATGAATGGTACAGGCACCATGCCCCTATCGGTTTCGGAGGAGGCTTCACTGCGATGCACCAATTTGCCATGTTTAGAGGGCGCTCCAGTCGCACAGTTTACATTACGCCTATGGAAGCTAGCTCTCTTCTCCCTAGACACTCCTTGCTATCGCCACCCCCAACCTTCTCTGAGCATTCGGGCTCTTTGTGACCTGGCCATTTAGCCCGTTGTGTGCAAAAAAAATACCGCTCGGAGAAGAAACAATTGAATTCGTTTAGCTTACGTTGTGGTGTGGTGCCTTGCGACACGTGCGGTGACTGTTGAGTTTCAATTTCATCCCTCCCATTTTGATTTTTCCATTTCAGACTCCTTCTTCTCATTAATGCCACGTGATGAGGGTGAATTACTTCTCCTAGTAGGGTTAAAATTACTGCTACTAGTATGAAACCGCCGTCCCGTGGCCGAGTGGTTAGCACGCTTGGCTACTGATCTAAGGGACCTGGGTTCGAGCCCCGGATTAGGTATGGATGTGTGTGTCGTTTTTCTGCTGAGGTCCTGCCATCCTCTCAGATCTCATACTGTGGCATATAAACTGACAGGCTCCTGTCAGACCTCTGTGGCAAGAGCTTGAGGGGGGATTTATTTATTTACTATGAAACCATTTGGAACGGGTCCCCAAGGTGCCCTATTGTATTCTCAGGTGAAAATTTTTCGTATTCTCTGTGAATCGTTTTCTGAAAGTTTTAAATAATGATTAACATTCTCCAATTTGAGGTGAAATGACAAAACATTTAATGAACCTTCGATTCGTTGGAATTTACAGAGTAAGTTTGAAAAATTGCAAACTTTGTTTTCTTCGAAAACGAGCGTTTCATATTCCGCTGAGATCAGTTTTTCTACTTTGCATTTTTCTTTCCAGGTAACATCTTTCTCCTTCCCGTTCCTTTTTTAGTCGTCATTACACACAATGACCACTTAAATATGCAATTCCTTTGTAGTTACTCTAACTCTTGCTATGATATTTATGACTCAGTTGCTCGGTCATAATTGCATTAGGAGAATGTCAACAAAAATACCAAGCTGTTAATGCGAAGAACATCTTCAAATGATTAAAAATCCACTGGAAAAACGGCATTCATCCACATATCTAGCTTCATCAAATTGAGGAAAGTTTGGGGATGTTTCCGAAGCGAAGGAATAAACAGATTCAGATCGGAAACACCCCCCCACCACCACAACCAAAAACACAAACTCAACCCTGGGTATGCCCCCTGAATGGTGGAACAAACATCCGGCATTTATAAATTTTGGGGACCAACAGAAACAGACATCTTGTCAATAGAATCTGGCACTGTGGATTAATCGCCTCTCAGGTCAGATGCTTCCAAGAACTGCTTTATTAAATGGATAATATTTAAACATTAAAATCAGTGAAATATGTATTACGGTAATAGAATTTCATAATAAAATCTTTAGTCATGAAGTATATTACGGAATTTAAGGGAGATAGTTAGTGATATCATTAGCTACCGCTTATTAATGTATAAAATTATGCTAGACATATAGAGAACCTGCTCCTTTGAATTTACTGTACTTGCTTCGGCAGTACATATACTAAAATTGGAACGATACAGAGAAGATTAGCATGGCCCCTCCGCAAGGATGACACGCAAAATCGTGAAGCGTTCCACATTTTTTTGATTCATTTTTTAGGTCAGGAGAATCAAGTGAATTCATAATTCTTCCTTGCTTATAGACAGAGTTTCAGCCACGAAGAATTATGCAAGAAAAACCTCGAGAGGGCGCAAAAACAGCGATAAAGCACATTTCGAAGATGTATCCAGTTATTTTCAGTGGTGAAAAGGACTGTGCGGCACTTAAACGTTACAGGAGACTTCGCATTTTTTAGAATTTGGGTAAGTCTGTAGTCCTTACTAGCAGTCTCAAGGGGGTTGAGGTCATTAATAAAATCTGTAGGGTTTTTACTTTAGGTGACGGTGGAAAAGCGGAACGAATTAATATTTTATCCCTTTTAGGAGAGATTTTTTCAGTACCCATGTACAACGGTTTCTATGGAGGAATTTGGAAAGCATAATATTTTGACGGACGTTGTATATTACGTGTTTCAGCTGTGGGGTCACTGGATCATGTCTATGCACGTAGGCTTTTTCCACTCAAGGTCAGAGATGCGAGATCGAATAGCCATAAGTATTCGAAATATTTGGAAATTTGATCACAGGGCCCAAAGAGTATCAGAACCAAGACAACAGCTTACCTGTCTTTTCCTACGAATCGCTGATGCCATTTGCAGTAAGCCATCTCAAGGTTATGCACTTCTTTAGGAGTAGGTGCTGCCATCTGTTGTCGGTGGATGCAACTAATAATACTGTATTGTATTCAATGGAAGGGCGGAAAGAAGATTTGGGGAAAGGGGTGCACTAGACAGCTGTTAGGAGATAGATGAAAGTTTCCGTCAAGGACATGCAGTATGTTGTTTTAGCATGCACAGTGTATGGCTGTCCCGCCTACGAAGCTATGGCTTTATCTCCCATCCGACGGACGACGGCGATCTCTCCAAGCCCATCAGTATTCGCTTTCATGCCGCTGGCACGCTGCCCTCCAATTCCAAAAAACAAACATGTCAAAAGCTTATTTATTGCTCACCATATGACGAGATATAGTCTGTTACGATAAAATCATCACCAAAATATTTTTTTTTAATTTTCCAGGTCGTGTTAAAAAACTATACACATCAAAAGAGTCTTCCAAGGTTAAGTCATTCATTTGTTTATTTCCACTTTGCAGGCTAAAAAAATGTACAACAGTTTGCTTTGATAAAATTCCGCAGAACGGCGCCACCTACGCTTGTGCAAAGCTAGTCTTCTCCTCAGACCTTCTTTGCCCACTGTATACAACGCTTAGTACGCTTAAGTAAACCTCTTTTCTTTAAAACTAGGACTTCCCAGCCCTCAACTAGACACAATGGATATGTCATTGTGAATTGATTTTACTGTCAAAGTGTAACCCTATGAATAATATAATTATTATCTGTCTTTATTTAACTAGTGGTAAATTTATTTTTTTTAAGGAAATAAAATTTTCTAAAATTAGAAACGAAAAAATTTAGCAATACAAAGTTGTTTGTATACCTCGGACCAAACCAACGGAAACTATTATCCATTACTAACTAATTAAGTCAACTCAACAGCCACCTCGGAATGAAATCTCGGATTTATATCGAACACCAGACAGTCAAAGAAATCTCCGATTTATGTCTAGACGCTGATATGCTGCTACCAAACCCATGTAGCAACGCTTATAGCCTACATAGAGTATTTTAAAGAATTAATTATAGGTTAGGATAGAAGGTGATGTGATCCGCATTGCTTTTTGCCCGTAATGTGATCCGCATTGCCTTTAGCAAGCCGGCAGAGAGGTCATGCTGCCGGGAGGCTGCTGGGAGGACGGCTGCGACTTCGATCAAAGATCATACAGTGACAAGGAGCAGTCCCAGGCCTGGAGCCTTAATAAATACTCCCTCAAGCAGCTACTTGCCACAGAGGTCTGACAGCAGCTTGTCAGTTTATATGCCACAGTAGAAGGCAGTGAGGATGGCATTTATGAGAAAATATGTAAACAACAGAGATTGCATTAATTTTGGAAACCAACCACCCAGAATAATTTTCGTATAAATTTGATATTATATTTCATATAGGGGGAACATATTGCTTGAAATAAATTTTCATTTCCAAATTCGAATTATGATTTACTATTATCCAAAAAAAAACCTTTTTTTGCTGTGAGTAGATGGGTGCCCCGGACAAAGAACGGGAGGCTACAGAATCGCCTCTTGGCAGTTCATGCTTGCAGGGAAATCACAGATGCAATCGGGGACCACTCGGAAAAGTTGTCCCCCCTCTGACTTCTCCAAAAGAGAGAAAAAAGTACGATCATCAATGGCAAGGATCTTTCGTCTGAAGACAAGAGTCGGAGCCCACTTCACGCTCAGGACCTCCTTGTAGTGGTGCGAACTATTGATCGTAACTATCGATGTATCGATAGTTTTTTACTATCGAACCCAGTCAATTGTAATTGTCGATAAAACTATCGATAATATTATCGGCGGGAACCCTGATATTTTCTTTATCTTGTCTCGGTAAAGTACGTTTGCCTATTTAGAGGTAAAATCCGTCAAGTAAACTTTTTATTATTTGATAATCTCGCAAGTGTTTTGGACAGTGTGTTAACAACTTTTGTTATAATTGACATCGATGAAGATTTTTTTTATGGGAGGGGATAGAGTCTAAGCCTGTAACAAAGAGTGTGGCGCCTCCTCTGATATTTTCGATAAACCTTCCGTGACAGATTGGTGTATGGCAAAGAAAACATCTAGAAGTTTGCAATCATTTTATCATGCTGCAACTATGTTTGCCATAACCTTTAAATATTTTTTTTTGTCCTTTTTGCCTTTAAACCTGATTTAGGGCCATGACGTTTTAAATTCCACTGGTGCATTAGCATGAGTTAATAAAAAATTTCACCCTTTCAGGAGTTCCTTTTCGATATCGGGAACCTATGTAGTACAGGAAATTAACACTACATACATAAATACTACTAATCCTTTTGTGAGAACGTATATTAATCTATATCCCAGTTTTGTTTTCACTAAAACATATTAATATGTAGAAGTTTCTGAACCTTGTTGAAATAGGACTTTTTATGGTTGATGAGAAAGTATGTTCTGCCATCTGCAAGAATCAAACTCGATACGTTGCATTTTAATAATCTTATAATAATAAAAGAAGGTGTTGAAAACCTTGAGACAATACATTTGTTAATTGAAGGAGAGGAAATAGAAGAAGAAGAGATGAAGTTGGCGATTAAGGAATCTAAATGTCCCAGGAGCCAAAGGGGCGAGATGCCCAAGTGTCCGAGAGGAGGTGAGGGGAATTCAATCTGCAAACACTTTAGAACTCAGGAATTGAAAATAATATATCCAGCAGGTTAAATAAATTCAATGACAGAAACGAATAAACAGGTAATTTAATAAGAATTTTATTAACTTGTATATACTGAAAAATAAACATAAATAAGCATCACTCTCTTTTGTAGTGTAACAGACATCATGTCATATTTGGGGGGCGGGGGTGGCTCAGTCGGTAGCGCGCCAAGCTCGAAATCTGTAGTTCCCAGATTCGAGTCCCAGCTGCTCAGCGTTGAGATTCATCTCCGCAAAATTCCCCGCCCTGCCCACGGTCAGTAGGGGACACCGATGGGCTTGAAAAGGCCGCCGTCCGTCGGATGGGACGTTAAGCCGTGGCCCCGTGTGCGGGAGAGACATACCCTGTGCACGTTAAAGAACACGCTGGATGGCCTTGACGGGAGGCTACCATCTGTCTCCCAACAGCTGTTCCAGTGGGTCCCCTTCCCCAACCTTCTCTGAGCCTTTGGGGTCCTTGTGACCTGGCCATTTAGCCCATGGTGTGCAAAAAAGTGCCGCTCAGAGGTAAAACAACCCAACCCAATGTCACATTTGGTATTAACGGAAGTGCGATGGCAAGACAAAAACCTCTTAGCGGGCCGAATGTGGCCCGCGGGCCGATATTTTCTTTTTTATTTGGGATAGCAGGAAGCCCATTGTTTAAGGGTTTCTAACCTTCCCATCACATTTTATCACATCACATCTCTTTTCTTTTGAGATATGACGGTAAAGAGCGAAGCTAGCGGTCGCATTTCATCGGCTCCGTCGACGGTAATCTGATCTCCAAGCTGCGGCACGCTTCGATTCCCTAGACGGCATCGCTACGAGGCAATTACCGGTAACGTACAATCTACTTTGTGTGTGCCACGTTTTTTAGTGCATTCTCCGTTTGTGGGCGCATTCTTTTGTTCCCAATCTCATTTAACAGTCTTATCGAGACTACTTCCTTCAACATGTCTGTGATTAAGGATATCCGACTGCAAAACTCCTTCAGATTTTATATTCAGGACATTAACATCAAAGACATTATCAGGAAACTTCAGGATTTCTTTCAAGATGTGAATTTCATACATGTAGCTCTCTTCTGGCGACATATCTTCCTCAAATGAAAATAATGTGATTTCGGCTCCCAACCTCATAAAATCTTTTGCCTCAGTGTTTGCAAGCCAAGAACCTACAGCTCCTGAAAAAACAACTCAACAAGCCCAAGTTACAGAGCCAACTGCCTCACCTTTAGAAAAGAATTTGACAAATAAACAAAAATTCCTTCTCCCATTGACTTTGGGCGAAATCGAAAACGCACCGCACCTACGCACATGAAGATGGACGTCGAAAACTTCCTAAAATTCTTGAGCAGTAATCAAAGAGACGATACAGGAGTTCCTATGAAGATTTGGGGACTTAAACGATCACTGGATGCCAAAAGTCAATTGCCGATTTATTATCCATTTTACGCAGCTATGGTAAAATTCTTTGCGGGCAATCAGCCGAACTATGTGCTAGAGCAATGCGCTGCATATCTGGCATACTTTGAATCAGGCGGACTAACCGAACTACACAGAATGCTGAACTTGGATTTCGAGGATGATAAATAGTTTGCATTTCATCAAACCTTTTTGTGAGTATTTCCGCTCAAGCACTTCCTGCATTTTTCACTCCTTTTCCTGCTCACCTCCTTTTTTGACACCTTGCCCGCTAATTCACTTTTCATTTCATCTCAGACCTGTCGACTTTTGCCCATCCAAATTCTCTTTTAGCTTCAAAATTCTCCTTCATTTTCCTTCACTTTGTCGTCACCCCTTTTATTTTCTCAAGTTGTCTACTACCTTCGTGCGGAATCTTCCGCAGCGGTACATTTGTTACCATAGTGGTCTCCATGTGGTCCCATTCACCCCCCCCCCCCCCCATTTAATTATCAGATACGGGTCTCTTTTGTACTTGGCGCTGCGATAGCCATTTGAAGTCCTCTTTTCTTTTAAATTAGAAGGACTTCACAGCCGAACCGTTCGATTCAACTAGTGTCCCTCCACTAGACATACCGAAAAATTTTGCTACCGTATAACGCAACCCTACGAGTAATATAATTATTATCTGTCTTTATTTAACTAGTGGTAACTTTATTTTCATTAAGGAAAGAAAATTTTCTAAAATTAGAAAGAAAGAAAGAAAATTTAGCAATGCAAAGGTGTTTGTATACCTCCGATCAAACCAACGGAAACTACTATATAGTCCATTACTATTACTACTTACTTATTACGACTTATCAGTTTTTCTTAGACACTATTGTTGAATTTACACTGGAGGACAAAAAAAGGACAAAACAGTCCTCTGCCTGAGAGTTAAACCGAAATCGCAGAAGCTGTGTCTCAAACGGAAAGTCAATTGATATTAGAGTAAAGTTTATGAAATAAATGGTAGTTTCTGTGCAAAGTAATAATACTGTTCTCAAAATTGCTTTATCAACATATCAAACCTTCTGTTTGCACGATATGAAGCCGACGGTGAGAAACATACATACGAGATATATCCTATTATCGTACAACACGGTTTTATACAAGACATACGCAATATCAACAAATATCCAAATCCAAATCGTTCTGACACAACACAATACCGGGCCAGGGCCCATACCTGCTTCATCTGATTCGTACTATTGAGCAACTGATTGTTAAAAAAATAAAACAGCTTATTGCTGTGGCAGATACTGCCTAATGATGAATAGTTGTGGTTTATAATGAGTAGAAGGAAGTTGAAAGTAGATTAATCTGGATCCGGGAGAACAAATTTATATCAGTTATATTTTTGATGTCGGTGTATTTCATAATTGGCAGTATGTTTTATTAATTCATTTGGGTGATTTGAGGTGTTATCAACTGCTGAGGTCCTGCCATCCTCACAAACCTTCTACTATGGCATATAAACTGACAGGCTCCTATCAAACCTCTGTGGCAAGCAGCTGCTTGAGCGGGTATTTATTTATTTTTTATAATAGTGTAGTTTGTTTGATGTTGATACGAGATGTAGGTTCTGTCATCCATTGACTTTTTATACAAGTAGCATAGTCCATACGATTTTTATTTAAACTATGTGCAATTAAATAATATATAATTGCAGAAACGTGTTGTGCATTGAGACATAAATCTTAATTTATATTATATACTAAATATTGTAGGGCATTCAAAATATTAAAAATTTCTTGTTGAGCCAGTTGCCATACATTTACAAAACAAGATTTCATTAAGAAAAACAATTAAATTTTTTGTAAAATCAAAGCGTATATCATAATGGTGCCTTATGAACGACACATTCTCGAAATGAACCTGTTTCAGTCAAGTGATGTAGGCATTTGAAAACCTTGCTGGGCAGTGAAAAAATAACGCTGGGAACTCTCACCTCTCCCTTTCTCTCTCCAGGTTCGTAATCTGTAGTTCCCAGGTTCGAGTCCCAGCTGGGTCAGCGTTGAGATTTATCTCCGCAAAATTCCCCGCCCTGCTCATGGTCAGTAGGGGACACCGATAGGCTTCGAAAGGTCGCCGTCCGTCGGATGGGACGTTAAGCTGTGGCTCCGTACGTGGGAGAGGTGCACATTAAAAAACACGCTGGATGACCTTGACGGGAGGCTACCATCTGTCTCCCAACAGTTTTTCCAGTGGGTTCCCTCCACACAACCTTCTCTGAGCCTTCGGGGTCCTTGTGACCTGGCCATTTAGCCCATTGTGTGCCAAAAAGTGCCGCTCAGAGGTAAAACAACCAATTCCCCCTTTCTAAGCGATTTTTAGATATGTGCCGCGAAGTCGAACCCAAACCGACAAGAGATTTCGTAGTGAAAAAAACAATCCTGACTACTGGAGCCTGTAACAAGGAGTGTGGCGCCTCCTCTGATTTTTTCGATAAACCTTTCGTGACAGATTGATGTATGGCAAAGAAAACATCTAGAAGTTTGCAATCATTTTATCACGCTGCAACTATGTTTGTCATAACCTTTAAATATATATATTTTTTTTGTCCTTTTTGCCTTTAAACCTGATTTAGGGCCATGACGTTTTAAATTCCACTGGTGCATTAGCATCAGTTAATAAAAAATTTCACCATTTCACGAGTTCCTTTTCGATATCGGGAACCTATGTAGTACAGGAAATTAACACTACATACATAAATACTACTAATCCTTTTGTGAGAACGTATATTAATCTATATCCCAGATTTGTTTCACTGAAACATATCAATATGTAGAAGTTTCTGAACCTTGTTGAAATAGGACTTTTTATGGTTGATGAGAAAGTATGTTCTGCCGTCTGTTGACTGAATATGCAAGAATCAAACTCGATACGTTGCATTTTAATAATCTTATAATAATAAAAGAAGGTGTCTCTCTTTGTGCCTATTGCAGGGGTGTAGCCATTGGCTGGATGGCGGGGGAGGCTTCCCCCCAAAGTAACTCGGAGTTGGAAAAATTCGAAGCGACTTCGTAAAATCTAGTTAGTAAATCTGCGTTTATTTGGGATACTACGATCTGCTGTAGCAGTTCCCTGGTTTGTCAGGAATACTATCATTCAACGAGGTCTAAATTGTGAAACAATTCTCCAATCCATCAAGAAAATGGCCAAGAACTATTTTGCAACTATCGCAGAATACATTAATCAACTTATTATAGCTTTCTCTTACCTCTCCCCTTCCCACACTTCTCCTCCCACACCCCCCAAATCTTTTCAACTCATATTACGGTTCTATCGTCATTTATTCAGACATTTCAATCATTTGTCTACTGGCTTTAGCTAAGATTAAGCAGGTATAGGCTCCAAGCCTGGGACTGCTTCTTGTCACTGTATGATCTTTGATCGAAGTCGCAGCCGTCCTCCCAGCAGCGTCCCGGCCGCATGACCTCTCTGCCGGCTTGCTAAAGGCAATGCGGATCACATTACGGACAAAAGGCAATGCGGATCACATTACGGGCAAAAGGGCAATGCGGATCACATCACCTTCTATCCTAACCTATAATTAAATCTTTAAAATACTCTATGTAGGCTATAAGCGTTGCTACATGGGTTTGGTAGCAGCATATCAGCGTCTAGACATAAATCGGAGATTTCTTTGACTGTCTGACAACTTTGTATTGCTAAAATTTTTCGTTTCTAAGTTTGGAAAATTTTATTTCCTTAATGAAAATAAACTTACCACTAGTTAAATAAAGACAGATAATAATTATGATTATGATACTCGTAGGGTTTCAATCCATACTTTTGTTGAAGTACGCACATTAATCTCTGGTTGAGGGATACTGTGTGAATCGAACGATTCGGCTGCGAAGTCCCTCTGGTTATAAAGAAAACGGATATATGACATACCTACGCGTTGTATCCAAGGGGTAAAGAAGGTCTAAGGAAAAGACTAGCTTTGCACAAGCGTAAGTGGCGCCGTTCTGCGGAATTTTATCAAATCTGAACGTGACAAATTGATGGGCAGGCACAAAAAGAATTCTAAGGGTCCATCTGCGCATGCGCAGTGTAATCATTTTAGCTCACTGCAGCCAAGGAGTGTCTAAGGGAGAAGAGAGCTAGCTTCCATAGACGCAATGTAAACTTTTCGATTGCAGCGCCCTCTAAACAGGAAATTCGTGCATTGCAGTGAAGCCACCTAGCCAGGTAGAGGAGAGAGTTCCCTGCATTATTTTTCCACCGCCGAGCAAAGGTTTCAATTGCTTACACCACCTGACTAATTTTACATACACATTGACTCTACGAAAATTTAATTTTCTTCATGAGGTACAATCATAACTTTCTTTTCATTCAGATAGAAAATATTAAGAAGTATTAAAATCATATTCTTTAATAAAATCCAATTTTGTAAAACTGGTAGAAACTATGCTAAAGAACAAAATTTTAGTATTTTGAACAACCTACAGCATTTAGTACATTATAATGAATTGAGATTTATGCGTCAATGCACGATAACATGATCTATATAATTATATTTTATAAAATTGTAGATATTTTCCATAAATATCATATCGAGTTTTTTACTTGTATAAACGTTCAACAGATGGCAGCAGGCACTTCCCGTATCAACCATAAAAAAAGAATTACACTGTTAGAGCAAAGTGCAGAAGCCAATGTACAGCGATGTGCTCCAGGGAACACAAAACTGCAACATACATTGACTTATATATATTCGCAAGATGATTAAATGCATTAATTTACAAATTAGTTTTAAAAATTCTGCAAAATTATTCAAAATAAACATACAACGGCTTTTCCAGGTATCATAAAATGTACTCCTGAAGTTTTATATGAATAAAAATGGGTTCATTTGCCGAATCGATAATGATTCCATTTTGAGAAGTGAAGCTGAGAAGTTTTTTTACCATTTTTGTTATTGCTGTTGCTGCCCCATTGCAAATGTTTGCAATTTAGGTCCCCTGCTACTATGCATGGTGGAGTGGGGTGAAAGATATTTTCAAAGTCAGAATCTAGGAATTCTACCTTCGGGGGCTTGTAGGCGGGGTGTTGGTAAGTTGAACTGTGACTTCCAATGTAGGAAGATTTGTTATTGGGATAAAGGCGTGCGTGATCGAGTTTTTAACCAGTATTCCAGTCCCCCCACTTTTGTTGTGGAGACGATCTGATCTGTAGCAGCTAAAATTTGGAATTTTAAAATTCTCCCCTGGTTTAAAATGAGTCTTGTATTAGAACTACATCTGTCAATTGTTCAATTAAGAATTCGTTGAATTCTTGGAGATCTTGCCTGATACCATTGGCGTTCCAGGAAACAATCTTAATTTCAGGTTGTGGGGTTTTATTCGCAATCGCAATTCCCCCGGTACGTTTGAATAAGTGCATAAGTGTGTGTATAAGGGTGATAGTGGCTATTTTTCGCTGAAAACACAAGTTTTTCGACAAAGATATGTATTCGTGTTTCACTTGTTTGCAAGTCTAAAATAACACTACCTATAGAAAGTAGCATTACTCCTGTGAATTCCATAAGTGTGTACTAAATGCTTCTCGATTCTGAGGGTTCCCAGAACCGATCTGTTAGACAATACTTTGCGTTTCAACCGTTTACAGGGCCTAACGCATAAAGTCTTTCACACTTCGAATCAAGACAATCAATCGCCACATTACAGACGATTGAAAAAGAGAAGCGAAAGAAAAGTAACCGATCCAGCATTCTCACATTAAAGGAAAAAATATAAAAAACGTAACGTAAGTATTTACTCTCCCAAAGCAGCTAAGTTATAAAACAGCCCGGTAGCGCGCCAGTCGGTAGCGCGCCAGGTTCGTAATCTGTAGTTCCCAAGTTCGAGTCCCAGCTGGGTCAGCGTTGAGATTTATCTCCGCAAAATTCCCCGCCCTGCCCACGGTCAGTAGGGGACACCGATGGGCTTGAAAAGGCTGCCGTCCGTCGGATTAAGCCGTGGCCCCGTGTGCGGGAGAGCCGTACCCTGTGCACGTTAAAGAACACGCTGGATGGCCCTGACGGAAGGCTACCATCCGTCTCCAAACAGCTGTTCCAGTGGGTCCCCTCCGCCAACCTTCTCTGAGCCTTCGGGGTCCATGTGACCTGGCCATTTAGCCCATGGTGTGCAAAAAAGTGCCGCTCAGAGATAAAACAACCCAACCCAACTTGTTGTGATCTGTATCTGAGGAGTAGACCAGGGAGAGTGATTCAACTTTCTGGAAGAGGGCTTGTCGTCAGGAATCTGTGAGGTCATCATTAGGTCATTAGCTATAAGCAAGAATGGTCTTTGTGAGGTTTTCCATTTATAATGTTTGAGATAATGCGGCGCTTGACATTCATTGCGAAACGATGAGGGCATACGGAGAGCAACGTTCTTTCAATTATATTTTGGTTGCCTTCAGGCGAGCAGCTATGTTCAAAGGTATAGTTGATGTCAGTGCATAGAGAATTGGGAGAGGTGTAGCTCGGGGAAGTCCAGTGGCTGCTCGTAAGGCAGCGTGATAAATTGGATTAATGATGTTCCAATTTGATTGTGGAACAGAAGATAGAAAATGACCACAGTATAAAAACTTTATACGTAAAATGGCGTTTGCAATTGCAAGGAGCGTGGCACTAAGTATATTATGTTTCTTCGCGGCAATACCTCATATGACATTGAGAATTTTTTGGCCAGATTCACGGAGATGTAAAAAATGATTCTTCAAAGAGCCTGTTTTCTGAAGATGTTGGGTTGTTTGGGTTGTTTTACCTCTGAGCGGCACTTTTTTGCACACCATTAGCTAAATGGCCAGGTCACATGGACCCCGAAGGCTCAGAGAAGGTTGGGGGAGGGGACCCACTGGAACAGCTGTTGGGAGACAGATGGTAGCCTCCCGTCAAGGCCATCCAGCGTGTTCTTTAACGTGCACAGGATATGGCTCTCCCGCACACGGGGCCACGGCTTAACGTCCCATCCGACGGACGGCGGCCTTTTCAAGCCCATCGGTGTCCCCTACTGACCGTGGGCAGGGCGTGGAATTTTGCGGAGATAAATCTCAACGCTGACCCAGCTGGGACTCGAACCTGGGAACTACAGATTACGAGCCTGGCGCGCTACCGACTGAGCCACCCCCGCCCCTTTTCTGAAGATGAATTCCTAGGATTTTTATTGTCTTCACCCATGGGATGGGTAAATTATGCATATACAGAGGAGGTTTTATTGTCTTCTTTCTCCGGGTTTTAAAAGCATGGGCGAACCGGGTTTTAAAAGTTTTCTCCGGGTTTTAAAAGCATGGCCGAACTCTTTAGAGCTGAAAAGGACAAACCCCAAGATTTAGACCACTCATCAATAAGTGAAAGATTTTCCTGACATTTTTTGAAAAGATAATGAAAATTGGCATCCGAGCCAAAGAGGATGATGTCATCAGCATATATGGATATGGTGAAATTATTGAATATTCGATCGGTAGATCAGATAAAAAAACATTAAACAAGAAAGGCGAGAGCACGCTACCTTGAGGAATGCCAATAGTTGGATACTGTATGTCCGAAAAGTGTCCACGCCAACGCGTCCGAAATCTGCGATTCATGAGGTAATTCGTAAACCATTTGTGACAATTGCCTTTAATTCCAAAATGCAAAAGTTTATGAAGAGGAGCAGGAATGGACATAGAATCATATGCTCGTTGACTATCATTGTAACATGCTTACGTTGGAAAGTTTCATTAATATTGAGGATTAAAGGAGGTAATGCATGCCCTGTACCTTTAAAAGGAACTGAGACATGAATCTCAGATGGAAGAAATGCTGTGTTAATTAGAATCCATGATAGGCGTGACCAAATTATGCGATCAAAGATTTTGACCATGATTGACGTTACTGCGATAGGTCTGTATGATTTAATGTCAGTAATTGTCGATAAAACTATCGATAATATTATCGGCGGGAACCCTGATATCTTCTTTATCTTGTCTTGGTAATGTACGTTGCCTGTTTAGAGGTAAAATCCGACAAGTAAACTTTTTGTTATATGATAAACTCGCAAGTGTTTCGGACAGTGTGTTAACAACTTTTGTTATAATTCACATCGTTGAAGATTTTTTTATGGGAGGGGATAGAGTCTAAGCCTGTAACAAGGAGTGTGGCACCTCCTCTGATATTTTCGATAAACCTTCCGTGACAGATTGATGTATGGCAGTAGTTTCATCACAACCGGCAAGTCCCCCGGAAGTGCTTTCCCCCCCTATGTCGCAATCGTCCACGTTACCTTCTTGACTTGGACCCCCTATGTCGCAATCGACCGGAAATTGACCTGTGCTGGGCCACGCTGCCTTCTGAACTTTGACCCCTATGTTGCAATCAACAGGAAATTGACCCTGGCGTAGCAACTGTCGTGGTATTAATAATTCATAATTAATAATTCATAATTAAAAATTCCTTCCCCTTTTAACCCCTTGTGCTATCTAGTTTTTAACTCTAATTTTAAGTCCTCCTTCTCGAATAGTCTCGATTTTTCTTTATTTCAGACTCACCTTTTATTTTAAAACCTCGATTTTGCAAACCCCCATGGTTGAGCTATATTTTAAGCCCTACCTATATTTTAAGTCATGGATTTTGCAAACCACATAGTTGACCTATATTTCAGACTCACCTTTTATTTTAAGCCCTCTTCATAGACCCCACCCCCCTGGTTGAGCTATATTTTAAGCTCCCCTTCTCGAATAGTCTCGATTATTCTTTATTTCAGATTCACCTTTCATTTTAAGTCCTCTTCATAGACCCCACCCCCTTGGTTGACCTATATTTTAAGCCCTACCTATATTTTAAGCTCCCCTTCTCGAATACTCTCGATTTTTCTTTATTTCAGACTAACCTTTTATTTTAAAACCACGATTTTGCAAACCCCCTGGTTGAGCTATATTTTAAACTCCCCTTCTCGAATAGTCTCGATTTTTCTTTATTTCAGACTCACCTTTTATTTTAAGCCCTCTTCATAGACCCCACCCCCCCTGGTTGACCTATATTTTAAGCTCCCCTTCTCGAATAGTCTCGATTTTTCTTTATTTCAGACCCCCCAATGGTTGACTTATATTTTAAACCCTCCACTTGCAAACCCCCTGGTTGACCTATATTTTAAGCCCTACCTATATTTTAAGCTCCCCTTCTCGAATAGTCTCGATTTTTCTTTATTTCAGACTCGCCTTTTATTTTAAAACTTCGATTTTGCAAACCCCCTGGTTGAGCTATATTTTAAGCTCCCCTTCTCGAATAGTCTCGATTTTTCTTTATTTCAGACCCCCCAATGGTTGACTTATATTTTAAACCCTCCACTTGCAAACCCCCTGGTTGACCTATATTTTAAGCCCTACTTATATTTTAAGCTCCCCTTCTCGAATAGTCTCGATTTTTCTTTATTTCAGACTCGCCTTTTATTTTAAAACCTCGATTTTGCAAACCCCCTGGTTGAGCTATATTTTAAGCTCCCCTTCTCGAATAGTCTCGATTTTTCTTTATTTCAGACTCACCTATATTTTAAGCCCGGGATTTTGCAGACCCTCCTGGTTGACCTATATTTTAAACCCTACCTATATTTTAAGTCCCCTCCTTCCCTCGGATTACAAGTCTCAGAATAATTCCGCAGAAAAGGATGACACGTCTCAATTGTAAAATTCAACTCAAAGTAAAATTCTTATTAATTAAAACCCTTTCTATTAAAAGTTACCTCTATTAAAAATCTTTTGCTATTCATTTTGCCAGGACTGCTAAACGATTCCCTTTTATTAAAACTCTGGTATTCATTTTTTCCAACCCCGTTAATCGATCCCCTAGTAAATAAAAACTCTCACTCACCTTTATTAAAATCATCCAGCGCTCGTAATAAATCAGTTTACTCTAGATGGGTTTAATCGAAAAAAAAAATCATTCCATCGCTAGCGTACCTCCACGTTAATTTCGGGAAAAAGCCTCATCGGATCCAAGGTCCACGTATTTTACTAGAAGAATGACACAGTAACTGTTCCACAGAAAAATTAATAAAATTTGGTTTAAATTATTCGTAGGACTTGTATATAAGATCTACTTTGCAATAGACGTTCAACAGGCTAAAAGTTTTCCAAGTCCGTTATCAGTGTATCGGAAATCGTACGTTTCCTGTAGACATCCTTCAGATCGTTTATTAGGGGGTAGCAACAGCACTTTCGCCACATCACACGATATGGTGCAATCCTTTATCAGCTGGAAGATCAAAAGGTCAAATGTCCAGCGCTTCACTGTGTCTGCATTTGACACTGATAAGGTTTAAAAACAGATGTTTCCTAGAATCCACATTGCCTTCTCAGATTGGACTTTGACCCCTATGTCGCAACCGACCATATTTTAAGTCCTCTTCATAGACCCCATGGTTGACCTATATTTTAAGTCCCCTTCTCGAATTTTCTTGTTTTTCCCCTGTTTAACCCATATTTTAAGCCCTCCCCTCTTCATAGACCCACCTATTGATCCACCTATATTTTAAGCTCCCCCTCTTTAAACCAAATCAGTTTTTGCGCATTTAATCGGTGTCATCCAACGTCCATACTATTTTTAGTACGTCTCTTGTATTTAAAAAAAAAAAAAATATTGGCTTTCGTCGTCGTATTTGAACGCGCTACCTCAGTGCCGATAGCTGAAGCGTCATCGCCAGGGCGCGGATTTTTGCGGAGATAAATCTCAACTCTGGCCCTGCTATCCGCTCGACAATATTTGCTACTGATAAAACGATTTCCTTCGTTAAAAATAAAAACTAATTGAATAATGGGCTATCACTGGGAAAATACTGGGAAGAACCCAAACTGATTTCGTGCTAAAACATCTCCAGATTTCAGCTTACTTGAAAAACTATTGTTAGAAATGAACCAGTGACTTGAATCACTCAACTTTCATAAGAATACACAATTATGGTACAGTGTCGGGAAGAAATATGTTTCAACGAAATTCAATTGCATGTATTACGATCAGAAAAATAATTTAGTGGACAAAGTTTAAAATAGTTATTAAATGGTACCTTACAGTGCAAGTGCGCTTCAGGCGAAAAGCCTCCCCTTCGAACACTGCACCCCGTTTTTCCGAAGTAACTGTGTCACAAGTCTTCCTACATCATCCCTAAACAGAGAATCGGATTCAATGTGCAAGAAGATCAAGACCTCATTTGAAGGAGCACATAGTGGATACTGTACTCCATAGTGAAATGAACATTAGCCTCTTGCGGGACCCAGTTATATCCCTACTCCAAGAGAATTACTAATGAAAACGTGCTATTGTTAATGTATGTAATTCCGACAAAAAATGTTTTAGCCACTTTGTATCCTGCAATAGGAAACACTGAACACCTTAACAACTATATATATACTTTTAGAAGAAAACACATCAGGTCTAATTTTCCCTTTAACAATCTGGATACGAGAAAGAGATGTTCCCACTCTATATCACACCATTCAGATTTAAAGCGCACGCAAATCTCCTACTGTTGTCAGACGATGAAAAGCAGCATTATTGTTCCATTAAGAATTTGTTTCTATGAAATTCAAAGGGAGAATGCTGTTTTCCATATTATAGGGAATGCAATTAATACATTCCTTGCAGATGGATGTCCTTTAGGTTATGAAGTAATCTTATTAGAACGCTTAAAATTGAGATGACACACGTTAGCTCCTCCGAGAAGCGCTAGGAGGTAGAAGAATATACCCGTGTAATGAAAATATTCATTCGACATAAAAAAAAAAACCTACGCCAATATCACGTACACTGACGTGCTCCTCTTAGCTGATGTGTTTGGTGGCAGATACTGACCCCTGCTATGTTTACGCAGCTCCTGCCTTCATACCTGAAGATGACAAATACTAGAGTTGATAACCTACAATGTACCTTTATGGAAGGCATACGAGGAGGAATTTCGGTGATATGCAGACAACGAGCATTTAGAATGAAAAACTGATTGCAAGTTTGCTTTACTGTCATACAAACCTGAAAAGAGATGAATTGGGTAGTACTTTACCCATGATACGCCCTGTGACTAGGTCGTTAAATCAAATTACATGCATAAACGAAAATTAGAAAAACAACGAAATGGTTGGTAAATTCAATGAGAATCACTAAAATGTAAAGAGTGTTGGAATATCTGTAAATGCACACACATTTCAGTGGATAGGTGAATATTTTCACAATTCTTTGGAAGTGGAAGGCACAATAACTGTAAAACATACTGTGACGAGAGAGAAAGTATAAAAATGTAGTGGGATGGTTGTAAAAAATCGCTTCAAAACAGAAAATTACAATGCAAATACTGTAAGATAGAAAAAAACGACTATTCGACGGTTATTCCAAGCCGCTATCTCACGCTCTTTTCAGTTTTCCTGGTTCTATAGTTCCTTGGTACGTAGCGCATAAGTGTGGGTGTAGTTGGCTATTTTTCGTTGCAAACACAAGTTGTTTTCACTATTAGTTATTTTTCCTGCATGATAATACACATTTCTATACTACATTGCGTACACACGGATGGACGAATATCACAAAATACTTTGCATATAGAAAACATCAGTAAAGAACCACAGAAGTTTGGAAATTTAAAATCTGAAAACTCAGTGTTTATAAGAAAACAACAATATTTTCAATATTTCCATGAAAAGGTCGGTCCCAGAATCGATCCACTAGACCTAACTTTGCATTCTCTGACTTCAACCACCGATAAAACGTAATGTAAGCTCTCTCGTCGGTTATCCCAAGTCGCTATCTCTTCTCAGAGTTTCTGGTCCCTTCGGTACGTTTGAATAAGTGCATAAGTGCGGGTGAAGATGGCTATTTTCCGCTGCAAACACAAGTTTTTCGACAAAGATAGGGTGTTTCACTACAATCTAACATGGGATTTCATGTGTGTTTAGTTATTTTTCCTGCATGAGAATATTTCTAATCCTTCTCATAGACAGCAGGTTAGTTACTTCGGATCTAACAAAGCCAAGGTTTGAGATCCATAGTAAGACATGAATGTTTGTGTTGTTTTCCTACCAAGATCCCGACATCCTCTCATCACCTTCTACTGGGTCGTATGAAAAAATCCTGTAACTATTACGACAATTAGCTGCGTGAAGGCGCATTTATTTTTAAAGCAAAGACACACTAATTTCGGACTCGCTAGCTAGAGAATGATATATTAACTTGCTAAAGTTTGATTTTAATGATCAGATAGTGTATACATCACCACTTTTTTAGTTCATACTAATATCTTCTAACTTTCAAAGGAAATATTGTCTCATTATAAGCGATTTCATACAAAGAGATACGCACGCTATGCTTCACATTTAAATCTATAGAGATAACGATCACTACCCATGGAACACATCTGTGAAAAAACACGCTGTGATAGGGTTTGAGAAAGATTTTTACCCCATGGGGGTGCTGCACTGCAGGAAAGCACATTATCTTTGATATCAGAACCTACATGAAAGTTATACTGTTTCGGTTTGAGAAAGATTCTTTAGTTCACAGGGCACCGCATGAATAAGCGCATAAGTGTGGGTGAAGATGGCTATTTTTCGCTGCAAACACAAGTTTTTCGACAAGATAGGGTGTTTCACTGCAATCTAACACGGGATTTCATGTTTGTTTAGTTATTTTTCCTGCATGAGAATATTTCTAATCTATCTCATAGACAGCAGGTTAGTTACTTCTGATCTAACAAAGCCAAGGTCTGAGATCCATAGTAAGACATGAACGTTTGTGATGTTTTCCTACCAAGACCCCGACATCCTCTCACATGAAATATTACTGTACTAGGATCTAGAAAAATCACTATCCATTACATTAATTTTTTTTATTACATTCATGTATTTCACCCCATTTTCTTGTCAAGAGCTAAAATTATTTGATGAATGAACGACAAAATATCTTCAAATGCAGTGGACGCATGACAGAATAACTTCAAAATAAGTTCCAATAGCTGAAAAAACAACTGTAAAAAATTAGATAAATACACACCGGGAAAGAGAGAATTGCTTTCAAAACATTAAAATACCTTAAATGTGTGGCTGAATCACCTCCAAATATCTCCAGCACACTGCACTCTATGTTTCACATTTAAATCTATAGAAATAACGATCACTACCCATGGAACACATCTGTGAAAAAACACGGTATGATAGGGTTTGAGAAAGATTTTTAGCCTATGGGGTGGTTCACCGCAGGAAAGCACATTATTTTTGATATCAGAACCTACGTGAAAGTTATACTGTTTGGGTTGAGAAAGATTCTTTAGTTCTCAGGGCACCGCATGAATAAGCGCATAAGTGTGGGTGAAGATGGCTATTTTTCGCTGCAAACACAAGTTTTTCGACAAAGATAGGGTGTTTCACTACAATCGAACACGGTATTTCGTATTTGTTTAGTTATTTTTCCCTGCATATTTCTATACTAGTGTGGAATTCTTAGAACAAGTGGTACTATGTTCGTTTCAAAGTGGTTCTGGCAAGCATCCTTTTTTTGATAATGTCATGCACCCTGTTTGGAAAGAACACTGTGTATGGAGCATTACTCCTGTAAATTCCATAAGCATAATGATTTCAGCTGTATGTGAACCAAACATTCACTTGAGAAGAATATTTAAAAAACATCAGTGTGAACTCATGGATACATAAAACGTGTCTCTTTCTTGTGTCTCTTCATATCTATATACTATTCTCACGAACACAAAAGATAGAACTTTCGAAGGAAGATGATCAGTGCAACAGTTAAGAAACTGATTTTCTGTGTTTTGGGGCTTTTCACCAATGCCATCTAGGGGCAAATATGTTGACTGACTGATTCGAGTAAAAACAAGATTATTACTTTTAAGCAGACGGTTTATGAATATGTAGGAGAATGTTTTTCTGATCTTATGCAAAATATATTCTTGTGTGGTGTATGGTATTATTCAACGGATGTCTTTCTAAGTGTATGCATATATCCGTGCAATAGACTAAGTTTTTTCTCACACACTTGTTTCGTCTCTGTAATTGTATGTTTGTGCGTGCGTATGCTTTCATGTTTGTGTGTGTGTGTGTGTTTCTGTTTGCGGATGAGTGTGTGCGTGCGTATGTTTTCATGTGTGTGTGTATACGTCTTCATGTCTCTGTGTGTGTGTGTGTGTGTGTTTCATCTTTATGTGTATATGTTATCGTATGTGTGTTTTGTTCACATGCAAGAATAAACATATTGTCTTACGGACACTTGCTTGCTACAGAAGAAGCTAACAATTTAAAACGAGACTAGTGGTTACGCAAAATATTTCATCACAGATCTTAACTTCAATACTCATATTTCAGGAGATGTAAGGATTTTTCTTCAGCACGTTCGAATATTTTTTGAACACGACTGTCTTACGTTACGTTTCCTGTCAGATGTCTCGTAACGAACAAAGCGTGTGTGTGTGTGTTTTGCTAATACAGAAGAGGACATTCAACCGAGAATATTTCAAACTTAGAATAACACAACATCCTGATGCGTTAAGAACGAAGTGGAGGGATACTAACAGCTGAAACACGACCTGAAGCGATCGAAATCCTGTTGTTTCGCGCAAGGGGACGAAGGGTGATAAATCGTAATACTACAGAAAAAATCCAGTTGTTTCAAAAAAGAGACCTCTTTTTTGAAACACAAACGTTTCCTTTTGTTTCCAGTTGTTTCAAAAAAGAGACCTCTTTTTTGAAACAAGGATTTTTTCTGTAGTATTACGATTTATCACCCTTCGTCCCCTTGCGCGAAACAACAGGATTTCGATCGCTTCAGGTCGTGTTTCAGCTGTTAGTATCCCTCCACTTCGTTCTTAATGCATCAGGATGTTGTGTTATTCTAAGTTTGAAATATTCTCGGTTGAATGTCCTCTTCTGTATTAGCAAAACACACACACACACGCTTTGTTCGTTACGAGACATCTGACAGGAAACGTAACGTAAGACAGTCGTGTTCAAAAAATATTCGAACGTGCTGAAGAAAAATCCTTACATCTCCTGAAATATGAGTATTGAAGTTAAGATCTGTGATGAAATATTTTGCGTAACCACTAGTCTCGTTTTAAATTGTTAGCTTCTTCTGTAGCAAGCAAGTGTCCGTAAGACAATATGTTTATTCTTGCATGTGAACAAAACACACATACGATAACATATACACATAAAGATGAAACACACACACACACACACAGAGACATGAAGACGTATACACACACACATGAAAACATACGCACGCACACACTCATCCGCAAACAGAAACACACACACACACAAACATGAAAGCATACGCACGCACAAACATACAATTACAGAGACGAAACAAGTGTGTGAGAAAAAACTTAGTCTATTGCACGGATATATGCATACACTTAGAAAGACATCCGTTGAATAATACCATACACCACACAAGAATATATTTTGCATAAGATCAGAAAAACATTCTCCTACATATTCATAAACCGTCTGCTTAAAAGTAATAATCTTGTTTTTACTCGAATCAGTCAGTCAACATATTTGCCCCTAGATGGCATTGGTGAAAAGCCCCAAAACACAGAAAATCAGTTTCTTAACTGTTGCACTGATCATCTTCCTTCGAAAGTTCTATCTTTTGTGTTCGTGAGAATAGTATATAGATATGAAGAGACACAAGAAAGAGACACGTTTTATGTATCCATGAGTTCACACTGATGTTTTTTAAATATTCTTCTCAAGTGAATGTTTGGTTCACATACAGCTGAAATCATTATGCTTATGGAATTTACAGGAGTAATGCTCCATACACAGTGTTCTTTCCAAACAGGGTGCATGACATTATCAAAAAAAGGGTGCTTGCCAGAACCACTTTGAAACGAACATAGTACCACTTGTTCTAAGAATTCCACACTAGTATAGAAATATGCAGGGAAAAATAACTAAACAAATACGAAATACCGTGTTCGATTGTAGTGAAACACCCTATCTTTGTCGAAAAACTTGTGTTTGCAGCGAAAAATAGCCATCTTCACCCACACTTATGCGCTTATTCATGCGGTGCCCTGAGAACTAAAGAATCTTTCTCAACCCAAACAGTATAACTTTCACGTAGGTTCTGATATCAAAAATAATGTGCTTTCCTGCGGTGAACCACCCCATAGGCTAAAAATCTTTCTCAAACCCTATCATACCGTGTTTTTTCACAGATGTGTTCCATGGGTAGTGATCGTTATTTCTATAGATTTAAATGTGAAACATAGAGTGCAGTGTGCTGGAGATATTTGGAGGTGATTCATCCACACATTTAAGGTATTTTAATGTTTTGAAAGCAATTCTCTCTTTCCCGGTGTGTATTTATCTAATTTTTTACAGTTGTTTTTTCAGCTATTGGAACTTATTTTGAAGTTATTCTGTCATGCGTCCACTGCATTTGAAGATATTTTGTCGTTCATTCATCAAATAATTTTAGCTCTTGACAAGAAAATGGGGTGAAATACATGAATGTAATAAAAAAAATTAATGTAATGGATAGTGATTTTTCTAGATCCTAGTACAGTAATATTTCATGTGAGAGGATGTCGGGGTCTTGGTAGGAAAACAACACAAACGTTCATGTCTTACTATGGATCTCAGACCTTGGCTTTGTTAGATCAGAAGTAACTAACCTGCTGTCTATGAGATAGATTAGAAATATTCTCATGCAGGAAAAATAACTAAACAAACATGAAATCCCGTGTTAGATTGCAGTGAAACACCCTATCTTGCCGAAAAACTTGTGTTTGCAGCGAAAAATAGCCATCTTCACCCACACTTATGCGCTTATTCATGCGGTGCCCTGTGAACTAAAGAATCTTTCTCAAACCGAAACAGTATAACTTTCATGTAGGTTCTGATATCAAAGATAATGTGCTTTCCTGCAGTGCAGCACCCCCATGGGGTAAAAAATCTTTCTCAAACCCTATCACAGCGTGTTTTTTCACAGATGTGTTCCATGGGTAGTGATCGTTATCTCTATAGATTTAAATGTGAAGCATAGCGTGCGTATCTCTTTGTATGAAATCGCTTATAATGAGACAATATTTCCTTTGAAAGTTAGAAGATATTAGTATGAACTAAAAAAGTGGTGATGTATACACTATCTGATCATTAAAATCAAACTTTAGCAAGTTAATATATCATTCTCTAGCTAGCGAGTCCGAAATTAGTGTGTCTTTGCTTTAAAAATAAATGCGCCTTCACGCAGCTAATTGTCGTAATAGTTACAGGATTTTTTCATACGACCCAGTAGAAGGTGATGAGAGGATGTCGGGATCTTGGTAGGAAAACAACACAAACATTCATGTCTTACTATGGATCTCAAACCTTGGCTTTGTTAGATCCGAAGTAACTAACCTGCTGTCTATGAGAAGGATTAGAAATATTCTCATGCAGGAAAAATAACTAAACACACATGAAATCCCATGTTAGATTGTAGTGAAACACCCTATCTTTGTCGAAAAACTTGTGTTTGCAGCGGAAAATAGCCATCTTCACCCGCACTTATGCACTTATTCAAACGTACCGAGGGGACCAGAAACTCTGAGAAGAGATAGCGACTTGGGATTACCGACGAGAGAGCTTATATTACGTTTTATCGGTGGTTGAAGTCAGAGAATGCAAAGTTAGGTCTAGTGGATCGATTCTGGGACCGACCTTTTCATGGAAATATTGAAAATATTGTTGTTTTCTTATAAACACTGAGTTTTCAGATTTTAAATTTCCAAACTTCTGTGGTTCTTTACTGATGTTTTCTATATGCAAAGTATTTTGTGATATTCGTCCATCCGTGTGTACGCAATGTAGTATAGAAATGTGTATTATCATGCAGGAAAAATAACTAATAGTGGAAACAACTTGTGTTTGCAACGAAAAATAGCCAACTACACCCACACTTATGCGCTACGTACCAAGGAACTATAGAACCAGGAAAACTGAAAAGAGCGTGAGATAGCGGCTTGGAATAACCGTCGAATAGTCGTTTTTTTCTATCTTACAGTATTTGCATTGTAATTTTCTGTTTTGAAGCGATTTTTTACAACCATCCCACTACATTTTTATACTTTCTCTCTCGTCACAGTATGTTTTACAGTTATTGTGCCTTCCACTTCCAAAGAATTGCGAAAATATTCACCTATCCACTGAAATGTGTGTGCATTTACAGATATTCCAACACTCTTTACATTTTAGTGATTCTCATTGAATTTACCAACCATTTCGTTGTTTTTCTAATTTTCGTTTATGCATGTAATTTGATTTAACGACCTAGTCACAGGGCGTATCATGGGTAAAGTACTACCCAATTCATCTCTTTTCAGGTTTGTATGACAGTAAAGCAAACTTGCAATCAGTTTTTCATTCTAAATGCTCGTTGTCTGCATATCACCGAAATTCCTCCTCGTATGCCTTCCATAAAGGTACATTGTAGTTTATCAACTCTAGTATTTGTCATCTTCAGGTATGAAGGCAGGAGCTGCGTAAACATAGCAGGGGTCAGTATCTGCCACCAAACACATCAGCTAAGAGGAGCACGTCAGTGTACGCGATATTGGCGTAGGTTTTTTTTTTTATGTCGAATGAATATTTTCATTACACGGGTATATTCTTCTACCTCCTAGCGCTTCTCGGAGGAGCTAACGTGTGTCATCTCAATTTTAAGCGTTCTAATAAGATTACTTCATAACCTAAAGGACATCCATCTGCAAGGAATGTATTAATTGCATTCCCTATAATATGGAAAACAGCATTCTCCCTTTGAATTTCATAGAAACAAATTCTTAATGGAACAATAATGCTGCTTTTCATCGTCTGACAACAGTAGGAGATTTGCGTGCGCTTTAAATCTGAATGGTGTGATATAGAGTGGGAACATCTCTTTCTCGTATCCAGATTGTTAAAGGGAAAATTAGACCTGATGTGTTTTCTTCTAAAAGTATATATATAGTTGTTAAGGTGTTCAGTGTTTCCTATTGCAGGATACAAAGTGGCTAAAACATTTTTTGTCGGAATTACATACATTAACAATAGCACGTTTTCATTAGTAATTCTCTTGGAGTAGGGATATAACTGGGTCCCGTAAGAGGCTAATGTTCATTTCACTATGGAGTACAGTATCCACTATGTGCTCCTTCAAATGAGGTCTTGATCTTCTTGCACATTGAATCCGATTCTCTGTTTAGGGATGATGTAGGAAGACTTGTGACACAGTTACTTCGGAAAAACGGGGTGCAGTGTTCGAAGGGGAGGCTTTTCGCCTGAAGCGCACTTGCACTGTAAGGTACCATTTAATAACTATTTTAAACTTTGTCCACTAAATTATTTTTCTGATCGTAATACATGCAATTGAATTTCGTTGAAACATATTTCTTCCCGACACTGTACCATAATTGTGTATTCTTATGAAAGTTGAGTGATTCAAGTCACTGGTTCATTTCTAACAATAGTTTTTCAAGTAAGCTGAAATCTGGAGATGTTTTAGCACGAAATCAGTTTGGGTTCTTCCCAGTATTTTCCCAGTGATAGCCCATTATTCAATTAGTTTTTATTTTTAACGAAGGAAATCGTTTTATCAGTAGCAAATATTGTCGAGCGGATAGCAGGGCCAGAGTTGAGATTTATCTCCGCAAAAATCCGCGCCCTGGCGATGACGCTTCAGCTATCGGCACTGAGGTAGCGCGTTCAAATACGACGACGAGAGCCAATATTTTTTTTTTTTTAAATACAAGAGACGTACTAAAAATAGTATGGACGTTGGATGACACCGATTAAATGCGCAAAAACTGATTTGGTTTAAAGAGGGGGAGCTTAAAATATAGGTGGATCAATAGGTGGGTCTATGAAGAGGGGAGGGCTTAAAATATGGGTTAAACAGGGGAAAAACAAGAAAATTCGAGAAGGGGACTTAAAATATAGGTCAACCATGGGGTCTATGAAGAGGACTTAAAATATGGTCGGTTGCGACATAGGGGTCAAAGTCCAATCTGAGAAGGCAATGTGGATTCTAGGAAACATCTGTTTTTAAACCTTATCAGTGTCAAATGCAGACACAGTGAAGCGCTGGACATTTGACCTTTTGATCTTCCAGCTGATAAAGGATTGCACCATATCGTGTGATGTGGCGAAAGTGCTGTTGCTACCCCCTAATAAACGATCTGAAGGATGTCTACAGGAAACGTACGATTTCCGATACACTGATAACGGACTTGGAAAACTTTTAGCCTGTTGAACGTCTATTGCAAAGTAGATCTTATATACAAGTCCTACGAATAATTTAAACCAAATTTTATTAATTTTTCTGTGGAACAGTTACTGTGTCATTCTTCTAGTAAAATACGTGGACCTTGGATCCGATGAGGCTTTTTCCCGAAATTAACGTGGAGGTACGCTAGCGATGGAATGATTTTTTTTTTCGATTAAACCCATCTAGAGTAAACTGATTTATTACGAGCGCTGGATGATTTTAATAAAGGTGAGTGAGAGTTTTTATTTACTAGGGGATCGATTAACGGGGTTGGAAAAAATGAATACCAGAGTTTTAATAAAAGGGAATCGTTTAGCAGTCCTGGCAAAATGAATAGCAAAAGATTTTTAATAGAGGTAACTTTTAATAGAAAGGGTTTTAATTAATAAGAATTTTACTTTGAGTTGAATTTTACAATTGAGACGTGTCATCCTTTTCTGCGGAATTATTCTGAGACTTGTAATCCGAGGGAAGGAGGGGACTTAAAATATAGGTAGGGTTTAAAATATAGGTCAACCAGGAGGGTCTGCAAAATCCCGGGCTTAAAATATAGGTGAGTCTGAAATAAAGAAAAATCGAGACTATTCGAGAAGGGGAGCTTAAAATATAGCTCAACCAGGGGGTTTGCAAAATCGAGGTTTTAAAATAAAAGGCGAGTCTGAAATAAAGAAAAATCGAGACTATTCGAGAAGGGGAGCTTAAAATATAAGTAGGGCTTAAAATATAGGTCAACCAGGGGGTTTGCAAGTGGAGGGTTTAAAATATAAGTCAACCATTGGGGGGTCTGAAATAAAGAAAAATCGAGACTATTCGAGAAGGGGAGCTTAAAATATAGCTCAACCAGGGGGTTTGCAAAATCGAAGTTTTAAAATAAAAGGCGAGTCTGAAATAAAGAAAAATCGAGACTATTCGAGAAGGGGAGCTTAAAATATAGGTAGGGCTTAAAATATAGGTCAACCAGGGGGTTTGCAAGTGGAGGGTTTAAAATATAAGTCAACCATTGGGGGGTCTGAAATAAAGAAAAATCGAGACTATTCGAGAAGGGGAGCTTAAAATATAGGTCAACCAGGGGGGGTGGGGTCTATGAAGAGGGCTTAAAATAAAAGGTGAGTCTGAAATAAAGAAAAATCGAGACTATTCGAGAAGGGGAGTTTAAAATATAGCTCAACCAGGGGGTTTGCAAAATCGTGGTTTTAAAATAAAAGGTTAGTCTGAAATAAAGAAAAATCGAGAGTATTCGAGAAGGGGAGCTTAAAATATAGGTAGGGCTTAAAATATAGGTCAACCAAGGGGGTGGGGTCTATGAAGAGGACTTAAAATGAAAGGTGAATCTGAAATAAAGAATAATCGAGACTATTCGAGAAGGGGAGCTTAAAATATAGCTCAACCAGGGGGGTGGGGTCTATGAAGAGGGCTTAAAATAAAAGGTGAGTCTGAAATATAGGTCAATTATGTGGTTTGCAAAATCCATGACTTAAAATATAGGTAGGGCTTAAAATATAGCTCAACCATGGGGGTTTGCAAAATCGAGGTTTTAAAATAAAAGGTGAGTCTGAAATAAAGAAAAATCGAGACTATTCGAGAAGGGGAGTTTAAAATATAGGTGGGTCAACCAGGGGGTTTGCAAAATCGAGGTTTTAAAATAAAAGGTGAGTCTGAAATATAGGTCAACCATGTGGTTTGCAAAATCCATGACTTAAAATATAGGTAGGGCTTAAAATATAGGTCAACCAGGGGGTTTGTAAAATCGAGGTTTTAAAATAAAAGGTGAGTCTGAAATAAAGAAAAATCGAGACTATTCGAGAAGGAGGACTTAAAATTAGAGTTAAAAACTAGATAGCACAAGGGGTTAAAAGGGGAAGGAATTTTTAATTATGAATTATTAATTATGAATTATTAATACCACGACAGTTGCTACGCCAGGGTCAATTTCCTGTTGATTGCAACATAGGGGTCAAAGTTCAGAAGGCAGCGTGGCCCAGCACAGGTCAATTTCCGGTCGATTGCGACATAGGGGGTCCAAGTCAAGAAGGTAACGTGGACGATTGCGACATAGGGGGGGAAAGCACTTCCGGGGGACTTGCCGGTTGTGATGAAACTACTTATGGCAAAGAAAACGTCTAGAAGTTTGCAATCATTTTATTGCTGCAACTATGTTTGTCATAACCTTTAAATATTTTTATTTGTCCTTTTTGCCTTTAAACCTGATTTAGGGCCATGACGTTTTAAATTCCACTGGTGCATTAGCTTGAGTTAATAAAAAAATTTGACCTTTTCTGGAGTTCCTTTTCGATATCGGGACCCTATGTAGTACAGGAAATTAACACTACGTACATAAACACTACTAATCCTTTTGTGAGAACGTATATTAATCTATATCCTAGATTTGTTATCACTGAAACATATCAATAAAATAATCAATTCACTGAAACATATCATTCACTGAAATATATCAAAATAGAAGCTTCTGAACCTTGTTGAAATAGGACTTTTTATGGTTGATGAGAAAGTATGTTCTGCCACCATCTGTTGACTGAATATGCAAGAATCAAACTCGATACGTTGCATTTTAATAATCTTATAATAATAAAAGAAGGTGTCTCTCTTTGTGCCTATTGCAGGGGTGTAGCCATTGGCTGGATGGCGGGGGAGGCTTCCCCCTAAAGTAACTCGGAGTTGGAAAACTTCGAAGCGACTTCGTAAAATCTAGTTAGTAAATCTGCGTTTATTTGGGATACTACGATCTGCTGTAACAGTTCCCTGGTTTGTCACGAATACTATCATTCATCGAGATCTAAATTGTGAAACAATTCTCCAATCCATCAAGAAAATGGCCTACTACTGTGGCATATAAACTGACAGGCTCCTGTCAGACCTCTGTGGCAAGCAGCTGCTTGAGTGGGTATTTTTTTTTATATTGTCGGCATTCCATCTCTCAATAAACAGTTTCTTTAAACGTCCCACTAGCCATTTTCTCTCCATAGGTAGTTGGAATGTGAGGACTCTGCACAGAGCTTTTTCTCTTGATGTCCTCACACAAGAATTCCACCATTATAATTTAGATATTCTCGGCTTACAAGATACCAGATGGACAGATAAAGGTCAGATTCTTAAAAATAATCTTAAATTTCTCTTTTCAGGGAGGGACGACAATAAGCATCACCAAGGCGTGGGTCTGTTTCTCAGCAGACACGCTAGTGATGTGCTTCTAGGATATGAGTGCATTAATGAAAGGTTTCTTACAGCAAAATTTCAGACAAGCGTTAAAGACTTTAATGTTATCTGCTGTTATGCCCACACTGAGGATGCCGATGAGGATGAGAAGGATAGGTTTTATGAACAACTTCAGGATATTTTGAATTCTGTCAAGAAAGGAAATATTACCCTTGTTCTTGGTGACTTCAATGCCAAAGTTGGCACTGACTCTGACCTTTGGGGAGGAGTAATAGGCCCTTTTGGTATTGGTAGCTGCAATAGCAATGGGCAACGTCTCCTACAGGTAAGTAAACTCAATGGATTCAGAATAACTAACACTTATTACAAACACCGCGACATACATAAGTACACATGGGTTTCACCTGATGGGCTGCATAAGAATATGATTGATTACATATTAATTAACAGCAAATGGACTAGTTCTGTTAGGAATACCAGGGCATATAGGGGAGCTGAAATTGGATCTGACCATTACCTTGTTAAAAGTGTGTTGCAACTTAAACTTAAAAAGTGTTGTGCTAGGGTTAAAAAATTTACTTTTAATACTGAAGCTCTGAAAGATCCAGTTATAGCCAAAGCTTACCATGATAGGTTACTTAGTCATTATGACAGTCATGGTTTGCTTACTACTGAAGTTGAGGAAGAATGGGATCATTTTAAACAGGCTTTTTTGGACACTAACAGTACTCTTTTAGGAAAAAAGGAGCAGAAGAGGCTGAATTATCTTAGTGATAAGGCACTTGAGCTTATTTCGGAAAGAAAGAACTGCAGGAATGTTCTTAATCAATACCCTACTAGTCCTAATAGAAAGCATTACCGAGAACTTAATAAACGTGTAAAAGATCAGTTAGCTGCTGATAAGAATCTTTGGCTTGATGGTTTGGCTGACAAAGCCGAGGAAACAGTTAGACAGCACAACAGCAGAGAGCTGTACCAGTTAGTTAATGTTTTGTGTGGTAGAAATCGGACAGGTATACAGGGATTGAAGGATAAACAAGGTAAGGTTATAGAAGGTGAGGATTCTGTCATGGCTAGGTGGGCTGAGCATTTCAGTGATGTTCTAAACAATGTGGTTAGTTCTATTCCCATTGTTTGCAATGATGATAGATGCATTGATGGCCCTATAATACAATCTGAAGTTATTTTGGCTGTTTCTAAACTTAAACTTCATAAATCCCAAGGGGTAGATGAAATTACTACCGAAATCCTTAGAGTTGGGAATGTTTCGGTTACCACTTGGATGACTGAAATTCTGAATTTCTTTTATGATAAAGGCATGGTTCCTAAGGATTTTACCAGAGCTATTGTTATCCCTATTTTCAAAAAAGGTGATCGCAGTTCTTGTGATAACTATAGGGGTCTCAGCCTACTCTCTGTTCCAGGTAAAGTTCTTTCCATGATTGTGCTTAATAGAATTAAGAATCTGATTGACAGTCAATTGCGTGATGAACAATGTGGATTCAGAAGTGGTAGGGGATGTGTAGATCAGATATTTTCACTTAGGCAGATTCTTGAAAAATGTTTAGAGTTTCAGAATCCTTTGGTTGCTAGCTTTGTTGATTTCAAAAAGGCTTTCGACTCTGTTGATCGTCATAATTTGTGGTTGATTGTGAAATCATATGATATACCAGACAAGTTAGTTAACATAATGAAAGCTGTCTATTATAACACTGAGTCGTGTGTGAGAGTTGGTAAGGCTTGTAGCAAATGGTTTAGCATTACTTCTGGTGTTCGACAAGGGCGCATTTTGTCTCCTTTTCCTTTAGCTTGGTTATTGATTATGTTATGCGAAATTCACTTCTAGGGAAAGATTTTGGCTTTAAATGGACTGGAGATACGAAAATTTTTGATTTAGATTATGCTGATGATTTAGCCCTTTTGGCAAATGATGTTGATGAGATGAACTCTTTCATTCGAGCTGTTGATGAGACTGGTAGTAGAGTAGGTTTGGTTATAAACAGAGAGAAAACTAAAGTGATGAAAATTGGTCAGGCAGGCTGTGATTCAGTTAATCTGAATGGTTGCACCCTTGAGCAGGTGTCACAGTTTAATTATCTTGGGAGTTATGTAACAGATAATGGTGATGTGCGGCATGAGATTAACAAACGAATAGGGATTGCTGCCGGGACGTTTAAGAATCTAGGGAGAGTGTGGAGAAATAAGCGTATACATCTAAAGACTAAAATTAGACTGTATAATAGTTTGGTTCTTCCTAGGGTTAGTTATGGTAGTGAAACTTGGACACTTTGTAAACAAGATAACAGGAAACTAGATGCTTTTGATTCCAGATGCTAACGTAGTATCTTGGGCATTAGGTGGTTCAAATTTGTAACTAATGATAAGGTTATGCAAAGGAGTTTGCAACCTCCTTTAAGCAGCATATTGTGCAGAGAGAGACTCCGTTGGTTTGGCCATGTTGCCCGTATGAATAATTATAGATTGGTGAATAGGGTTATGAATAGTGTGCCTAAAGGCCTCAGAAAGAAGGGGAGACCTAGGATGCGGTGGGCAGACAATGTCAAACAGGACCTTGTTAGAATTGGTGTGTAGTGGCCAGATGCAGTAGATGTAGCTCAGGATAGACTTGCTTGGAGAACTAAATTGCACGGTCTGGTTGGACCTCCGTAGCCCATGGCTGCTTGAGGATAATAATGATGATGATGACAGGTAGTGACTGCCGCCATCTGTTGAAAATTTTTACAAGTCGATATAAAATATGTTGAAAATATCTACAATTTTATAAAATATAATTGTATAAAACATGTTATCGAACACTGACTCATACTTCTCACTTTATAATAATAATATACCAAAAATTGTACAGTGTTAAAAATATTAAAAGGGTTTTGTTAAGCACAGCTACTACCTGTTTTACAAAAAAAGATTTTATTAATGACAATAATTTTGGTCGTTTTATGCAACATTTGTAAGGAACTGCATTTTTGAATTTTATCGAGGTGCGGTTGAACCGCGTCTGACTTTTTCGAAACGAAGCAGCTTGGGGTGCGGGTCAGTACTTGGCAGCGTGACCACTTGGCAACATCTCGTGTAGTTGGTAAAATTTTTCAGGTGTAGGGCCGATTAAAAATAAAAAAGAATCTCAAAGTTGTATTCAAAAATCTCCATGATGATATATAACTAATAAATAAAATAATAATAAATACCCCCTCAAGCAGCTGCTTGCCACAGAGGTCTAAAGGAGGATCTAAATAATGAACTGATTTATCTGGGATTTCAAATCTTCTAATATCTCAACTAAGGAGTGGTAATGATAACTACTACTAGCGATATTTCTTGTGCAGCTTCCAAAAAATGAAGCCAGCAAGAAAATTTATAACATTACGGATCTGTTCTATCTCAAAGTTAAAGTTGAGAGCTATTAGAAGAGTCCTGGAGCTACCCAGTGCAATCGTTGCCAGAGATTTGGCCACACTCAGGGCAGTTGTTTTAATTCTCGTAGGTGTGTTAAATGTGCAGGTCCTCATCTCACATCAACTTGCAACAGAAATAAAAAAGAAACGCCCACCCAAGTGGGCTAAATGTAACAAAGAACACACAGCAAACTCTAAAGGCTGTGAGTTCTATCCCAGGCCTAAAGAGACTCAAATTATGGATTGGATTGGATTGTTTTACCTCTGAACGGCACTTTTTGCACACAATGGGCTAAATAGCTAGGTCACATGGACCCCGAAGGCTCAGAGAAGGTTGGGGGAGGGAACCCACTGGAACAGCTGTTGGGAGACAGAGGGTCAGCGTTGAGATTTATCTCTGCAATATTCCCCGCCCAGCCCACGGTCAGTAGGGGACACCGATGGGCTTCGAAAAGCCACCGTCCTTCGGATGGGACATTAAGCTGTAGCCCCGTGTGTGGAAGAGCCATACCCTGTGCACGTTAAAGAACACGCTGGATGGCGTTGACGGGAGGCTACCATCTGTCTCTCAACAGCTTGTTCCAGTGGGTCCCCTCTCCCAACCTTCTCTGAGCCTTCGGGGTCCATATGACCTGGTCATTTAGCCCGTGGTGTGCAAAAAAGTGCCGCTCAGAGGTAAAACAACCCAACGTTGAAGAACACGCTGGATGGTCTTGACGGGAGCCTACCATCTGTCTCCCAACAGCTATTCCAGTGGGCCCCCTCCCCCAACCTTCTCTGAGCCTTCGAGGTCCATGTGACCTGGCCATTTAGCCCATGGTGTGCAAAAAAGTGCGGCTCAGGGGTAAAACAACCCAACCCATGGCTACTTAATGATGATGATAACTCTATAACTCTTGGTACTAAAGTGTACAGAACATAAGTAACTAAAGTGACTAAATTGCACACACGCCACATCAATGAACATGGTGGCCACTACCTCATCGATTCGCCGAGGATTCCCTTGATTGGTCAATCCGCCCAGTCCTAAGCTATGTCAAATTAAAACGCCCTGAGCTGTGGAAGATTTAAAAGTTCATTAGATCGTCTTAAATTTGCTATGGCTAAGTGTTCGGATCCCACTCATGACAAAAAAATATTTTTCAGCTGAATATTTCTTGGGTCGCACTCAGTCTTGTTTTCAAAGCGTTTCTTTATTCCAAGAAATTTTATATAGAATTCGCATTCCTCTTTACACTGAATCGTTAAACATCAACACACAAAGAGGATAAATAAGAAATTTAAAAAAAAGTTCTTACAAAATGTATGCAGAATTTTATGTTTTTTTAAATATTTTTAAGCAACCAGTTATTAAACAAAACAAAAAAACTAAAGTAATTTGAGTTAGGAGCTTTCGTTGTCTGTACCGCGTGAAGCGGGATTCATGTTACGGTGCACGGCTAACGCTGTGCACAACGTTTCAAAATTAAGAGAAGACGTAATGTACTCATTGAGCAATCGGCAAAATCTTCCAATGTAAGGTCAAGCGAGGATGTCAAAGCGAGGCTAACCACTTATTAGTGCAATCGATAAAAAATGAAATCAGCGAAATCTATTTGTCAACTGGCCTCAAAGCAGAACAGTTTTCGGCAAGAAAAAAAATTGAAATGGAGGAAAATTTTACCTCTGTCTTCGAACATGCGGCCCCAAAAAAACTAGAAGTCTCCTCCATTACTTCTATTCGCGATGAGGAAAAGGGGGGGAAATTTTAGGCACTGAAAATATCAAAAAAGAATTTGTTAAATTTTTCGAAAAACTGTTTTGTGAGGACCAGCTCCACGAAGACGACATGGAAAGCTGGCTAATGAATTGTCCAAAAATAGCTGAAGATCAAAAATCGATGCTCGATGAACCAATCACTGGTCATGAGGTGGAAAAAGCTATAAAAAAAATGAAATCGGGAAGCGCCGCCGGCACTGACGGCTTCCCGATAGAATTTTATAAAGCATTCTGTAAGCCACTTCGGATCCCGCTGGCCAATCTATTTAACAGCTTGATTGAAGCAGGGGAAATGTCAACAAACATGAAAAGAGCAAAAATTGCACTTTTAGGTAAACGACCTGATGGAAAAAATTTTTCAGTTAATGATTGGAGACCAATTTCTGTGTTGAACAGTGATTATAAGATTTTTGCAAAAGTTATTATGATCAGATTGAGTAAAATTCTTTCGACTCTTATTGGGCCTTTGCAAACTTGCTCGGTGGGGGGAAGAAAAATTAATCGAAATTTGAGCATTTTAGCGGACGCAGTAGACTACATAATTTTAAAACGTAGTAAATGCTGCTTACTCTCTGTTGATCAAAATAAGGCTTTTGATAGAGTGTCTCATACCTTTTTGTGGCGCCTATTTAAAGCTCATAACTTCGGTAATAATTTCATAAACACTCTTAAATGTTTATATAAAAATATTGAAAGTGGTGTCAGTGTGAATGGGAGCATTTCTGACTTTTTCCGAGTCTCCAAAGGAGTGAGACAGGGATGCCCTCTGTCACCTCTGGTTTTTGTTTTGACGATTGAAACTTTAGCTAGGAAAATTCAAGCTGACCGGCTCTTCCAGGGTATTTCTCTCCCTGGAAGGACCAGTGTCCAGCTAAAATATGTCGCCTATGCAGACGACATCAATTTCTTTTTTGAGAATGAATTTTCTCTAGATAGATTTTTCAATGTTTTCAAAATTTATTCAAAGGCCACAGGGGCGGAGCTTAATCTGGATAAGACAAGAGCTCTGACATGGGGTAAATGGGCGAGAAACACGAATAATATTATAGTGCCGTTTAATGAATCTATCAAAATATTAGGCGTGTATTTTGATAGAACAGGATGCCATAATAAGACGTGGACCGAAGTGCTAAAAAAAGCAAAGGAAAGTCAACAAATCTGGCTTGGAATTGACTTATCACTCGCCAACAGAGCCAAATTGGCCAACTCTATTTTGATATCGAAATTTACATTGATAGGAAGCGTTTTCAGACCTCCTACTCAGTTCCTTTCGGACTTTACAAAAATTGTTTTTGACCTTATTTGGCAGGGCACGAGGGCAAAGGTCTCACGATTTATGCTTTATCGCCCCTGTTCAGAGGGAGGTCTGAATATTAAACATCCCGGTTCTTGGCAAAAAGCAGTTTCACTGCGAGAGGCACTTGCTAATATTAATGACGTTGATCATCCAGGAACTGCTTTCAGTAATTATCTTGGCTGGAAATTCTGCGAACTGGGAAGCCAGGTAGCAGAATATCGAGGCCCAAAGGCTGTAAAAATGTCCCAACGTTATAGAGAGCTGGCGGACGTATACAGATTCTGCGCGAGGTTGAGTAGCGGTGCTTCGGTCGGCGAAATGCCTCTAAGGAACCTGTATCTGTCTTTTCTGCCGCCCTGGGTGGCTCCCATTACCTATCGATACTTTAATATCGACTGGGAAAAAGCCTGGGACAATATATATAATCCTGGTACAACTACTGAGTTTAGGGACATCAACTGGCTAGCGGCTCACAATGCCCTTCCGACCCGGTTTATTCTACACAGTAGAATGACCTTTATCTCCGATAAATGCCAAATTTGTGGAAATATCGAAGATATAGGTCATATTCTTTATCACTGTCCCTTTGCGACAGCGGTTTGGAAGGACATATGTAAGTGGATGAAAATCCAGAGCCTCTCGTTGGAAGAGGTCCTTTTTCACACTAGTGGGACCAGGAGAAATAATTATGTTATGAACATAGTTCTCGGCACAACGAAAGCACTGCTTTGGAAGTGCCGATGCTATCGTGGTTTCAACAATAATTATTGGTCGCCCAGTACTACCTTTCACGTAATCTGTAAATGTGTCCAGAAGAGGCGAAGCCTCGATAGAGGTTTCAAAAAAAACCCCCTCTTCTGGAAAAATTGGAAAGATTTTCTTTTCTTGTAGTGTTTTTTAATAAGTTCC
Organism: Ryuthela nishihirai; assembly: GCA_038380435.1. Classification (NCBI taxonomy): domain Eukaryota; kingdom Metazoa; phylum Arthropoda; class Arachnida; order Araneae; family Heptathelidae; genus Ryuthela; species Ryuthela nishihirai. The sequence goes on from JAWZYU010000022.1 coordinate 9,230,188, forward strand.
AAGGGGCCTGCGTGCCCAATTTTACTTTAGTGTCCTTTATTGGACGGTAGAGTTTTAGTTTCTTGTCTGTTTTTTTGCTTGGCTCCGGCCAAAAATTTGTTTTTATGCTCCAAAAAGGCTTGGTTGAGCAGTGTCCGTCCGCTTACGCGAGCGAGCGAGCGCTGTTTTTTCTGTCCAAAACCATAACATTCGGTTCTCAGTCGGCGGAGAGGCCTGACGTCACCGGCGCCGCTCGTCTCCGACCGACTGAGGGGAGGAGCTGACGCCCGGCGCGCTAAGCCAATGATCGGGCTTGGATCTGTGCCGAGCGACTGCCCCTCCTGTGTGAGTGACGCGTGCTCTCTGCTGCCCTTCGCATGGCACGGAGGCGATGCGCAGGGCGCCCTCTGTCGGGCTGACCCGTGTGGCGCATCGTGGCCGTTTTCAAGCACTTGTTTGCCTTTACGTTTGCGTGTGAAATTGAGTATCGTAATTTTTATACTCTTGTCTCTTGTAATGTGAGAATGTGTTTTAGGAAAGCTTTTCTATCTCTTTCCTGCTACTTCTCTTTTCGTTTCCAGCTCTCTTTTTTCTTTAAGGAGATGTCTGGTGTGTGAAATAAGCGCCGAGGAACTTGCGTTTTCTTACGTTACGTTTTCTCGGCGTTTGAAGTTTACGAGAATGCACAGTTAAGTCAAGCTGAGTGATTTAAGGAGCCAAACTCTAAAAATCACGAAGCAGGTCGTACTTTTCATGGAACTACTGAGAATTCTCGCTATTTTAAGTAATAAATAGTGGGTTTTCAGATATTAATTTCCAAACAACCGTCAAGGGAGAAGCCCAGCTCTGCGGAATTTTGCCAAAGCGGAACGTAGCAAATTGGTGTACAGCAACAGAAACAACTGTACGGTGCGACCTGCACATGCGCAGTGTAACCGTTTTATCACTCTGCAACTATGGTTTGTCTTAGTCTTCAAATATTTAATGAATATTTAATGTGATTTAATTAGTGTTTCAACCTGTCTAACGATCATGGCTATTTGCCTACAGTTGTAGCTTAGCGTAAAGTCATTCATGAGTATTTTATCCGTTCAGGAGTGCATTTTACGATAATTGGAAAAGCCGTTGTATGTTTATTTTGAGTAATTTTGTAGAAGTTTTAAAAATAATATGTAAATTAACACATTTAATCATCTTACGAATATATAAGTCAATGCACGTTGGAGTAATGATGAAAAATTGAAAAAATAACGCAGGGAACTCGTTGCTCTCCCTGGCTAGACGCCTTCATTGCAATACACGAAATTACCATGTTGTTTAGAAGGCGCTGCAATCGAACAGTTTACATTACGCCTCTCTTCTCCCTTAAACACTCCATGCTGCGACATCAAAATGCATAACCAATGGCCGTCAACAAACGCTTCATCGAGGAGTGGCACACTTCTTTCATTCATCCTGTTTCAAACACCCAAGTGGGCTCCAAAAATTAAATCTCAACCAAATCTCAATATATTTGCTTTCAAGCACCCAAGTGGGCTCCAAAGAAACCATATCTTCACTCAATATTTACTTTCAAACACCCAAATGGGCTCCAAATCTTACATTTTAACCCAAACTGAATATTTACTTTCAAACACCCAAGAGGGCTCCAAAAATTGCACCCAAACCCAATCTTTCGATTAAGCGGTGCGGAAGACATAGTGTCGTATGGGTGTCAGCAAACTGCCCTCACTAGACGATCCTTGGACAGTCACCTACCCCTTGACAGAGACGGTTAACCTGAATTTTGGGAAGAAAAAGTAGTCATATATTTTGTTTCAAACTTTGACCGGTAACTAATACAACTATGCAGAACGATTGTGGTATTGTTATGTAATACTAATTTATATATTTACTACTCCATGAGAAAGCTTATTTCTGTTTGAAATAATTGGGTTCTTTGACTGAATGGACGTACGCGTTCTTGAACGTCAGGTCGTAGCAGCAACAGTGGCATATGTACAGTAAAATATCTCCAAAAGAAAGCTGAAATATATTATCACTACATATGCCGAATTTAGAAAATCAGGGGGGGGGGACCGCCTGATTTTGCATTCCAGTGTAGGGTTGGGTTGCGTATCAGAATATAAACCCGCTTTACTCCCCAAAGAACTCGTTAATGCAAATACATGTAATTCTTTCTGAAGTGCACACGTATATGGAAGAATAAAAATAAAAATAAATGTTCTCTCAAGCAGCTACTTGCTACAAAGTTTTAAAGATGTAATTTATAAATATTACGAAAGATGGCAGCACATACCACCCAATACTGGAATTCTACAATCTACACGGAATGGCTTTTTTGGTAAATGGGTATTACACAATGGGTCGAATTATTTCTGGGCGATAAAACGATATGAAATTTTATTTAGAAGTTGCTTAAAGCATTTGCATAAGTGTCGAGCGAGAAACAGATACTGTCAAGATTCTAAGCGAAAAGCTAATGAAATTGAAGAGAGTATTTTTGTTATGTGTAGATATTGGTAAAATATCATCTTATCATATGTGCAGTTTTTTGGTGTGCAGCTATGCCATTGGAGCATGATATATTATGATGTATCGCTAATATTTCCATTTAGGATATAATAGCATATCTACTATATGTTTGACTGCTTCCTCTTTACGAAAGAGAACGACTAGGTATACATATGTGGGTTGTTAGTGCTGCCATCTCTTGATCGTAAGTGACACTGTGAACAATTAAATTTTTATTTCCTGAATATGCAGATTTAGCTTTATTAATTCCACAGTAGATACATGATATTAGTACTTGATGTAAAATTTGCACTCCTTTTACTTCGACGTTATGGTAGGAGCAATTCTTAGTTAAAATAATTCCGTAATATATAACTAGAATATAAAAACTGACGTTAGGGGAGAGCATTGGGTTGGGTTGTTTTACCTCTGAGCGGCACTTTTCTGCACGCCATGGGCTAAATGGCCAGGTCACATGGACCCCCGAAGGCTCAGAGAAGGTTGGGGGAGGAGACCCACTGGAACAGCTGTTGGAGACAGATGGTAGCCTCTCGTCAAGGCCATCCAGCGTGTTCTTTAACGTGCACACGGCATGGCTCTCAACCGCATACGGGGCCACGGCTTAACGTCCCACTCGACGGACGGCGGAGTTTCCAAGCCCATCGGTGTCCTCTACTGACCGTGGGCAGGGCGGGGAATTTTGCGCAGATAAATCTCAATGCTGACCCAGCTGGGACTCGAACCTGGGAATTACAGATTACGAGCCTGGCGCGCTACCGACTGAGCCACCCCAGCCCCTAGGGGAGAGCATTAATCATAACAAAATTTAAACATTGGGTTGTGTTACTTTACCTCTGAGCGGCACTTTTTTTGCACACCATGGGCTAAATGGCCAGGTCACAAGGACCCCGAAGGCTCAAATAATGTTGGGAGAGGGGACACACTGGTACAGCTGTTTGGAGACAGACGGTAGCCTCCCGTCAAGGCCATCCAGCGTGTTCTTTAACATGCACAGGGTATGGCTCTCCTGCACAAGAGGCCATGGCTTAACGTCCTATCTGACGGACGGTGGCCTTTCCAAGCCCATCGGTGTCCCCTACTGACCGTGGGCAGGGCAGGGAATTTTGCGGAGATGAATCTCAATGCTGACCCAGCTGGGATTCGAACATGGGATCTACAGATTACGAGCCTGGCGCGCTACCGACTGAGCCACCCCCGCCCCTTTAAACAATGTTTCAAGGAAAATAGAGCATGCTCCTGCGAGACCACAGGACACTAACACCATTTTCCCCTCTCGTCTCGATGGCCTGCAATGTCATTATTTGCACTCTGCAATGAGATTTTGTACAACCCACGGTCAGTAGAGGATACCAATGGGCTTGGAAAAACCGCTGTCCGTCGGATTGGGTTGGGTTGTTTTACCTCTGAGCGGCACTTTTTTGCATACCATGGGCTAAATGGCCAGGTCACAAGGAACCCGAAGGCTCAGAGAAAGTTGGGGGAGGGGACCCACTGGAACAGCTGTTGGGAGACAGATGGTAGCCTCCCGTCAAGGTCATCCAGCGTGTTCTTTAACGTGCACAGGGTATGTCTCTCCCGCACACGGGACCACGGCTTAACGTCCCATCCGACGGACGGACGGCCTTTCCAAGCCATCGGTGTCCCCTACTGACCGTGGGCAGGGCGGGGAATTTTGCGGAGATAAATATCAACGTTGACCCAGCTGGGACTCGAACCTGGGAACTACAGATTACGAGCCTGGCGCGCTACCGACTGAGCCACCCCCGCCCTCTGTCCGTCGGATGGGACCGTAAGCCGTGGTTCTTTGTACACGACTTACGGTCCCATTAGTAGCGCACTAAGGGGACTTACGATCACCTTAGTGCGTTGTTCTAAGAACACGCTGAATGGCCTTGAAGGGAGGCTGTCATCTGTCTCCCAACAGCTGTTCCCCAACCTCTGAGCCTTCGGGATCCATGTGACCTGGCCATTTAAGCCTATGGTGTGCAAAAAAGTGCCGCTCAGAGGTAAAACAACTTATCTTCCACTAAAATGTCATACTTACTTCCTGCGCCTTATGTCCTACTTACTTCCTGCGCCTTATGTCCTACACTACGCTCCTTGATCATTTTTATCAGGTTCAATCATTTCGGGACAATTATTTTTTAAATTCTCATTACATTTTAATAGTTTACAAATATTTGAATGCTCAAAACTCAAAGATATGAGAATTACCACTAACACTATAGACTGTAGTCATATTACTGTTATTTCTGGAGAATTATCTTTGTTGTTTGAGAAACCAGTGCAAAAATCTGTTTTATACTTACCTAATTCAAATTGGGTAAAAATGTTAATGAAAGTTAAAACTCTTTGGCAGTTGTGCATAATGTAGATTAGGGCCCTCCTTGATTAGGGGTTCTGAACGTGTGGTACTCCGTCAGAGCTCTAGAGTCGCTAGATCTAGTAACAAAGTCGCTAAGTTGGCAACACGGCTGTGCAAAAATGTCATTTTTTGTGTTTATCGCACATGTAATTTATGAATACAAAATTTAATGTATATATGTTTTATTTTATTCCTATTGTTATACTATAACTATAGTTTTATCTATCTATACAAGGGGTACGCCAGTTACATACACATTTCCAGTGGGTACGTGAAGCATAAAAGGTTGAGAACCACTGATATATATGTTTTATTTTATTCCTATTGTTATACTATAACCATAGTTTTATCGATCTTTACAAGGGGTACGCCAGTTACATATACATTTCCAGGGGGTACGTGAAGCATAAAAGGATGAGAACCACTGATATATATGTTTTATTTTATTCCTATTGTTATACTATAACCATAGTTTTATATATCTATACAAGGGGTACGCCAGTTACGTACACATTTCCAGGGGGTACGTGAAGCATAAAAGGATGAGAACCACTGATATATATGTTTTATTTTAACCCCATTGTTATACTATAACTATAGTTTTATCTATCTATACAAGGGGTACGCCAGTTACATACACATTTCCAGGGGGTACGTGAAGCATAAAAGGATGAGAACCACTGATATATATGTTTTATTTTAACCCCATTGTTATACTATAACTATAGTTTTATCTATCTATACAAGGGGTACGCCAGTTACATACACATTTCCAGGGGGTACGTGAAGCATAAAAGGTTGAGAACCACTGATATATATGTTTTATTTTAACCCCATTGTTATACTATAACTATAGTTTTATCTATCTATACAAGGGGTACGCCAGTTACATACACATTTCCAGGGGGTACGTGAAGCATAAAAGGTTGAGAACCACTGATATATACGTTTTATTTTAACCCCATTGTTATACTATAACTATAGTTTTATCTATCTATACAAGGGGTACGCCAGTTACATACACATTTCCAGGGGGTACGTGAAGCATAAAAGGTTGAGAACCACTGATATATATGTTTTATTTTAACCCCATTGTTATACTATAACTATAGTTTTATCTATCTATACAAGGGGTACGCCAGTTACATACACATTTCCAGGGGGTACGTGAAGCATAAAAGGATGAGAACCACTGATATATATGTTTTATTTTAACCCCATTGTTATACTATAACTATAGATTTATCTATCTATACAAGGGGTACGCCAGTTACATACACATTTCCAGGGGGTACGTGAAGCATAAAAGGTTGAGAACCACTGATATATATGTTTTATTTTAACCCCATTGTTATACTATAACTATAGTTTTATCTATCTATACAAGGGGTACGCCAGTTACATACACATTTCCAGGGGGTACGTGAAGCATAAAAGGATGAGAACCACTGATATATATGTTTTCTTTTAACCCCATTGTTATACTATAACTATAGTTTTATCTATCTATACAAGGGGTACGCCAGTTACATACACATTTCCAGGGGGTACGTGAAGCATAAAAGGTTGAGAACCACTGATATATATGTTTTATTTTAACCCCATTGTTATACTATAACTATAGTTTTATCTATCTATACAAGGGGTACGCCAGTTACATACACATTTCCAGGGGGTACGTGAAGCATAAAAGGTTGAGAACCACTGATATATATGTTTTATTTTAACCCCATTGTTATACTATAACTATAGTTTTATCTATCTATACAAGGGGTACGCCAGTTACATACACATTTCCAGGGGGTACGTGAAGCATAAAAGGATGAGAACCACTGATATATATGTTTTATTTTAACCCCATTGTTATACTATAACTATAGTTTTATCTATCTATACAAGGGGTACGCCAGTTACATACACATTTCCAGGGGGTACGTGAAGCATAAAAGGTTGAGAACCACTGATATATATGTTTTATTTTAACCCCATTGTTATACTATAACTATAGTTTTATCTATCTATACAAGGGGTACGCCAGTTACATACACATTTCCAGGGGGTACGTGAAGCATAAAAGGATGAGAACCACTGATATATATGTTTTATTTTAACCCCATTGTTATACTATAACTATAGTTTTATCTATCTATACAAGGGGTACGCCAGTTACATACACATTTCCAGGGGGTACGTGAAGCATAAAAGGTTGAGAACCACTGATATATATGTTTTATTTTAACCCCATTGTTATACTATAACTATAGTTTTATCTATCTATACAAGGGGTACGCCAGTTACATACACATTTCCAGGGGGTACGTGAAGCATAAAAGGTTGAGAACCACTGATATATATGTTTTATTTTAACCCCATTGTTATACTATAACTATAGTCTTATCTATCTATACAAGGGGTACGCCAGTTACATACACATTTCCAGGGGGTACGTGAAGCATAAAAGGTTGAGAACCACTGATATATACGTTTTATTTTAACCCCATTGTTATACTATAACTATAGTTTTATCTATCTATACAAGGGGTACGCCAGTTACATACACATTTCCAGGGGGTACGTGAAGCATAAAAGGATGAGAACCACTGATATATATGTTTTATTTTATTCCTATTGTTATACTATAACCATAGTTTTATATATCTATACAAGGGGTACGCCAGTTACGTACACATTTCCAGGGGGTACGTGAAGCATAAAAGGATGAGAACCACTGATATATATGTTTTATTTTAACCCCATTGTTATACTATAACTATAGTTTTATCTATCTATACAAGGGGTACGCCAGTTACATACACATTTCCAGGGGGTACGTGAAGCATAAAAGGATGAGAACCACTGATATATATGTTTTATTTTAACCCCATTGTTATACTATAACTATAGTTTTATCTATCTATACAAGGGGTACGCCAGTTACATACACATTTCCAGGGGGTACGTGAAGCATAAAAGGTTGAGAACCACTGATATATGTTTTATTTTAACCCCATTGTTATACTATAACTATAGTCTTATCTATCTATACAAGGGGTACGCCAGTTACATACACATTTCCAGGGGGTACGTGAAGCATAAAAGGTTGAGAACCACTGATATATACGTTTTATTTTAACCCCATTGTTATACTATAACTATAGTTTTATCTATCTATACAAGGGGTACGCCAGTTACATACACATTTCCAGGGGGTACGTGAAGCATAAAAGGATGAGAACCACTGATATATATGTTTTATTTTATTCCTATTGTTATACTATAACCATAGTTTTATATATCTATACAAGGGGTACGCCAGTTACGTACACATTTCCAGGGGGTACGTGAAGCATAAAAGGATGAGAACCACTGATATATATGTTTTATTTTAACCCCATTGTTATACTATAACTATAGTTTTATCTATCTATACAAGGGGTACGCCAGTTACATACACATTTCCAGGGGGTACGTGAAGCATAAAAGGATGAGAACCACTGATATATATGTTTTATTTTAACCCCATTGTTATACTATAACTATAGTTTTATCTATCTATACAAGGGGTACGCCAGTTACATACACATTTCCAGGGGGTACGTGAAGCATAAAAGGTTGAGAACCACTGATATATATGTTTTATTTTAACCCCATTGTTATACTATAACTATAGTTTTATCTATCTATACAAGGGGTACGCCAGTTACATACACATTTCCAGGGGGTACGTGAAGCATAAAAGGTTGAGAACCACTGATATATACGTTTTATTTTAACCCCATTGTTATACTATAACTATAGTTTTATCTATCTATACAAGGGGTACGCCAGTTACATACACATTTCCAGGGGGTACGTGAAGCATAAAAGGTTGAGAACCACTGATATATATGTTTTATTTTAACCCCATTGTTATACTATAACTATAGTTTTATCTATCTATACAAGGGGTACGCCAGTTACATACACATTTCCAGGGGGTACGTGAAGCATAAAAGGTTGAGAACCACTGATATATATGTTTTATTTTAACCCCATTGTTATACTATAACTATAGTCTTATCTATCTATACAAGGGGTACGCCAGTTACATACACATTTCCAGGGGGTACGTGAAGCATAAAAGGTTGAGAACCACTGATATATACGTTTTATTTTAACCCCATTGTTATACTATAACTATAGTTTTATCTATCTATACAAGGGGTACGCCAGTTACATACACATTTCCAGGGGGTACGTGAAGCATAAAAGGATGAGAACCACTGATATATATGTTTTATTTTATTCCTATTGTTATACTATAACCATAGTTTTATATATCTATACAAGGGGTACGCCAGTTACGTACACATTTCCAGGGGGTACGTGAAGCATAAAAGGATGAGAACCACTGATATATATGTTTTATTTTAACCCCATTGTTATACTATAACTATAGTTTTATCTATCTATACAAGGGGTACGCCAGTTACATACACATTTCCAGGGGGTACGTGAAGCATAAAAGGATGAGAACCACTGATATATATGTTTTATTTTAACCCCATTGTTATACTATAACTATAGTTTTATCTATCTATACAAGGGGTACGCCAGTTACATACACATTTCCAGGGGGTACGTGAAGCATAAAAGGTTGAGAACCACTGATATATATGTTTTATTTTAACCCCATTGTTATACTATAACTATAGTTTTATCTATCTATACAAGGGGTACGCCAGTTACATACACATTTCCAGGGGGTACGTGAAGCATAAAAGGTTGAGAACCACTGATATATACGTTTTATTTTAACCCCATTGTTATACTATAACTATAGTTTTATCTATCTATACAAGGGGTACGCCAGTTACATACACATTTCCAGGGGGTACGTGAAGCATAAAAGGTTGAGAACCACTGATATATATGTTTTATTTTAACCCCATTGTTATACTATAACTATAGTTTTATCTATCTATACAAGGGGTACGCCAGTTACATACACATTTCCAGGGGGTACGTGAAGCATAAAAGGATGAGAACCACTGATATATATGTTTTATTTTAACCCCATTGTTATACTATAACTATAGTTTTATCTATCTATACAAGGGGTACGCCAGTTACATACACATTTCCAGGGGGTACGTGAAGCATAAAAGGTTGAGAACCACTGATATATATGTTTTATTTTAACCCCATTGTTATACTATAACTATAGTTTTATCTATCTATACAAGGGGTACGCCAGTTACATACACATTTCCAGGGGGTACGTGAAGCATAAAAGGATGAGAACCACTGATATATATGTTTTCTTTTAACCCCATTGTTATACTATAACTATAGTTTTATCTATCTATACAAGGGGTACGCCAGTTACATACACATTTCCAGGGGGTACGTGAAGCATAAAAGGTTGAGAACCACTGATATATATGTTTTATTTTAACCCCATTGTTATACTATAACTATAGTTTTATCTATCTATACAAGGGGTACGCCAGTTACATACACATTTCCAGGGGGTACGTGAAGCATAAAAGGTTGAGAACCACTGATATATATGTTTTATTTTAACCCCATTGTTATACTATAACTATAGTTTTATCTATCTATACAAGGGGTACGCCAGTTACATACACATTTCCAGGGGGTACGTGAAGCATAAAAGGATGAGAACCACTGATATATATGTTTTATTTTAACCCCATTGTTATACTATAACTATAGTTTTATCTATCTATACAAGGGGTACGCCAGTTACATACACATTTCCAGGGGGTACGTGAAGCATAAAAGGTTGAGAACCACTGATATATATGTTTTATTTTAACCCCATTGTTATACTATAACTATAGTTTTATCTATCTATACAAGGGGTACGCCAGTTACATACACATTTCCAGGGGGTACGTGAAGCATAAAAGGTTGAGAACCACTGATATATATGTTTTATTTTAACACCATTGTTATACTATAACTATAGTTTTATCTATCTATACAAGGGGTACGCCAGTTACATACACATTTCCAGGGGGTACGTGAAGCATAAAAGGATGAGAACCACTGATATATATGTTTTATTTTAACCCCATTGTTATACTATAACTATAGTTTTATCTATCTATACAAGGGGTACGCCAGTTACATACACATTTCCAGGGGGTACGTGAAGCATAAAAGGTTGAGAACCACTGATATATATGTTTTATTTTAACCCCATTGTTATACTATAACTATAGTTTTATCTATCTATACAAGGGGTACGCCAGTTACATACACATTTCCAGGGGGTACGTGAAGCATAAAAGGTTGAGAACCACTGATATATACGTTTTATTTTAACCCCATTGTTATACTATAACTATAGTTTTATCTATCTATACAAGGGGTACGCCAGTTACATACACATTTCCAGGGGGTACGTGAAGCATAAAAGGTTGAGAACCACTGATATATATGTTTTATTTTAACCCCATTGTTATACTATAACTATAGTTTTATCTATCTATACAAGGGGTACGCCAGTTACATACACATTTCCAGGGGGTACGTGAAGCATAAAAGGTTGAGAACCACTGATATATATGTTTTATTTTAACCCCATTGTTATACTATAACTATAGTCTTATCTATCTATACAAGGGGTACGCCAGTTACATACACATTTCCAGGGGGTACGTGAAGCATAAAAGGTTGAGAACCACTGATATATACGTTTTATTTTAACCCCATTGTTATACTATAACTATAGTTTTATCTATCTATACAAGGGGTACGCCAGTTACATACACATTTCCAGGGGGTACGTGAAGCATAAAAGGATGAGAACCACTGATATATATGTTTTATTTTATTCCTATTGTTATACTATAACCATAGTTTTATATATCTATACAAGGGGTACGCCAGTTACGTACACATTTCCAGGGGGTACGTGAAGCATAAAAGGATGAGAACCACTGATATATATGTTTTATTTTAACCCCATTGTTATACTATAACTATAGTTTTATCTATCTATACAAGGGGTACGCCAGTTACATACACATTTCCAGGGGGTACGTGAAGCATAAAAGGATGAGAACCACTGATATATATGTTTTATTTTAACCCCATTGTTATACTATAACTATAGTTTTATCTATCTATACAAGGGGTACGCCAGTTACATACACATTTCCAGGGGGTACGTGAAGCATAAAAGGTTGAGAACCACTGATATATATGTTTTATTTTAACCCCATTGTTATACTATAACTATAGTTTTATCTATCTATACAAGGGGTACGCCAGTTACATACACATTTCCAGGGGGTACGTGAAGCATAAAAGGTTGAGAACCACTGATATATACGTTTTATTTTAACCCCATTGTTATACTATAACTATAGTTTTATCTATCTATACAAGGGGTACGCCAGTTACATACACATTTCCAGGGGGTACGTGAAGCATAAAAGGTTGAGAACCACTGATATATATGTTTTATTTTAACCCCATTGTTATACTATAACTATAGTTTTATCTATCTATACAAGGGGTACGCCAGTTACATACACATTTCCAGGGGGTACGTGAAGCATAAAAGGATGAGAACCACTGATATATATGTTTTATTTTAACCCCATTGTTATACTATAACTATAGTTTTATCTATCTATACAAGGGGTACGCCAGTTACATACACATTTCCAGGGGGTACGTGAAGCATAAAAGGATGAGAACCACTGATATATATGTTTTATTTTAACCCCATTGTTATACTATAACTATAGTTTTATCTATCTATACAAGGGGTACGCCAGTTACATACACATTTCCAGGGGGTACGTGAAGCATAAAAGGTTGAGAACCACTGATATATATGTTTTATTTTAACCCCATTGTTATACTATAACTATAGTTTTATCTATCTATACAAGGGGTACGCCAGTTACATACACATTTCCAGGGGGTACGTGAAGCATAAAAGGTTGAGAACCACTGATATATATGTTTTATTTTAACCCCATTGTTATACTATAACTATAGTTTTATCTATCTATACAAGGGGTACGCCAGTTACATACACATTTCCAGGGGGTACGTGAAGCATAAAAGGATGAGAACCACTGATATATATGTTTTATTTTAACCCCATTGTTATACTATAACTATAGTTTTATCTATCTATACAAGGGGTACGCCAGTTACATACACATTTCCAGGGGGTACGTGAAGCATAAAAGGTTGAGAACCACTGATATATATGTTTTATTTTAACCCCATTGTTATACTATAACTATAGTTTTATCTATCTATACAAGGGGTACGCCAGTTACATACACATTTCCAGGGGGTACGTGAAGCATAAAAGGTTGAGAACCACTGATATATATGTTTTATTTTAACCCCATTGTTATACTATAACTATAGTTTTATCTATCTATACAAGGGGTACGCCAGTTACATACACATTTCCAGGGGGTACGTGAAGCATAAAAGGATGAGAACCACTGATATATATGTTTTATTTTAACCCCATTGTTATACTATAACTATAGTTTTATCTATCTATACAAGGGGTACGCCAGTTACATACACATTTCCAGGGGGTACGTGAAGCATAAAAGGTTGAGAACCACTGATATATATGTTTTATTTTAACCCCATTGTTATACTATAACTATAGTTTTATCTATCTATACAAGGGGTACGCCAGTTACATACACATTTCCAGGGGGTACGTGAAGCATAAAAGGTTGAGAACCACTGATATATATGTTTTATTTTAACCCCATTGTTATACTATAACTATAGTTTTATCTATCTATACAAGGGGTACGCCAGTTACATACACATTTCCAGGGGGTACTTGAAGCATAAAAGGATGAGAACCACTGATATATATGTTTTATTTTAACCCCATTGTTATACTATAACTATAGTTTTATCTATCTATACAACGGGTACGCCAGTTACATACACATTTCCAGGGGGTACGTGAAGCATAAAAGGTTGAGAACCACTGATATATATGTTTTATTTTAACCCCATTGTTATACTATATCTATAGTTTTATCTATCTATGCCAGTTACATACACATTTCCAGGGGGTACGTGAAGCATAAAAGGTTGAGAACCACTGATATATATGTTTTATTTTAACCCCATTGTTATACTATAACTATAGTTTTATCTATCTATACAAGGGGTACGCCAGTTACATACACATTTCCAGGGGGTACGTGAAGCATTAGAGGTTGAGAACCACTGATATATATATGTTTTATTTTAACCCCATTGTTATACTATAACTATAGTTTTATCTATCTATACAAGGGGTACGCCAGTTACATACACATTTCCAGTGGGTACGTGAAGCATAAAAGGTTGAGAACCACTGATATATATGTTTTATTTTATTCCTATTGTTATACTATAACCATAGTTTTATCGATCTTTACAAGGGGTACGCCAGTTACATATACATTTCCAGGGGGTACGTGAAGTATAAATGGTTAAGAACTACTGGGGATATAACGAATGGAATTAAAAATAAATAGTGAAATAACATTTTGTATAATCTTTTAAGCAAAACAAAAACCTATAATCATTTTAACTGTTTGGCCTTTATTTTAGCGGGTTTGGCAAGCCTGAACTTATGTTTAATATCACTTCATTTGATTTAAGGGCTATTAATAGCTAAGAAGACAGACTAAGATTATTGAAATCTCAAAGAACATGAAAACAAACACGCAGCGTTAGGTAGAAATCGACATATCAAAATGAAACCAAGGAATCAATTTGATTTTTTGTCCATGAAAAAAAATCTTTATTTGAAGACAAGGAGATCAGTAAGGTAAATGAGTCAGTGTAACATTGCTAATAGCAATACTAAGGTAGAATCAGGGAAAACTGGAAAATAAGATGAAGACTTTCCTTTGTCTCCAGGTTTGGCTATTCATAATTTTTTGACAAAGACCGTTATCTACTTTTTAGCCTCTAGGTTACGTTGTGTTGCGCGGTTGCTTGCTTTACCCCCGGTCACGGTTAGTTTCAGTTTTTTCCGCTTCAGATCCTCCAAATAATGTGAAAGCTTCGAATTATGACAAGTGGCGCCGCCTATCGGAAGTTTACCAAATATTTAGTGAAAATGACATTCTATGTTCTTTTTCGTAATTTTATCTAGGTTAGTAGAACGTGTTTAGTTTTTAAAACTGTTTTGTAACAATGGCTTTTTGTCTACAGTGGTAATAAGTTACCCAATGCGTATTTTATCTCTTTCAGGATGGATTTTTCCAAGGAGGGGAAAAGACGTAGTGTGATTATTTGGATTAAATAGAAAGATTTAAAAAAAAATAATATATAAATTTATATATTTAATATTTTTGCGAATACTTATGTTAATCTATGTTCTAGTTTTGTGATCACTGCAGCACCTGTATGTATAGAAATTTCAACACTATTTTAATGGTGGGACTGGGAAGGTACGTGCTGCCATCTGTTAACCCTGTATACAAGTACGAATTCGATTATGAATTCTATTGAAAATATGTTATATATACTTAATAACGTAAAAACTCTTATTTTGAAATATAAAAGTCAATTCTTTTATAAGTGTAATAAATGTCGTAAAGTGTTCGTGCTAATGTATCGTTGTTGTGCAGAATCGCTTGCTATTTTGCAAACTATGATTTTATTGAGAAAAATAATTTTAATTATTCGTTATTTACTCGAAATAAAATGGAAATTACGCTAAGATATTTTAGTTTTGAAACGGAAAATTTAATGCTAATCAGCAACAGCAACAGAATTAGTCAGTAGGTGAAATTTGGGTTGTTTTACCTCTTTTACACACCATGGGCTAAATGGCCAGGTCACATAGACTCCGAAGGTTCAGAGAAAGTTGGAGGAGGGGACCCACTAGAAGAGTGGTTGGGAGACAGATGGTAGCTTCCCGTCAAGGCCATTCAGCATGTTCTTTAACGTGCACAGGGTATAGCTCTCCCGCACACGGGGCCATGGCTTAACGTCCCATCCGACTGACGGCGGCCTTTCCATGCCCATGGGTGTCCCCTACTAACCGTGGGCAGGGCGGGGAGTTTTGCGGAGACAAGTCTCAACGTTGACTCAGCTGGAACTCGAACCTGGGTACTGCAGTTTACGAGCCTGGCACGCTACCAACTGAGCCACGCTCGCCCTAAGCAGCCATGGTGTCGTAGGAATTTGCTACGGTTTGGCCTATGGATTGGTAGCTGTGAAGCCCTACGGTGCTTATGTTGCTGGATACTTGAGTTGGGTTGGGTTGTTTTACCTCTGAGCGGCACTTTTTTGCACACCATGAGCTAAATGGCCAGGTCACGTGGACCCCGAAGGCTCAGAGAAGGTTGGGGGAGGGAACCCACTGGAACAGCTGTTGGGAGACAGATGGTAGTCTCCCGTCAAGGCCATCCAGCGTGTTCTTTAACGTGCAGAGGGTATGGCTCTCCCGCACGCAGAGCCACGGCTTAACGTCCCATCCGACGGACGGAGGCCTTTCCAAGCCCATCGGTGTCCCCTACTGACCGTGGGCAGGGCGGGGAATTTTGCGGAGATAAATCTCAACGCTGACCCAGCTGGGACTCGAACCTGGGAACTACAGATTACGAGCCTGTCGCGCTACCGACTGAGCCACCCCCGCCCCTGGATACTTGAGACATGTCTATTAAAGGTGGCCGAAAGGTAAAATATCATCGTCATCCTCATGCATCCTTGGGCTACGGAGGTCCAACCAGACCGTGCAATTTAGTTCTCCAAGCATATCTGTCCTGAGCTATATCTGCTGCATCTCATACATTTAAATTCTGTGGACATTTAATAATGTTTCAAAATTAATACTTTTAGAAAATAATTAAAATGTAAGTCTTATTTTTCGATATATATAAGGAACAATTTCATTCCTTATTTCAGACTTTTGTTCGAGATAGGCGGATCGGATGATTGCGAAATCCTTACTCACCCTTATTGTAGACTTCTCAAATAAGCATTTACATCATTTAACTTACATACTTTCAAAACTTTAAATTGTTTGTGTTTTAGAAATATAAAGCTATTACACAAATCGAAATAAATATTGGCCTCTATAGTTAATATTATATATTATTATATTGTTATTATTTAGAAATTAGAGAAAGAAGCCACCAGTATATTTTTTGTGTTGTGTTTGGTAGGGGTAAATCCCAAAGCAGGATTTTCAAGATCATACTTCATAGGATCATTTCTATAGTATGATTTGCGAGTTCGATCACCGAATTTCGCAGCAAACCCAACCACGATGACGAGGTGTGGGGTTTCCCTCCTGAGCGTGAAGCGGGCTCGAACCCTCGTCTTCGGACGAAAGGTCCTTGCCATTGATGATCGTTCCTTCTTCTCCCTTTGGGGGAACTGGGAGGGAGGAAACTCGTTCTGAGTGGTTGGTTAACTCTTTTTAAAATAATTAACAGATCAACCCATTTTTCCCTACTTCCTAGATACAACCGGGCTTAATAGCAAAATATAAAAAAAGTATTTATCTGTCTCTGCGATGATTCATCGGGAAATCAGCGTATACGCTCCAAATTTTCAAAGTATATTTCTGGTTGTAGTCCGAATTGCTCTGCCAAATTTCAAGTCTGAAGTCCAAAAAGGGGAACTTGAAGCAAAAATATTTTACCATGCAATTCCTAGGGGACACGAGAATCGCTCTCAAATCTGTTGTTGCCATTTATTGCTCCCAAACTCTGAAAGTAAAGAGTTAAAATAGGCCCTTGATCTTTGATCTTTTGCCAATTTAACAGTTTACATTCCTTATTTCATCTAAGAAATAGAAACTCGTCTCCTACTCCATTAAAATTTACACTCTCTATCCCAGGGCCGACTCAATCTTTTAATTAACTTATGATCTTACGCCGTCCCATGGCAGAGTGATTAACGCGCTTGTCTACTGATCTAAGGGACCTGGGTTCGAGCCCCGCGTAAGGCATGGCTGTTTGTGTCGTTTTTCTGCTGAGGGCCTGCGATCCTCTCAGACCTTCTACTATGGCATATAAACTGACAGGCTCCTGTAAGACCTCTGTGGCAAGCAGCTGCTTGAGGGGGTATTTATTTTTTTTTATTTCATGCTCTTTTGGAATTATTTAGATGTAAGAGGCATGGGGCTTCGGGCTCCTTACTCTAACTCAGTTCTGATCTTTGATCGTGTATACAACAAAATGAAAGTTATATCAATATAATACTTGAAAAGCATTAACGTGCAATTCGATTGTGTTTTGTTTTCATGATTTAAAGCTCTCTGAAAAACAAGACTGACAAAAGAAATTCTTCCTACTATGAGGACCATGGGGGCCAGGTGCTCTACAGCATCCTTTTGCCAGTCCATGTCACTTACTACTCTTCTCTACTTGAATAACTGTTCATTAAATATTTTACTTCAAGTGTTTTGAGCGTTGACATCCATCTTAATACTTGGGGATTGAAAACTCTGATCTGAATGCCAATGAGATGATTGCGAAATCCCCCCTCAGCCTGAAAGTAGACTTCTCAAATAGGCAATTGCAACATCCAATGTACATGCTTCCAAACTTTAAATTGTTTATATTTTAAAAATATAAAGCTATTGTGCCATTCAAAACAAATATTTATTACTAAAAATTAAGAATATTATTTGTTAATATTTAGAAATTAGAGAAAGAAACCACCGGTATATTTTTTACGTTGTGTTTGGTAGGGCAAATCGAAAATAGGGTTTTTTAAGATCATACTTCATAGGATCATTTCTATAGTATGATTTGCGAGTTCGATCACCGAATTTCGCAGCAAACCCAACCACGATGACGAGGTGTGGGGTTTCCCTCCTGAGCGTGAAGCGGGCTCGAACCCTCGTCTTCGGACGAAAGGTCCTTGCCATTGATGATCGTTCCTTCTTCTCCCTTTGGGGGAACTGGGAAGGAGGAAACTCGTTCTGAGTGGTTGGTCCTTTTAAAAAAATAAATAAATACCCCCCTCAAGCAGCTGCTTGCCATAGAGGTCTGACAGGAGCCTGTCAGTTTATATGCCACAGTAGAAGGTCTGAGAGGATGGCAGGTCCTTTTAAAAACAAGTAAATAGTAGTCTGTTGCTGCACATACAAGCTTCATAGGAGTTGATATTTTCTAAGGACATTTTTACATTAGAAAACAGCTCTTTGGATGGTCTGGACAAGGAGTTTTCTTTGCTCTGGATGCTCTAGGAGCTATGTACCATTTTTACTGGTCCTAGTTCTTACTGTTCGAAGGTGTTCTCAAATAAAAAATTCCAGGTTGCCAGATCACTAATTTCTAAAAAAATTGTTGTCAGCTATTTTTTCGGAATTCTGTAATCAATCATAGAGTTTGGGTTGGGTTGTTTTACCTCTGAGTGACACTTTTTTTTGCACACCATGGGCTAAATGGCCAGGTCACATGGACCCCGAAGGCTCAGAGAAGGTTGGGGAGGGGACCCACTGGAACAAGCTGTTGGGAGACAGATGGTAGCTCCCGTCAACGCCATCCAGCGTCTTCTTTAACGTGCACAGGGTATGGCTCTCCCGCACACGGGGTCACGGCTTAAAGTCCCATCCGACGGACGGCGGCCTTTCGAAGCCCATCGGTGTCCCCTACTGACCGTGGGCAGGGCGGGGAATTTTGCGGAGATAAATCTCAACACTGACCCATCTGGGACTCGAACCTGTTTCAGAATAGAATACTTAATTTTTTTAATTTGCACATTTTTTGCTCATTACCCTTGCTCCCAGGGGGACGGGGGACTCAGTCGTTAGCGCGCCAGGCTCGTAATCTGTAGTTCCCAGGTTCGAGTCCCAGCTGGGTCAGCGTTGAGATTTATATCCGCAAAACTCCCCGCCCTGCCCACGGTCAGTAGGGGACACTGATGGGCTTGGAAAGGCCGTCGTCCGTCGGATGGGACGTTAAGAGGTAGCCTTATGTGTGGGTGGACCCTTTGCATGTTAAAGAACACGCTGGATAGCCTTGACGGGATCCTACCATCTATCTCCCAACAGCTGTTCCAGTTTGTCCCCTCCCCCAACATTCTCTGAGTCTTCGTGGTCCATGTGGCCTGGCCATTTAGCCAATGGTGTGCAAAAAAGTGCCGCTCAGAAGTGAAACAAGCCAACAAAACCCGTGTTCCCCCCCCCCCCCCCCTCTTCCCTTCCGAGATCCGGCCCTGCGTTGATGACACTGATGATATCAACTATTATCGTACTATGTTTTCCAACCTTAACCTCATTAAAGCAGTAGCTCGTAATCTTCAGTTCCCAGATTCGAGTCCCAACTGGGCTGTGTTGAGTTTAATCTCCGCAAAACTCCCCGCCCTGCCCACGGTCAGTAGGGCACAACGATGGACTTGGAAAGGCCGCCGTCCGTCGGATGGGACGTGAAGCGTGGCCCCGTGTGCGGGAGAGCCATACCCCGTGCACGTTAAGGAACACGCTGGATGGCCTTGACAGGAGGCTACCATATGTCTCCCAACAACTGTTTTAGTGGGTCCCCTCCCCCAACCTTCTTTGACCCTTTAGGGTCCTTGTGACCAGGCAATTTAGCCCATTGTGTGCAAAAAAGTGCCGCTCAGAGGTAAAACAACCAACTAACCAACCAGGGGCTCTATGCAGTTTTAAGAAACAAAATTATAAATTCACAGAACAATGGGGGTGGGGGCTTGGAGGCCGCTATATCGTAGGTCCGTTACTGTTTTTTCTTTATCGTCAATTGCAGGGGGGAAATTGAGTGTATCTCATAATAAAGACTTTGCAAATGAATACCAAAAGTACCTTTTCTAGAGTGAAGCTTTGAATCACTTCTGATCTTCAGTTGGATGGGTCGGGTTGTTTTACCTCTGAGCGGCACTTTTTTTGCACACCATGGGCTAAATGGCCAGGTCACATGGACCCCGAAAACTCAGAGAAGGTTGGCGGAGGGGACCCACTGGAACAGCTGTTGGGAGACAGATGGCAGCCTTCCGTCAAGGCCATCCAGCGTTTTCTTTAACGTGCACAGGGTATGGCTCTCTTGCACACAGAGCCACGGCTTTAGCGTCCCATCCAATGGATGGTTGCCTTTCAAAGTCTATCGTTCACCCTTACTAACCGTGGACAGCGCAGGGAGTTTTGCGGAGAAAAATCTCAACGCTGACTCAACTGAGACTCGAACCTGGGAACTGAAGATTACGAACCTGGCGCGCTACCGACTGAGCCACCCCTGCCCCTTTCAGTTGGAGCTAAAGCTAAACATAAAAATCTTTTTTCTATAGGTATTATTCGCAAGGTTAGGTTGGGTTGTTTTACCTCTGAGTGGCACTTCTTTTTGCACACAACGGGCTAAATGGAAGGTCACAAGGACCCCGAGGGCTCAGAGAAGGTTGGGGGAGGGGCCCACTGACCCCTCCCCCAACCTGGGAGACCTGGCCCCTGGGAGACAAATGGTAGCCCCCGTCAAGGCCATCCAACGTGTTCTTTAACGTGCACAGGGTATGGCTCTCCCACACATGGAGCCATGGCTTAGCGTCCCATCCAACTGACGGTGGTCTTTCCAAGCCCATCGTTGTCCCTTACTGACCGTGGGCAGGGCGGGGAATTTTGCGGAGATAAATCTCAATGCTGACCCAGCTGGGACTCGAACCTGGGAACTACAGATTAGAAGCCTGACGTGCTATCAACTGATAAACCCCCGCCCCCCGAGACAAAGGGAAAAAGGACTAGAGTAAGAGAAGGAGACTGGTGACTTCAAGAAAATTTAACAGGAGAACCTGTACATTCCTCCTGACGCATTTCAAGTGGTCTCTGTTGAGAACATTTTTAACAGTCATGACTCCGATCACCCAATTTTTCCATTTCACTTCATATTGTTTTCTGTGTTGTTTCTGTGTTTCTGTACAGTCTGCAGTCGAACAATACGTGTTGCATGTTCTTCACACTTTTACAGATATCACACAACAGCGGAGACTTCTTCTTTAGTCTAAGAAGTTTTGCGTTCAAAGCGCAATGATCTACGGTTAATCGAAAAAGGGCGGTCTCTTGTCTGCGTGAGAAATTTTTTTGTTAGGAGAGACTGGAGGTTCTTCGAAAATATTCTTATAGAAATTCCCACATTAGCAGGATTAGATTTGAGGTGCCTTTATATACTCATTTCCCTTTCTTCCTTGGTCTAGGAGGCAATAATCTCTGTAGGTGATGTTATTCGTAATATTAGGTTCCATGGAGATTGCTTTTCCTTGGAATACAATCTGCTTTCTCATTACCATCGATATCCTCGTGGCTAGGAATCCAGTGGAAGGTAATAATGTATTCATTCTCTAAAATAGGAGTTCTCAACGTGGGGTACGCGGTAAAATTTTTTGGGGTACGCCGTGAGAGCTCAAAAGTCGCTAAGATGGCAACATTGCTGTGCAAATATGCCATATTTTGTGTTTATCGATATACGTAATTTACGAATAAAAAAATCAATGTTTATATAAATGTTTTATTTTATTTCCATTGTTATACTAGAACTGTAGTTTTATCTGTCTAAACAAGAGGTACGCCAATTACATACACATTTCCAGGGGGTTCGTGAAGCATAAAAGGTTGAGAACCACTGATATATATTTCTTATTTCATTTCCATTGTAACTTCCGTGTCTCGTTCATAGAAGCACTGCGATCTCTTAGATTAAAATCACATGCGATTTGTCGGTAAAAAAAACTTCTCATATTAGTCGTATGCTAAAGGACATGCAATCAAAACGTACGATTCGATTGTATCCTTTATCTCGAATTATTAGACTTAGAAATATTAGGAGTTAAATATGAATTTCATTGGGACAGTACTTTAATATATTAATAACGTTTATCTATTTCGAGGTAGGTTTCCTTAACGAATAAGATTACTGTTTTAAGTTGCAAAAAATATAAGTAAATAACTTTTATTCGTGCATCCTAAATTCTATTTCCGCTTATGAAGTAGATGATGAACAGCATACAACAATTAATCCAATGCAATAACCAGAAATAACAATTAATAGACAACAACAAATTTTACATGGTAATATTTTCACCGTACGATTGGAAAGACCACCGTTGGGTAGAGCTGTTTTACCTTTAAGCGACAGTTCTAATTACACAATAACATAAATAGCTACGTCACAAGGACCCCGAAGGGCTCGGAGAAGGTCGGGGGAAGAGACTAACTGGATAAATGTTAGGAGACAGATGGTGGCTTCCCTTCAAGGCCATCCAGAGTTTTTTTAAATGAAACAAGCTATGGCTTCCTCACAGAGAACGTTTTAACGTCGTGTCCGATGAATGACTGCCTTTCCAAGCACATTGATGTCCCAAAAAGGTGATGGAGTATGGAATAGGAAGTTTGGAGGGGCGAAGTTTCTAGCTGCTTGCCATAAGAGGTTTGACAGCAGCCATAGGATAAGGTTAAAATCACATTAAATATCTGAAGAGTAAGATAAACCATAGTTGCAGCGTGTTAACATGATTTTAATGCACATGCGTGTTATGGTTGTTTTTGTGTTTGCACCCAATATGGCACAATCGGCTTAAAAATATTCCGAGGAGCGGCGCCACTTATGTTTGTGAAACAAAAAACTTTCCTTCTTCTCAGAACCTGTTTGCCTCCACACTGGATCAAAGCCAGTATAGGTTAAGCGAAGTCGCTTCTATGAGATGACGAATTTGCCATGTTGTTTAGAGCATACCAGTCGCATATTGTACCTATGGCAGTTTCCTCTCCCTTAGATGCCACTATCGAGTGATGTAATGGCCAGTGGTGCCATCTATATGCTGTGAAAGAAACTACTTTGCATCAAGAGTCAGTTCTATTATGAAAGATATATACTGCTCACAAAAATTAGGGGATATTTCAAAATGAATATGAAGCGAAGAAATATCCCGTAATTTTTGTGAGCAGTGTAAATTATCCCTCAAGCACTATAGCACACAAGTCTTATAGGAATATACTAGTAAGACCGGTGCCTGCCTAATGGGAACAAGGATTGTCTAATTCTTTGTTACAGTGAGTTTAATAAATAAAGCAGGCATGTCCAAACCGCGGCCCTGGAAAGCATCAATAAAGACTTTAAGAGACTAATCAACTATTTGTTTGTTCTATCTGAATTGAAGGATTCCAGGCTTAGATGATCGTTCAGATTTTATCTACAAGGCATTGACATCAAGGAGATTTTAGAAGTTCATTCCTTACTTCAAAATGATAACGCTATTGAAGTAGCACAGGAAATCAATCGGCAAGTAGCTATTATTACTCTCTCTTCGAATGAAGCATCAGATAGCTTGCAACCATGGGCTAAATGGCCAGGTCACATGGACCCCGAAGGCTCAGAGAAGGTTGGGGGAGGGGACCCACTGGAACAGCTGTTGGGAGACAGATGGTAGCCTCCCGTCAAGGCCATCCAGCGTGTTCTTTAACGTGCACAGGGTATGGCTCTCCCGCACACGGGGCCACGGTTTAGCATCCCATCCGACGGATGGCGGCCTTTCCAAGCCCATTGGTGTTCCCTACTGACCGTGGGCAGGGCGGGGAATTTTGCGGAGATAAATCTCAACGCTCACCCAACTGGGACTCGAACCTGGGAACTACAGATTACGAGCCTGGAGCGCTACCGACTGAGAACTCCCGTCGCAAGGATGAAATCGAATCGAAAACTGTGGGTAGGTTCCACTCTCCAAATTTTCAGGGTTGGCATCTGCCTGTCTTGGCCATCGATTTCACATGCTACTGTTCCCATTAATTTTCCAAAACAAAGTTAATAAAAAAATATTACTATATATATATATAAAATATTACTATATATACATAATATTATTATACATTCACGCTATAAGACTAGCCTTTGTCAGAGGCTATATATTATTCCTCTAGTTTTTTTTTTTTGGAGGGGACGGGGAGGGCTCAGTCTCTAGCTCGCCAGGTTCGTAATCTGCAGTTCCTAGGTTCGAGTCCAGCTGGATCAGCGTTGAGATTTGTCTCCGCAAAATTCCCCATCCTACCCACGGTCAGTAGGATACACCGATGGGCTTTGAAAGTCCGTCGGATGGGACGTTAAGCCTTGACACCGTGTGCGCGAAAGCCATACCCTGTGCACGTTGAAGAAAACGTTAGATGGCCATAACAGGAGGCTACCATCTGTCTCCCAACAGCTGTTCCAATGTGTCCCCTCCCTCAACCTTCTCTGAGCCTTGCGGGGTCCATGTGACCCGGCCATTTAGCCCATGGTGTGCAAAAAAGTGCCGCTCAGAGGCAAATACAACCCAACCCAACTATATATACATAATATTACTACATATATACATAATTTACTCTCGGCTACTAATCTAAGGGACCTGGGTTCGAGCCCCTGGTAAGGCATGGATGTGTGTGTCGTTTTTGCTGCTGAGGTCCTGCCATCCTCTCAGACCTTCTACTCTGGCATATAAACTGACAGGCTCTTGTCAGACCTCTGTAGCAAGCAGCTGCTTGAGAGGGTATTTTTTTTATTTGTGTATAAAAATAAAATAAATACCCCCCCCCCTCAAGCAGCTGCTTGCCACAGAGGTCTGACTGTTATAGAGGCCTGTCAGTTTATATGCCAGAGGAGAAGGTCTGAGAGGATGGCAGAAAAATGAAGAAAAGCTACAGAAACGTTCGTGCCTTACCCGAGGTTCGAACCCAGGTCCCTTAGATCAGCAGCCAGGCGCGCTAATCACTCGACCACGGGATATACACCAATAAAAGCTGCAGAAATTGCTTCACAGTTGCTTTGATATTGAAAAAACAATACTGAATTAAAATGCTTGAAATATCGTTAAAAAGAACCCTCAGTATTCAATTAATAAGATGAACACACAGAAAACGAGGTTATATCTGTACAATCTTTATTCGCTTTGTTGAACATAACTTTACATCAAGAAGAGACAAAAAATTGCAATTTTTTATTCGGAAAAATCATTTCGTCAGAAAAATGTCGATATGCGAAAATCCGTGTCTTCAAGAAGAACGGTGGAAATCTGTTAGGAGGAAAAAAAAGAACAAAATCAATCATGAAGTCTTACATTTAACGTTTTGTATCACATTTTGTTCTATGCTGTACAACAGGGTCGTGTCTTTTCAAGGGGGTAAAGAATGGTTCCCCTTTAAAAGATTTTCCCCACCCTGAAACCGTTTTTGTCCCGTCCCCCTCCGCCCTAAAATATTTCTGTTGAGTTGGGTTGTTTTACCTCTGAGCGGCACTTTTTTGTACACCATGGGCTAAATGGCCAGGTCACAGGACCCCGAAGGCTCAGAGAAGGTTGGGGGAGGGGACCCACTGGAACAGCTGTTGGGAGACAGATGGTAACCTCCCGTCAAGGCCATCCAGCGTGTTCTTTAACGTGCACAGGGTATGGCTCTCCCGCACACGGGGTCACGGCTTAACGTCCCATCCGACGGACGGCGACCTTTCCAAGCCTATCGGTGTCCCCTACTGACCATGGGCAGGGCGGGGTTATGCAGAGATAAACCT